>JABXJD010000003.1:2140000-2740000 GCA_013375575.1 Percina caprodes | reverse complement strand
AAGATTTCTGTCACATTTTGAGAGGCGTTTGTCACGCTCAACCCACTCGTCAATTCCGGTAAGCGTTGTAACACGTGCACTGATTCGCTAGTCAAGGGTTAGCACTCCACCAATCAGATTGGTCATTGAGTCCGACTGCCCACTGACTGATTCAACCAGTCAAATCGGCCTAAATTAAAAACGACGGCTCCTTCGACTGATGACGGCACGGAACACACCCAACAGACTTGAGTCATTTTATAATACCTTTTCTCTGTGCATATTTGGGTGACATTTTTTAAAATGTTTTTGGCCCACTCAAAATATTAATGGTCATTACAACAGAATCGTAATGACTTTTTTCTCACTTTGTTTACTTGCTGAAAAACCTTCTGGTTTTGTTATTTTATAACGGATCACAAAATAAAATAAAGATACCTCAGAGGAGGCAGATTATGAGTCCCTTGTTATTCTCATCTGTGAGGAAGGACAAATATATTGAGGGAGTGTCAATGTTTTCTTACACTGCATGCCAATACGCATTGTACAAATGATTCTGTTTTAATATTTCTGAGCCAGAGGGACGGAGACGGTCAGATTGATCTTGACATAAACTGGGTACGACAGAGCAAATAGTATTCCACTGCACATTCCACTCCTGGCCATAACAAGTCTAAAGTTTGTGTTTTTAAACATGACCTTTTCTATCCAATGTTAATGTAACTACAGGCATTTTCAACCACGGGCAGCTAAATCCGCATTAATGAGATATACGTAGGTTATATTTTTTATTCTCCTGGAGCATTCCCTTGTCATAGCTTTTCTTGAGACTTGTATGGCTTTATTAGTTTTCTCCACTGTAGTTTAGTTTTACATTTATAACTGCAGGGGTTTGACATGCAAAGTTTGCAACATGTGAAAGGCTGTGTATGAGGATTGTTTCAAAATGTCTTAATATTCCTTTTTCTTGATGGTAAATTTACACGTGTTACCTTCCTCTATGTTGGGACTCTCATTTACTTGAAAGAAAACGGAATGCTGCATATTTGTGTCTGAGAGTTTAATTTGAGAAATAAAAAAAAATAAAAAAACAACGCTGCGTGAAACACACTTAAATGGGTAATTATGTCCATGCAGCATTGCTTGCAGGGCTTAACAAGGTACGTAATGATGTCCCCTTCCCCAGCAATAAACATCATCACTATGCCCATTTCCTTCACTCCATTTAGCCTTCTCTCATTTACGTGTGGACCCATCAACCTATAAGCCCAATGCCATTATATCCCTTGTTTTCCATTTAGGTACATCTCCAGTATCCAAAATCTTTTAACATAAATTGTTGGGCGACTAATGCCTTTATGTGCCTATCTTTGGCCCCAAAAGAAAATCCCATTCCTTTTGATGTTTAACAGGTTTACAAGAAAGTTAATTATTTCCACATTATAAAGCTTTTAAAGTCATTTTACATATTTTTTTCCTTTTCAGTGATGTCGTCTTGAACCACGTAAAAACATCTCAAAACGTTGGATGAATGATTACGTTGATTAGTACCACATGATTTTACTTTTTTACGTTGATGTAATTGTGCGTTTGCGTATCTCTGGTGTATAACACAGCTTGAAAACATCTTCTGCAGCATATATATTTATATATATTTTATATCAAGATGTTCAACCATTTGATGACATCCTAGACTGTCCACATTGTAAGAAAATAGAGTAGCTGCATGCTGCATACTGTATATCGAAACAACTCTACTTTGTTAAAACCACCTCCTACGTTTGCAGGTACATTGAAAAAATAATACAGTAATTTTTTTTAGGGGAAAAACATATTGTACTAACAATAGAAAACAGACATTATTGCTTTCTGTGGATGTTGATATGGTGTGTGCAATAAAATCTCTTCCCCATCCTAACAGAGAAAAATAACATGTTTCAGGCAGCAGCAATACAGGTTGAGGAAAATCATTGGGATTCTATAAATAGATTTCTCTCTCCTTGTTTTTCTAGACCCTGCCGTTTCTCTACAGTAGCTATTACTCCCTCTGCATGCTCCTCACTAGTCACATGTGGCTATGGACACATACAGTGACGTGTGGACATCAGACACTGTCACTCATGTGTTTTGACTCTTCAGCTCTTTGGCTGTATGCCCTCATCCGGGTCCGGCTGCTTCTGAATGGCTGCCTGGGGTTGTTATGTCATTTCATTGTACCTCTGCAACATCGAGAATGACGTGCAGTGATGGGGTGTTGCGGGTTGGGGTCAAAGCTATGAAAACCCAACCAAGTGTAAAAGTAGCACTGGTTGTGCATGAAGTGAAAACCATCTTGTGAGTAATGTTACAAAATCCCCCTACAGCTTCACCAGCTTTGTGTGTTAAACATGATGGGAGGAGCCAGCTGAGGAATGCAATAAAGAGGGTGCGGAGTACATCACTGTCACACTGTTAATTTATTTCTGACAGACAAGGCTTTATTTTACCTTATGAACACTGACACTTGAAAAGCAGAGCATTTCTGAAGTCTGTGCCTTACAAATAACCTCTCTAAATAATTAAGAGGTTCATGTGCCACTCAATCAGTACGCATCTGAAGCTTTTGGAGATAAAACGATTCTTTCTCAAATCCTTTGAAAGGAGGAGACTTTAAAGAATGCAACAACATACACCTACCACTGTTTTAACGCATCAAAAATCCTTTTAAAAACCGGCTTTTAAGATTAGGCAGTTGTGTATCTCTTCCGTTATTGCACTATATCTGTTGTTGCTTACTTTCCACCATGATTAGACTTTCTATCGCTGAACTCTTCAGAGTTTAGGAGGTTTAGAATCATCAGAGAATCGGGCTGTTTTTTCTCATTAAGCTTTTTGACCAGACTTTGGCTGAATGCCATTCCGTTTCTTGTACTGTATACTGAAATTTAGACTGGTTAAAGGGTTCACGTAATCAATAAACGTAGCCTATACTTAATTGTTTTTTAATCAAAAGCAAGGATCTTGTTGCCTGGGAGTAGACGGGTTGGTTTGAGCTACTATTGTGTCGAAAGGTGTAAAGGACAGAAGGGTTCTTTCATTTATGTAAGTCTAATATTCATCCTGTTTTAAATGCGTAGACCATAACTGGGGGACGCGTTTCCATTAGTTTTTCTGAAAATGTCATATTCATTCACTTCTATTCACTTCAGTGGCATTGAAAACTGTGAATACAAAGCTGACACTCAGACATAGCAAAAATTTTAAAGCAGGCATATGAAATGTTGCATTTTGAAAGAAGTGTCCCTTTGTAGTAATGCACGCATTCAGCAACGTGATAGCTGTACACAAGTTTTACTTCAACTTTCTGCTTCTCTGCTTGCCCTGTTGTCATCTACCAGTTATACTTTCAACCAATCGTGAATGTTCTCTACTTACTGTTAATCACCTGTTGGAGGGGGATATATACATGATTTCATATACTGTAAATCTTTCCTAATTGAGAAAAACTGCAGTATGCGTTACTAATAAAACTAATATGCGTTAAAAAAGAGTTTCATTAACATTGCAGCTGTCTTATCAAATTTATGACAGTAGGAAATAGTATTAGCAACTTTTCAACATCCTGGGATGGAGACAATATTCAAGCAACATTAAAAAAAAAAAGTGCAAAAAATGCATTATCAAAACTATATTTGATTATCCAATGTATTGGATTAGGCCTCTCGTTTCTCCTTTCTTTGAGATTTCTGAGTCGGTCATAATCATGTAAATGATAATGCCACAGCCTACATTTCAAATATATGTGACACTCCATAAGAAATAATGTGCGTGTGCGTGTATTTGTAAGTACATGTGTGAGGGGGAGATTGGCAGTTTCAACAGATGCGTAGTGTGCACTGACAGCACGACATCTACTTTGCATGCTCAATATGACACGTTTGATTGCTCCCATGCATATTGTCCTGATGTGAAGTGATAGCGAGGGATGTGCAGCCTTGCCGCAACCACTCCCTGTTGTCTCTTCTACATCAATATCAAAACATCTTCCTTACTAACAAGGAAAAACAGCCAGACTGGTGCACTGACATACCCTGTCAGTTGTTTCAATTTTCCATTGTTTTTAATTTAATTTACTCATTTAGGTTCCTTTGACTGACTGTGAGAACTGAACAAACAAACACAAAATGCACATCCATTGAAGCTGACTCTGTGGCGTAGTACACTACAATGCAGGATCACCGAGACTTATGTATCTCCAGTATCTTTAGGGAAACACCGCAGAGAGCATCCGGATGATGATTGCATAAATAATCAATTAACTAAACTTGTGAAGTGCAATCATTACTAAACATCCTACACCATGTAGTGCAACGTCGAAGCCCCCTTTATTTAGACTCATTTATCACCTTTTTTCTGATTAATCCATCACGTGTAACAGAAAAATCTCTCTGATTTGCCCGCTATGCTCACTATTTGGAATCACAGGTGTGAGAAGCTTTAGTACACATTACAAATTAAAAAAACATTCTAGCCAAAGGCCATTCCATTGCTTTATAATTGTCTCCCCACCAAGTGATTCACTATAATTAAGCCATGGAAGACAGCTCTATTCTCCTGTGAGCGTTCATATTAGTGCTACCACAGGCAGGTCTAACCAACATCTCACAGCTGAGGCTTTTCAAAACAATGGACAGCAATGTTCAGGAAGGTATATGCTGGTACACATTCTCACAAGGGAAAATACAATATACACAATGCAATTGCAGGTATGAGGCCTTCAGGGAAACCTGTCACTGTTATCTTGGCCAAGTGTGCTGTGTTTCTGTGTGTGTATGTGTGTGTGTGCCAGCGTGCTTTGTCTGAAGCAGGAAAAGCTCGAATCCAGCTGCTCTGACATGAGCAGGATGTTCGCTGCCCCACATAAACTAACAATGGAGGAGAACTTTGCATCGATCAAAAACATTATTTACAAATAGACATTAGCCCATAGCCTCTTTACCTCCATTAGCAAACCTAATCTGACCTCGTATCCACATTCTGATGGCTATGATTTTAAATCTACACGTTTGGCAAATAAACAAACCCAGAGTTATCATTGTGCCCTGGTGTAAAAACAAAAAGCTCTTCTGCCACAGATAAATGAATCATGGATAATTATGAGGTTGCCCTCAGGATGAAAACATTTTTTTGGGGGCAAAGCAGCTTTAGTAATCACAACAGTGCAGCCACTCGTGTGTCCTAGCCAGTCAATGGGATATGGTTTGAGGACTTGGGGAGTCAAGTGGTTTCAAGCCCAAGCTTGCTCATTGGAACAAAGCTATTATCAGTCATTTCACTGCTGTTTGTTTGTGCTATAAATGGCATTGTAATTATACTGAAAACATTTTTTATTTAAGAGCAACATTTTTACATACTGTAGAGCTTCTGTCCCTTGCAAATGTCACAATGGGGAGGAAAGACAACTGTTGTTGCTCTGCGTTTACTCTGAGTGTAAAAGGCATGCTTTTGCTCCTGCTAATTCTCATTTATTTTCTCAGTTGCAGGTTCTCTTTTTCTCAGTCCAGGAAAATATGCAAAGGCCTGGTCAAAGAGATGTTTGTCAACATCATGTGCAAGGCGGAGGGCAATGAAAGCTGCATGCTAAACAGGCCCGACTTCTATCAAGCTGATCAACTGCCTCTAAGCAAATGAGAAAACGTTGTCAGGGATCAGACACCTGGCACTACGACTCATTCACCCCCGCTCACTTCTTCCCTTCTCATCTTCCGATCTGCCCTCACACAGCTCTATCAAGACTACTCCAAGCCTTGCATATGGAATCATCTAAATCAATCTTCAACCCTATTTGTCTCCCTCTCCATTTTTTCATTAGCTGAAACAGATAAAGGCTCTCCTAATCCTGCGGCAAATGTGCTTTTTTATGGTTAAGCCACAGAGACAGGATGCTTGCTAAAGCTTTTTACAACGTTTCATTGTGTTATGCACATCTCTGTGCCCAATAGGATGAATGTTGGATCAAAAAAGATATCATAAATTGGTGCGCAGATCTATTTGTTTCAATGATTTCTTTGTGTAGCCAGACCCACGTTGTTTTGGCTGAGGAAAGGCTGGTGCTGACCTGCATAGCACTATTTACCAGCGAATACAATCACAGCATACGGGTCACTGTGTGTACCTGCTGAATCCCCCACCTCTGCCTCCACTCACCAGATAACACCACAGGACAACCCCCAACAACATTTCTCTTTCCTTCCGCCTGTGTTACTTACACACACACACACACACACACACACACACACACACACACACACACACACACACACACACACACACTCAGTCAGAACCAGCTGAGACAGGCCCAGTAAATCAGCATGCCTGTAAGTAGGTCTCATTGACCCCTCAGGATCCACCGGTGCCTGGATCTCTCTGGATCATCCAGTCAATACATCAATATCCATCTTGTCTTTCTTGTTTTAAGACCCACACCCCAACCCCCCACCTTTTTCTCACTGAATGTCAAACGAAGATTGGAGTCATCAATTACAAGTGTGTGTGTGTGTGTGTGTGTGTGTGTGTGTGTGTGTGTGTATGTTATTTGCTGCTGTCTATAGGAGTGAGCATCATACACATTCTTATACAAACAAACAAACACACACACACACATACATACACACACACACACACACATAAATGCCCCTTTCTCCCTTGGGATCAAGGAGAAGTGGGTCATGAAGAGAAATATTTCCAAAAGAATCCAATACAGTCCAGTTCATACATACAAAAATCAATAAACTAAAGATCAGGAGGTTTGCATACACTCAGTCAGCCTGAATAGTCTTTTAAGTCGGACGTTTGCTCTGCTGGAGCCATGCATGGTATGTCAGGGTAATTCAATGGCTGGCTGTGCAGACTAGAGCAGCCATGCGGTAACATTGCAGCCAAATGGACAACACACAGATAAAGCATTTAAGCAATGATTTTTCTTTCTGCTAGCACCTGAAATGACGAGTGGTAGAGCTGATTAGCCGGGTCAATACATCTGGCAGGTGCTCAAACTTGTGTTGTGTTTTTTGCAATAGCTCAGCACTGACAAATAAAAGCAGAAGAAAACATGTGGAGTGAGAGAGGCCAAATCATCTACTTTGTCAGGCATCCAAATACTGCTTGGCAAAGCGCTCTCAGTCACAGGTCTGCCTCAATGTCTCGGCCCCTTGAAATGCCTTGAAGGATTCCACTCAGATTGACTGACAGAGCGTCACACATGGCATTTCAGGAGGGGGGGGAGACATTTCACTGACATTATAATCTGTGATGGAATGTGAAATTTCACTTGACTTTGAGATGTGTTGAAAGGTGGTGCATTGCTTCTTTAAAGCTCATACTTAAGATTCAGCACAATCAAGGAGACCTATTAATAATAATTAATAAAAATGTGTTCCTTTACGTTTAGTCATGAGAATCCATTTTAAAACCAAACCTCCCCTTTTCCTCAACCCCAAAGCAGCCCAGCCAAGTATTTCGGACGGAGCACAGCGGAGTGTATCTCACCTCTGGCAGTGGCATGCCGTTGATGATGAGGTCTGGCTGCTGGTGGCCCTGCCCAGTGAACGGGTGCTGATAGCCATGGTTGGGAGCTGCATTGCGTGAGTTCTGGTTCTCCACGTTGAGGAAGGTGCTCTCGGAGCGCCTGCAGCCCAGTGGCAGGCTCTGCTGGTGGTAGTCGAAGTAGTTGAGCGAGGAGGTGAGAGACGAGCAACTCACCACATTCATCTTGTCTGTCTCCTCGACGTCACGTGGCACCAGGCGGATGTCGTTCTTGCTCAGCTTCTTCTTCTTGCTGGACTTCTTCTGGTTGCCATATGAGTACTCCGCCACCCTGCGCAAGTAGAAGAAACTGAACAGACTCAATAAAGCAGTGTTCTGCCTTCCCCTCCCCTGTCCACACGGTCAAAAAGCGTGCCCGCCATGCCAGCTAGGGCGCTGTTCAATCATGGGTGCCAGACAAACGCTCATTGCCCATGTTCAGGAGTGGAACAGCACAATTAGGTGACTCCCCACTCCCGGCTTGCAATGGAGCTGTTATCCCTTGTTTGTTTGCGTTTGCATGCTCAACAATCGACATGTCACAAACAGGCAGACAATACGCAAACATGCCAAAACCACAAAGTCAAATCAAAAGAACACACTGGTACTGAGCCGTACTACCGGTATATGCAATCATATTCAAAGCACACAACCCACACAAAATTACATTTTTTTCTTTTATTATCAAGTGAGCCCACTGACATTACAGAGTGCACGAGAACTGCAGATTCAAATTCATTTAGCTGCTCTCAGTAGCTGCTGCAAACTTAAACTGAGTATTTTGACTTTAATAAGAGCAAATGATCAACACAGCCATGTTTTATCAAAGGATCCTCAGACTGGGGGAAAAATCCATTCTTCGCACAGCCTTGCAGTTTTCCACACGAGAACAGATGCTATGTTGTTTATAGTGATGACTACAAACGTCACTTAACATATTCCTTATAATTTGTGATGTTTTTTACCATCTGCATTACTTTAAACTCTGGAGGAGGCTATTTTTTTTAACCTTAAGGCATAGAGCATATGGTTTATTTTCTGTTAACGCCCACAACAAAACTATAGTTACCCATGAAATGGCAATATCTCTGTTCCTGATTCTGCTATACTAGCCCCCACTGGCCTCTGTTCCTGACTAAAATGCATCTATAATCCTCTGTCGCTTCTAAAATCACCCTGGCTAAGATGCTCGACTGCAGTTTGTCTTTTTCATTTTTCTTTTAGATTGCATCTTCAAAACAGCTCTCTCCCCCCATTCTGCAAACCCCTTTGATTCAGAGGAAAGAAAAAGGGCAGCTGGAAGAGTAGAAAATCTCTTTTTCATTTATCATTTAACATGTTGTCTCTTTACTCTGTACCCAAATTGAAATGGGAGGGGAAATCTTCAGAGTCAGACAGACTGACAGAGGACAAGCAATAAATTGGAGATAACTGCTCCTCATATTCGAGGTGGCGACTAAGAAGCAGAACACATCAGAGCTGATTAAAGCACCCAGCAGAGAGAGTGGCTCATACTTGGAGAGTAAAGTACTGAGAGCAGTTTTGATTTTCGATTATGTATTGGTGTCTATTTGTTTTTCATTTTTGAACAATACATATAACTGACATTAAAAAGATGATATTGCATAATGCAGCTGTTGTCAACATGCTGGCATCATTCTGAATTACAAATCAGGTTTGAATAAAACATGTTAAAAGTATTTTTTTGTATTCCTATAATTAGATGTGGGTTCATCCTTTTAACAATGTTAATGTAACTGGAGGGCTTTTTCTTAGAGCCACTAGAGAGCCAACAAGAATGTATTATAAAATTGAAGGTCTGCAATTCACACAATGTTGAAAAGCACTTCAAGGTGCTGACAATTTCAACCAAACATTACATGAGAATTAAAAAGATGCAATTCATAATCTATATTGGTAAAATAAAATCCACCAGTACTGGGAGAGTTTTAGAATTGTGAATGTATGACTACATGCATGAAAAATGACCCTAGTAAACTTTGAATTAACAAAATTATGTTTGGAGCAAAATATGATTATAGCTTTAGGTTAAATTCTCAAATCCAATCTACATGTAAATTTTTTGTGGTAATGTGGCACAGGGAAATCAAAGCCAGAGCTGATGTTCAGATTGATTAACAAAACAGAATGTTCAATGGGCAAGGTAAAAAAAAAAATGATATTCTCCTCATTTCCAGGAAACTGGGTAAATAGTTAATGATGATTTGATTTACATGATTTTTTTTTTAATAATCTAAAATACTTTTTCAATGTATTGTTACTGCAAATCTTTCTTATGTTTCAGAACAAAGCAGAGGCAAATCTGAGTGATCCTAGAGGACTGTCCATAATCACACTGGATTAAAGCTGATAACAGCCAATCAGCTACGGTCGACATTAAATAATAAATGTCTGGGACTGCTACTGAACCAGTGGGACGTTAATTGTCCGGTAACACACCCGCAAATTGAACATGACAGTTGAACCGTCATATTTATGAGTCAATTGGTTACAATGGAGGGATTAAATCAATCACTCACGTTTCCTTGACATGGAACATTGGGCCTGAGCAGAATGTGTGTGATTTAAAGCAGTCGGGTTAATCGTCTACCTCAGTTTCAGCTGTGGGAAAAAAAATCTGCAGTCCTCATACTGAGGCCTCTACATGCTGCATGACAAAATCAATGCACTCACAACTCGCAGTTTCAGGCACGATCGCGGACACAGGCACGGGCGCACGCTCTCTCACGCACTAACACACACAAGCGCGCGCACGCGCGTGCGCGCACACACATATAAATACACACACACAAACACACACACACGAGATTTAGTCAGTACCTGCAGTTGTACGTCCGGATCTCCTTGTTATCCCTCTTGCATTTGATCGCCACAAATATCATGGTGACAAACAGGATGGCTGCGATAGAGCCCAGAGCGATGATGAAGATGAGGGACAGGTTGACAGGTCCAATAGACTCCTGTGCGTTCAGATCTGGTGAGAGGTACACCACGATGTAGGCCGAGGCGGACAGGGAGGGCTTGCCGTGGTCCCTCGCCACCACTGTGATCTCATAGGTGGATTTGGCGTTTTCTCCAAACATCCTGGTGGAGCGCACCTCTCCGTTCACTTGGTCGATTTCAAAGAAAGCCCTGTCCCCCTCTGAGATGGTGTAGGTCAGCCGCCCGTTCTCCCCCTCATCATAGTCGTCTGCTTTTACTTGGGTCACCATGTAACCAACCCCAGCGTTTCTTGGGATGGAAACTTCCGCTGTGCCATTAACTAGTGGAGGGTTTGTCATAACAGGTGTGTTATCGTTGACATCCAAGACAACGATACGCACCGTGGCGTTACTTGATAGAGAGGGATTGCCATTGTCTCTGGCCAACACTTTGAAATCAAAAGTCCTGGTGTATTCATGGTCGAATGATCTCATGGAGTAAATGCGGCCTGATGGGTTTATGCTGACATATGTGTTTACATCCATGTGTTTAATCTCACCGGGGACTATGGAGTAGGACACTGTGCCATTCATCCCCATGTCCGGGTCTTCTGCTGACACTGCTAGCAGACATGAACCAGGAAGGTTGTTTTCCATCACCATCTCTTGATAGTGTGGTTTAAGGAAGTGGGGAGGGTTGTCATTTTCATCTGTGACTTTGACTACCAAAGACTTTGTGGCGCGTAAAGGAGGCATGCCACTGTCCTCCGCTTGGATAGTCAGGTTGTATGTGTCCTTTTGCTCTCTGTCCAGTCTGCCATCAACAAGTATAGTGGAGAAGCTCTCATATTCTTGAAGTCTGAAAGGAACATTGCCCTGCAGCCTGCACTGCACTTTGCCGTTCGCCCCAGAATCCTTATCTGACACCCTCACTAGAGCTATGACATATCCACGCTGCGCGTTTTCACTCACTTCGACCATCTCTGTGTTCAGTGAGAGTATACTGATGACAGGTGGGTTGTCGTTCGTGTCCATCACATTCACTGTGACTTTGCAGTGAGCTGGGATAGAGTTAGGACCTAAATCTTTGGCCTGGACGTCGATCTCATATATTTGCGCCGTTTCATAATCCAAAACACCGTTGACAGTTATGATCCCTGTTCTGGGGTCAATTTTAAACGCATCCCTCGTTTTCTCGGTGACGTAACTGTTGAACGAGTACACAATCTCTCCGTTAGTGCCCTCGTCGGGATCCGTTGCATTTAAGTCTACCACTAATGTATTGATGGGCGAATTCTCCATCACATTAACAGTATACACTGGCTCGTCAAAAACGGGGTTGTTGTCATTAGAATCAATTACCTTGACATTTAACTGGACCGCCCCTATTTTAGGAGGGTCTCCACCATCTTCTGCGCTGATTTCATATGAATAGTGGGACTGTGTCTCCCTGTCTAACGATTTTTGCACAACAAGCTCAGCAATTTTAGTCCCATCCCCTCTGGTCTTTATTTCTAGTCCGAAAAGCTCATTTGGGGTAATGGAATATGACTGCACTCCAAAGATCCCCGAGTCCGGATCGCTTGCCCCCTCTAGGGGAAACCTGGTACCAGGGGAGGCATTCTCAGAAATTTCAATGTCAATGTGGCTCGTTGGGAATCTAGGTGCGTTATCGTTTAAATCCTCAATTTCAACTTTGATGACACAGATCTCCATAGAGTCTGCCATCACTTCTAGGGAAATAATGCACTTTGGGTTCTGTCGACAAACTACGTCCCGATCTATTTTCATTTGGGTTGTAAGGATTCCGGCTGGACTGAGTTCCACCCATCGTGGCTCTGAATTGGAAATAACCCTTAAGTATGGGGGCTGCAGTGCAATCTTAAATCCTTGCTTTAGTGCGTCCTTTGTCACGTTTCCAATTACTGACCCGGGCTTCATCTCTTCGTTTATTCCATACTTTAGGTTGATTACAGCCTCAGCCCCGACCCAGAACAATAGGAAAATAGCAATAAATTGTATTAATTCCATCTCCTTGGTTTGCATTGTACCTGTTGAGTTTTCACTGTCTAATAAGGACCTTGATATTTACGCACAAGAATGCACGTCAGAAAAAACAGGAAAACTGTTCCAAATTAATCATCTCATTCAAGTGTCCAGTAAAGTGTTTGGGTGACAAGTAGCCTAGCTCTTGTGTATGTAAATTATATCATGGTGTGAAAGCTATAATTGTAACAAGTGCCTTAGCCTATTTCACTGTTCTCAGGCAGAGCACATCCTCCGGTCTACTGCAGCGGGCGAAACATTGGGGACGACAGATCTGTGAAAACATGCTGAATATTCTCACAACAGTGATTTAACCGTGTAAATCCGCGGAGCTCTTCTCAAGCGGCAAACTGGTCTTACATATGACTCATATGATGAACTGTCCATTTTCAAGTGGCCTGAAAGGAGGAAAAACACTCGGGTTTGCAGAAATGAGAATTCCTGTGAGCAAGTCCACAAAATCTTTAAATCTTCGGTGCTGATGAAGTAATGGGGTTCAAAAAGTCCGTGTTAAATTCACCACGTTGATGCCAGCAAATATTTAAATCGCATTTTGGATAAATATCTTGCTCTTTGTGAGATATTACAAGCAGTGATAAAAATGTCCTCTTCGGCTATATGCTTTCCAACTCCACATCTGATTTAAAAAAAAAAAAAAAGCTAAAATGATCAGCAGTCACAAATTATTCAACAGCTTAAGTCCGGATATCTTAAAGAACAGGGGTGCGATTGCAGGAATGTCTCATCACATCACTGAAGTCCCGATTACCTTTTTTAATTCCAGCAGATGTAGTCTTTCATCCTGTCCAAAGTCTTGAAGCTTTTACGAATTCATTTCCTCGTATATCACTTGGAAAAGGCAGCAGTTATCCCGATAATTAGTCCATGTAACAACAAAAATCCGTTGTAAATGTAGCCAAAAGCCAGTGGTGAGGAACCGATGCAGGAGCCTATATGAACAAAACGCAGTTCATGTTGGTCTGCAGCAAAGTAGAAGCAGGGTAGCCTAAATCCAGCCTGGTTGAGGCAGAAAAAAGAAAGAAATCACCACTCGTTGCCCGTAGGCTGTCTAGTTGACTCCAACAAGCGCTCCTTTCGCTTCACTGGTGTACACTGGCGGCCGCGCAGCTCCGAGCAGAGCGCTCAGTCTCAGGACCTGCAATCCCCTCAGCCAATCAGGGGTTACACAGGAGGGCTGAGCTGCTGGTGGGTGGGGCAAAGTACGGCAAAGAAACACGGCCAACTACCTGTTCTCCTGCAGATGGGCGACTCAACGGGCAATTACAGCGTACAAGTTGAAACACGATGCTGTGTATGAGATTATTGTGAGAGCGGCGGTTCCAAAAGTGGGGTCTGGGGACCCATGGGGGTCTTTGAGATGGCGCCATGGGCCAATGACCCTCAGCAACATGTTAGTTTAGTAACCTGTGTGCCAAAGCAGATATCACCACCGAAAAACAGATATAATTGTCTTCTTCCTTCTATTTTAAGTTGAAACTGTACACTTTGTGACATTCAAGCAGCACCGGGCACCAATAACGAAAACGATTAGATCATGGTTTGCAATCGGCGAATTCAATACATAACCCACGCATTATATATATATATATATATATATATATATATATATATATTATATCTGTTTTTCGGTGGTGTTATCTGCTTTGGCACACAGGTTACTATAAAAACTTTTACGACTAAATATTGCCCTTGAGCATTCTTATCAATTACACAACCGGAGACACACGGTTAGATATCATAAATCATATTCTTTTAAATGCTATGGTAAATAATAGGTTTCATTTTATTTAAGATCGGAACCAACAGTCTGTTTCACACCTGGTTACTGTCAATGACTGCCAGAAAATACATTGAATGTTACATTAAATACTTTTGGATATACAGCAGTAAAAACGTGCCTACCGCATAATGGAGTGAGATTAATTATAGAGAACAGTTTCATCCTATGGAAAATAATACATTGCCTTCACTGTAATTAAATCGTTTGTTTGTCACACATGTATAAAGGTTAATAATGACATGGGTGAACTATGACCTCCAACATATGTCGCTTATCATTATAATAACGAAACACCAAATAAATGATTAGCTATTATTCAGTTCGTTGACCAAATAAGGGGGGGGGAAATAAAAAATCCCTCATTTTGCTCTAGACATATTCTCTCATCACCACCCTCCCTTAAATCTTCTCATTCAGATAGAAGCCGCGACACTCTCACAGACGGACCCTCTCTCTCTCTCACACACACACACAGACACACACACACACACACACACACCCTCCCAAGCCGCCAGCATGTCCGCCTGCTGCCTCTCACCGGCGCGCGCAGCCGCCATCACATCCTGTCTTGGCCAGGCCGATTTCAAAGTCACAAGGGTGACACCTAGCGTCTGCAGCCGCCGCTCGAGTCTGGTATTCCAGCTTGTCCCTGTTTCAGCCCAATGAACAGCTTGCCACAAGAATAACAATGAAACACACAGGTAAATTAATTTCCTCCTTATACTGGAATAGAAGTCGGCAGTTTGACCACAATTAATATGCTGTCCAAAAGTGAATTAGTTCTGAGCCATATCCAATCTTTGGCAATCAATAAAGAGTGAATGAACTATGTACGGGAAGGAAAATAAGGTCATTATTGTGCGATATGGACTTTACTTATTTATGTTTTTATTTATTACAAATCGGGCAATAAAACACTTGAGGATGAATAGCAGCTTCACTGGGCTCATTCTAGGGTATTAAATGGCATAAACTGTTTATATAATTCAGAATAAATGTATAGAACACCTGTGTTACTATATCTTACAGGTTATAAGAGCAAAGGGAAGTTCAGAATCACACATCACTATCTCTGAATAAGTGCAGTTAAAAAAATGATGAGGCCACACTGTTTCTTGCAAGAATCCCTGTTAAATGCCTCAGATGTGATATTCTTTGAATGAAAATATTTTCTCTTCTCTTGCATAATGCAAGCACAATCTTGACAAACAACCAACTATCAACAAAGCAACTTGTTTGCTCTTCCATAACACTTTCAAGTGCAGTCGCGTAAGGAGAGCACCAGAAGGATCTTTAAGCTCATACATTCTTAATGTTAGCGACTTAAACAACCGGTGGCAGGGGACTTTCTCTTCCTCTGGGCTTTCTGATTGCTGTATGTACAACTTAGTGCATATAGTACATTTTTGTATTTCTATCAGTCTAATATGGTGTTACAGAGGCTTAACAGTTGCATGCTTGATTCTAAGATGAACAGCTGCAAGTTCTCCCTGGTAACAGTGCCAATTAAAGTACTTAACAATAACACAGTGCAATGTGCTTTTATTGTTACATGATGTCTGTGAATGATCAGGAGACTAGACTGCTTGTATAATATTCAATAAATAGCGAGTATTGTTAGCGTGCCTTGTTTTTAAAGTCAAGTCAATTTTATTTATATAACCCAATATATCAAACTTGCCACAATCTGTATAGGTCATGGCACCCTCTGCCCTTTTCGACCCTGGCTTCAGATAAGGAAAAAACTCCCCAAAACAAAACTCTTTAACAGGAAAAAGTAGAAGAAACCTCAGGAAGAGCAACTGAGGAGGGATCCCTCTCCCAGGACAGAAAGAAGTGCAATAAATTGTGTGTACAGAATAGCCTAATATAATAACATTACAACATAGTTAATCCATATGACTAAATTATACATAGAATGAGAACATACACTATATGAACAAGATGGATTCAGGAGGATGTCAAGCAGCTTCCAGGTGTCGGCAAAGAGCAAGTGCCTGAGTCACACGACTTTCCTCTTCACCACGTAACCTGGAAAGGACAGGCTACACAAACACACGATGCAAAACTGAAGCACATCATTAACACAGATTGGAGGATGAAACAGAGAGAGAGAACGAGAGAGAAACAGACACACACAAGAGGAGTGGCTTAATCTCCTGGAGGACGGAGATCCACAACTAACATGTGGGATGAGGCACGGAGCCAGGAGAGAGAGAGAGAGAGAGAGAGAGAGAGAGAGAGAGAGAGGCTCACAGAACTGCTTGTGGAACACAAACAACAGAGGGTTATTGAGAAGCAGTGGCTTTTAGAAAGTTGATATTTTCAACAGGAATACTAGGCTTGTATTATACATTGAGACTGAAACCGACCCACAAGTTAAGGCAAAAAAAATTAGTAATACATGTGGATTTAAAGGCCTCAACTTTACCTGACTGTCATATTCATAGGTGATCTTGTATTTATGTGATTAATATTCTTTTAAGGCAATTAGAGTTGGTGAGTTGGTTCATGTCCAAAGGGATGTGCTGAGACTTCTACTAACCCTACAATGTAAGGGTTAAACATCCTTGGGTTTGCAAGATTTGGTCCAATTTGGAGTGCTACAATGCCTGATGAGATGAGGGCTAAAAAAGTAAAAATCCCCCTTATCCCCACAGATGAGTGCACTGTGGAAAAAAGAAAAAGACTACAGCACTGCCTGGAGCAGCAGGGTTGATCATAAACTATAGCGCAGTAATTTAGCCACAATGTATTTCTTTCTCTCAGAGAGTGGTGGCATATTTCATTCATGAGCTACGATCTACCTTAATTTCCTTCTTGCTGTTGGCGTTCTATTGTGTCCCTTATTGATTTTACCGCTTTATTAAAATCCTTAAATATTTTGTTTTGAAGTGGGGGTGCATTGACTGTTTAGCACCAGTGTTTGTTTACATTGCCATTATTTTGGTCGTGATAGAAATAGGGGAAGTGATTGTGACAGATAATATGTTTAATTGTCTATGTCTATGTTTACTTGTCTTGATTCATTAAATTGTCAGTTATTCAAGCTCAGGAGTGTCACTTTATATTCTGGCTAGTTTTCTGTTTTTCACCATTGTAAAGTATATTCACTGATAAAGCTACCGTCAAAGAAGACAGTGCCAAACATGAGGTGTTTACCATAGAAAAATATATACATTATGTTTATTACATACTTGCAGTGCACTGTTTAACACCCAATACAACAATGCTGTCAAAATCACACAACAGAAAACTGTGATCTTACCGAAGGTTTGATGAGCTGAATTAAAGCTCCCTCTCATTGTTGTTGATGATAAAAAATGGGCAAAATTAGAAAAATTAGTCCAAACTTGATGTGTGGGCTTATAGTCTATCAACATAATTTTATATTTTAGAGAAATATCCTTTCTTACAACCATTATATAATGTTTCTGCCTTGAGCATATATGAATATTTAAATGTGTTTCCTAACATATATGTTTGCACTGTACTGTGTGTGCTTTAAGGCTGTACAGCGGCTTCTTCTTAAACATAGGAGGCAGAGCTAGGCAATCTAAATCGATGGGAATTTCTGAAGCATTTGGTCCGGAAAGCTTGAACCAGTGCAGTTGAAAGTACACAGAGAATGATTTTATTTCATATAATTTTTTTTCTCTCTGCTGCCAAGGAATGGCACACGTCTGTAGTCTGTCCCTTCTGCTTACTTGGAAAGGAATATCTAAGCTCCTCTGAAAGAAGCTGGCATTATCACCCCTATGTCCTGCCCGACACTGGAACTCGGCCCATGCACAAACACGGACTTACAGGAGCTAGCACAAGACAGACAGCAGCACATTGATTCTAAAGGAGCGAAATGGCCACGCTTATTTTGGCTGGAGCTGAAGATGACGTTATTATTATGGTCCCCATCCATACAGATTCTCAAAAAATTGATTTCTCCTGAGCACCCCTTGCCAGAGGCATAAAAAGGAAGGGGAACTGACAGGCTTAATCTATGGGCCTCTCGTCAATGACGATACGCCCTCCACTCCCTTCCACACTATGCCCGTCCATGATACATCAATTAGTATCAACTCTCCCCATCCATCTGAGGTTTCAGAGTCCCTTGGGCTCACCAACATGACTGCAAGTACAAGTACAATTCAACAGCAAAATGGGCTTTTTTCTACTCTTCACCAACTATTTTTTTGTTGCTGTTGGTTGTTGTTTACTACTTTTAATTTAATCCTGTTTTTAATCCTAATTTCCCCAAAGCACTGGCCTGGGACTCCCATCGTGGTTGAGTTAAGGAGGAAAGAGTACAGTGGGTACAGCTCAGCTTTGTGTCATTCAATCAGTGTTAATACCACTCAATAATTCTTTTCCTCGCCGTCACTTCTCTGTAAATCAGTAAGCCGAAATAAAAGTGGAAGTATTTGTGTTTGTGCCTCTTCTGGACACTTTTCTCTTTCATATACTCAAGTGTTACCACAGAACAAAAGATAACATTTTTTAATGGCTGCTGATGACGCACTTGTTGGACACAAATGTGTCCTTTTTTAGCACCGTACAGAGCTGCTTTTGATTTTCACAGATTTGATTTGATGTGTTCTGGTAGGAATGTCAAAGGTTCTCTTGAATAGCCTCCCTCAGGTTTAATTGAATTACTGCTCTCATCTTGCTTTGCTTGACACATGCAGAAAATGGATGCAGATGGTCTTGTATTAAAATGGATGTGGACCTTGATGCATACAGATGCAAATGAATGAAAGGATTGTTCGACGCACGCGCTTGTAGTCGCATGGTTGGTGAAGCTCCTGATCATCAAGAGCTGCACTGATTTAATATGCAGTTTGTTTAAACAATTAATAATTAGTAACCCAATGACCCATTTGCTTCTGAAATGAAAGACGTTTAAGAGAAGCTTGTTGTATTTGTGCATAATTGGTTTAGCTATTTATGCTATTTGATGGCAATTAAAAGACTTTGTGTACAGTCCTCTCATGTTTAGAGCCAAATGTTCTCTCGCTGTTTTTCTTTAAATGTCTTTATGATAAACAGCAATTTAAACTCTAAATGGCTATTTGTTAAAGTATTCCCTTCAAAGTGGAACTGTTTTTAGAATACTTTATCGTATGTCATTAAAAATGATAATTGCTCCAATGTAAGAGAAAAATAGACTAAAAATGTTTTCATTTCTGTAAAACAAATGTAGACATGCATTCTTGTACCAAACTGTTCATTGAGGCAACGGAAGATAACACAGACAACCATTATCGCAATTAATGAGACAATCATACATTCAGATAAAAAACATTTTGGTTCATTTATTGATTTTCTCTTCTCTGCCACCATGTTAAAGAGAGGACATGTTTTATAGATTGTTTGGAGCCTCACTTATTCTTGAATTTGCCATTCACAGTTGTATTTCTCCCAAATCAACAAAATGCTCCATGTAACACGTTAAAATTCCCCTGACAATTATTTACCTCTGAACAGCATTCTTTCAGTCAAATCTGAATTGGGCTATTGAACATTTTACAGTAGTTATGAATGCTTTAGTCTATCTCGGCCAGTAAAACACATTCTTTGAGACAGGGTGATTTGGACCAAGTCTGCTATATTGATTACAGATTTTGGAGCTGCATATTTTTAATGTTTGACTGTTTAAACCACCATGTTTCATTTTTTTCTCCGTTTCCATAGCATGAAGCACAATACGTGTAATCACGAGCACAATACCATGCCAGAGATTTCATTTTGGTCTAATTATCCTGCTGTGCAAAATCAGTTGTCTTTGTTTGGAGGCCTCTGTCTCTTAAAAAAAAATAAAAAATAAAAATACAAAACCAAGGCTCTGAATTGACAATAGACAGGATCTGTGAACACAGAAGTTTCTGTTCACCTGGCATACGGTCAATTAGCTTTTGTGTTGCTGTGTTTATTTAATGTCAGCTCTGATTAATAGGCCCAACATGGTGTATAGAACACCTGAAAATGCAGTATGGTGCCTGGGTGGGACACTGCTGCCATCCGATACCATCTCCACAACATGGTGCTTATCTCGTCGACCCCGTACAGCTGTTTTCTCGGCAAGACAAATGATTGCGGCTGTGTGCCTCTTTTACCCCCTCAGAGTGAAGCAGTGAACGGAGACATCATGGTCATTACCTCTTGCCATGCTTTTGGATTGTTGCATGCTTGGCAGCATTTTAAAGTTGGTGACATATGTCAGTTTTAAGTAAATGTGTTTGTTGATCTTTGTATTCACAACCTAGGGATCCAAGATGAGGATAACATATTGTTGGGGGGGGGGTTATTCCCTCTCTAATCTGTCTGTCTAATCTAATATACAAATTATTATTTTTTTTTTAGCGGCTGTGGCTGATTTAACCGGTAATACTCTGGTAAATCCGGACTAGCCTGACCGGCTGTGTGCTGTAATATGAGAGAACGAGGTTATATTCACAGAGGATAACCTCCCTCTGCAGAACATACATCACACATCCAATGTGCCTGCCACTTCCCCTTTCTATCTCCCAAACGCACCTAGCAAAACAGTTTTGCTCTTTTGAACTTAAGACAGAAACCTTAGTGATACTCTTAAATAGGTTATAGTCTCACTCTAATAAACGTCGACTTCCTGCTGGTGAAAAATAGGTTTTGTTAAGAAAAAGACATTTCCTTTACCACTGACCATAATTGTTAGCAAACCCCAGGCGGGTAAGCACAGCCACTCCTGCCCATTCGTTGCCTGTGTGATAGAGGCAGCAGCAGGGGGGAAGGGTCAAGTTTATTGCTTTTCATAATGTGCCACCAGTGTCAAGTAATGAGGACTTTGCCCTATGATTGTTTGGGGGCGCTGCACTGTGGCTGCCCTGCGGTGTCATCACGTCGGTATTGTTTGCTGCTGTTTGTTTCTCTTTTACGTTTACCTGAGTGAGTGTGACTGCTTTATCACTGCATCGGAGCATCAATCATGGATTTCGCCCTGTGGTGCAGAATCAGTCTGTTTTTTGTGATTCTAAACAGCTATTGGAGCCATGGACTTAACCACGATGCTGCTGGCGGCGTTGCTAATGAGTTTCATTATAGCAGAGAAACTCTGCTGCTGTTGCGGAATCACTTACCAACGGACTTCTCAAATGTTGATGAGTTAATACCTAACTATCTTAAGAAGAACTCTATCAGAGATTCTGTACGGAAAAGGCGGAAACGTGGATCCAGAGGCGGTATTCGTCACCGGCTGAAGAAGCTGAAGAATAAACTCCCTCTCCCTTCGGTCCTGCTAATCAACGCACAGTCCCTGAGAACAAAGACTGACGAGCTGTCAGCCAACGCACGATACCTGCACGAGTACAGGAGCGCCTGTGTCTTAGCGATCACCGAGACTTGGCTGGACAAGAATATTGAGTCCAGTGCAATGGAGCCCACGGGTTTCTCGGCGTTCAGAACCGACCGAGACCCGGACATTACAGCGAAGAGTCGGGGGGGTGGAGTCTGCCTTCTGATTAGAGACGAGTGGTGTGGGGCAGTGACGGTGAGGCAGCTGTGCACCCTGACATAGAGATGTTGTGTCTTTCTCTCCGACCCTACCATCTCCCAAGGGAATTTCCTCAAATCTTTTTCACCGTGGTCTACATACACCCTAAAGCTGATTTTAAAAAAGCTACTGAAATTATATTTAATACATCACAGAAACTTGAGTCTCTATCTCCAGATGCTCCAAAATTTATTCTTGGAGATTTTAACAGGTGCTCTATGAAAAAGTCCCTACGCACCTTTTATCAGTATGTTGATTGTCATACAAGGAAGAATCAGACTCTAGACATGTGCTATGGAACTGTTAAGGACGCATACACTGCCTCCCTGCTTCCTCCACTGGGAGCATCTGACCACAATGTGGTCTATCTCCGTCCTGTCTATAAGAGACTATATGAGAGGAAAAAACCTGAAGTAAGGACTGTTAAGATGTGGAGTAATGATAGCATTCTGGCCTTGCAAGGATGTTTTGAGTGCACACTATGGGAAGTATTTGATGCTCCGGACATTAATGAACAGGTTGTGGCTGTGTCTGATTATATCTGCTTCTGCGTAGACTCTGTAATACCGACAAATACATACAAAGTATATCCAAATGATAAGCCCTGGGTATCTGGCAACTTAAAAAAACTCATTAAAAAAAAAAAAAAAGCTTATCAAAATCAGGATGAGTCTGCAAGGAGGGACATACAGAGAGAAATAAAAAGGCAAATTCAACTGGATAAGTTCAGATATAAACAGAAGTTAGAAGCCTCTCTGGTCTCTGGCAATTCCAGAGAGGCCTGGAAAGGAATTAAAAACATGACATCCATCCCACACCAGGGCAGGGGTAAGCCCTCCTGTACCCTGAATGGTGGTGATGATGGAAAGGAAATGGCAAACCAACTGAATTCATTCTTCTGCCGTTTTGAGAGCAGCACGAGTGCTGAGGCTTTCACCATGACTGCACTTCCCTCCAGTATAAGCATAGAAGAGACAGAAGTACTCCAATTATTTAAAGGCTGTAATATTAGAAAAAGCCCTGGCCCTGACCATATTGGAGGGGATGTTCTTAAGTATTGTGCGGAGCAGCTCACACCTGTATTTACAGGAATTTTCAAATCTTCTCTCAACTTGAAAAAAGTCCCCACTCTCTGGAAAACTTCCACAATTGTACCAGTGCCAAAAATCCCCAGGCCTAAAGAGCTTAATGACTTCAGGCCTATTGCATTAACTTCACTGGTAATGAAGTGCTTTGAGCGCCTAGTTAAGAGCTATATTATCTCAAAAACACAGCACCTTCTAGACCCTATGCAATTTGCGTACCAAGCATCCAGAGGAGTTGAAGATGCTGTTGCAACTCTATTGCATCTCCTGCACATTCATTTAGAAAAGCCAAAGGCTCATGCCAAAATAATTTTTGCTGATTTTTCTTCTGCTTTTAATACTATTAAGTCAAGTATTTTAGCAAATATTTTAACAGAGGAATTTTTACTTGAAGATGATGTGGTCTCATGGATTGTTGATTTTCTTGGCTGTAGAGTACAGCGAGTCAGAGTTGGTTCGTCACTCTCTGATGAAATGACCACCTGCACAGGATCTCCCCAGGGATGTGTCTTATCTTCCTGTTGTTCATCCTGTACACAAACTCATGCACCAGCACTTTCCCTAACAGGCATTTTATTAAGTATGCGGATGATACCGCCCTGGTTAGTCTCTATATGACCAGGAAGAGGAGCATGGGCCAGTTCTTGACTTCTTTATTGACTGGTGTGAGAAGTCAAACCTTATCCTAAATACCTCTAAAACAAAGGAGATGTTAATTGATTTTAGGAATGCACAGTCCCTTAAACCCACTTTTATACGGGGATCCCTTAGATACTGTCACGAGTATAAATACCTCGGCATGGTGCTCGACCACAAACTTAAATGGGACAGTTGGTCTGACAGATTAAATACTAAGTCCCAACAAAGAATGTTCTTCTTAAGGAAACTGTTGTCCTTTAATGTCAGCAGCAACATACTTCAGATGTTCTACTGTGCTTTCATTGAAAGTGTTCTTTCCTTTGGCATCATCTGTTGGTTTGGCAACGCCACTGAAGCACAAAAAAAGTGCATTAGGAAAATAATAATAACGTCCAGCAAACTATCGGGTATCTCATTCCCAGGAATGGAAAGTTTATATAAAAGCAGAATAATGAGAAAGGCAAATAGTATTGTGGGCAATCAGAAGCACCCCCTTTCCTCCTCATTTGAACTGCTACCTTCAGGACGAAGATACCGTGCTCCTTTGTTTAAAAAAAACAGATCCAAGTTCTCCTTTGTCCCACAGGCCATTAAACTCCTCAATAATGAAGGTCCTGTACAATGCTAGATATATTTTCTGTTGTGATTTCTCACTCTTCCAGCTGGTCTGGAACTCTACCCCCTTTTTTTCCTCTAGTTATTTGGTCTACAGTATGAGTGGCAATGTACATGTGTTATGTTTTTTCCTCCTGCTTCCTTATGTGTTTTAATACCACGAGACCTGATTTTTACTGCAACAAAATTTCCCCATGGGGACAATAAACATGAACAAACAAATTTAAAATGTGGCACTTTATCACCTTACTACTGGGCTGCAGCAACATTTGATGGCACAGGCTCCATATGGCTCGCCACAAATTAGTAGGTCTTGTTATTTCAGCATTAGCTTGTCAACACCTCATCTTAATTTCACAGCTGAACCACATCTGAACCATATAAATGGAGACCTAGAACGCTTTGGCTGCTTGTGTCGAGAGGAGATAGGAGGTGAGAGTGTGTGGGCGTAAGCACACAGGCGTATTTGTGTCTATTCCACTATGTATGGATGTGAGTGTGTGTCAGCATGTGTCGAAAAGGCATTCTCCTCCTCAGAGAGATGTGAATTCAAAATAAGAGACACAGAGATAGAAATAGAGGGAGAGAGGCAGCGAGAGGCAGCGAGTGAGCGTGCGCTTGAAAAAATAATCTAATGCTATGTTATCCCTGCAAAACCTGACAAACCACCCCCGAGACTGATCTGGCTTAACATTCAGTGTGGTTAGGGGCTTGTTTGTGCTCCTATGATTGGAGCAGGCTGGCTAAGTTGGCCTCATAACAGTCCAGTCACAGTGGAGCCCAAGTAGAGTCACGCTTCCTAGGGATGGCAGGCCTGTCTCTATCTGGCCACAGATATCAATAAGGGCAGCAGTGCAGTCTTCTGGGAATCTGGACAGTCCAAATTTTCTCCCCTGCAGGAGGATTATTAATTGTCCCGATGTTGTATAGGGTCTGTTTGCACAACATGTTTTTTTGTTGAACATTCTAAATTCCAGGCATGTATCCCAGAATGCAATTAGTCCTCTGCCATTAGATCAAGCGACACATGTCTTCTCGCCTTGTGCCCGGTCTGGAATTGCGGTGAGGGGAGGCAGAAAAAGAAAGAAATTAGTATGGAAATTAGCTGTCTTCAAAGCCTTTGGCGTTAAAGGTGGTCTAAGGTGCTACAGGAAGGTGGCAGTTCCCTTTGCAGATATCCAAGTAAGAGAAAATGTAGGGATACAGGAGGATTGATTTCCTTGGGAGACTCATATCCCTCTGTGCAATGTGGGATTAAGGAAATGGCACATGAAAGGCATATCATGCTGTTTAGTATACACTAATTGCCCATGCCGTACAGAGTGGTCTGGGAAAAACAGATTGTATTTTAACATCACACTGTGATTTTTGATGGAGGTTGGAGGTCCTTAACATTTTAAAATAAACACATTTTGTAGAGTTTGTAATCTTTACTTGAGCCCAGGCCTGAGAGATGAGTCTGCTTTGCCTTCTGATGCTTTTCTTCACTTCCTCTGGGCATTAGAAAAAATTATGACAAACTGACACATGTTGAAGCTCCACTGAAGTAATGCATGTATTATATCATGTAAGTCAGCGCTTCATGACTTCAGCCCCCAGGGCAGTATTTAGGGCAACTGGCAAAAGTGGCAGCATGCACATAGGAAAAACTGGGCACATTGACATTTTACTGGGGGTGCAAAGAGAAAATGGAGCGGGAGATTGGTCGGAGAATCGGCGCAGCGGGTGCGGTATTAGATTCAATTTATCGCACCGTTGTGACAAAAAGAGAGCTGAGCCAGAAGGCAAAGCTCTCAATCTACCGGTCAGTTTTCCTTCCTACCCTCAACTATGGTCATAAAGGCTGGGTCATGACCGAAAGAACAAGATCAAGGGTACAAGCGGCCAAGATGAGTTTTCCCAAGAGGGTGGCTGGTGTCTCCCTTAGAGATAGGGTGAGAAGCACAGTCATCCGTGAGGAGCTCGGAGTAGAGCCGCTGCTCCTTTGCGTCGAAAGGAGCCAGTTGAGGTGGTTCGGGCATCTGGTAAGGATGCCTCCTGGGCGCCTCCCTAGGGAGGTGTTCCAGGCACGTCCAGCTGGGAGGAGGCTTCGGGGAAGACCCAGGACTAGGTGGAGGGATTATATCTCCAACCTGGCCTGGGAACGCCTCAGGATCCCCAAGTCGGAGATAGTTAATGTGGCTCAGGAAAGGGAAGTTTGGGGTCCCCTATTAGAACTGCTGCCCCCGCGACCCAATACCAGATAGATAGATAGATAGATAGATAGATAGATAGACAGACAGACAGACAGACAGACAGACAGACAGACAGACAGACAGACGGGCAAATGGACCTCCTAAAGGTCAGGTTAAAATTTGATTTTACTTACAGTATATCATTTCAATTTTAACTACTGGCTCAGTGTTTGTCAGCTGTGCACTGGGTTATGGATGCCAGTTATGTGTCAATAATAGGTCAATAATCTTTTGAGATGTAGAATAATTAAGATGCGGTAATGTGTGAACAATGTGAGACCTGAGGATTATCAATGCCTTGGCCCATCAGCTGCAGCGTGGAACGATTTCTGTTAAATTGTAATAGTTTGTTGTTTTGGTACAATATTTAGTGATTGTTTAGGGTCATTTCTTTTCTATTTTACAATCTTGTACAGATAACATGTAAGCTCATGTGGTTATTAATGTTACAGTTGGTTGCTCACTGCATGCATTCAAAGTGAAGAGAACAGATTTTGGGTTGGACTTGCATGTTGTTGACAAAGAAAAACTGGTATCATTTTAAGAAAAGATCATTTTCTAGTTAAAATAACTTGTTTAAAGTTAGGAAACAATTTTAGTCATATGTAAAGGAAGAACTATGTGGTTCAGGTTAGGGAAAATTTGCAGTGTTTGTTTAAAAAAAACAAAATTTCGACTGTTGGTAGGACATGGGATACAAAC
The DNA here is from genome assembly GCA_013375575.1 of Percina caprodes. NCBI lineage: Eukaryota > Metazoa > Chordata > Actinopteri > Perciformes > Percidae > Percina > Percina caprodes. Next base: position 2,712,869 of record JABXJD010000003.1, on the reverse strand, counting down.
AGCCAACATCTAACCAAAGAGGTTTTGAGAAGCTACAACATTACACTACTTCCACCTTTTCTTATGACAGACAGTAGAAGTAGTAAAGTAGGTCCTTGTCAAGTAAACATACTGTAAGTCACATTTGGCACTTGAACAAACAACTGATGCTGTCTTTTTTTGGTGTGAGCAGTCTTGTATAAAACTCTTGTAAAAATGTTCAGGCTTCAACCACTTCTTGGTTAGTCGTTTTTAGCCAAAATAGTATAATAGTGTGCTTGGTATAAGCACAAAGAAAGTCATTCAGACTAGTCCCAAGGTTTCCTCTTTTATTCCGTACAACTTTATGGTCCTTATTACCTGAATATCTAAGATAATTGCTCTTTCTGGCACCTCCTGGCTTCATTATCTCTCTTACTATGTAATGGGGTGCTGCTGCTTTTTTTTGGCAAGAGGCAATCTGGCCCTGAGGCTATAGGAATTCCTTTCCCCCATGTGTCAGCTAATGTTTACTGAGGCCAGAGGATGGATCACAGGATTTCATAATCCGCTGCCCATACAATGGAGCAAGGGCAAAAAAATAATTCTCTTTGTGTCAACAGTTGTTTAATTCATGGGTAATTTCCCCATAGCCAGACTCTTGCTGCAGCCAGAGCTAAAGAGAAAGAAAGAGATAGCAAAAGAGATGTCCACACTCAAGTGCTCTGCTTCCCTGGAAGCCTTGCTATTTGTATTCCACCTGAGTTGTTCCTTCTCATTCATTTGTTTTAACCAACCATGTATTTTATTTTTATTTTTTTAAAGATTTTTTCTCCCCTTTAGTCAAAATGACAGTGGATAGACAGGAAAGGTGGGAGAGAGAAGGGGGATGACACGCAGCAAAAGGTCGCTGCAAAGACCTCAGTCTACATGGAGCGCACGCTCTTACTGGGTGAGCTAGAGGTCGCCCCAATATATTTTTATTTATGAGAGCCATATACAGTAAGTCAAGAGATGCAGATGATGTCAGCAGTTCTGTAAGGTGTGTAAGTGTGTGTGTGTGTGTGTGTGTGTGTGTGTGTGTGTGTGTGTGTGTGTGTGTGTGTGTGTGTGTGTGTGTGTGTGTGTGTGTGTGTGTGTGTGTGTGTGTGTGTGGGGGGCATCTCTGGAAATGCTATTCAACAGTTTCTTTTTGCTCCCTGGGCACTGGCTATTTTCCAAGATGTAGTTCAGGATCAATGCGCTGTGGAAGTGAGCTCTAAATGGCAGCACTGGAGGTAAAACTCACGCAGATCTGAGCACAGACTGAAAATCAGAATTTCAGAAATGTGATATTTCACATGGTATAGAGCAGCTCTGCCTCCTCTATCATATTTTCTCTTTCATTTTCTTATAGTTATATACAGTATAGATAGTTATATATATTATAGTTTATAGTGGTTGATGGGTTTTATCACACATAAGAAAAGCATGTTGTGTCAAGGGACCATTTTCAAATACTAATAGATTAAAGCAGTGTTCCTTTCCTCAACGCAAATTAAGACAAAAATATTCTTAGGCAATCAAAAAATTTATTTTTCGTCAGTTGATTGAAAACTCAACAACAAGGTGAAAGACGGACGAATGAACAAATTACTGTTAATGCAATGTCCAACTCAAAGACCTGCATGCATCTGCAGACTCATAGTGTTGCCTAGCTCCTGATAAGAAATAAGAAATGTATTCCTCCGCCGCCCAAAATTAGCTCTTGCTCAGAAGTTGATTTAGCTGCGTGACCTGTTGTCATTAAGAAGCTTCTAACATAAAGTAATGTTCCGTCTCTGTCAGTGATGTTATCGGATGTAACTGGTTCTCTAAATTCATTAACAGAATTAGACAAGTAGCAGCAACAAAACGGCTGGGGAAAACTATGAAAACAAGCACACTGACATTTATAAAGAGGTAAGCTAATGTAACATTATAAAGTGTGAATGTCAATCTAACTTTAATGTTACTTTCAGTTGTCCTGGGCTCATCTTTCATGCTTCTATCTAAAAGAAAGAATATTTTCCAGGAATAATGTAAAGAAATGACACAAATTTGACTACAATGGCTTTGGTTTTTGAAACCACACTAGAACTAACTAAATCAAATGACAACAAATGATAACAAATAAACCTTTTTGTCAAAAGACTAAAACTAACACTAGATTAAAGGTGCCCTGTAAACATTCATTGTTACACGTCAAAACTCATAAAAGACTTCCATTTTTTTATATTTAAAAAAAGACCTGTACTCAAAATGCTAAAATAAACAGCCTGCATATGGCTCTTACAGACTTTTCCCCAATATCAAAATTGTCATATTTCAATTTTTCTGTTCAAACTATTAACTGGTTTAACTCATACTTGTCTCACAGAGAACAATGCACTATGGTGGGCGGGGTTAGTTCTGCCTATATGGGTAGTTCAGTAGGAGTCCCCCAAGGCTCCATACTGGGGCCCATTTTATTTTCTCTATATATTAATGACTTACCAGAATACTGTTTACATGTTAGTGTCCAGCTTTATGCCGATGACACTGTAATTTTTACTAAAGCAAAAGATCCTGTGGAGGCAGCACGTGTTCTCTCAACAGCTCTTACACACATACAAACATGGCTCAATAGCTCTTGTCTTATTTTAAATGTAAAAAAAAACTGTTTGTTTATACTTGTCGAAGCAATCTTCTACTGTTATGCCTGCTCAATCAGGGGTGATGTTGGGCACAGAAGAGCTGGAAGTTGTTAATGAATGTAAATATTTAGGTGTGATTATAGACTCTAGACTCTCTTTTAAAAACCATGTTAAAATGATATCCAAAAGAATCAAATTCAATCTTCATATTTTTAAACAAATCAGAGGCTCTCTATCAGATTTAGCTGCTCTGATGTTTTTGCGCTTAAGACTCTGGATAAAAAAAACCTCCCTCTTATCATCATTGCAATATCTTAGAGAAATATAACTTACTGAGTTTTGATAATTATTGTAAATTTTCCTCATTGTGCTTAATTTATAAAGTACATGGCCTGGCGCCACCTCCACTGCTGGAGTTTATTAAATATAGACACACTCGGATCACAAGAGCTGTTGTAAACAGGGACTGTGAGGTTCCTTTCAGAAAAACCTCCTTCAGCCATAATCTATTAAAGGTAGTGCATTATGGAACACACTTCCTCCAACTATAAGGGCTTGCCCCACTTTGGCCTCCTTTAAGAGCCAGGTAAAGCTGTGGCTTAGAGCTAACCAAAACTGTCACCACCGCTAACTTGTGTTTCCATTTTTCTACTAATGAATTGTCCTGTTTTTTCTTTTTTTCTTCTTTTCTTTTTGTTTCTTCTTGTTTTTATATACTAAATGTTACTATCCTGTCTTTCTTACTGTAACTCCAACCTGCCTTTTGGACTGCAGATGGAAATTAGCCCTTGGGCTACAATCTGGCACATTTACGTGTACTGTTGTGCATGTTCATCAATGTGCATTGTCCTGAATTAATAAAATAAATAATAATAATTAAAAAAACTTAAAATACCTACATTTTTCATGCACATGCGATCGGACCGACTATCAAAACAAAGGACAGAGAAACTTGAATTACAGCATAGACAGAGTGTGACTTCATTGTCTTCTCAGGATAACACTAAATCTTTGCATAGCAAATATTTGCACTACTAATGGTCAAAAACTCAGGGTGCCTTTAAACAACGCACTCTGCTATTATCACACAGACCCACAGGGCCTCATGTACTAACGTTTTTGAGCCCACTTCAGGCGTATTTGCTTCGCAACGTGTGCGTAAAAGCATGGCGAGGTATGTACAAACATGCCGCACTGAGGTAAAAGCGCAGACTGCCTGTCGCGGGCACTGAAAATGGCAAATAGTGCTTTTCCGTGTCATGCATTTGCATTCACAGGGGAAAGTGGGAGTTTTCCATAAAGAGAGGGGAGGGGAAGCGTAAAGTGTGTCTAATTACAGTATGTATTCCGCGGTATGTACAAAAACCTCCCGTGACAGCACACCTCTATTTTGCGGTGAAAATTGTCTGTCTCTTTAAAGCAGGTATAAACCAGCTACAAGTGGGTTTCCTTGCATATGCCTTCTGGTGAAATGGCAGCAGTAATCCGAGCAAGACGAAGACATAGGTCAAGGAGACGAGCTGAAAGGATTTTTGCCACAAGGATCACACTTTTTCAGTTGTGTGAACACAAAATCATTAAGCGTTACAGATAAGAAGTCATGCAATATTACAGTTACTGGAAGAAATCAAAGATGACATTGAATCTCAGACTCAGCGTTCACATTCCATTACAGCAGTTAAACTCCTTGCTACATTACAAATACTGTATAGGCATCAGAATCATTTCAATAGCATCAGCAGAGGGAATAACACAGTCTGCACTCAGCCATATCATAGCACCAGTATTTAACGCTTTGTACAGCGCAATTTACGGTATGGTGTGCGGAGAAAGGCGCTGATTACCCGATGAACTGCAGGATTGGCAAATATGATGTAAGCTGAAACATCACAGCGTGTGCTTTCTGCGGGTTGGCCATGACGCTGATAACACTACGTTTGCAAATTTATATACATGAGGTCCATGGACTCTTTGTCTTACCAAGAGCATTTGCCCACCAAGTGTAGTCACATAACAGAGAGGCTAGAGACAGCTTCTTCCAGGCTCTGCTACAGCTACACTGTTCAATCCATCGATATGTGTTTTTACTGCTGGGGGCTCCTCTGCTGTGTCCCCTCACTAATCACAAAGGTGGAAAAACTCCACAGTGTTTGCGGGCAAGCCATCATGGCCCTTTGCAGACCTCAGGATGTACCTTCTATGCATTCTCGTGTATTTTTTCTCTCCTCTGCTCTTGACTGATATCTGGGCTGCACAGGAGTGCGAAAGCAGGATCATCTTAAGGTGGATAAAGAAAGACTTTCACTATCATAACCCTGTGGATTAACTGGTACCTTCTCTATGCTGATATAAAAGTGCACTGCATTGCAGGCAGAATATATACGTCAAAGGTGCATTGTTTGGCATTCTATCAGTGAGAATGGGTGGCTCACAGTGTTTTCTTAGATGACTGGTACAGTGTTTTCTCTATATAAATTTTACCGTGGCTGTAGGAAATTCCACTGGATGCATGTACTTTCCGTTTCCTTCCGCTTTCTTTGTGTTGGGATTTTAAATTTGGTTGGATTAATGAGAACTTGTTAACTGCTCCTCATATCTCGGCAGGGTAAATTGAGACAGATAGCTAGATTATCTTTCCAATCTGAGTTTTCTCTCGCACAACTATTTTGCAGCAGCTATATGCAGAGTTCAGCACCGCCCATGACAGGCTTCTGATTGGTTTAAAAAATGCCATTAAACTAGAGTACGTTTTCCACCCATCCCCAAATGCTATGTGGAGCAGCCAGACTCTCCTTCAGCGCGTTTTGGAGGAGACCAGTTTTTCCCTATCCATAGGGTCAAAGGATGAAGAGTGTTGTGTGCTGTACAGATTGTAAAGCCCTCTGAAACAAATTTGTGATTTGTGATATTGGGCTTTAATAAAATAGAATTGAAAACTAAATTGAATGTCATATTGTACCCACTATAAATCCGAGCTTTGAAAGGAAAAAACAGTCACATCAGCCTCCCAGATGTTGTAATTAGAAATTTCTGACAGCTGTGATATCTATTACTTACTCGAAAGAATGGTTAAAGAATCAACAAACTGACCATTTTTGCAAAGCAACATTGTTAGCAGTTCAATGTAAATATAATCCATTATTAACACAATTACAATTGATTCAGTTTCATTTAAAAGGAGCTATATAGCCTACACAGTTTGTTTATATCTGGCTTAACTTGCTAATTAACAACTAGAAATATGTGATTCAAGTACAATTGCTACTTTAGGCTGCTGCTGCACCATTTATATAATGTGACTAAGTGAGTATCCCTTTTTGAGTAACACAGGAACACTCCTAAGTCGTAACATGATGTTCCCATTTGCCAAACATGTCATGAATGTAGCAATAGATCTGTAACTTTGCATCTGAATGTGCTACTGTGTGATATTTTACCATTCCTGCAGAAGGTCTTGAAGTTATTAGCCACTGGTCTACTATTCCACAGTCAAAGTGCTACAGAACAAACATGAAAGTGACTCGGCATAGTCTTTCTTTTGCAGATGTGAATTAAAAGTTATTTGTAAAGGTGACCTGATTAGGCATTGTTCCAGCTGGACCTCATTAGGTTAAAGCGTACCTAACAACCTTTTGCCGTGAATGACAAGTTGCATTAGTTCACTGCACAAGCTTTTTTGCAATGCCGTGGCTCACCCTGTCTACAGGGGAGAGTTGTAAATATGTGAACAATCTCTGTTACATGGCAGCAGATACGCCTTCATGAGAACCCACTCATTGATTCAAATCCTGTGTTCTCATATGTTTCATTAACTTTTGCAAGAAAATGATCAATATTAGCCATATGAGATCTAGTTCAGCTGGGGGGAGTGTATAAATTGAATTTAGGTATAAGGTTGACAGACCACTTGTTTACAATACACTAGGTGTGGCTTATTACAATGGTTATATGTGTGTGTGTGTGTGTGTGTGTGTATGAGTGTGGACAAATGGGTTTATACATGGCAGAGTCGATAGACATCATGCCTGCACATGATGGGTCCTCAGGGCACTTTGGTTTTCCTCGCAGTGGGTTCTAGATGCATAATGCAAGGCTTGGATTTACTTTCACCTTCCCCGACCGACCGACCGACACACACACACACACACACACACACACACACACACACACACACACACACACACACACACACACGCACACACACACGCACACACACGCACACATCCAGATTACATTCCCTGCTTCACTCACCAAAAGTAATTCATGTCAAATTGTGAGTGAATTCTGACATTAAGTTGCAAACAGGAAAAAGCGGAAATAATACATCAACAAATCAGGGGCTGATGGACAAATTATTCTCTCTTAGGGACTAATCTCAATGACCACATCAACACAAGAACCTTGATTCTGCATTTTCTAAACAAAAGGCAGCAAGGTCAGTGCCCAGCGAAGTGGTTGCCCCCGCCAAACTGGAAGCTTACAACCCCTCAGTGTTAGATAAGGTTGTAATAAGATATTGTCAAAGCCTGGCAACTAATCTGATCTTTCACCTCAGTGAAAGATAGGAAAGATATAAAAAGGTATTAGGAGTGGGCACTAAGAGGATTAGAGTATGGAAACGGATGTGTGCCGGCGTTTTTAATCTACTCATGCTTAACCCCTTCAAGCTGCCCAATCTGCTACATGCAAACCATGATTATTTAGTCCTGCTTTCGATGGGAGGCGTTGCTCTTGTTTCAGACCAGTTACCACACACCTCCCACCCTCTCCCATTTAATATGGTTTTGTCGGAACAAAAAAGGTGAAAAGTGGCCTGACAGAGCTTAGGTTTGATTAAGATTCTCTGTCCTGTGACAACACAGCACGGGTTGGTTATCTCCGGTGAATTAATCTGGATTGAAGATTGACATTTGGTGGTTGGTTTAGCAGGTGTGCGTACATGCGTGTGTGTGTGTACGTGCGTGCGGCTGTGGGTAACATTGATTTACATGGGTGTTTTTTAAGGTTGGACCTCTTTATGTTTGGGTAGCAACATACATAGCCGTCTGTGTTTTGTTTTACATATGTGTGTATGCAATTAGACATGTCCCCGTCTGTGTGTACACCAAGCGCTCAGTGGCTTAGTGCAGGCTAATCTCACATAGCCACACTTCAAGGATGTGAGATTAAGTACAACCAGACTGTAGAGGGCAATTAATCTTCTTTCCACAACCAGGCGGCAGCTTTAATTTCAGGGTGGGCCGATCATAGCACGAGTGTGCTGTGTGAAAGGTGGAAACACACGTATTTGACCTTTTGACATATGTTAACGCTGATATTAGTTTCAAGGGAAATACCATTGAGGAACCTTCCAGGAGGGACTGTTGCAGTCAAAATTAAGTCATCACTCTGGGAGAGACAGCTGTTATATGGGATATGAGCAGTCAAGCTCGAGAGAGCAGTGTTGTTCTACCATCCAGGTCTGCCCTGAAGGGTGGCGACCAGGAACCCACCAATCGTCGCTGTCTATAGGGACATGACCCTTGAATGCACAGCAAGCTCAGAAGAAGCGTGTGGATGTAACCTTACAAAAGGGCACGGCCATTAATAAATCCTTGTCTGCTGTGGGTGGTAGAGACAGGGAGAAATAACAGGTGTCAATCTTCATTACATGTGATCTGCCGCCTCTCCAAATTCCAAATTATTCCCAATTAAGAAGAAAAATGAAGGCAAGGATGCTCTCTAAATTTGACATCCTAATTAATTGCTTCCCTCACATGAAGAATTGACTCATACTTCATGTCACCTTGGAGCCCTCGTGTGTTTTGCATCGCAAAATTAGTCAAGAGAGCTCACTGTAAAGTAAAAGTTTTCAAAATGGACAGGGTTTTAAATTGTTGACAAGTTACAGTAATGTACGGAGTTAATTAAATTATAGTTTACTCTTTAATTATGTGTAATATCTGCATAATTGGATACGTCAATATATGTCAAGGTATTTCATATTCATAATACCATACATCAATAAGTGACAGACAACACACTAGTTTTAAATATGCCACAGACTTGGATGTGTGGACTAAAACTCAAGCAGTGATGGCAGAACTCACTGACGACATAATTGGCTATACTGTGAAATGGGCTCGAGTTTTATTACCAAATCAGCTGTGGTGAATTAAAGCACCGTCTTTCATTGTGTCCTCTCGTTTGTCATTTAGTTCCCCCACGGCATCCTTTTGTCAATTCTATACCAGATTGTAGCAGGCAATTTCATTCTTACAATCAATGACAGGTTGATCGTGAATGGTTTACTGTGAGGGGAAAAATGTGAAAAGATTGGAAATATGATTTCACTTCCATGGATAATTGCACCAAATATACATTTTATGACTGTCTCTTGTCCCCCCTCCTCCCCCCCCCCCCACACACACACACACACACACAGACAGCCCAACAGATTTTTGCATAAATATAAGTTTTCAGTGTGTCCTTGTGAACAACATAGTAATAGTTTTACAGCATTACAGATGGCTTGATAAAAAATTAAAAAAAAACTCTCACAATCATGTCTGTGACGTGACAAGAGGATGGGAAAATTATGCATCATTACAGGACTTGGCTCCCTGTATGTACAGTAGTACATCAGTCAGAGCGTCTCATGAATGCATGTCATTCTAGCTTCAAGCCAACGCCCTCATTTGGTGCAATTTTTACACGTGGCAGAGTGATTAACGCATGTGCGGCGCTAAATCTCGGTTGCCCAGAAAGCACCAGTGCTAAATTGAGTGGTACTCAAAATCCTTTCCACCTTTTGCCTTGCAGCTCATCGGACTCAACATACTTCTGTTGGATTTTCTCTTTTTGATGATCGCCGCTAAAGAACTATTTCCCTTTTCACTGCTATAGATGAAATTTGAAAGTCTAATGGTTCCCGTAACCTTGCAGAATAGTCTGCAGAACCTCTTGTGAACACTCTGTAGGCTGCAGCACTTCTCAGTCTCTCTGTGTCCCTGACTCAACTGCTTAGCAAATTGTCAGACAACCTACAAAGAGAATTATGGGCCCTAAGGGTTTTGGGGAAATTGCACCACTGGCAGTTTTATCTGGGGGAGCTGCAGGGCCCAGACAATGCTCCACTTAAGTATGATGACAGACTAGAGGGGATGTACCCTGGCCCTTTCTATAAACTTCACAGCTGAAAACTGAAAACTCATGGCATCCCCTGCTAAAGTTGTCGCTGTAGGGCAAAAGTCAACAATCACAAATTTAGCTTATCAGCCAACTTGACGACAAAATGCATATACTATTTCTGGATGTGTTCCATTAGCAAAGTAAATTCAATTTTTGCCAGTCTATAGTTCCATAGCATTATACAAATAGTTGTTTTACCAATTCATTTCAATGGTGACAAGTAACCCACTCCACAGCCTTGATGAATACTGCACGTGGAAATCATCCATCACATTAACGGGCTCTTGCTTGAAAACAAATCAAACTAAAAACCCAGACAGTTGACTCACATGGTGACAGACTACAGCCAGCAGGTTGGCATGCATTTGCCTTTGGTGTGTTTACCTTTAGTCTGCAGCAGGAAATCATAACAGAGGAAGATAGACCTCTAAATGCATGCACAACACATTCAGGGAAGCGTATTTGCTTTGAAGTGGTTATTATTACACAGACAGAAAATTCCTGCAGGGATAAAGACGAGACGCCAGAAAGACACAGTAGCATGGTGGTGCTGCTACAAGGGAAGCTTGTTTTTCTTCTTTTGCTAGGTTAACATGTTGGTGTGATATGTTTGCTGCCTCTGTGTAATTTGAATTAAACACTGCACACGATAGCAGGAGCGAGACTAAAGATACGACTGTTTCCACCAAGGTCTTTGTATATTGGCCTGTTTATGAGAGCACTGATGTCCTATTGCCTGTCACATTCGTGATAACAAACTCTGCCTCCAGTCCCCCCTAAACACTTTTCCCTCTTGTTTTGTGATTGTGCACTCACTGTGTGTTCTGTGTAGTGTATGCAGACGTTTCTCATTAAGCACAGTAATGAACAGGAGTATCAGCAGCGGGCAAGGTGTTTTATTAATACCAAGTGTGGAGAAGTGAACACAGCCTCACTTCTGACACTCAGCAGAGAGCCAGATAAGTGAGCATTGGACTTTTCCCTTAGTTCAATACTGCAAGTGAGAGAGATAAACAGTGGAATTAGACTGACTGTGTATGCGGTGCTAGTGGAGCCTCTTGCCGCCTGACCCGTCCATGGTGATGAATAATGAATGAGCAGGACAGAAGCAGTTACCATTTGGAGACAGTTTCCTGATGAATGATTACTGGCTCCATTGGGTCTGTATTTGCATAGGATATGAAAATGTCGAGAGGAAGACACATGGCTGTTACAGTAGTGGAGGCTGTAATACTTTTGACTGCTGAGCAAGCAACTCTTCTAATATTATAATCAACTAGCATGGCTGGTCATAAGAGACCACACATAAAACAGAATAACTGAAGATGGGTGAAGGGTGCATGAGGTGACATTTCAAATGAGATGTATTTATCTGTTATGCTATTAAATGGGTCTGTCTGCTCCAGCAGAAATTCCGATTTATGTTAGTACCATTCTGTACAGCTGTTCCTTTAATAACCACATTCATTACTAGACGACAGTTATTAACAGAGCAAAAAAGAAAAAAAAAGCTATGCAACTGAGGTGAGGGAAATTTCTCACATATTCAAACACATATAGGCCCACCAGAATAATGAGGTTAAAGATAATGATCACTTCTGCAGAAAAGGAAACCAAACCAGTTTATTCATCCCTTTGCAGACAGATAAACTCTGACTGCTACTTACTTTACTGTAGCAGCAATGCCGCTGTGTAACAATATCTGCTTGTGCTGAAGTGAGGAGATAAGGATTTCATGGTCATCGCGTCTCCTCACAAGGTGGTTGTGGTGCCGCAAGGGAGGTACGGCCTCTGTCTGGCCCTGCAGGGTGAGATGAAGGGTCCCTGTTAATGTCAGAATTCTGTTTACACCTCAGAGCAGCCACCTATGCCACCACTTCTCGCCTCGCCACGCAGAATCATGCTTGGTTTGATCAGCTTTTTGAGTCGGCTTAATCTTGTCAGGCCTGACAATGAAGGCTGATCTCCTCTGTTCTTCTTAGCTGTGGAATCAGCCTGCAGCTCACCCTATTCAAACAGGGCCCAAGATGCCCCCAGAATCCATAATCATTTCTACGAGGGATTTTTAGATATATCAAACATTCTCAAGTAAAAGCACTGATCTGCATTCATCCCTACCATAAGCTGGCCTGGCTGAATACCAAAACGGCCCTGCTGAATTCTGAAGGCCTCCTTTTAAAAGTGCCTAAGATATGCATAAGGGGTAGTATAAGAGAGAGAAGTCATCTTCTTTTCTCTGTCGCTGAAAAGAGACAAGGAGACGTGAGGAGAGGTGTTTTAGTGCTCTTAGGTTCGGTTGGAGCTAAGAAGACGCGCAAAGAGTAAGAGAGAGAGAGCAGAGCGAGAAGGTGGGAGCCATCATAACCACAAGGCTTCTTAAAAATCCTCTATTGAGGGCACTTAATAGAACCATTTGTAATAGAGGCTTCCTTTCACTACACACAATGTCACCAAAGTAAGGAGACACTCTACATGTGGGTGGATGTGCACAGAGAGTACAGAGTGGATGTTCTGCCCCCCAGATGTTCGCCTTCTTTGATAAAGAAGAAAGTCAAATGCATTTCACATAGTATGTTTTTTTTGTCTTTTAAGAATCTAAGGAGCATTACTTGTCAGGGTCAAAATCTGGCCCACTCTCGCTGCATCTTTGAGTTGCTAGGAAAAACTGCCAATCTGTCTATTTACGACTCTCGTAATTGGAGTGCTAACATGAACCTATCCTAAATGTTTACTGGTGTTGTACTGCAAATGTGGTTGCATATTATATATTATACTTAAATACATGTATTATATTTATATTCAGTATCATTTTAGGTAAGGTAATTCTTGAAATGCTATACATTAAAACAACTCAAATCATGGAATACAGTGTAAAATACTGTATTCCTCAACGTGTTTATAAGCATAGCACCCAAACCCTTAACCTGGATATTATGATTCTAGAGTTCTGTAGAGCTAACACCATCATCTGAATAATTGATTAGTCTATTAAAATTGTTGTTAATTGTCTGTTAATCATCAATTAACTGTTTGAAAAATGTTCAAAGGAAAAATGCCCCAAAATGACTGGTTTCAGCCTTTTAAAATGTAAATATCTGTTGGTTTTCTTCGTCCTCAATGATTGCACCTGATTATCTTCTGGTTTTGGACCATTGATGGGACTGAAGACAAGCCAAATTGTGCATTTTTCATTATGTCCTGAAAAATGTATAGGCAAAACTAAGTGATGAGTTGAGAAAATTATTGACAGACTAATCACAATAGTAATAATTAGTTAAAACATGGTTCTGTGTTTCTGTAAAATGCATTACATGCATTGAAATGAACTCACTGTCTTATACCAAAACATTTAATTGCAACCCACATATTTAGAGCATCGACTTAAGCAAAGACTTTTTCAAAGAGGTGGCATGCAACTTAATTTGAAAGTACAAGGATTCAAGCTTAAACTTATTTATGAGATTTGCCATTAGTCAGGAGTAATTCAACCACAGCAACTAAAGTATTTGCTAAGGTTGTTCTCTTAAATACCATATTAAATTAAATATTGTGCACCTATAGCACAAAATAGAGCTTGGGCCCAAAAAATCTGAAGAATTATGCTCAGTGCATATTGGTGCTAAAAAGGTTAATTTTTATCTCTTTAGCTCTAAGATTTGGTGAGTCATCTTGCACTCAGGACTTTTAATTGATATCTCAAATACTGCAGCTTAAGGCGCTTCACTTCCATTACCAAAGATAAACGCACACAAAATTACATCAATTCACCTTTATTTCATACTTTTTTTTTTTTTTTAAATAAGAATGAGGGCATTTCTGAATAATGGCGAAACACAGGTAAGGATCACATCAATTGAAACATCTTTCTTAACAGACATAATTCAACCTCAGGCCTTTCTGTCCTGGGCTAACACTGCAGACACTAAGACACACATCTGTTTTTGTTTTGTTTTTGTTTTTTTAAAGAATAACAGTGAAGAATTTAACAGTTCAATCATTGCATCTGGTTTATCTGATTCTAGAGTACTCTCATAATTGTATATAGACGCCAATCTACTAAAGAAAATGTGTAATCTAGTATCAGTCTAGTCTAACTTCTGACAACAACTTTAAAACAACAGAACTGTTGCATGTTTTAAACCATTCAAAGATGGCTGGACAGGGTTGCAGGAGAATGCAGAAGCAAAATCAAAGCAAAGCTAAGACCTAAAAAACTAACTTTAATGAGACTTTGAAACTGATGCACCTCTTATTTGAGTTATTTGAATGTTCCACAGCATTTTGTTCCCAGCTGTGACAGATTTGAGTTTCATTTCAAAATACTAGTGTGAATTTAGTCAATGAAACTTCTGTCCAACAATATTAGCCAAAAACATTTTATATAAAACAAGAGTACAACTGAACAAATAACCTTTAAAAAACAAAACCTATTATGAAATCGATAAAATGTTTCATCAGCAATTATTTGCACTGTATTACAGTCTGATGCAAACAGATAAACCGTACCTTTTCTGCTAATAGACAAGAAGACCTGTAACAATAGCAACATCATGTATACCGAAATTTGTAGCATCAGAATGCTTAGAAGAAAATAAAATACATGATACAAACTTTCATTTAAAATTAGACTAAAAGTAATAATAATTAAATGATGATATAAGATATTGGACACATTGAATAATGTAATTACAACAACATCAACCTAACCAGGATCTCAGCAGTAAACCAGACCTGAATACAGTTTGAACATAGCCCTGGAATCTAAAGAGGTGCCTCAACCGTGAAATAAATGACTTGCTCTCAAACAGGCAGCATTTCGTTCGGCTTTCGAGCAGTGTTAAGGCTTACCAAGGGTTGACTCAGGGATCTGTGCTGTCACCTCTCTTGTTCACTCTTAACTCTTCGAATTTGAGATGCCACCTCTAGGATCATCTCTTCAATCCTCTCCTGTGGGATATATCTGTGAAAGCAAGAAGTAGATGGTAGGAGTCTGGCGGAGAGCTTTGTTGGGTAGTGTTGGGAAAACAATCTTCTGCTCAATGTCTGAGACAGGAGTCTTAATCGGAGAATTATATTGAAGCAGTTTAGGTTCTCCACAAACCAAGGTCTGCAAATCACTAAGAACCTGGACTGGGTTGATGAAGCATGTAGACTGTCAGGGAGGGTCAGGTTACATATATAACTTCCACTGACTGACGGTCTGGTAAGGTTTGCTGGTCTAACGTCAACAGCTTTCCATATTTCATGAACTGAACTGAGATTCCAAATCAAAGCCAAATTATTTTTAATATGAATCCCACACAATATGCATAGTAGACATTGTAAATAAACAGAGTACCTTGCAGTGTCACATTAGCTACTTCACATAAATCACCAAAACAAAACCAATGAGGCAGTCAAATGACATACAATAACTAAAATAGACAATAAAATAAACGATAAAGTAACATAACATTAAATAGAATAAAATAAGAAACTGAGGATAGGAAAATAGATAGGACTATATATATATATTTATATTTATTTATTTTATTTTTTCTCTATACACAGTAATTCACACTGAAACTAAGACAGGTGATGGACAATAATAAACTTGTTGAATGAGCAAACACAAATAAGGTTATAAGGGAATCAGTCTGTCACCACAATGATGTAAATGACAATGCTCATAAGATCTACTGTATGTACATTAATTGTGAACTTAAAAGTGAAGTTGGCTTGGCTTCACTATTAAAAGTCATAGTGCATTCCTATTTGCCATTCAACATTCACATTTCGTCAAAATGTGCTTTGTTGCACTTACTGTTGTAAAACCGCTTATCTTCAGGCTAAACTGTTTTACACAAGCAGCAGTGCCAAAGAAGCATTCAGGGTCATTACTGGAGTTAAGGGGTGTGTCAGCTTCTCTCCTTCAACTTTGGCCCTTGTTCTGAAGCAGGCAGTTGAGGAAGTGAGCGGGAGTCAGCTCCACAGGTTGAGCACAGAGGTTAGATGTCGGAAGCGCTGGGCTCTTCTGGCCTAGAGGCGTAGGTCTGTGCAAGCATGCAAAATTGGCAGCGAGTTCAAAGTGAATCAGGGGAGAGCAGGGAGTGGAGTTGAAACATGTTATTTCTCTCTCTCAAGCCTTTTCTAATGATTACTTTATCTGCCTCCCATTGGAAAGCAGAGGAGCGGCAGCCTCAGGGCCTGCAGCACTAAGGTATCAGTATCGCAACTGATGCGTTCCTCTGTCTCTGCTTTTCATATCAGCCCTAATTCAGAGCTCTTTAGACTTGGATATGCACAAGTGGAATAATTTAAAGACATCCAGAATCCAAAAATTTGCTGTCTTATACTCACCCCTGATTATCATCAAAAAAGCTTTTTCTTTTTCCTTCAAACCTGTCAAATGGATACGGATATGAATGTCGGACATTTGGGGAATAGCTGATAGACTCAATCTAAGCATAGTGATGAGAAAAATAAGATCAAATCTGTGTGTATACTTGTGATGGAGGTTTTTATAACCGGAATAATTTACACTGCAAATCTTTTTCTGAAGACAGAACAACACAACGTTTGCTACAAGGGCGTATGCCAGCACTTAATCTTGCCTCGTCGTCTTGTGCCTCTACAGCTTCGCAGATTATAGGTTTATGACACAAAGGTAAACCAGGGTGGTCTTGACAGAATTGCTTTGTAGTCAGTCAAAATTTGGAGATGCTGTTTTTTTAAGAATGTGCGGTCTTTTACAATCATCTTAGGAGACATTCACTAAAACACTGGTGAATTAACACCATCTGTGGTCTCACAGTGTGGTAATCAAAAGCAAGTTTTACTAAATTGTTACTGCATTATTTAAACACATTTGTCTTTTTACTCTGTTTAACACAGAATGCAGAATTGTATTCATTTCACAAAGAGAAAAGGAAGGATAACCGACAAAATGTAAGCACTAACCTTCTGCTTTCACTATGTACATACTGTAGGTGCACAGCTGTGCAGTGAGCAAAACACACGTCAAATAAAATGTCGCCTTTGAAGATTGAAAACACTGAACAACTATGAGACGAGATGAGTGTTTTATTGCTACCTCTGACAGAAAGCTTCTCTTCCCACCATTCAGGATCAAGCACCCAACCTGGGGTGACAAAGCTTTCACCACCGCATCGTCCTCTCTCTGGAACTCTCTACCCATTCACATCCATGACTGGACTGACCTGGACACCTTCAAATCACTCATCAAAACACAACTCTTCAGATTCGCCTTTCACCTACAATAGTTTCACATTTTATCCATTGTTAGTTGGAGGTTTTGTTTCACTTTCATGCTTTTTTATGAGTTGGTTTATTTGCTTTACTTGTTTTTAATGTGCTAAATGTACTTGCTTTACTGTAAAGGGTCTTTGAGTACCATGAAAAATGTTATATAAATAAAATGTATTACGATTGTTATTAAAACATAAATTCTATTAGAATGGTTATCAATAAGAAAAGACGAGAGTTTATAAACAAGAGTTATAGCAATATTGAAAATAATTTACACTAACACTAACAACAAAACACAAAAGTAGAGCCTAACTGTCAAATAAGTTACATTTCCCCTTATGCCAGGACTAAACAAAGTATCACAAATAAAGGGCAACATTAATTAACACAGTAATTAATCTAGTAAACATGGCAAAGACAGAGTTAAGCCTCAGACAGCTAGTGTAGCAGCCAGCTTGGTTAACACTAAACCAACAGCAGAAAACTAATTTAAAATCTCTAATTACTGCAGTGAATGGTGTTGCTACTAGCAACATAATGTTCTACACCAACTACTGGTTGCAAGATGATTTTTCTTTATCACAAATGTTTCCATTTAATTAGCTGGTTGCTAATTGAAGCCATTCCTTAGTATACTTCAAGAACAAAGCTTAAAAAAGAAAATTAAACCACAAATAATCACCAAAGAATACCAACCCTGCATACTACAGTATAAATTACATTCATTATGCAAGTATTCTGTCAGCCTTTAGTGCCAATGAAAATATGTTGAGGTCAGAATTAAAGTTGAATATGTAACCAGTTTCCAACGAGTTTCCTTAACTAAGTGGTTAAACATTATTAATATTATAAAACATAATCCAGCACCATTCAATTTTCTGCCAATAAATGGTCGTTGTGTATAAATATAAACCTAATTCTGCAGTATTTAAGCAGCAATTTAGTCAAAGGTGTGTGCTGTCAATGGGTTAAAAGTAAGCAACTGTGTTTGATTTTACCTGACTGTCAATCATCTAGAAAATGTCTCTTGAAAGTTGTATGATAGTTAACAAACTCAGTTAATTATCAGTTAGTCCTTAGTGCTACAAAAACAATTTCAAACTAAGACATGGGAATGTGTTTGCATTTGTGTCCTTGCTGCTTTTTTAGCCAAGAACTGATTTAGGCTGTTCCTTACGTTATTTGCAAAATGCTTGTGGGTCTGAATTTAATTGAAACCCAATTAAAATCACAGCATGAAAACTCTAATAATAGTCAAGGGTTCGTCTTTAACAAGTGAAGTTTATAGAAAATGCCTCATTCACTTCACCCTGTCTGTTTAGTCTACATTTTGATGTAACACAGGTCATGAGGCACCAAAGGCTGAAGAGGTAGAGGTGCTTTCATAATGGCATACTAAAAAGCAGATGAATGACTCAACAAAAATCAGAAATGTTTTATACATCTGTAAATCTTTGTCAAATTGCCCTGCCAGACTGTCAGGCATGATCAGCAGCAGGTTCTTGTTTGTGATATCTTAGTGCTTACAAGAAAAAGTACTTGTTCTTTTTTCCACTGTAACCACAGGTTTTTTTTGGTTCAGCAAACAACAGTTCTTTGAAAGGTTGCACTCATTTAAGGGCTCCCAGTTGGGTAGTGACCTGCCGGCTGTGCGAACCGTGTACTCATTTATGCTCCTGACCGGCCCACTCTATCAATGGAAAACACAGCCAACAGCAAAACAGAAAGCTGCCTGTCAGATGAAAATCTGAAAAGAAAGTATTTCCTGTTTCAATGACAAAATGTATAAAAAGTTATTAATATCCCTTCAAATTCTTGACCTGATCTCTTTTCTTGATCAGATAAATATCCATTCACTAAATCTTGTTTTTCCACTCTTGGAAACTGTTGCAACAAACTATTAACTAGATATTTTAAAGAATAGGTTCACATTTGTAATGCCTGTCTTAAATCAACAGGCCCTTATTGGCATTTATATAGTTTTTGTTGCTGTAATTTATCCTCCTGTCCATACTAGCCGTGATAAAGATCTCCTCCTAACACAATTCCAATGTAAGAGAGAGAGGACAAAATCAGCAGTTAGTCATTCTGCAGAAAGGGGCAACCTGAACTTTAGCCAAAGCTAACCTGAGGCTGCAGAAGTCTGAGTAGAGGAAAGCAAGTGGAATCTTCCAAAGTTACAGTCTTTTTATTACAAAATTCCCTCTTTGTTCCCCAGAACTGTGTTCCTTGTTTTCAGTTTATACAATGGTTAGCATGAAACTCAAATTACAACCACTGGACTGTCGGTACACCTTTGTTATAGTTAGGGCTCAGTTAAAGTGTGTTAAAAATATCTAATACTTAACATTATTAGGACAAGGGGCAAGCATATCAAAACTTGAATAGCTACTACACTTAGATCTGGTTTAGCAAATTGGAATTAGCAGTTGGAATTGGATTACAGAATATCAGCTGGACATGCAATGGACTGACAAATTACAGTTTAAATGTATTTGATCCAACTAGAGTAGACTGCAGAGGGCTCAAAGAAAAAAAGTGTTCCCAAAAAATTTAAAGCCCAATTGTGCTGTTGTGGTTCAATAATGATGATGATTTTCTGGACTGGAAAACAAACAAAAAAATCAAAGAGTTATTAGTAATTCTTCTTCTTTTGGGGTCAAAAACAATTTCAAATCCAAATAATAATAATAATAAAAATTTGGTGTTTGAATTGTACTGTTTTTAGCTATAAATTAAAATAAGCATTATTGAAGACAAGAAGAAAAACATCAATACATAGGTGATTCTAAATTTTTGAATGATAATGTATATTTGTACTAGATCAACATTTTACAAGACAATCGCTAAGAACATTTGATAAAGGTTAGGCTAGGCTTAACATTATTAATAAGACTCATCTTACGCCTATAGCAGCATTTAGCAAAACAACTATTTGTAATGTTATGATATCCGTGTAGTGTCTTTAGAGAAGTGGGCGGGGTTAGGACAGGGTCAGACTGACACGTCACATTGCAGGAGTGGAGATTGCTTGAGGAATTAATTCAAGATGCACAGGCGGAGAGTGTCAAGCAGACAGATGTCACAGGTCACATGCTTTAGACAAACATGTAGGAAGATGGATTCTTTAATTCAAGAGACATTTTCCTGTTTCCCACAACACAACTTTTCTCTTCTTCTTCATTATTAATTGGCTTTCTACCTCTCTTGCAGTCTTTTTTATTAATGTAATACAATGATGTGTTGACCTGCCAAGGGACTACAGATGAAAATTAGCTTTTTTGCTAACTGTGGCACGTTTACATTTTGAGTGTAAATTAAAAAAAATGTCAATTGATGTGCACTGTCCCTTTTAAATAAACAAACAAACAAACAAATAAATAAATAAATAAAAACCTGAAATACAACATTAAGAGCAGGCTCGCAGAGTCCCAAGTGGACTGCCGCCGCCAAAAGACACTGGAAAGCCGACCCGGAGCAGAGTTCGCTCAAGATGGCGTGGTCACCGAACTAAGCAAGCCAGGCTCAGGAGCGTGAATTGAAACAGCAGCTGGGTGAGTCAGTTTAGCACAGCACAACCCCTCTTAGGTAGGAAAGTAAGCATAGGTCTCACTCTCATAATTAAATGCATCACGCAGGAAGAGGAGACAATACCATTAATGTTACGAGCAAGGTTAGTATTTAGCAGCTGTGTTCTTTTGTTTTACAAGCACAGGTTAGCTTAGCATTGTAACATTAACCTTATATGCAAGAATGTGTTTCTTATTAGCGAAGAGATGCTCAATAATTTCTCAGTTTGTTTCCATTACAGGCCCCAAAACCCAAATTCTCAGCAATTACAGGTTTGTTTGGGACTTCTCATGCCTGGCTTTAGATGCAGAGCTTGTCCTCAAAGTTCAGTCTATTCTTTTGAGATTTTTACCCACTCTCTTGCCAGAAAACACCTGACTGAGCAGCCTTTACCCCTTCTCTGTGCATGTGAGCAATGGCCTAACCAAGCAAACCGAATGCAGCTGAAGGGTGAGGTGGGGGAACAACACTAATATCTGCAGGTGAGAATACTCAGCCCTGTTGCACACACTGGTTCAAGTGAGGGCATTTTGACATTTAGGCTGTGTTACTCTGCTGTGTCTGAGAACAGAGAGAGATTATTCCTGTCAATATATTTCTTGTTTTCACAACATACTGTGGACATTTGTCTTGCTTTTTGTTGTTTGTACAAGCACAGACCTATTGGATGATGTGAAACCAACATAGTCCCAATATTGCAATGGGTTATATTTGGTAAATCCCAGACCAGAGTAGACAAATGAAACACTTACTAGTGGTTTATAAATCAATCTAATTTTTTTTTTATTCAGCTGTTGAGCAATATTGATCAGATTTGTGTTGTCTTATTGTCATCTAATTAAATGACTTTAAGTGATATATTTTTATTTACATTACGTGGTCAGTTAACGTTATTTCCACTGCATACCGTACCAACAAAAAACAAGTAAACTCCCTATGAGGCTAATTATTAGAGCCTAAGAACAAGGTAGAAAATATAGTGTTTCTCATCATTCTATCATAGAGTGCTGTAACCCAAACCTTCATTCATTGTTCATCACCATCACAGTGAAGACAACATGCATTCTGCAATGCATGTATCTGTCTTTACAGTGAATCTCTCTGAAGTAGCACAAGCCCTTTTGGATATATATATATATATATATGGTGGACAGTAAGTGGAGTACTGTATATGCTGCTATTTGATGGAGTAGGCCAACATATCAACATGTAACATTTCTCACTTGTATCAGCGCCTGGGGAAGGCAACTGTATTTCAGGCTCCACTGCAATGTGCCTCCAGCAGTGTACCAGCAGAGAATATGTGGTTTATAAACAATATGCCTGTGTATTTGATTTTTTACCGTACCACACTGGCCTCTCACTCCACATCACTTCAATGCCCTCTCCCTCGTCCACAAAAGAAGCCACTCCACCTGAGCTTTTCCATGCCAACAGAGGTTACATTCTGCATTCATTACTATCGCTTCTCAGACAGATCGAGCAATTACCATGTAAAGGTAACTCTCAGACAACAGTTTTGTACCAGAGAAAATGGGTGGGTGGTTGGTTTGGAGGTTGAGATGGCTGCCATCCATGTCTTTTTTTATTTTTGAGGCAGTTGGTGAAAATGAGGCCTGGTGCTGAAGTGAGGAGAATGGATGTGTTGCTTTGAAGCAGAGCAGAATAGCTGTCAGAGTCAGTCATGGATGGGATGTTCCTATCCACAGCCTATTAGAGAGCTGTTTTTCAATCCAGCTGCCAATCGTCAACTTCTGGTTTGCCCATTCTAATCTGGACTTCATAGCGGCTACATATGGGGCAAGTTCTGTTCATTATGTATGGCATGGGTTCCCCCATTCCAATCCTAATGTGATTCCAGTGGAGCGGCAGGTAAACTATGAACGCTCTTCTCTATTCAGATGGTTGGTAGGTGTGTGTGTGTGTGTGTGTGTGTGTGTGTGTGTGTGTGTCTGTCTCTCAGTGGGAGAAGAGGAAGGAGGATAGAAAAAATCCAATCTTTATCTACCATGCCAAAAGTAGATTTTTTTTAAACATACTACAGTGTTACCTTACAACTACACCAGCAAGGAATTTGTCATTACATGTGCCATATACGTGTTTGCTAAACCCCTTGCCCAAATGGTGATTGTACATTCACGGCGTAGCAACATTTACTATGCAAGACAGGCCAGTCGAGCTTTGAATTTCTCCCAAGGATCTATAGAGAGAGCTGGATATGGCGCTTGCCACTTGGCCTTAGAGCTAATTTGTCCCAGCGGCCGTGCATGGTACTGCAGCAAAACAATCTCCTTTATCCATGTAGATCACCATTATTAAAGACATTATTTCATTATTTTCTTGTCTTCTACATGGATAATCTAGTGAGTATGTAGATGTTTTGCCTGGAATGTGCAGCTTTAGTCCAGTCTATTAGCATGGTATGAGGTATGTAGTCATCAAGTGCATATATAAACTCTTTTATATAAGGTTCTTATCAGCTTGAAATCTTAAAAGGTCAGTGTGCAATCCAGGGAATATCAACAAAACTAGTGCTGGGTTGTTTTAATAAGAGATATAAAAATAAAATACATTTTCACAATATCCTGTTTTTTTATTGTGCAATCAAGGGAATATTAGTTAGTTTCATTTTAAGAAAGGCTTTTATGTTTTTGCAAATTAACTGTTCAAAATGCAAGCAACAATTGTCACCAGCTAGAAATGAAAAGCTGTTTTTATTCTGCGTCTGTCTGAAATCAAGAAACCATTGCTTTAGGAATCACTAAGCATTTCATGTAAGTCTGCCAACATTATTGTCACAGTAACTTGGGGGTGTCTTTTGTGACTGCCTTTTCTCCTGTGAGTTGTTGGCATTACTGTCCATACTGTGGAGATCTGGAGAAATTACAAAACTAAACACAATTTAGTTGCACTTCATTGTTGCTAAATATATGTATAAATATGCATTCCTTTATGCTTTATTTACTTTAGGTAACATTTTTGATCATGCATACCTTCTTCCATGATTTATTCTGTTTAGTGACATCCCTGTAAATATGCAGGAACACATTGTATCCTTCAGGTAAAGCAGTTGTAACTAAAATGAGCCTTTCTTATATTTGCAATTGAAAGGAACAGCGGGATAGTAACTAAAGCCAAAAAAAGTTAAAGAAGTGGAGGAACAAAAGGTGAGCACAGCTGCCCCTCAATTGGCCGCTGTTGGATTGCAACACTGCTCATTTGCATGACGTTGAAGTCAACTCCACTTTCTACTGTTGACAAGCCACTGAGATGTCTCTGCCTACTGTCTTGTCACTGCACTCTGTTGCTCCTTTTCTTCCAGAACTCATTTAAAATAAATGAGTACCACACCTTGTCTCTGGTTGTCGCTCTGGGTGGAAGCACCAAGTAAGACATACTTATCTACTGTATAAATATGAAATGTTGTTTGACACATACTGTAAATATTTGCCTGTTTGTTCTTTTATATCAATATGATCAACCATAATGAATCACTGTTGCCAGGTGTCTGTTTTGCCCCAACTGTACTTAGTGTGCCTTTGTTCCATTTGCATTCCTTGCAAACAAAACTGCCACCATTGTCTCTTGTGGAGGGTGTAATTGCATTAGGGATGTCTTGAATTTCAACTGCTGCATCTAAACTATCTGCTGAGTGTAGACGTATACATGTAATCTCAGTAGGAATGTGGACCAGGCGTACAATGGTTAATAATTCAGTTCAGAGCTGGAGGCTGGCATTGAGGTGAACTATGCAGCAGTCTTGTTAAACATTCATGTTCTCAGCTGTGCCTCGCTCCTGGAAGGCATTTGACCGCTAGAGCGATAACTCAAAAGGTAAAGGCTTCTCATAGATATTAATATCAATGTGATGTCTGTGGTGTCAGATCTGCCCCTACTCAACAATAAGGTCACCATTGGTTCTTTCTCTCCCTGTTGCAAAGACAGCTTGTGCTTGCAAGCTGTATGTACATCTACATTTGTTTGTGTTGTATTCAGTTAGTATGTAACAATTCTTCTACACTCCAAGAAAATTGAAAGGACAGATGGGCATAAAGAACTGTGGGACATGTTCCAATTAACTACAAAGCAAACATAAAATATCACAGCATAGAACATAATATCAAGGTTTGACGCCACAAGCTAAAGTAAGCTAATGCACTCCATGCACAGCATCATTAGTACATGATCTCAGCTGGGGGGGGGGTGCATTCTTGCCAGGTATAATTTAAAAAAGCAGCTGCCCCTCACTCATGTGTGAAGAAACATGAATGGGGAATAGAGAAGTTTAGCTTTCATTGTAGTCAACTACAATGAAGAATCAGCAGGGTGGCAATACAGACACTGCTCGACTGGAATAAATTCAGACTGTACAACCACAAGTGACAGCTGCTACACATGATTTCAAGGAGGAGCGTTTGTCAAATGTTTGTTTCTGTAGTGTTGAACAAAAAACAACGGCAACAGAAACAATTATTTTGGCTTTTGCTTGGGAGGAATTCTGTTCATACATTAAAGTATGGGTACATCTATATCAATAATAGATTTGAACAGCCAGTTGAAGATTAAAAGACAATTTTCTTTTTTTAGTCTTTAAAAAAAATAGTGCAGCTATGTTGAACTATGTCTCCTTTACTGCAGCCCAGAGCATGCTCATCAATCATGCTCACAGTACAACAACACAAATTAGTTCTTTTTGGGTGGCAGTGATTTATTAGAATGGCAGCTGGATATGCAAGACTAAATTGTTTTTCTGCACTTTCATAATTCATTTAAATTCTTCAAACAATAATTTTCTGGCAGGTCAGTGTTGTGCTCAGGGTTTGAATTTTTTAAAACAGTAGCTGATGTAATTGTTTTTCTACTCTTCGACTAAGGAACTGAGCCTGTGGCTACTGGGAACAACTGGTAGGAGTGGCAATTTGACACAGTCTCTCTTTATATCAATGATACCTTTGCAGCCATCTTGCAGTATTCTTACCTCTGAACAAACAGTGCACAGACAACTAATTACATCCCAAATCCACAGCTTTGCCTGCCCACCAGAAAGTAGCGACCCAATTTTGATCTTTTATGACATGAAGATCAAATACGTTCATAACACATTCAGCGTCTGCTGCTCCCAGATCAGATATGTACAAACAATGTGTGAACAAGAAAAAAACGTTGTCTGTTAGACATTTACACTTTCCAAACTTAATGTTGGCATTTTCCAAAATCATAGTGACTTGTCAAAAAAAAGAAAAGAATCATTAGCAGCTTTGGCCTTCCAAAAAATTTCTAAGTGTTCTACTTCTGTTGTGAAGCTGAAGGGTAAGCTTGCCTCTGAGAAATTACATTTATACAGTTATATTTTTGTTTTGCCAAATATATTTTGAGGGACATCAGAATCTAGGCACATAATTTATGCCTAGATTCTGTTCAGTGGTAACTTTCTTTTTGAGTGAAAAAGTGCTATATTTTTGTCAACTGCCCAGAAGCTGGAGGGAGGTGTTTGGGGTGGATGGTGTCCGTACTGCCGAAAGTACAGAACTACACAGGAGACCAGGCTTTGCATCTCAAGTCCCGCATGTGGTTAAGTTTTAGGTAACAAAAGGTTTTAGTTGAATCAGGGACATCACTAGGATTTAAAGACAGTGTTTGCAAAATCTTTACTCTCACATCTTCTGTTACTGTATTAGAGCTACATTTACCCCCAATTACCACCAGTTGCAGAACGTCTGCAGTGAGAGTGCCATTTTGCTGTGTAGTTCAGCTTGCATACAGTATAACCCAAGAAGCAGAATTTTAAGGTCATAGTGAAATTTGACAACACAAGTTTGAGCCGCGTACAATGTATGATATAAATCAGAAATTATTGATATTGATAACGCTATTAATAAGGAGCCTATTTATTGTGGCTACTGTCTAAATATAATAACCTGATTGCGGAAAGAATAAAAGATTTGGAATAACGATTACTGTATTATGTACTGTATATAGGATTGCTTTCATTTTATTTTTACATGTGTATCTGTGGGCATATGCTCATCTTTAGCCTAGCCTACATTTAGGCAACATCTACATATTTATTTAATTTATCACAACCAATGAATGCAGAAAGTTAAGTTGGTCAGAATAAAGCTAGCATATATAAAAAATATAATGAAATAATTGCAGCGAGTTCAGACCACAGAGTAGCGACGAGATGAGGTGAATTCTCCAGTTACTCCAGTCTGCAATGCTAGAAAAGCTGCCAGTACATACCAATGCAATAAGATGGTGCATCATCTTGATAGGAAAACAACTCTTTTTACTTCTGTCTAACTTCCGACTTTTTTGTTATTTTGTAGCTGGATATGGGCTATATCATTTGTTGCATCTAAATATGAACGGGGATACGTTAGCGATAATGAGATATTTGATACAGTTGCAAAATCTTTGATTCTCTGCTTTGTTTTAAAGGTCCCATGACATGGTGCTCTTTGATGCTTTTATGTTTATTTGCTGTTGCAAATTAGCAGTATATAATGTAATTTCTCAGAGACATGGTTGTGTAGTTAGAAACAATAGATTGTTTCCTTCTCTGGTGTCCTCCTGATAACACGGAGCAACAGAAGTGCTTAGTACCTTGCCATAAGTTACAGAGCCACTCCTTCAGAAAATCCTCCAAGTCCAGACCCCGTCTCCAAGTCCTTATCCACCCTCATCTGACCCTCCAACTTGAATTTCCATCTTGTTTGCAGCCACTACAGATGACAATCTGACTGTTCTCAGATGGTGAGCTTATATCTGAAACGTACCTGTAAATGAAACCTGTATGATTTCATATGGCAAATAAAAGTAATTGATTGATACTCAAGGTTGTTTTGAGTGTAAACACCGGAAGCAGATGACAGATGCTCTAGTGATATTCTTTATTTATCTTATTGGTTAACAAAAACAACAAAAAGACTCAAATTAAAAATAAATTGATCCTACTAATACTGTTATTCAGCCTTTTAAAACTATATTTGTTTCCAGTTTTTAAAGATTTCCTAGTCTTCCTTCAGTAGGATCAAACAGGGTTGTGGCTTAGAGCCACCGACACAGTGGGAAAGACGTTAAGTATTAAAGGATGGACTAACGTATTGTTGCTTTTGGTCTTTTCATGGGAGTTGTTTAACAATTAAGGATAAGTAAGTGATGAGGTGTACGGGCAGGCCAGAACTGTCCGACACGCAGTATTATCCCACTAATATGATGAATCTAAAGTTTCTCACACACTATAACTCAGTTTGCCTGGTAACACCTGAGAGTTTGACTAATTCCTGGAACAATCATTACCATCCCATTAGTTGCTTATGCAGTGGAAATGTAGTTCACTACTCCAGTAACTAGTATGAGCCTTAAAGGGCAATTGGAGATAATTCTAGTCTGCTCAGCTCGTTGAACCCTTTGGCTCAGCTATGAGCCAGAAAGCTAACATTTTGCTATCAAGATTCAAAGTCAATAACATAATAACATCAATAACAGTTAATATAATTTGACAGTGTGTTTAACAACAAAACTAGCTAGCTATCCAGCTAGGTCATTGTCCCCAAATCATCATCAATCATTAATATTTTCATCATCAATCATCAATATTTTCATCATCAATCATCAATATTTTAATGAAGAAATAATGGTCCACTGTTGGCCTGCAACTACTTAGTAGGTGTCCATTAACACATTTTAATAGACACCCTGCAGCCACTCAGAATCAAGTATTCACCCAGACAGTAGCAGCCTTACTCTTTAATGCAGTTGTGATCGGACAGCCCCCCCAAAAAAAAATAAAAATAAGTTAGAAATACAGTAGGCAAACATTTTGAATACTGCATACATTCTGCACAAGCTGTTCCTTGTCCGGCCCGCTCTGTGTCTAGAAATATCGACCTTCAGCAGCAGGGCCAAATGGAAAAAAATTTAAATGGATTCCAGGTATATTATAATAGACATGATTATCATTATACTGTATAATGGCCTATAGTAGTCATTAATTCTATTCACAATCCTTTTAAACAAGGTTTATAGAGAGAACAGAATATGATTGAATCCATAATAGCGGATATAAAATTAGCACCACTCATCATCATCTTCATATATTTAATCCCTGATTATAGACCTTTGTTTACCTCTTATGAAGTTATAAATATATGAAAATTGTATGTAGGCAAAATGTGAATGAAAAAGTTGCAGCATGAATGCCTTATATGCATAATTTAGACATGTTCAATCGTCCATCCAAGCCAAACAGGCTTACAGCAGAATCAAAGGTTTTTTTTGTATTAATGTATTCCCTGTTAATTCCCTTAAATGAACATTCCCAATACAAAACTTTGAACATGAAAATGTTTATCATGTCTCAAAGAACGCACAGTGCATGTTTATTAGTATGATGCAAGCTTGTGATAAATATATCCAAAGACATGTATGTTCGGTGCTTTGAGGTGTGGCGGCGCTATTTGATGAAAATGCCTAGAAGCCTGTATTTTAACACCCAGGCTGTCAAATCTAGATATGTAAACATATGAGACTTCACGCAGCGACAAGGGCATGGGGGCGATCTATCACATAGATGACACCCCAGGATTGTCTTTAAGCTTTCCTGTTGTTGCACACATAAATTAACCCGAGCCAAACTTGGATCAGTCAATTATGCTGGGGGCGGTGATTAGTGTTTGAACACAAACGTTTTGGAGGGGGGATTATCAGCCTGTCAGCCTAGAGACCCCAACCTTCACCTCCACAAGGTGAAAATCTTGACTTTAGCAAAAGGTTGAATTGAAACTCTATGCATGTCTTTAGATCAATAAATTAAAAGTAGAGCTCTTATAAATGTACTTTCCTGTTGTTAAATGAAATCCCTCAGATTACATTATGATCACACTTCAAGATGAGCCCAGAGAAGTTAAACGTTTCGTACCATTAACATTTATTAAAATCACTACATTTTCCGCAATGAAAATTGTGTATTGCTCTGTGTTTAAAGACAAATACTGTCAGTTAACATATGGTGTTAAGTAGTGATTATAGTATATTATTAGTTTTTCTTACATCATTTAATCAATTAAATGATGTAAGAAAATTTATCCTGATTTTTTTATTTGGATTTTGTTCTTGGTTTCAGCTTCTCAAAGTGCTTTTTCCTTTCTCTTTATCAATGATAACATTGTGGTATTTGCACTGATGGTTGGACAAATCATTTAAAGATGTCACCTTATAGGGACTTATGATTGGCATTCTTCATTGCTTTCTGATATTTTATAGATTAAATATTAATTTATTATTCAAAAAGATAGTGATGACTGTATTATGTTAGTATTAGTAATATACAGTTAGGTCCATAATCAATATGTCTGGTATAATAGCCCTTCTTCTCCATTCTAGAAATATTACTTCCAATAATTGCACACATGCTTGTTATGCAAAATCAGAATAGCAATGAAAGTATTTACAAACACTGCAAATGCTATAACTTATAAGTCATTTCCCATATTTTAGAAAATCTTGACTGGATTTTGTTTGCTATTATTGTGTCCTTGTTAGTAGTTTAATTAGTTATGATATTTCTGTATTAGAATTATTTTGTCAGTCTTTTCTTGTGCTGCCACAGTTCTTGTCATATATTCATGCAAAATTTTATTTTTTTTGCTTATATTCTTTCATGGCACATATCAGTGTTAAATTGGTAAACATGACAATCTTTTTATAAGACTTGCTGTTGTGAAAGTGAAGGACTAATAGGTTTACACATCCTCTGCATGGTGTAATTTTTGCCATTTGGTGAGTGTGGGCAGTGTTAACTGAAAAACCCTTCCTCATTTCTTAGCTTTGCTTTATGGAAGTAGCTATACAGTGGAGGCTAGCCACATTCAGTGTGGTAATGATTTCCTTTGTCTCATTCAAGTCATGGGTTACCATTGATTATGATAGGGGGAGTTAGGACAATTCCAAGGTCCCATGACTGACAGGGGCCCCAAAAAATAGTTAAAAACTAATGATGATGATAAGGGTTAGTTTCTGAGGCAGATGATGCAGCAAAACAAATACAACACACTTTCGAACAATCTCTCTTTCATTTATGTGCTCTATCCCCTCACTTCATCCCCAATCTCACTCTTCGCTTTTTCTTCCTTCCTCTCTTAGTTATCCAACGCTGTTTGTCTTTCTTGATCTAGTGTACATTATCTATTCTTCGAATGTCTTGCTCATTCACCCTTACCCACTAGCTGATGCAAGGCAAGGTAACTCATGAGGGAATTAACAGATGAAATGTATGCTCTTTATCTTAAGCACTGCTGTGCTGCACTACACCCTTCCCTGCAAAAACCCACCCAATATCCTTTTCAAACTGTGCAAACAAGAAGTTTATATAATTAACTTTCAAAGACATTGTTGAACCAACCCTATATTATAGAGAAGGGGAGCTAAGCGCCTTTCCCCCATAACTCCAGGGGATTAAGGTAATGACACAGAAAGACAGGAGTAGACAGGTGGCCTGCAAGAAGTCTCCTCCTATTTCATACAGTAATGAAATTGAATTATAAACCTCTACTAATCTCTCAGGTTCGGAAAATATTCTCTTACCTGCAGGTGTGCCACAGCCCACTAATCAGCACAAGTTATAAAGTCTGATTTACATTTTTTGTTACAGACTTACTCCTGACAGCGGTACAGTGCTTCTTGTTGCAAATACTGTATTGTGATTTCTGCCTTCAAAGTATTTTATACATCTACTTGTCCAAATTACATTTTCAAATTTTTGAGATGTAGCTAAATGTTTTGAGAAAAGACAGCAACATCAAAAGTACATTTTTACATGAATTTGAATCCCAAATGCTAACCTTTAGTGAGTAAAACTGCCAATACACATTGCAGTTGCAGCATGATTATGTCCCCTAGCAACAGGTGATAGGGCTGTGCTCACATTTCACACAATAGTCTTCTCTGCACACAATCCTAACCATTACACTCACAAACACAAGGCTGAATTTTGTACAATGCAAGTGTGTATATTTTGCATCTATATGTATCTACAAGTGGGTTGAGTGTCAAGCTGCATGACTCTAAATTTAGATCAAAGCCATGCCAGTCAAGGAGGTGAGCTCATAACTGTCAATGCCTGTGAAAGAGAGGTGGAAAGAGACAGGAGAGCACACACAAGCCCGAGGATGCTGGCTGCATTATTTTGTACGGAGGAGCCCCTCAGCATGTTTATACTCATTCAGTGAGACAGCTGTGGGCATCTCGAGCCTGCCTATGCCTGTGTTTGTCCTAGGCTCTCTAAGCCAGCCCCATTCATCATCCTCCAACAGCCCTGCTCTAATTGGGGCTGCATCCCCACCTGCTGTCACTCACCACTTCCTCCACATTGAGCCGGAAGAGATACAGATGTACCTGGTCCAGCACAGCCCTGTCGCAAAACACCAGCTTCTGCATTTGAATTGCATATGTGGGCAGCTGAGCTCCACCAGCTTGACTGAGCTGATCCCAGGCACTGCTTTTTCCTTTTTCCCTGTTGGTACCTGCCTGTCCCTCTAGCAACAGTGGTGTGGAAGCCTGGTAATGATGTGGCCTATCAGTTTAACTGTTGATGGGGCTACAACGCTCAAGGGCTGGAGGTACCTCTGTCCCCAATATAGCAAGGGCATTAAACATTCCTCCTCCTTGGGTACCATGTCTCTTAAAGTTTTGCGTGGCCTACCTTCATAATATCTCCTGTGATATCTGAGTGGAGCCTGCCACTTCTG
This sequence comes from Percina caprodes, assembly GCA_013375575.1. Lineage (NCBI taxonomy): Eukaryota > Metazoa > Chordata > Actinopteri > Perciformes > Percidae > Percina > Percina caprodes. The sequence continues at coordinate 2,680,519 of JABXJD010000003.1, read as the reverse complement.
ATAAGAATTGCAGATAACCTTTAGTTGCCAAGCAGAGCCAGGAGACATCTAATGAGCCTTTGAGATTTCCCTGCTAAACCTAAAATAAAATGCCTGGCGCGCATGAAGACTTGGCTTCAATTTGTCTGAAAGGAAATCCACAGTTTCAAGTTTCAACATAATAGACAAGACAGAAAACCAAAAGTCTCACTTGCTCAATTTGATTTTATTAATAAATAAAGGATTACCGCTTTTGTTCAACGGAAGATTGGGTTAAGATTTGTAAGGGCTTAGCTTAGTCTAGTTGGGCTAACCAAGAGGAGATTTGCATTTGTTCACTGTGTCCTTTTCTTGATTCTGCATTCTGTACACTTTAAGTCCTCTGTCAAACACTGCAAATATCCTTATCCAACCCCATTAGTGGCTGACATAAGCAAGGGGGTGAATTTTATGAGTACAGCCCATATAGATATTTGTCAGTGACACTGGCTGATACCAAATGCTTTGGCTTTCTCAATATAATTTCATAATGTAAGTACTGGTGTCCTTCAAACAGTCAAGTTATTGTATCCTGCTCAGGGTTTATATGAAAACTTGCAACAACAACAAAAAAAACTCTGCAACATTGTCTCCTAGAAATTAGATTTATACAATACTAATTTGTTAATTGCAATACAATAATCACAGCCCGGCTTACTTACACAGCCTACATTTGGTCTTGTGTAGTATTGCATACTAATTGTACGCAGGATGTGGGTGGTGAACTTTGACACAGGAAAAAAATAATCATTTAAAAAAACTATAATAAAATATGGCAAAAAAAGTGTTTGCTCTTGGTTGAGGTGGAAAAGTTGACATGGTGATAAAAACTAAATGTAACAAAGTGCAACGGAAGCAGTGATTTAATCAAGCATACTTGTTTTCCTAACCTTACCTTAGTGCTGTGAGTGTTTTTTTTTTTTTTTATTGAAAACAACATTGACATATAGCCTACTGTAGTGCTCAATTTCACACGTAACATTCTCACTTGGAGCAGTCATTCACACTGGGAGCAAATAATCTCTTACACAATGTAACACTGTGCATCAATAAAAGGGTGAAAAAAATACTTTGACGAGGGGGCGGAGAATTGGCATCAGCTGTGTGCTTGGACATCACGTGGTATTTCAGACTGGACGTGCTGCGATGATAGCTCAGTTCACAACGACAAAACACACAGATCACTTTGGTCTTGGAACCATTTGGCAACTTTCAAAAAGTAAACTTTCCATTCAGAATCTTATTGGCATCCATTTCGGCATCTCACACTCGCCATCCACTCAAAATGTAACGTTACTACTCTTTGGCCGGCTTGCAAGCCCAAAAAATTGTGTGTGTGTGTGCGTGCCTGTTTTGTAGCTGGATCCGGTTACGTTACTAGTTGTTGCAACAGCATGTGAAAAAAACTAGAAAGTTTGCTAGGCCAAAAAAGAAGGTTAATGTACTGTATTTACAGTATATAGCACTTTTCTAGTCCTAACGACTACTCAAAGCGCTTTTACATCATACAGGAACCATTCACTATTCATCAGATAAACACTCACACACATTCATACACTGTGGCCAAGGCTGCCGTACAGTGCTCGTTCAATAAACTCACAAACATTCACACTCCAATGACACAGTATCGGGGGCAACTCGGGGCTCAGTGTCAAGGACACTTTGACATGGGACTGCAGGGATTGAACCACCAACCTTCCAATTGGCAGGCAACCACTTTACTACTGAGCCACAGCCGCCCATCTTTATTGCAAGGTTATTGCAAGGTTAATCTTGCAATAAAGAAATTAACGGCTCTAAAATGAGTTTGCGTTTAACTGACAGCAATATTAATAACACCAAAAAAGGGAAACACTAGTTATGTTCTAGACGTAAACCACACAGACTTATAGGTACAAAAAATGTGTATCACTAAAGAAATACATAAGTCTTTTACGTCTTCCCACATGAATGCATTTCTTTGAGTCGGCAAGGATGCAATTTGCTAACTTCCTTTTGTCGCAGCAAATTCATCTAAATTGATCTATTATAGGCTTTACCATACATTATACACTCACCTAAAGGATTATTAGGAACACCTGTTCAATTTCTCATTAATGCAATTATCTAATCAACCAATCACATGGCAGTTGCTTCAATGCATTTAGGGGTGTGGTCCTGGTCAAGACCATCTCCTGAACTCCAAACTGAATGTCAGAATGGGAAAGAAAGGTGATTTAAGCAATTTTGAGCGTGGCATGGTTGTTGGTGCCAAACGGGCCGGTCTGAGTATTTCACAATCTGCTCAATTACTGGGATTTTCACACACAACCATTTCTAGGGTTTACAAAGAATGGTGTGAAAAGGGAAAACATCCAGTATGCGGCAGTCCTGTGGACGAAAATGCCTTGTTGATGCTAGAGGTCAGAGGAGAATGGGCCGACTGATTCAAGCTGATAGAAGAGCAACTTTGACTGCTTGATGCAGCAAAGCATTTGTGAAGCCACAACACGCACAACCTTGAGGCGGATGGGCTACAACAGCAGAAGACCCCACCGGGTACCACTCATCTCCACTACAAATAGGAAAAGAGGCTACAATATGCAAGAGCTCACCAAAATTGGACAGTTGAAGACTGGAAAAATGTTGCCTGGTCTGATGAGTCTCGATTTCTGTTGAGACATTCAGATGGTAGAGTCAGAATTTGGCGTAAACAGAATGAGAACATGGATCCATCATTCCTTGTTACTACTGTGCAGGCTGGTGGTGGTGGTGGTGTAATGATGTGGGGGATGTTTACTTGGCACACTTTCGGCCCCTTAGTGCCAATTGGGCATCGTTTAAATGCCCCGGCCTACCTGAGCATTGTTTCTGACCATGTCCATCCCTTTATGGCCACCATGTACCCATCCTCTGATGGCTACTTCCAGCAGGATAATGCACCATGTCACAAAGCTCCAATCATTTCAAATTGGTTTCTTGAACATGACAATGAGTTCACTGGACTAAAATGGCCCCCACAGTCACCAGATCTCAACCCAATAGAGCATCTTTGGGATGTGGTAGAACGGGAGCTTCGTGCCCTGGATGTGCATCCCACAAATCTCCATCAACTACAAGATGCTATCCTATCAATATGGGCCAACATTTCTAAAGAATACTTTCAGCACCTTGTTGAATCAATGCCACGTAGAATTAAGGCAGTTCTGAAGGCGAAAGGGGGTCAAACACAGTATTAGTATGGTGTTCCTAATAATCCTATAGGTGAGTGTATATTAGGCTAACACAACACGGTGTCTGCCAGCAGCTTTGCCAATACTTCAAAAGTCTGAACAATGAAGATGCAAAGTATGGTCTCTGTGCGCTAACAGAATATGGAATCCATGATCTCAGCTTACAGGTACAATGACTTTGAAAACGCCTAATTACTTGCTTAAAACAAATTTTGTTTGATATACAATGAAAAATTGTCAAATATCACCTCCATGAGGCTGTTCTAGCGGAAAGATCAAAGGCAATAAACTTAGCATTTCATTTTACAGTACTGTAGGCCTACTCGCCGCTATAGCAAAGTTGAAGTTTTTTGTTCATTCTAATGTTGATTAACATAAATGGCGTTGTTTTGCCTAATGATTATAAATACCAACAAATAATACACTAAAGCGATCAGGTTGAAACTCATTCTAACTCATGCACATTTCTCCTTGTTACATTTAGTGTTGCATGATGTATGACCATTGCGTTTTTACTGTAGCTGAAGTTTTACATGGAAATTTGCGGGAAAGTGTACCTCTGGTCCCGGGCAAGAAAATGTCAAATTTGTTACTCAATGTTACTCAAAGTAGATGCTTGAGCGGTTAAAACCAAAATTTGCATTCCTCTCTGAATAAACTTAGACACTAACGCTATAAATACCCAGGACGCAGAAGCACCGTAAGCGACGCAGGCGGCATGAATCAGGGTTATTTTCAATTCTACGCCCATGTTATCCAATCTGTCTGGCCACACCGGCTGCAATTAGGAGCGGAGTGGCTGTACCGGCCAATGCACTACAGCGATCGTTTTGGCATCTCCTCTATTTCTTCTGCGAGCTGCAAGCAAATGTGTCAAGCCAGGTAGGTAATCAAATACGGAAAGGCCACAACGCAGCTGTATAATTTAAAAAAAAAAATTCAAAATAAAACACCCAAGTTTATGGTGATTTTGATCTTGACTTATCAGACTGATGAACATACAGACAGATAGAGAGTGACACACACACAACCAAAGAGAGATATGTTCTGTAGACTGGAGGAGAAGGATTACTTTGTGACTGATCTGGCACGAATCTACGCATTGCGGCCGATGTGTTTTTTGGAGAAAGTAGTTTTTCACTGACAACAGTTCATAAAATATATTGATAATCAAAATCAAATAGATCTGATGTGAATCCTTTCAGCTTACAGTAATATATATTCAAGAATTCAGCTTTTGTGAATAAATACAAAGCAAATTGACAGGCTTTAAAAGAACTGCATTGAAAGGGCTCAAACACCCCTCCTATTTTGAATACACACTTTGTCATGCAACCATATGCTGCTGCCATATCCTGTCTTGTAACTTTTGAGACAGGAAAGTTTGAAATGTCAATTTTTATGTTTCAGGCTACATAGACATGAATACTTGGCGGCTTCCTGGAGACAACATTATGGTTTAAGTGATCTAACCATAATGAGGCGTCAGCTGTACAGACAAAACACAGGATGTTGACTTTGATTGTAAAAATAGGAAGCAGTCATTCCAAGTTGCTCTGTATTGATGCAAAGCGCTCTGCAGGCACTGGGCACATGATGTGAACTAAGAGTCTCTACCTATGGTATTCAACTAGTCAAGCACCTACTTGCGTGACATATTTCTGTTAATTGCAGGTACAAGTGCCCAAGTACCTGTTAAGATCAAGTGGAGAATTTTCAGGACACACTTTGTTAATGAGGTCAACCTGTGCCTCATGCAAATATGTGATCACTCGCTGGTTTTCTTTTATTTTCACATTAAAAACAAATACAGTAAGTAATTAGGGCCAACTAATTGACAAAGCAACAGAACAAGACATGGTGGGTGCTGAAGGAGTAAAACAACAAAGTAATTACATGGAGAGCTATTTAGAAGTTGTGCTGTGCAAATAAAAAAGAGACTAAGACAAAAGATACGATATTTGACAGACTGCTTTTGTGTCATAAAACATAGGTTTGGGTAAAGGCTGATTTATGCTTCTGCGTTAAATCAACGCCGTAGGTACGCACGTAGGTATGTGGAGACACGGATCCTACGCCATAGCCTGACGTGCACTTCTCAAAAAATGTAACTAAAAATGTATAAAATTAAGGAGTGGGTTAACTTTTCCTGCTACAGATATCCGACCATGGTCAGAAAGCACATGGGAGACACTTTGCTTCTCCCACTAGCCTATGCCTCTCTAGAGTCCTCCCTCTGAAGAATCGCTGTCACTCTATCACTTGCTCTACCACACACTCCCTACGTGTGTGCGTGCGTGCGTGCGTGCGTGTGTGTACGTGTGTGTGTGTGTGTACACGTGTGTTATTATTACAGATGGTATATAATCAAGTCAAGCCTAGATTAACTTTATTATGTAAACTCATTTGGTCAGTGGTGCAAACAAACTGTATAGGCTACACAACAAACAGAAACAGCAAACATAAAGCAAAACAATGCATCATCAAGAGATGAGGTATCCTCATCATCAGCTTCTACCCCTCCCTAAACACACAAATAGACACACACAGGAAAGAAAAAACAGCTGTGCAAGTCTACCCCCCACTTACATTCCTCACGCACACGCACACAAGGCAGCAGTGCAAAGTAAAATCATCACAAACATTTGAATAAATTAACAGCGTATGTGATATGATGCAGATTTAGTGCCAGCTGTTAAACACATTATTAGGAACAAAGGATTGCTTAAACCTCGTTTTTGTTTTGCATTGCAGTATTCAGCACCTCTGACTCAGCTTTAATTTCAGATGTTGGGGATGAGTGGGTTACTAAAACCAATATGAGACTAAAACACTGACTGCTTCATTCAACCTCCCACTACTTGCATTAAATGAATGCTTTAAAGCCCAAAAAACTGAATAGAGAAGTATTTTGTTGTAGCATGTTATTAAAAATCTGCTATGATATTCCCTATAAAAGTTATAATTCAATGATTCTTTTAATATAATCAGTTTTTGTTGTTGCTTTAATTATAATGGTTCAGCGGCCTTAGGAATGAAATATTACTTTGTCAGTTATCGTGAGTTATTATGCAACGCAAAAATGGGTATGGGTCAGTCATTAGTGGAAAATTGGACCCAAGAAGAAACTCCTCTATTTGAAGTGAGGGACAGTGCTGCATGTGCAGAGATATGCTAATGAGGACATGCTCTGATTGGGCCACCCACGTCAGTGACTCCGGCTGACAAAAGTGCACAAGGCTGCATCCGCCAGCCTCATTAAAGCCCTGTCCAATTATAGAATAGTAATTGATCGTCTGCTTTGTGCGTTTCTGCCCTCTCTCCTTGTCTCCAAAGTATGCTCGAGGTCAATTTAAAATGCATCAAAGCTGTAACATGGTTAAATCCCCACAGACGGGTGCTGGCCTTCCTTGGTTTTTTGTTAAAATAATACAAGCACCTGCGTACTAAGTGTCCCTGTTCTCCAGTTTACCACTGCTCCCACTCACATCGTCAACACGAATTGTGATCTCTGGGGATTGTAAGGGTGAAATACGGAGGACTCCTATTTGACTGCATCTAATGAAGAGCAGGTGAACCATTATTAACCACAATTATTTCTGTAAATAAAGCTGCAGAATAAATAGTTTTTTTGTGAATAATCTCTGAATTCTCTCAGAAAATACACGATGTACAAGACAAGCAATAAGCATGATATAGTTGTGCGATGATATTACGTTTATGTTGTATTCTGTGTGTGTTGAAACACAGAACACAGCGACCTGACGGCGCGGCTCTGTCAGTCAACCACGCTGAGATCATACTTTAAGCAAATATTTCCCACCCCAGCCACCCCTCTGCTGGTCTGTTGTTTCAAACTGGGAGAAATTATTTGTTATTTTCTTTCAAAAGAGACAGGGTGGCATGGGATCCTGAACTCTCCAGCGCAAATGGAGAGAAATAAACATTGAGGCGTGCTTGTCACAGCCACCGACAACCATCATTGTGTTGAAACAACACCGGCACAAACACGTCAATGCCTTCAGATCTCCATATTTAGATACGTGCAGTGTGTGTGTAAGCGCAGGAGGTGGCAACTTCCTCAACTTCCAACAGGCTCATTGAGCTCGGCTCCCATATCGACAGGGAAGAGTTCAACTGATTCTTGAGTCAATCAGTTAACAGAGGTCTAATTAGATCTCTCCTGCTGTATTGCCCGGCCCATCATGATTTGTATGCCAACCAAGATGGCTCTGCTGCTGCCCCATTATGAATAGAGGCACTGCCTTGTGTGGTCTCATTATTAAATAAGTAAAGGGATGGAGGAGACAGACAAACGTTTTAAGCCTCGTCGGAGAAGACGCCATGGCCATTAGAGGCTGAGCATTAACGGCAAGAAACAACACAAACCAGAGGAGGGGTAGAGGAAGAGAGGAAATGAGCTGGACAAGGAAGAAGGGCTGTAATTACGGTAATATTGCCACCTTGTTATTATAAACTGTATTGCATGAGGTTTGGCAGTGAGAAAGACACAGAGGCAATGATACAGTCTGTTCATTTAGAAAAGGCCTTACCTAGCTTTCTATTGTGTTCCTACAGCATTTTTCTGCAGTATTTGTCATTGGGGATTATTATAATTCATTGCTGGCATAAAACAAAGAAAGATAAATGGGAGTTAAAAATCATCACTGGACTTCATAACACCTTGGCAGCCTCGGTGGCAGGACTGAATGAATTAAATGCAATATGAATTGTCCCTTTATTGATGCCATTCATTACAATGATGAAAGCTCTTGGTAATTATCAATTTTGTTTAAGCGCATCTGAGAGCTTTGTGTGGCACACTAATGGACGCCACCGGTGAAGCCAGTCATTCAGATTTGTGTCAACGAGTCATTAAGCCGCCTTTGAGGGAAGTCGGCAATCTGATCCATCATGACAATAATTAGACGAAGATGAACTCATCAATTTCACTCTCCCAAGCATGGCTTACGGATAACAGCCAATGTCTGTTTCTCCATGACTCACTATATTTGCCGACGTTTTTCATCCTTTTTGTTACATCTTTACATTTTCTGTCACGTTTTGTCAAAGTCCAATTTCATCATCCAAACCACTTTGTTTCTACAGCACTCGCCGAGTTTTTGATTCTTTTTGCCCCTCCCTTTGCACAACAAACAAATGGACACATCTCCAGCCAGCATGGCACCAGAGCTTATACCCTCTTAGGGCAAAAGTCACGTCAAATCGCCCAGCAGACATTCCTATAGCCACAAAAAACAGCAAATAAAGAAATTAAACTAGTAACTAGATATATGTGTCAATAAATATATTTGTTTCTGTCATTAATGTTTTGCTACTTTTGTTGAATAAATAAAGGTTTAAAGCGTGCGGCTCTCTCTCCCCTGCATAAGCATAAAAACGGAAAGGGTTCATTTGTTTTCAGCCTTAAATTGCTTTGTTGTAATATTAAATGTCTTTGTACGGTCAGACAGTTATTGATTCATACATACTCCCTATTGTGGGATTAATAAAGGATTTTGAATCTTGTATCTCTACACTACCTGAGTTCAAATGCTACCTTAATATGCGATTGTTCATTTAGCCGTTAAGAGTACTGTATCCACCTGTGACCTCAGACAGCTCCAGCAGTTTCCATTTCCTCCATCTGCAGTTCATCATGAAGCTGGCTGATCATAACCAGCACTTAATGATTCATGAACAGAGAAACTAATGGAGTACTTTACACGTTGTAATCGAATGAGGCCATTATGGTGAAACTAGCTGCTTACTGGGGACTTTGATCAAAGACGGTCTCGAGATATGATCATGAGATGCATCAGATGTGGAGAGATGGCCCAGGCTGACATCAAGCTTTTGGACTGAGGTCCACATTAGCATGTCTTTGAAAGAGGGTACATGTTGGTACACATTTACTCACAGAACTCAAGGTCATAAAACTGATGAGGTCTTTCCAAAAGACTCTTTAACTTGCCAACAGCTTTTTAAAAGCACGAAAAAAAGTTGTGAGATGACCCTGGTCCCAATACTGAATATAATAAAAGACAGGACTCAGTTTCATAATGACTTGATGTCATTGAAAATGAAGGTTGTCTCTTTAGTGATATGTCAGGATAAATAAAGGTTGATTGAATGAATGAATAACGCCTTATAGAGGTGTTGAAATTAATCAAATAATCGATGCATTGCAGACATGGACAATGCTGAATTGATAATCGACCGGGCCATAATCAATTATTTCAGTTTACAATTTAATATAGGCCTAACAACATTTCTGTTTACATATTGTTATGTATGTTCCACATTCTGGAAGTGCCATGTGCTCAGTGGTTTTATTTATCCAATTTATTTAGTATTAGAGCACTGCAAAATGTTTTGTTTTTGGAGCTTGAAAAGATATGAATTGAATATCATTTATGGCTTTAATAACAATATGTATTTGACGCATCAAGATATTGAATCGAAAACATGACAATCATAATCAAATCGGGAGATCAGTGAAGATTCACACCTCTAATGCCTTAATAATCCTCGTTGTGACAATACATTGGAGATAAAAATGAGCGCTTTCTGAACTTCTGTTGCTATATGGTTAAGGTATGCATAAGTTTAGACAAATAAGAGAGATGACTAAAAGAAAAGAACTTTGACTGTTGGTCAGAGATGATTCTCTCTCTCTCTCTCTCTCTCTCTCTCTCTCTCTGCTTTGCACATACTTCTTGGGTGCCAGAACTTGTTGGAAGGGAAAGGAAAAAGAAGTGTTGACAATTGTCTTCTCTTGCCTTGTCACCAAACAACTTTGTCACACTTCACTGCCAGTTTAATTCTCAGACATCCCTGTCAAGAAATGACATATAATTTTCACACCTAGTATCTCTGCTATTATTTCTTTCACAAATTCTATTTTGGAGCACACCCCTGGTACATTGGCTATCTCGCTGTATCGATATCTCTGACAATATGGGAGTCTTCAATCAAATGAACACTTCTACTATCTTTGTCTTTCTTCCATTTGCAATGGATTATGACAAAAGTCCTCTTTAAAATGTACAAAAACAATACACCTTTAAAAACAACACATCATATATCAATCTATCTACCTATATAGCTACATTTGTTTCTCTCTCTCTCTCATATATATATATATATATATATATATATATATATATATATATATATATATATATATATATATATATATACACACACAGTATATTGTTATGCCATTAAGTGAGTCACACATGGTGGTAAGGTAACAAAGTATAATGATGTCACGTCCTCATGTTAGTAGTTTTACGTGACTCACTGTAAGCCGATCCCTGATGTTTTACTAACCCTAAGTATTTTTGTTGCCTAAACGTTATTAGTTTAGATCCGCAATGTTTACCATGCGTTTAAAACTGTGCCCTTAATGTAACATAGAACGGTCACATGCTTACTGTCACATGATTAAACTCTAACATTAAACTCTAACATGAGGCAGTACATAGAACCGTAGAATAGTCCTGTATGTGTCATTTTGGGGGTCTTTGAAAATTGACCTATTGTTGTTTAGTTTCAGATGGACGGACAGACAGACAAACAGACATACATTCATTTAGAATTATGCTTTAAATACATTTGTTGTGGCGGTTTTGTGTTTGAAGGAGTATGGGATGCATGCTTTCCCATTTCTTTCTTAGCACAGCAAATTAAAATGCTGCTCCACTTCTTAGTTTTCAAGATTAGATAGAGTGCATGTCCTAGTCTGCCGTTTTATATTCCCCCCCCCATTACATGTCCAATGAGAGCTTAACTTCCTAAGGCTTTCCATTTGAGCCAGGATCAATAGCCAAGTGCTCGTTGGCCGAAGTGACTTTGGTCCTTAGCGTTCAGTCTTCGGAGTGAGCCGCGGTTTGACATTGACGCCACATGAGCAGAAGATAGTGCTTAGAGGAAGTGTGCCTGTCTACCTCAACTCCATTTCCTCTCCACAAGTTTCAGGCCGTTATGACAGGTTCTTTTCATGGATAAAGTAGGTGACTGGAGGGAGCTGATCCAAATGGCTGAAACAGCCTCTGGTTCATAATCAAGAGGCCTAGAATTTGAGATTATAGGTGATTACACTCATCCATCCCCTTTTCTGAAAAAAAAAAGAGAAATCTGTTTAATCCCCCTCTCTGATGCAGCTTCGGAGGGTGCTCAGGGACGGCTGGCATCTATCACAGGCCTAAAAAAGCACAGAACATACGGAACCAGGAGGAGCCCTGGCCCCGGCTTGCGGGAATAAGGCCAGTTGGCCAGTGAACAAGAGGTGCTGGGTCTGACCGGGCAGAGGGAGACGCCACTTGGCCACAGATCACAGCGGTCAGTGGGGACATCGTTGGCCCGCCGGCTTGCGTGGGGAGCTCTCATGGAAAACGGCAGGAGGGAGCTGAAAATTCATTGCTGACCTTAGACTATGAGCTGCAGTCACAACACAGCAGCCCTCTCCTTCCAACCACATCCTCGCCGTTTCTGAAAGCCTTGACTGACGCCTCTCAGAGATGCATGTTTGCTGCAGTCTTACATCTCCTATGCTTTCTGATGGATTTTGCCAACACATTGATTTAAAGTTAGGGTCATTCACAAATAATTTGAAACCCATTATATTTTCATGTAAATAATGTTTTTCACAGATTTTATTATAAAACTGTTTACACATTTTCCTTTAGTGGAGACCTGTTAGGGAGCCTCAAAGAGGGAATCCAGCCACATCACACTTTTCTGACTACATTGTTTCTTGTTGGAAACAAGTCCTTTGAATCCATGTGTGGATTTATGGAATGGGCTGGTGAGCAGACTCCATTTAAAGTTTGAATTGATGGACCATATTGATCACCTACAGAGTTTTGTCCTCATTAAATGCTGCCGCTTAGGTCAAGTTCACACAGACCTCTCTCTTCAGAGTAATTACATTTCAACAAGGTATTGAGCTATTCACAGGGCAATTTGGGAGTTGTGAGACAAAAATAACAGGAGGATTTTTCTTATTTTTGGCAATTTTGCATGCATTTCTTTCTTCCCTGTCTGTGTTTTCATAGAAATCAGAAGCATGTGAGCAAACACTAGAAAAGTGGTTAAAAAGACATCACTGCCAGCTGTGCAAGGGCTCCATGAATGACATTTTTTATGTGATTTAAGAGGAATAAAAAAAAGGGTGTAGACTATGAAACCACTCAAGGCTTAATAGTCTCCATCTTGTCTCATACTTGGACTTGCCTTTGTCCTGGCCGAGGACACACAGCTCCATGTGAATTTATAACGTTATATTTTTCTGTCAAATAACCTTTATTTAACGTTTTGATGATAAAGTGAACAAGCTTTTGGGACTGTAACAACTTGAAAGGAAACTCTGTGTACTGTGGCCCATATTGAGGCAATAAGATTACAGAAAAACACAGGACAATTGGTGTAATAAAACATTACAAGACATGGGACATTTGGACGGTGATAAAAACATACAGACATTAGGACATAAGGAGGTTATGGCTAATGTTGTGACTTGACATGTAAGGTTGGGTTTGTTTGTATTTGTTTGGAACGCTACTGGTTAATGACAAAGAAATGAGGGAGAGAGACATGAGATAGGGAGCATAGTAAGTAATGATAGTAATATAGTAATGAAAACTGATAGTGTGTCTCAAATCGGAAGAAACTGAAGTGTACTTTGTACACTACGTACATACGTATGTTGATATTCATACTTTTTCTCTTAAATAATTTTTAACACCCAAAACTAGCCATTATGAGTTATTTCAGCAAAAGTGGAGCAATTAAAATTGTGTCCAACTGACGTGTTAACTTAAAGAATAAATGTTTTATTACAATTATTATTATAATAACTAATTCAATTTTTTCTGGTTGTTATACTGATGTATTTGCTTTGAGCTGCTGTAGTACAGATATTTCCCCTGTGTGGATTTCACATTTTAGAAGCTGGAACTAGTGACTTTGGATTATTTTTGCTTGATAAATGACTTAATTCTTAATCTATTAATTACAGTGACAATACAAGAGTAAAAGCAGAGGCAACCCAATATACATTTAAATAGATCCTATTGTTTTATTAATTTTTCATTTCATGAATGCTTGGTTAGTCATGCAAAGTGCAATGCTAAAGATAACATTAAACACATTCAGTACAGTTTTATTTTAAAAGACGGTCCTGTGTTACTTCTACAGGCTCCAGACCCCCGGCAGTACTGCCAGGTTAACAATACGGTGCCATTGCTGGCACTGTATTTTGACGGGGAAAGCAACATGAGGGTGGACTTCAGACTCTCTAGAGGATCCTTCCACGGTCTGATGGCCATCCTCGGCACGGGGTGTGACCATGGCTGGGGACCCGTCATTGAGGCCCTCGTCTTCCTCTTTTGGCTGGCCAGTGGTACCTCGTACCGCGTTGTAGCCAGGGCCTTTGCCATGCCCCGGGCCACTGTGCATCGTGCCGTCCACAAAACCAGCAGGAAAGTCCTCTCTCTCCTCCCCCAGGTCGTTCGTCTTCCGACAGAAGAGGACTTTCCTCATATTGGTGCAGGCTTTGCGCGGTTGGCCGGGTCAGCAGCCTTCCACAGGGTTGTGGGCAGCATTGACGGCTGAATGAGGGACCTTGTGTCCTCGTCTGTCCCTAACGATTATATAAATCAAATCATGGCAGAAACAGCACTGTTAATATACATTAACGTACTTTAACGTTGCTGCTAACGCTTGCAGCTTTGTGTAGCTTTATTTACAAGATCATACATCTAACGCTGAAATCTTCTACAGTGGGATGATAGTTTAACACAATAATATACAACAATATACTACAACACATGTAACGTTAGCTTATAAACTATTTGCCCTGTATGGTTAAACTGTGCCGCTGTCAGCTAGCTAAGGTTAGCTTGTTAGCATGTCAAATTACGGTACCAATAAACGTTATAATTTGCAATAAAAATATCATTAAAAACTGTAAGATTAACCAAATATACAAATACAAGTACATTATATGTTATAAGTATAGCAAAAAGACTCATGTTCAACTTACGTTTGTATTGCTCTGTCGGTCTCGCTATCGCGTCTTCGGCCGCCATTAACGAAAGTTTTTGACTGTTGTTAGCTCTGCCCCTTCCGCTACGTAGCCAAGATGGCGACCGTTGAGTGTGGAAAGTGTCCATCTATCCACACTCAACTTTCTGGCTGTTTAGTGTACCATCCGGTACTTAAGTGCACTGCATTTGACCCCACAAATGTAGCCCGAAATGATACCAAACTTCTGCATTAGTACAAATATGTTATGTACTAATAAAACAATGGATTGGAAAGTGTGTTAGTACACATGGGTAACCCTATGATACCAATCCCTAGTTGCGTTCTGTAAGTGTATCAGTCGTGAGCAGTTCCCCAAAGAGTGATTTTCCCCTCCAAACGTTGAAGGTCTTAAGAGGTAAAACTATTCAGTATTTCACAAGAGATAGATAGTTAGATAGAAAATAACTTTGAGTAGCAGAGTTCTCTTTCCTATTCCATTAATCATCCAGCAACCCCTTTAGATTTATGTACTTTAACCCCTTGGAGGAGTCCCAAACCTCAGGCTGCATACCACTGAATTGAAATCACACAAAAGGGCATAATTTTATAATAATAATTATTACTATGCAATGTCCGCAACACTGCTTTAAACTCCCATTATTTAATACAAAGCCAACATTTCGACCCCTGAAGAAGATTTTTTCACTTTAGTATTTCTCATTTGTCCTGCACCTGCCAGAAGGTAGGATATGCACACAATTACTTTTACAAACATAATAATTACTAATCACAAAAAATGATGATGGTTGTGATGAAACTGATGTGGTTGTGACTACAGCCCTGTGTAGTGGTTACCAATGTTTAGCATTTGTATTCCAAATATAAACTAAAAAACCATGAAAATGGGTTATGTTGTATAGGCATGTGGTAGATAGAAAACCTGACATATCAATAAAACAGCAACAGTAAATCCATAAAGTACCACCTACTGTGCAAACACAACTTGCAAACACAACTTGAAGCTGAATCGTACCAGCCTTCACCTTCTACAGAAGGCAGGATAAAATCGGACAAAATGGATGTAGACAGATATGTTTGTGCAACAGCTATTCTTGTTCTGTTCGCCGATGAAAATAATGCAGTGAATAGGCAGAAGCTCTCTTTGTTTTGTTTCTATTTCAGTTTTGAAGCAACTTATTTACTAAAATATTTGGCTGGAAAGAGCTCCAAATATCCAAATACTGCCTATCAAAGTTTTTGAGTGGAATAAAATCATCAAATTCTGTTTAACTTCATATCAATCTGCCTCAGCAGTCAAACTGCTTGTTTAACAAACTCACAGTTTCAAAGTAATCAATGACAAGATTCTTCACGGAGCGCTTAGTCACACTCCAGACAACAAATATCTAGGAGTTCAACGGTGTTAACAAAATCAAACAGTGGATGACGCGGTTTTGATGTTAGAAGTAGCTGTGTTTACGTGGACCATAAAGGATGTTTTATGGTTCGGCGGAGGCTCCACGCAGAGCTTCCGCCATAGCTTACGTTAGTGGCATGTTTATACTTGTGCACTGGTGTGTGTGTCGAGCCGGCATGTGTGTGTGTGTGGAGTGTGTGGTTGAAGGAGAAGTGAGAGAGTGACCGCGATTAGCTTTGGAGTGAGCACCAACACTAGAGTCATAGTGAGAGAAACAAAGTGTCTCCCCTGTGCTTTCTGACCATGGTGGGAACTCTGTAGCAGGAAAAGTTAACCCTCTACCTTGATTTCATGTTGTTTATGGAGAAGGAGAACCAGGAAATGAGTCGGGGGTCTGCGGGGGTACACCGTCCATTCGACGCTGAAGCATAAAACGGCCTTAATATTCTACTGATCAGAATGCGAATGCCTCATGGAACCACCGCAATCCCAAGAGACTGGCCTGATCCGGCCTGATCTTAAGGAATATTCAATTGGGTTGTGAGGGATGGTTTAAACCTTTGATAATCCGAAAATAGGAAAATATTAGCCTTTAATATGCATATAAACGTTTAATCCAATCATTTTTCTCTGGTTGGAATAAATATATTCTTTTTGTGCATGTTTGTCTACATTGGAGTAACATTTGGTGACTTTGCTTATGGGAGAGAGCAAAACATGGCGTAGCAAAGGAAAACTGGTCTGTGGCTTTTTCGTTGAGACCTTTAAATATTTAAGGATTGTGAAGTGAGTCAGAGAGTGAAAACAAGTGGTTCTAACAAGTGTTTGAAAAGAGGAATAAAGCTGGAATCCAAGAAACATCTGAAGAAAATGGGGTCGACTTCTTCTTCCATTATATACAGTACAGGCCAAAAGTTTGGAACCACCTACTCATTCAATTTCTTTATTTTCATGACTATTTACATTGTAGATTATCACTGAAGGCATAAAATCTATGAATGAACACATAGGGCTGCACGATTGTGGCCAAAATTCTAATCACGATTATTTTTATCAATATTGTGATCACGATTAATTATCACGATTATTTGTTGATTTTAATCAAAACATATTTTATTGTCACATAAGCTATTTATAACTGCTTTCACATCCATATTATGCTACTTTCTTCTTATGTTGAAGTTGTATGTTGTATAGACATACAGCTGCAACACATGTAAATGAAAATTAGTTATCGGAAATAAATAGCGTAGGATTTTTTTTTTCCAATGTATCTCTGAGAAAGCTCCTTCACTTGTTTTCAACAATAACTGATTAAAAGAGCTAGGAGAGAGTGCGATGGACGTATATGTTACTCACAGAGTGACGGCTGACTTATTATGAATGGGTCCAGCACGGCTCAAATGGCGGGACAGCAAAGTTACACATGTTGTGTGTATGAAATGTCTGTATCGTCACTGCGCTGCATTTTTATGAACTATGATATTCTGGTCATGGGTAACATCTCTCGCCCAGGTCCAGCAGGCGCAGTCTCACATGCTATTACTCTACGAACTGAAGTTTGTTGCATTCAATAACTGTCCCCAAGTGCAGTTGCAAAAACCATCCAACCATTTATTTCCCAGCGATATATATTGCAGTATGAAAAAAGAAAAAGTTATTTATTTTTTACATAAATAGCTATATTTGGAAATAATAGGGCATTCTTGACTACCGCAGTGATTTTGTACATAAAAGATAAAAATGAAAAAGGATCTTTTCTAATATGAACCATTCTTTGTTAAACTTTAATGCTTTACAAACACCAAAGCAAGTAAGCGCTGTGACTAAGGTTACTCCTCTGAAGAGATTTTGGAGAGGAAAATGAGGTTGATATATGCTGGTTGACTAACATGACACCATAGTATTCATATACTATCAATCCAGGCTAAAGGTAATTACAATGACTGCATGTTGTTTCCTCTAAATGTCAGGTTGTGGTCGACTAGCGGGGCCAGCTTGTTAGCTCTTGATAAATTGATCAGACCTGCATGTCCTGCACACTAGCAAAAAACTGTGTATGCAAGAACAATTAAATCAGTGGAAATTACGATGGATCAGACACAGACTTCTGTAGTAACATAACATTAGTTAGGACGGACGGACCCCTTGTTTCTTTAGGCTAACTATATGAGCTTTATACTGGCTGGTAGCAGCTTTCTGCGGGGGTAAATGGCCTGGGAGATGGTGTGATTATGTTGCATTAATTAGGTGATTTAGTTTGTATTTGGAGTGAACATAAAACACTGACTACTGTAGCTTTCCTGACTACACTCACTGCGTCAGCGGCAGCTGCTGCCTACGGTATTTTTCTATACACGGAGAGCCTCAATTCCCATAACCATAACCCCGTCGGACTAACATCACATACACACGCTGCCCACATGGCTATCTGTCTTAAAGGGGAAGGGTCGGACGGTAATAATCACGTAAAAAGAGAACAGTGAAAGTTTACTTTTCTATTAAGCAGCAAAAAGGATTAGCATCAACATCGCAAAGTCCTGCGATGTGACTTTTGTGCATGCGCACATCACGATGTCGATGCTAAAACACAATATTGTTCAGAACCTAATCTGTGGCATGCTTATGCCCCAGTTATCAACATACTGTACGTGAAGTCTACTGACCAAAACGTGCTCTGGAGAATTACTTAAAGATAACGAGGGACTTAATGATCCCCAGCACAACAGCAGATGATCAAAAAACAGAGGTGACCGACAAAAATCCCTTTGTACCCCACAGTCTCAAAAACAACTTCTCTTCCCTTTACAGCTTTCCCCACCTGTCAGCGCGACAGACTGAAAGTCAGGTAAGGACTCTTGCTGCAGGGTGTCACAAACAACACAGATGAGGGCCAGACCACACTGCTGGGAGGAGGAACAGCCCTCTGACCAAAAGCAGTGCTCATGATTCATTCATTACATCGTTAACAGTTTCCAGAGTGTCAACAGCTTGTCTTTGAAGTGATAATCTTAACATTGACGGTGTCCTTGAATTTCTCCTCTCCATTAAAATAGTTAAATGGGAAATGATTTTTATAATTCGGCAAGGAGGAGTTCCCTGAGCATCCTGTTAGTTAAACCATGTCTAATAAATCTTCTCTGGGGAAAAGACAGAAAATATGGGAAGCTACTAGAAAATGTAAGATAAGATAAACCTTTATTGATCCCCAGAGGGGAAATTTGGTTGTTACAGCAGCACAAGGACAGCAATAGTACAGTGAATAAATATAAGGAGGTATAAAAAAATCTAAAATAAGAAGAGTATAGTAGTACAATGAAAATAAAGAGAACTATACAAGAAGATATAGAGACACGCAGGTTAAAGTGCAGATCTGATAGTCCATGGTTTCCACTGCTGTTATATAGTCTGATAGCAGCAGGTACAAAGGAGTGCCTGAAGCGCTCAGATTTGCACCTGGGTGGGATGATTGGCTCCCATGTGCCGCAGCTCGTAACAAGGCTACATTACGATTTTTTCTATTTAAGCCTGGAGTTACAAATTATGTTCAATAAACATTTCAGTTGGAACTGCTCTAACAAACAGCTGTCTTGTGTGCACAGAGTCACAGTGTTACAAAAAGGAGCACAGATTGTATTATAAGCTGAGAGTGACTTGATGCTGTGTAATATTTTAATGTCAGGGCAAAAACTGACAGCGCATAAATGGGTAACGTTAGAAATTCCTGAGTAACTTGTAGCTAATGCCACATTCTGAAACAGGGCCCTGATGAACGGGTGCTGGTGCTTTTACGAAAAGCAAAGATAAGGAGGAAGCAAAATGTAATTTGTTATAAGTTAATTTCTTGTAGGGGGAAGGGGCACAACATCATCTATGATCCCCGCAACACTGCAAACTCCTTCAACAAAAGGTATGCATACTAGAGATGAGCCGGAGACTCGGCTGAAACGAGTATCCGGTACGGACAAAGCACTTTTGCCGAATACAAGTATTATACGAGTAATACGAGTCAATATCTGTACTCAGATTGGGTAGCGGACCGTGCGCTCCGCCCCCTACACACACACACACACGCTCTGCTCACTCACAGAACACTGAGTAGTGAACAGCTCTCTCTCTCCCTTAGTCACTAAGGTCCGCGGGTCTTTTCCGTTAACGTTTAGGGTTTCTTCAGCTTCAGGTTGTTTTTTTACTTTGGATTTTAGTACTTCCTTAACCAGTAGATCTCTGGTAACGTGGGGTTTCAGACGTGGTAGAATGTGACTCGCGCTGCGTCTCTGCCGTTGGAGATATTTTTTTTTTTTAAACCTCTGCCTTCCGTAGAACACAGTCTCTAGCTCTCTCTCTCTCCTAGTCACACACACGCGCACACATACCTGGTGTGGAAATAAAAAATAAAAAAATAACCAAAAACAAAAAGAAATCACACTGATCATAAAAAAATTAAAAGTTAAAAAAAGAAAGTAATATTATTGAGTATGAAAACTCTTGTTCACTACATTTTACTTCATAATTGCAACCGCATGTGATGTATTCATTGTTGCAAAACTTGTTCTGTATATAGTTTGTTTGTTACCATGACAACACCACTGATCTCAAGCTCAATGCTGATGGAAATAGTTTTCTAATCAGCAATAAATATAACAATTTCTGATCAACCCATATCAATTGCATGCTTAAAACAACATACCGGTTAAAGCCCCGCCCATTTCAAGACAACCCGACCCATTTCCGGGTTAAATTCGGTCCACTTCCGGGTTAGGCCACGCCCAGTCCGAGTACAGATACAGATAATTCATGTGGTAAACAGATACAGATACAGATAATGCTGTACCCGCTCATCCCTAATGCAAACCACTTCGCAGTAGCAAGTCTTCATTGTTGACAATAATAAGCCAACTCAGTGCTCTACAGTCACACAATTTCACACAAATATGCCCCTAAAAATACATGCGTGTGTGAACGGGAAAAATTATTTACAGGCGCAGTGTGTGCGTAAAGACTAGCCTCCCAACTAAAGAATGGATACCCAAACCCAGGCTGAGTTCGGACAGATATTTAGAAATGATGGTCGGGTTTGGGTCGGGCTCGGTCACATCAGCGCTATAAGGCATTTGTTGTAAAATGGTGCTGCGGCTCTTTTAAGAGAGCTCAGTGCATATGTGTGTGTGTGTGTGTGTGTGTGTGTGTGTGTGTGTGTGTGTGTGTGTGTGTGTGTGTGTGTGTGTGTGTGTGTGTGTGTGTGTGTGTGTGTGTGTGTGTGTGTGAAAGTGGGCAGAAGAGAAAGAGGAAGCAGACGAGTATATGCAACCGGAGCAGAGTTGGTGGAATAAATTTAAGTTTCGTACACTGTGTGTGCGGTGTCCGAAATAAACCCCAGACTGAAAGCCAAGTTCATTCATTTGCTTAACAGAAAATTTAACCCCAACGTTATTCATTTTTTTTTTTTCTGATAACGGTCGGAAAGGAAGCAAGCGGGAAAAGGTTAACACATTGAACATTTTAAATTAAACAGCTTATTAACGTGCACTTGTTGCCTTGTGTGCGCTGATGCACTCATCTGTTGACATTTCCGAATTCCTTCCTAAAGTAAAAGCAGGCTTTCCACACAAAAACATACCCTACATGTGTCATTAGTATGAGAAAGAAAATTAGATTTTAACTGCGTTGGGCTCGGGTCAGACTCAGACACAAATTTCTTAATCAGGCCGGGTTCTGTCACTGATCTGGACTGTACTCCCCACCACAAATCATTCAAAACATAGTCAGACTGGCTATCAGCAGCACCGATCTGTAGGCCGCTTAATCAGCTCATTTTCATATGTTATGTTACTGTTCTTATACGTTATGTTACTGTTCTCATATGTTATGTTACTGTTCCCATACATTTCGTTACTGTTCTCATACGTTATGTTACTGTTCTCATATGTTATGTTACTATTCCCATATGTTATGTTATTATTCTCATACGTTATGTTACTGTTTCCATACGTTATGTTACTGTTCTCATGTTATGTTGAAATCAAAAATCAAAAAACTCACAGTTTTTGTAATAAAAGCAATAGTTCCATTAAGATTAAGAAGTTGTTGTCTTTTCTTTCCACCGAATAATAGAAAAGTATCGTTAATAGTATCGATAAAAACTCCTTAGGCAGATCATTAAGCAGTCTTGAAAATGGTATCAATATCAATAAAAATTTACAATCTCCATCCCTAATTATACAGGTATGTGTTGTTCTGAATAACAAGGACAAACAACATATTTAGTCATTTAATTTGGACGACTTGTTGGATAGATGAAAGAACACTTGATAATTAGACCAAAATGTATTTAGCCAATTAAGGGTGGCGTCATTACAGTAATGATTTTCCAGAATGATTTCTAAGTTGTAAATCTATCTAGTTAATGTGGCTGAGGACAGCAAAACTATTACAAAACTGTTATATTTGAAACAAAACCACCAAGATGAAGCAGAATAATCACTGTAATTCTTCCGACCAATGAACAGTCAACAGCATTCAAGACAGAGACATTGACAAAGATCGTTGTTATTAATTATCCAAGACAATAGTGTACAGTTACAGAAGAGGTGAACAAAAAGCAGGACATGAGAATTGTTGAGTATTAGACTGTATTCTACTATAAGGTTTTTGTTATTTTCACACCTTCATGTGAGTAGCATGATGCAATAGAGGAAGCAGCAGTTTCAGGAATGATTTTTAGGACCTTAGTTTTTAGGGTAGATGCTAGAATGAAGTATGGTAATGAACCGCAATGCTAACCCAAACCCTAGCTATATAGCTGCTAACTTAAGTGTTGAGGCTAGCACAGTATGCCAGTTTTGTTCAGTGACCAGTTGTAGAAATGTGGCCCTAGGACTGTGGCCCTGAAACTGCAACTTTCTCTACTGCAGGAACATTTATGTGGATGGATGACAGCCCGTAGTTTGTCAGTGGAGCATGAATGAGCTCTAAAAGCGAACTCAATTGTAGCAGCCTTATACAATAGAAGACATAGAAATTCAGTTTAAAGAATAAAAACCTCAAAGAGCAGTGTTGAGAGCCGACATAGAACAAATACCAAAAGCAGGACTACAGAACTGCTAATGTTCAGTGGATTGATTACCATGTATAAAACAAAGGAAAAAAAAGATATCAATGTTAATTTCAGAACAAAACATGTTAGCAGTCAAAAGGAAGATGAATATAATGGGAACATCCATCTTCAAATCTGTCACATCAAGGAAATATTTAATACCAGCACAATTTATTTCAACTCTTAACCCTAAATCACTGCTATTCATTATATGATTAAAGGCAGCCAAGGGCAGTAACGATCCCCTGTAGTAAGCGTAATCCAAGCTCATTTCAAGCTTATGTTCTAAGAGGGGAATTTAAACACAGGCATATGGTGATGGCTTTATATCATACTTAGTGATCCCAGCAGGGTGGTGGTGGTGGGGGGTCTAATCAATAAGAACATCATTTTTAGAAATGTGAGTCTATTTTTCGCATGAAATCCAAAATTAAAGCTTTTTGCTCTTAGAGTCAACGCTGCCATCCCCACTTTGAAATCCTGGAACGGAACAAATTAAGCAACTTTCATACTTTTAATCATTCTGTTGTATAATGATAAAACAATGTATAGACTGGTATGTGCTCAGATCACTGTGACTAAAAACTGCCCTGCATTAAATATATATAAAAATTGCATTTTAAAGTAATATAATGAAGGCTAACACAGATCTTTTGTTGCCCACAGGTTTCTCAACGAGATGCTCCCAACAGGACATGGTGTATGTTTAGTTTAGCTGGAAGCAGGGGTTGATTCAGAAAGGGAGATAAGCTCTGCTCTTCATAACTGGGCCATTTAGTCCCTTGTGACCCAGCCTCTCTGCCTTTGGCAAACACATCATTTAATGTGACCCCAGCCGGCAGCCAAACAGTCAGCCTATAAGCCATCAGTAATGAAAAGCACTAATTCCAGCCTAGTGAATACAAACGGAGAGGCCCAATTCATATTCATGTGCTGTGCTTCTTCCTTGCACTCCCGTGTCAACCCATTCATCCATTCATTGCAGTCAGACCACCCCTAGCATATAGCGTCCTCAATTTACTTGACAAGCAAAGCGGCCCCTCAAGGTTGGTTTCAACTAAAACAATTAAATGGCTAGGAATGTCGTAAAAAAGGGTGGAAATGATTAAGGCGTTTTCCTTAATAAACATTTGCAAAGCAAAAAATTTTTTTGATGATAGCACTTTATGCTTCAGTGATTCTTACATACCAACATGTCATTCACAAATTACTCTGCATCTAATTCAACTGAGACGCTCTGTCTTGGGTTTATAGCCCGCAGCTGGAAATCTAAATAAAAAAGAAGAACAATCTACAATTCCCCTGTTTAGCGATCACACATGTTTAAAGGTATTATGCACCCCCAGGAGACTTTGCATGTAATAAAGTGTGTATTCTCAGCCGGGTGCATATGCGGAGGCTCGACATGCTGGAACGGGTTCACAGCCGACGTCTGGGTGATTCCAACAGCTGTTTCTATGAGCCGAGGAAGAGAGCGTGTCAAGTAGGATGCCTGCTGCTGTCACAAGCTCCTCAAGGTGTTTATTAAAAAAATGTTAATGCCATCATAACACCCACATTGAGACTTGGCCCTTGTGACAAGGATCTGGCAGGACCCAACTGTTTCCACTTGTGGGATGGTCTGGAAGTGTGTACTGTTTTTTTATGCCCACACAGCAGGAGGTGTTATTGGGCAACGTACTTCACTGAGGTCCCTGCGGCCACAAGGGATTTACTTTAGATGTCTTAGTAGCCCTTGCGTTGGGAAATATTGATTAGGCATTCTAAATTAAAAGCGAGGACAAATCGAATATTCACTTTGACTTAAGTGGACACACACATGTTGTCCACAAACACAGGCTCCCTCTCTTCTTTCTCTATGCGTTTCTCCAAATTCCAGTGTATAATGTTTAAGTTATTTCAAAATCATTGTGTTTAATTCATGTTGGCCATAAAAGTAAAAGAATCTGCTAATGATCTCTCAGCCAGCTGAGCCCAAGGACCAACACGGATTTAGCCATGTCAAGTGGAAGGCCAAGTTAAAGGGGATTTTAGTTATTTATAAATTGTATCGACCTCTTTTGAAAACCAAGGAATTGCATCAACATCCTTGAATCTCTTCCAAAGCAGGTGCTTCTTTTGGAGAGAAATATAAAAGTCACATGTCCATTATAGAAAGCTAGCTTATCCAACAAAAACGTATAGAGAGGGTGTAATACATCAGATATGATGATCAATATTTTTTTAATCATAGACTTTTTTATATAAATATCAGCTTAAATTCCTAGTTAGTACGACAGTATTTTTTTTAATTGTATGCTATTTTATATATGCTCATTAAAGTAAATTGAGGGATCAGAGAAGTAAAAAATGTCTCTTTAAAATCCTCAATTTGCTCTGCACAACCAACATTGTGTCAGTTGCTTTGTTTGAAGTTGTAAATGACCTCTTAGCAACAGATAGTGCTGTGTGTTTCAGCTTTGCTCAATGTAACTACTATCTCTTTTTGAGTTTCTAACATGCGACTGTGATAGCTCTCTGTAATCTTTAGTAAATATCATGCATGCTTTGCTGTGCGCATGGGTTCCCTTTCATGCAGTTGATTGGAGTGAGACGAGAGTATTGAGCTTTCATGATAGTGAGGATTTGTGCTTTGCATAAGGCTGAGGGCAAATGGCGAATGCAGTGCTCCTGCTAATGACCACTGACCATTAAAGATGTGAAGTGGCTGAATTTTAAGTGTGAGGGGAGTGTATCACTCTGTTCTGGCTTGACAATTAGACATACTTGAATTTCAAAAGGACACTGTTTTGAGGGCCTTATATCTGTACACTCAAACTACATTTCATTATATTCACTTACAATAAATGAAACGATGATGAAGATGTCATGTATGAGGTTTTTTATATGAATGTAAAATGTAAAATTAAAATATGCATTGTTGTGAATTATGGTCAAAACGTTAATAACTTTATTTACATTGCTGTCCTAAATCTATCCTCCTGAATGTTGTCAAAATGTTCCTCTGATATTACTATTAATAAAACAAAATGAATTCATTTACTCACATTCTAATGTCTTTGCACGATTTTTGTTGGATTCAAAATTAAATATTATGCTGATGAACATGAGGCATAGCCACGAGCAAAGTCATATCATCTAAATTTAAGGGTTAGGTGACAAGGTACTTGACATGAACTTGTCCCCGTAGGCTCTGAAACCGCTTACCTGAGGGCAAGAAAACTGGCTCAACCAGCTGCCGGCAGACTAAATTAAACTTTTTTCTCACTGACTTGTATATTTTTACGGTGCAGGAATACTGCTTTTAGTTTTACCAGCTGTTTGAGATGCTGACAGACAGACAGCACAGAGTGCCACATGGTGCCAATTGTGAATGCTTATGGAACAGTTTTGTTACAACCTTTCACTATTTAACTATATCTTTGCTCTTAAATCAATTACAATGGTGATCACAGGTTTTTATATATATACATACATACACACAAATTAGCTAATTAACTCTCAATGAGAAGAATATATCATCCTCCCTAATGACAAAGTGTCCTTTGGGGTTAACACAGT
Organism: Percina caprodes; assembly: GCA_013375575.1. Classification (NCBI taxonomy): domain Eukaryota; kingdom Metazoa; phylum Chordata; class Actinopteri; order Perciformes; family Percidae; genus Percina; species Percina caprodes. The sequence goes on along the minus strand of JABXJD010000003.1, from coordinate 2,654,181 downwards.
GTTATTGATAGGAAGAACAAAAAGCAAACCCACGCAACACACAAACACACACACAAGCTATAGTGAGGCTCAGCACTGCAAACCCACAGCCGTCACCTGGTTTGACAGTGTCATTACTGTGACACGTGTAAATAGGAAGCGTTACCACTAATGAGAACAGAGAATGGGCTACCTTGTTGTCAGTCTCATCATGGTTGCCCTGATCAGCTCCATACTGCATGGCATTTTCACAAAGGAGCAGACATTATGTCATGGGTAACATGGTCGCTACATTCAACACAGTCTGACTATCAGCGTCGGGTTGAGAGCTATATTCATCAGCCTGGCGTTAATTAATGCCTGCATGATTGAATGCGAGAAGGGGCACACGGGAGAGATAATGTGCACCTACAGGTACAACGCTGGCTCCACTCAAAGATATGATGATTTATTCATTCTTGTCTTCCGCTGTTGAAATTAAAATCAGACATGCTGTATTTTCTGTGTCAAATGGTTGGCGAACAAAACAAGAGTCACTTGGATAGTAATTAGAAACCCGTTGAAGAAAAGCATCATGTCTACGCCATTTAGACAGCTCCAATACGCAACCTCCCGCACACTGAATTGGATATAGACAAACATGTACGTATGTTGTCCCTGACTTGGGGCTCTTTGATTGTAACAGATTGGCAAGGAAGGGGGCTATTTGAAACTGGGTCTCTGGAACACCGGCTTTGAGGTTAGGGTTAAATGGGATTGCTCCCTTTGAATCATTTTGATGACCCGGCGCAGCTGAGTCTGCAGGTTGTCGTGCTTGCTTTGAAGCGTATTATGTGCCTGAGATTGAGCAGAACTCAGGGCTTATCGCACACGCACAGACTTACACACACATACACACGCTGCATCTCAGACAGGCTGGATGGTGGGCGACAGTTTAAGCATCTCTCTAGAGGAAGGGGGAACTAATACTACTAAATGAAGTTCTTGAAGGGTTGATGTTACTGGGAAACAAGTGTGACATTGTTATTTAAAGAATAGACAAAAATAGATAAGAGTCAGTGATTAGGATCGCTTTAATCTATTACATTTGCAGACCTTCTGCAGTATACAAATAATAGGCTTCAATCTTCCTTTGTATCTGTTCCAAGCATAAGTAACCTGTTAACAGATAAATATGCCCTGTTTTGATGCAGGAAAAAGAGAGACAGGACACATTAGTTGCGTTCGTTCAGCAGGCTGTCCTCTGTCTTTATTAACAGGATTTTATAACTTTCTTTCTCTTTCCAGACTTCACATTAAACTCATTCACTTGTTTCCCAAATTTGCCATTCACATTGCAACACAAAATTATCATATTTTTAACCACTGAAATAACATAGTATAGACTATGAATTTACCAATCTGTTCTTTAAGTCACACAGTCCCAACCATTACCAACATTGTTGTAACCTTAACATGTTCTCTGACAGTTACTAGCTGTAGTGAAGCATATAAACTCGCTTCTCTCTTCACCCTGCATAACACATTTACCAAACCTTAATAAACAATACATTGTTACAACTACACAACAACACTTACACACTTATAATCAATGTCAAGGAGCTGCAGTAAAAATAAATAAAAGTATGACATTACGGCCGCCATCTTGTCACTTCGTTTACATGCCAGAGCTAGCAAAACTATGCTAGTGTATAGAAATACAAGTTTCTAACTCGAATAAAACACACATTTTCTGCCTCAAACCTTCTCTGATAATGTTCCAAAGGGTTTTATAGTGCTTTGAAACATAACAATTGTGACCATACATTTGTGGGTGTCACACATGCATGCATCCATCCATCCATTGATATTAATTATTCTGAAATATAATATAAAAAACACTATTTACTGGGTTATTACATTTTAAGTATTCTCATTTGAATTTGATGAAATCTATCTATTAGGACCGTAAATGAATGAGACATTATTCAAATATGAACATACACATTTTGCCGTAATATCTGTAATGCTTTCCATCATCCGATTTTCGCTGTTTTGCATTAAATGTCACACCACTTTCTCTTAGTCATAACGCAGTTAAATTTAGACATGCAGACATGATAAGCAAAGTGTTATTACAGTATCAGCAGAACTTGCACTTTACAGTGCATTTCTGATGGCCATTCAGGGTCAAAAATCGCTGACTTATTGGGACTTTAGCTTATTCACCATAACCCCCAAAGTTAGATAAGTTCATACATACCCTTCTCATCTCCGTGCATGCTGTAGCTCTGTCTGACGCCCCCATCGTTAGCTTAGCCTAGCAAAGATCCTGCAGGTAACTGGTTCCAACTAGCTACTGCTCCCAATCTATGTATATAGATCTAACTAGTGTAACAGTGGTAACGTTAGTAACACTCAGTGTTGGGCAAGTTACTTTTAAAAAGAAATTAGTTAGAGTTACCAGTTAGAGTTACTACCAGTTACTAAATTAGATAGTTACAAATTGTAAAAGTAACTAGTTATTTCAGAAAGTAACTAATGCTTTACTTTTGAGTACATTTTTAAATGCTCAAATGTGACCCCACCTCCACCCCTCTTTAATGGAACTTAAAATACTTGTGCATGTTCAATTATATATGATAAAACTGTATATTATAATGAAATGGACACTTAATACAATACATTATTAACAGAAACAATGTACACACATCTAAACTCTTTTAATGTTGCTGTGGGACAAAGTAAGACTATAGCCTCCAATCAAGTGCTATGTATGTAGGTATTATGTCCAGTGGACATTTCCCACTCACAGTCCAGTGTGCGTCGAGCAGGTGTGTCTGTGTGTGTGTGTGTGTGTGTGTGTGTGTGTGTGTGTGTGTGTGTGTGTGTGTGTGTGTGTGTGTGTGTGTGAGTGATAGAGCGAGGGAGAAGTGAGAAAGTGACATATAGTTCCCAGTTAGTATACGGTTAGAAGATAACTGTGTCTCATGTGACCTTGTTATTTGTATATGTAAATAGGAACATGTTGGTGTTATTTTGTCACTTATTAGGAGCAGTAGCTAGTTGGAACCAGTTACCTGCAGGATCTTTGCTAGGCTATGCTAATGCTGGGGTCGTCAGAGAGAGTTACAGCCCGCACGGAGATGAGAAGGGTATGTATGTATGTACGACTTGTCTAACTCTGGGGGTAACGGTGAATAAGCTAAAGTCCCAATAAGTTGGCGTGTTCCTTTAACTGATGCCAGCCTGGCACTTGACAGAAAACTGTTGAGCTGAAGTTAGGAACCTTATCAAAAGTACATGCAAAATGGCCAAGAGAGCTTTTCAGATTTGGTTCAATAGCTTTCTAATTTCTTCATCCTTTTTCTTTTAAGATTTTTTTTTTTTTGCTATAACAATTATGCCTTATGGCCCAATCAGTTAATAGCTTTCTCTTTCTTTATTTTTTAGTCACACTGTAAACACTTATCTGACCAACGTATTCATCCACTTATCTTATCTATCTACACATTTAAAAAGCCACTGTACTGCTAAACACAAGCAAAAACAACTAGACACTACCAGTCCACAAGACACACACATACACACACCAGCACCACCCCTGTTTTTAGCTGTTGAGCACCACATGAGCTCCATCTGTGCTCAAAACCTTCATTGATGACATTTGGCCTGTCCATTATTGCTCTATTAAAAGCTGTTTCCATGTCAATGGGTCTCACGCTGTTCCATAGCAAATGTGCATCTTGTATTCTGGCAGAGATTAACAACATAAAGCACAGTGACGTCTTTTAATGTCAGTCTCCCTTTGATACTTGGCACTTGTATTTTGGGCGTGATTGAGATTAGATCTTCACAAAGTAAGTTTAAAATGATACTGTATAAAGAGGGTGATGCCCCTGACATTTGAAGGAGCTTCTTTTGACTATGTTGGCGTAATAATCTTTTATTAAGAACTTTTGTTAAGTTTGCACTTAGCAAATGTCTTTATACACATACCTGGCTGTCAACAACATCCCCCACAATCTTTTTAAACATTTAGTTTTAGCTTTTTCTCTTTTCAACCTGACCCTGACCTTTCAGTATTGCTCAAAAACTCATTTGCCTACTTGCATTCACTTGCAGGTTCAAAAACACAGACATAGGCATGCAGCCACATACTGACACAATCTTACATCATACACGGTCACATAGTCAAACAGACGTACAGTGCCTTTATTTTCTCTCTGTTTCGCCCCCGGCTCGTCCGTCTATTTTTGCCCTAGCCTGCTGATACCTGAGGGGCTGCTGAAAGGTGGTAATGGAGGGCGGACTGAGGCCTGTCACTTCATGCTCTTTCACCCTGGGGACTGTGAGTGGGAAAGTAATGGCCAAGCCTGCCAGATGTAGCAGTCACTTTTAATCAAGTGCACGGCTGTCACTCCGCCTGTATTGATCCCTGTGAAGTCCCCAGGCAGCCTGCAATCGGACCGGTTTCTACACCCCAACAACTTTCTTTGCGCCTTTCAAACAACTCCCCGTGTGGTGGCATCTTGGCCAAGTTAATCATAATCCATCTCTGCCGTGAAAAACAGCTACCACAGAAAACAAGATCGGACAGGGTCATTGCCTTTGCCATTTACTGCGTTTGTCACTCACACACTATCTACTAGTTTATGTTGCGATTTCATGTGAGACAGGTATTTCCATGTAATTCATGCGTCGGTGCGTGTTTGTGTCTATGGCTATGTCTAAAGACAGCATGCCTATTAGTGTTACATGTTTAACGCATCAGGGTGCTTGAGTAAATCCTACCATCATGTTGTTTGGGTGTGAGGTTTGCTTAAAATATTGCCAAGGTGAAGTAGCCACTGTGAAGCCATCTTTGTCTCATCTTTACCCAACTCAACAAGAAATTATGCTTTTGTGAGATTAGGTGAAAATCAGGATTTGGAATCTGGCTCTTACTCCCTTTTTTCCAGAGATCTGTTGCAAGGCACTGGTTTTATTGTTCATTTGCTGAGGCCACAGGGGCTGACTATTACTAGGTCATAACTCGGCAGGATGATGAGGGATGAATTCTAATGTGGATCCATCACCAATAGGGATGGGAGTAAGGTGGCAGAAATGAGAGTTGGAGGACTCATGGGGGAGATGGGAATAAAGTATGTCATGAGCACATATCCACAAGCACACACTTGTATGCAAACACAGAAACACACACATAAACTCAGACGTACGCACTGTCCTTTCTACTGAAAATGTAAGCCATGTTTGTGCATAATAACCCCTCAGATGTGTATTATGGTCACATTCTTTTTTAGGGATCTATTTTTATCTTTACTTTTGAATTGTACCTAAATCCTATACTCACACACATGGAAGGTGAATACAGAGGAATCACTGTTGCATGGAGGTCACTTTGCTGTTTTTCACTTTTCACCAAAACTCCATTTGTGTGCAGGGATCATGGCTGGCTGGAAATAAGAGGAGGAGAGCAGTTGCAGAATAATCTGCTCCACCATCCAGACACATGGTTGACTCCATGTGGTAAACCTCGCTGACAGATGCTTAGAGTAAGAGTAAAAGGAAAGGTGTTAGGCAATGACATGTGAAATAGAGGGCAGACTGTCGAGCCCCCTGCATTGCAGATGTACTCCACTGCACCATAGTGGACAGACAACAGTGAATAAGGCAGCAATGTGAAGACACACTATTCGAGAGAATTTGGAAAGGAGGATTTTTTTTTGCGATCCGGCATTCAAATTTTTTTTTCTTTGAGCTTGCCATGTGAAGCAACATGTAATCTTATGCGACTGGAAAATGTACTGAAGATGTTGATAATATAACACAAAAGACAAATGTAAATTTATGCTACAGTCAAATAAATCTGACAACTAGTCACTTAAAGCATATCTCATACAGAATGTAAATTTACTAAATGTGCTGCTGCAAAAGAGGCCATAGCAATAAAATGTATTTTGTATCTGTCACATAAGTTGAAGGAACAGTAGCTCACATTTATTCCCAGCCTTGTATAGGAGCAGAATAATTTCAAGTTGTAGATTTTGGTTCAGTTTAGATTAAACTTTAATGATCCCTGTGGAAACTGCGTTGTTGCAGCTGTAGAGAATAAAATATAGCTAACAATAATAATACAACCGAGAGTACTGTGGATAATTCAAGAAGTTGCTACAAGTGGAACATGGTGATTACAGTATAATGCAGTAAATTAATATAAATCATAGATTGACTGCAGTGACAGGTTTACAGGTTGAAGTGGATGTCTGTACTTATTGTTATTATGGAAATAGAAATGCACCAAGTTACAGTTTGTCCAGGAGTACAAATATGCGTATGAAAATATTCTTTGAATCTGTGTCATCACATTTGAGATAGAGCTGCAAAGGGCAAGACAGATAATTTTTCAATCTATAAAGCTTGTACCCAATGCTTTCAGCCATCAGATTTTTGTTCTCTTCCCCTGTCTTTTCTTTATCAGAACATCTTGTTATGTAAAGCACATCCCAGGAAATTTCTATCGTCTGCACAGCTCCAGCATAAAGCAAGCCATCCGCGGTGACTTTGCAAGAATGCTGGGGGAGTGGGGTCTGTCTTTGGGATTTGCAACGTTAGTATCAACCCTTGCTTTCTTACAACACACTGGTGCAGAATCCCTCTCAATCCCCTTCATTGTGGATAAAAGATTTTGCACTGCAGTTCACATTAAGTCAGCAGGAAAAAACAACAAAAAGACATGGCTCCTCCATTGCCTTCTGACTTTTCAGTAGGAAACAGACCAATGGCTCTATTAAAGCAGCGGCACCATACACCCTGGGTGAAATAGCTGTCAGATTTGTCACTTTCAAATGACATGTACCTGTTAGAAGCTAATGAAACCTCGGAGCTATGCTGAGCTAGCCGGTACATATCAAGACAACAATTCAGCAGAAGTATGAGATATATAAGGATATTTCTTTGCTTTTTTGTTTGCCTGTTCGGCCCTGTCACGTTAGACAATGCAGTTCCGAGATCAATGCTGCTAATGTCAAAGACTCGCTATAGTTGCATGAGGCCAAAACATGCCTCTCAGTGTGGTGTTGTCATCTACTGCACAAAGACTTTGACAGCTGATGCCCAGTCCTGGGGCAAGAGCCAACATCTACAGAGGCTTTATCTCATGTAGTCTTCTCACTCAATGCCAATGATCCAACTTAATCTAAGAGGTGTTGTTAATCATAGGGATGCATAGCAATCATATCGGTATCGGACAATGTTAGTCATTTTTAGGCAAGGGTTTGTCAAAAAGTGGCAGGTACGTTAGCATGTTGCTTGGCAAAGTATCAGATTTACAGTTTTAGAGCTTGTAATTGTTTGGACAGAACTACTTTCATTGTATTGGTTATTATGTTTGCTCTTTGAAGCCCTCATCATATTGATTTGCAGCACACGCGCATGCGCACACACACACACACACACACACACACACACACAGGGAACAGTGGAGATTGCAGTGTTGCGTTATTAAGACAAACCCCCAAGAGTACCATTATTGTACAGATGCACTGTAAAATACTCATCCGCACACCAACATACACATCGCACACACAGCTAGGCTACCTTATTTGGCCTTACCCTCACAAGAGAGTTGTATTTTTAAAAGGCATAGTGTATAAAAGACCAAAGACTTCAATGTTGTGACGTAGTTTTCACTATATCAAGGCAAATTTTATCACTGCAATAAAAGCAGATTGGTCACAGTATTCTGTCTTTCCAAAAGAAAAGAAAATTTCAGTAATCTTGAAATGTAATGGGACTATATAAATTTAATCAATCAATACATTGATTAGCAATTATACAATGGCGGCAGACCTGGGCATAAAATGTTTAATGTGCTAACGAACGAGGGCATGACTGAACTCACCACAGAAAGTTATCTATGACTTTCACACCGTTTTTTTTGTTAACACTAACCCTGTATGGATGTGATATGATCGCCATCACTGCTGTATGGCCTGGTTTGATTAAACCCTTTGTATAACTTGAACAAATACAGAGACTGAATGCCATATAATATTCTCTTATTATCTAGTTTAACGGTTAAATAACTTAAAAAGAACATAATTAAATTGATTTCTGGTTTGGTGGGGGGTGGAGGGTAACTTTAGTTAGACCTAACCTTAGCAAACCGCTGTTTACTTACGTGGTATCAGATCGGACCATAGAGTCTGTTACTCATGGATACCAATACCAGCCTTTTAGGCGTTATTGTAGGCATTTCCTATACTGGTATTGGTGTCAGAACAACTCTACTCTCAAGTACCAAAATTTGGCACCGATTGATTTAACCTGAATTGGTACTCGGTAGTACCAACGTAATTTGGTAGTTCGGTACCCAACCCTATTATAAACATTAGTAAACAGAAAAATGGGAATTTACTCATTACACATAACAGGGACCTGTATCTGTTTGAATGTAAAATCTGCTTCAAAGTAGCAGCAACCCTGCCTCAGGATTACCAAACACAAGGAAACAACATCCATTCTCTTCTATCTATCCCAGACTTTCAGTGCCGAGGAGAGAAACAACCGGCCTACTGCTATCCATCTCTTCCTGTACTGGAGGGGCTCTAGGTGATAAATTCAACTCTTACCAAAGCCCACTGGCAAGACACCAAGCACATGTTGTCCAAGAACAAATGTTTTAAAGTGTATATTGTTCAGATTTTAGGGCTTTGTTCAGTTTCTAATACCTGCTTCAATCACTCACGAGTTGCATTATCATCTGTCATTACTTCCTCAAGACTTCAGGCTGGCTGATTACATCATCCTGAAAGACTTCACTCACAAAGTGAAATGTATCTAAGATCCGAAATTATCCAAGACATCAAAGATCATGATCAGTGGTTTCACTTAAAGGTGTCATTTTTACATTTGGGTTTTGTATTGATTAAACCAACAATAGATAACGTGTTAATTAATGAGCTTTAGAGGTGCTCGTTGGTGGATTTAATGACTTTGGACATAACAAGGCTAGCTGTTTCACCCTTTCCAGTCTTAATGCTAAGCTAGGCTAAGCTAGAGAAGTATCGATCTACTCATCTAACTCTTTACAGTTTTTTACGATTGCTATGACAATTTTTTCAATACTTTTAACAACTTTCCACAGTTAGCACAACATCCGTCTGTGTAGGCTATTCATTTAAACATTTCTTGTTGCTTTGATACAAAATGATTTCAGTTAACCCAAATTTAAAATGCTTGAACTTCTTTTACACACAAGCTCAACCAAAACTAAAACAATGAATTTTTGCTGACAAATTTGCAAATGCTTTCACACTGTATGTCAGAACAGATAACATCATGTTCTAAACTTAACATATAGGCTAAAGTCCAGGTGAACAGCTGTTCATATTGTACACTGAAACAGAAATATATCCCCTGCATTTTATTCCATTGTTATGGTAAATGAGATAAACAGCTGATTGTGCAAATATATCAATCACAGCTGATTCCCATCTAGGAAACACACTCAAGTGTGATCATGTGGTAGAACATACAGTAAAAGAGGACCTACAGTATTTGAACAACATAGATGAACACAGAAAATAAGAAAAAGGCCTTCAAGAGGGAGAGGAAGAGGATACCAGGACAATTCTGTCTCGGTTTCCTTTTTTTCATAAACCGTACATTCTACTGTATAAAACTACTCTGCGATGGGTCATTCATTTTCTGTATTGAATTTCTGCAGCAAAAGAAACCAAATGCATGCATTTACTAAACCCAACAAAACAAAAATGTAGAAAGGCTTCAAGAGAAACGGCAGCGCTAAAACACAATCTATGATCAATACAATCACTATTGGCTATTGTATAAAGGCAGACCTGACACATAAAATAATGCAGTTTCTGTAATTCCATCTGATGTTAGTCTTTTGTATGATATTGTCCAATGATTGACTAAATGTTCCTGTTGGGAGAGAACATGTGTTAGTGTTTTGGAAGAAGTATTTTGAGACATGTTTGCATTGTTTTGGTAGACATAGTGTATTGTTTTAGTGTATTATTGTATTTTGAAAATTAGTGTTGTTTAGTTTACAATGTGTGATTTTGAGCATGAAATTAACAGTTTTTGTTAATTGTGTGTTGTAGGTGTGCGTCAAGAGTTTAGGAAAGTTGTTAAAAGGATTGAAAAAAATGTCATAGCGATCGACAAACACTAAAAAAAAAGCAGATACGTTTATTTTCCAAAATGTTTAATTAGTCCTTCAAATGAGGTGGAATCCACCTTTTGAGATATAAAAAGCATAATGCCATGACGTAAAATTTTTACATCTCAATTTTAAAAGCTTGTTTTCTATTAATACATCAGATTTACTTACATTGGTCCACTACATTTCTAACTAGGATGTTAAGCAGCAGTTATAGCTTTAGTATGGTCAACCACATAAGCTTTTACACACAAGCGTGTCTAGCTGCGGATGCACTAAATTCACCCAACATCTGCCTCATGTCTTGGTGAACAGACAATCTCCCTTGTCTATCCTGCTTCAACCTCTCAGGAGACCCCTGGCCACCTGTGACACAGACGCGCACACACGCACGCACACAACCTGCTCCACCCTTCCACCAAATGAATAATGCATCATCAGACAGTCGGCAGTGAGCTAATGAGTCAATTGCTTTGAGAGCCTGGAGAGACACCCGTGCGCTGAGATGGTTATACCAAGCCATCCCCTCGCTCAGGTTGTACGCAGCACCAGATGTCCAAGGTGCAGGGTGATGAATTATGGGTCATCCCTCTCGCCCCTCTCCTGCAGTGTCACCACATTAGGAGGCAAGAGCATGTGGTTTTGCTCATGCTTTCTCTCTGCAGAGAGGAGCTTTCCCACTGCAACCACAGCTTATGTTCTGTAAGCAATTGTGCTGCAGGACATCTGAGGAAAATACAGTGGTGCTGGTGATATAATATGTACTGAAATACAATCTGCCTCTGAGCATGCAAAGGATGGGGGATACGTGGATGAAATATGCCTATGAAAGCAGATTTAAATGATTGTTTACGCATGCATGTGCGAACAAATGCTGGACTATGAATATGCAATTATCTTAATGTGCATTTGCTTTGGTGCAATGCATTTTTCTCTCATCTTCAATGAATTCATCTCTTCATTTTCCATAACACATTTGCAGTTTTTCACATTATTATCATGTTTGAAAGCACATATTTGACCTTGTAATTCTTGGGCCAGTAATACTGCTACACCGTGACTCATTTGCGCTTCAACTACGATTTGAAAAGCAATATTAACCATCTACAATCTCATGATGAGCATGCCAAAAAACAAAGTGCAGTGCAATGTACAGAGAGGGGATTTAAAGTGTGACCAAAGCTTCCGAAGGCGACACTATTTAAGTTACAAGCTATAGTGACAATTACAGTCAATTCCCTCCCATAGTCCATTCATCCACTTTAATTTGAACTTTCTTTCAATGTAAGTGTGAAACACTGTGTAAAGAGAAAGATTTCATTAATAATCCTTTCAAAGTGAAATGTCTGCCTTTGCAGTTTTAGTGTGATCCTACTGACAGTCAGGGCAGACTGTGAGGCCACGTTGTAATTGGGGTTTCTTGAGCCAGCACATAATGCTGCGAGAAACTGTTTAACATGTTTAAACTTACTCAAGTACTGTTGGCATTCTGTGGAGAGATTTTATAACAATACAATACATGGTTCATTGGCCAGCTACAGTGGGTTTCCATCATCATTCAGTTATTTTTAGTTTTTTCTCACTTTGTGCTTTAGTGGTTTCATAATGTAGCTGTACAACAACCAGGAAGCAGAACCAGAGTTGAAAGAACTGTTTTGGATAATAAGTCCTGTATGCAGAGGTCTTTTGATTTATTTTAATAAATGTTTTCCTGATTTGTCAACGCTACAGTACATTGTTCAGAAAGCATGAGCAATAAATCACAATTACATTGTAAAAGCATCAGTGAATGGCATTGGCGTGGCTTTGAGACTAAGCACGACCAGTATGTCTAATGGGGATACCACACTCTAACAATTAGGGGAGAATCTTGGCTGTAAAAGTGCTCTGTGCCAAACTGTCTGGCTCCTCCTGACAGATCTGTATTAGCTTTAGGTGCCTGAAATATGTGCATGTTGATTATCAACAGCTTCATCTATCTACTCCAAATATTTATATTCTCTGATCCATGATGCACAGCAGCTACTCACATTTAGATGACATGTTGTGAATATTTCATGATAGAAAATGCTAAAGCTATAAAAATTAGTATCGCTTTTAAAATAATCAAGTACAGGCCGCAGATATCCATAAGTTAAAAAATAAATAAATAAAAAAGTGTGCTTACCGTGATCTCATGCTGCACCACCTACGATGCCAAGGTGGCACAAATTCATTTCGAAAATATTCTATTTCCTATATATTGACTGAGATTTACTATGGCTCCTGATTTCATTATGCATGCAACTGTCATTCAAAACTCTCACAATCAACACGGCCTTTATGTGTCTGTTTAACTTTGATTTTTGTAAATGGAGGTCTTGATGCTCCACCACCCTTCACTCTGAGCCAAATCAATGGTGGTTAACATCATGTGATTCATAGCTCCACTGTAGAACTTTATCACAGGAGAACTTAATTGCATAAAGCTTTCTATTTGAACTCAAATGACAAACCAGCACAGATGATTTGTCAGTTATCTCACAGTCAGTCAATGAAAAGTATTGCTAATTATCACTTATTTTCATTGCTGCTCCTGATAAAAGCAATCTCCTCATGCCGGTTTCTAAATGATTCTTAAAAATATGAACCAGGTTTTTTTTTCAGATAAAAGTAGTGTGGTGTTACTTGGAAATGCATACTACCAGAAAATGATGTAGTATACAATGAAAACAACGCTCACTGGAGGGTTTCTAGACTTTGGCAAGAATGCGTATATTAAATGTCTACCTGACTGTAACCTTGCCAAGAATTAGAGTTGTTTGCTCTTGATTATTTGATTTTAGCTCTTACACTTTTATAGGTATATCTGTGTGTGGATAGGGAGAAAGAATTATACCAAGTTTAGAAAAACACTTGTTTAGTTTGTGTTATTTCTTTGTATATGAGCCTACACTGATCCTGATCCAGTCAGAAAAGAATTGGGCTGAAAGGATGTTTTGGTACTAAGAATAGAGTAATTGAGCTGGGCTCCATTGTGTAATTTTTACTGTACTTGCAAGTATCGAAGTACAGTATTGAGCAATAATCAAAAGATGACAAAACACATGTATGGTACATATGCAAAGACATATAGGCCTTCATATCCAGTGTTTCCTCTATGTTGATGGCGTCTCGACACGGTAAACTTTTTGCCACCATGATATGGGGCAGACGCACAACAGGGTTTCCACTATGAACACCGCTCACCGACGCTCCTTCAGCTGTTTATGTAAAGTCATGAAGTCGTAATTACACGACTCTGCAGAGCCGTCTGCTCTACTGACCTCAAGCGAACAGTCATCCGCTCTCTCCCCGAGCAATTGGAACAGTGATAGGATGTCATCACTCGCAAAGTCATAGCAACCAAGTAACAGGGGGAGTAATACTTGTCACTCACTCTTAAGGTCGAATGACAAACACCAACCAAAGCCACAACATGTAATCCGCACTCACGCGGGTCCCATGAAATATGCTACAGTTTATTGGAAAATAGCAATGTGGACACTGAATTTGATGAATTTACTGTTTATCAGACCTCAGATTAGACAAAAAGCTAACGTTAGAGAATGCTGCGGTCTCTCTGCCTTCCCGCTGCAGGAGACACTGTATTCCTCCAATACGCTGTATTAACGTTAACTACTGTTTTAAAACCGTTTTCCAGGTTAGTGGGGGCGCATACCGCTCAAAACCAACATGAAAACGTAGTTAGTAATGTTCCTCAGCATTTTGTTTTGTTGTTAAACTGTGTGTAAAATATGCGGTGACGTTAAATACCGGTTTCAGGTAACCTTCCTACAATATCGTTTAGTTGCTGGATGGTTTCAAGGGAACAGTCAGTAGCTAACATTAGCAGATAAGCCCGTTGACAGCGACGTTATTGTTCATATTTTGGCACATTGTTTCTGATCATAGCAGTCTAAGTCTGATGTGAGATTCTAAAAAGAAAAACTAAAAACTACACGCTGTTTGCAGGTAACGTTAATTTGTGACGTTCAATAACCCACGCCGCTGCAGCTGAAAAAATTCTAGAGGAAACACTGATATCAGATATAAGACCCTAGATTTATTTAATAAGAATAAGAGTAGTAAGCTTCTGGTTTGAGTATTTTCATGGGATTTGTTGTGCAAAAGAAAAATGTATAATATCACCACACTTATCCTTTCATTGAGAAGTTCAGTTGTACAAGGTTCATCCCATACCTTATCTGGCACACTAATTCAATAGAGGCCATCCCTTTGGGTATTGCCACTTGTATGAATATTACCTTGGCTCCAGTGCTGACAAGTCCTCAACTAGGATTCAACAGTCATCCAAGCACAATAAAACTTTTCTGGTTACAAGTGTCACTGAAAAATGAATCATTACTTTATGCTTGAGCCACCTTTCTAGGTGGGTTTGTCTCCATCGTGCCACAGTTCCTTTTTTTTTTCCAAAGCTGACATTTGCAGCTAAATTTGTTTCACATTATTATGACTTTCATGCAAGCTATCATAAAGGGATTTTTCAAGTATAGGAGGAAAGGACAATCATTTCCTGATGTTTGTCCACTAATGTGGTTCAAAGTGAAGAATGTGTTTTAAAAAGAATAGCAAAGAAAGTTTTCTTTTCTCTACAAACAAGTTTGTAATGGTGGCCAAATCTTACAATAAAGCTAATTAAAATAGCCCCCCCCATTATCACATACCCTTCACCATACATAGAGATAGGCATGGTTTTATTTCAGTTAGCTTAATAGCTGGCTTGATTTGCATTGAGAGATGATCTTACGAAAAGTTCCCCATGCCTATCTCTATGTATGGTGAAGGGTATGTGATGATAGGGTCTATTTTAATTCCAAAGGCCTAGGAAACTTTATCAGGATGCATAGTATCCTGGATCCATGAAATAACTGGCCTTTAAAAATAAAAATCTGCCTGCCTCTATGGGAATTTAACATAGGGGTGTGTATACTTATGCCCCTGTAGTTTAAGGAAGAACATTTATTTATTTACAATACATTATTTATTCACAAAGAAAATAGGTGTCCTTAAAAGTATGGTTTTTCCTAAACATTTTGAATTAAGGCATTGAGATTAATTTCCAAAAGATGTTTTTTTATTCCTCTTTTTAATCAACTTTAGCAAGGGTGTGTAAACTTTCTCAAGCCACTGTATATTTATATCTTTTTAAATCACGCATTGAAATTGTTGCACCGATGCATCGCTAATCAGTTTAGAATTAAATCATTGGCCTCTGAATCGAACTGTGAGCTGCCCAGAGATTCCCACCCCTAAAAGATGACAATTCAACCTGAGGGGGGACATAATTGACTGTACAAAATCCCATGCTGCTAACATGGCTAAAAATGATGCAAATATTACTGTAAATCTCTTTTGCTATATTGTGACTGGTTGCTTTGATGTCCTTTATACAATTCTGTGAAGCCACTACAGCAATTCAAACGGATGCTTTCATGAACAAGCAACGGACTTTGCACCATTTGCTGGATTCTCAAACTGCAATAATATAGTGCGAGTCTTCAGAAAGGATTAACGGTTAAATGTAAATATTTTGTATTAAATGTGCATACTAACATAAAGTAAGAGAGGTTCATAAGGATAATTGCAGTAACTATCATGATGCCACTGGGACCACAGTGACGGAGAAAAAAAGGAATTTAAATGAGGGGCTCATGAATGTTAAAATGTAAAATGTACTATCCTTCAGTCAGTAAATGTTCCTGAAGTGCCTTTTTTCTTGTAAGATTCAGAGTCATCAGATGATTCTGGGTCAATACTTGCCTCCTGCAGTAGAATTTGTGACATGAAAAAAATTGCTTTAACCAAGAAGGGGCTTAGTGATCCAAAAATGCCCACAGATTTTACTTTGGTATGCCCTCATGCTGTGGGAGCCAGCTGAATCCTTCATGTTCAAATGTACTGTATATTATAAACAAAATCATATTTTAATTCCATTCATCAATTCAACAGTTCATTTCATCAATCACCATCTATTCATCACATATTCCATGATTCGTTGTCATCGCCAATAAGCGTCATTGCTGCAGCGTTTTGTATTGGACTTCAAAGTAGTCACGTCACAACAGCATGGCCTGCACTTTGATGTGACTCACATTCCCGAACAAACCAACATTGGCTTCTTGCCTGAAACAAGAAGACACTGTCTAAAGAGATTATAATATCAACATCAAAATTATATATCAAACACGTTTGGTGAAATGATGTGATAAATGATCAGAAACATTATCTATTACTACTAGTCAAACCCAAATGCTTTACTAGAATTACTAAAACTATGAAAAATACCCATTCATATACTGCACAAATCCAGTTTAACATAAAGAATATGAACAAATGCTGCTTCTGCTCACACTATAGACAGACCTGTTGTGCTTAGATGTTCACAACTGACAAATGTTTGGGATTTACAGAAAACCTTGAAATCTGTTTTTATCATAGACGTTATCCATATTGTATTTAAAGTCTGTCTTTTTTTTCCACTTTTAACAAAACTTAAACATTTAAATAGACAAATCTTAAAATTGTTGCTTTTGTAACGATGTGTCACCATTTTATCCATGACATTTCCAAAAAGTTTATTTTTTAATTAAATTGTTGTTGTTTTTTTAATTCACTCCGCGTATCCGTGCCGTGGAGAGTTACATATAGACCACATCCAAATAAGAAAGGGTCCACGTGTGGATAGAGAGGTCGTGAGGTGGTTTCCAACAGGTTGCAATAATTTTCTTTGCAGCTGTAAGTCCAGCAAATACAGCCCGTTTCTGAGTCCCAGAGAGCTGAAGGGCTGACAGATCTTTCAGAATCAAGACATGACACCAACAGGCACAGTAACATTAAACAAGGCAGAAACTTTAGATGCAATACCGTTCCAGAACTGACCAATGGGAGAGCACTCCCAGATCATGTGAAGATATGTGCCTTGTGCCTTTATTGGGCAGAGAGTGCATAAGGGGCTGTTAATTATTTTCATGTCGTCGTAGTGAATCTGCTGATGGTCTGGATTGCGTGATACTTCTGGAATGCTAGACCATATATTGTGCCAGTCGAGATTGATACTCAGTCCTGGGTAATCGCGTGCCCAGATCCTCTCACTAGGAAGGGCTGAGCGCCCAGATATCACTAAGAACTGATAAAGCGTAGATACCATACCACAGTTTTAAGGCTGCACAGTAAATAACTTCTGGATAGGATGGATGGGCAAAGGCCTCTGCCAGGGGACATCGTACGCCTTGAGTGCTGACCTTAACTGAAGGTAAAAGAAAAAAGAGGAACATGGTAGACTGAATGCCTTCTTTCTAGTCAGAAAAAGGTAATAAGCAGACCTTGCTAAAAGGTCTTTTAGACAATGAAGTCCGCCCCTGTTCCCATTGTGGTGCTGTTATTGGCCTCCCACCATTCAGGAGTGCTGTACTTCTGAACATAGGTGGGCAAGTATGCCAGTTACAAGCTATATGGCAGTAAGTTTCAGCCAATCTCCAAGTCTTAATAAGATGTGAGATAATGGGGCCAAAGCGAAGGTGGCACTGTTTGTTAGAAACACTGGCAAAAAGAACATCATGGAGTGACCAAGGCTCTGTCATAGCACTTTCTAAGGTACACAAGCAAACAGACACATCTGGGCTAAACCAAGTGAGAAGGGGCCTCAACACAAAAGCACCAGAAGTAATGTTTGAAGTTGGGAACTGAGAGGCCACCATCCACTTTCCTCCTCTGTAGAGTACACATCTTAAGCCGCGGCCGTTTGCCTTCCAGATAAATTTAGAAACCTCTCATTGTAATTTACGCCTGTAGCAAGCAGGATGGGAGAGAGGTGGCATTGAGCTCCCAAAATTGACACTGGGTAAAACATTCATTTTAACCACTGAGATACGAGCTTGAATCAACATGGAGAGACCCATCCACTTTTTCATATCCTTCAAAACATTGTTCAGAGAAACGGAATAATTATGTTTAATAAACTGGTTTAAGCAGGGGAAGACCTCAATACCTAAATATTTAAACTGCTTAACAATGGGGATGTGGTGAATGGCTTAAACCAGCAGCTCTAGGGAGAGAACAAATAATCCAGGACTCAAGGGCCAACCTTGACAGGAGGATCTAGAAACTGGAAAGAGGAGGAGGTGCGTCCGGTTAAGACTCAAGCTGAGAAATTATAATACTAAACTTTAATCATACCAATGAAAGTTTTACCAAAGCCCATTATTTCTAAGACTGACCATATCCATGGCCACTCATGTCTCTCAAAGGATTTCATTATATCAAGAGAAAGAAGTGACATTGGGGTCTTACTTTCCTCTGCATCAACAATGTGGAGAAGGCGTCTAACATTATCTACCGCTAGTCTCGTTTTTATGAATCCTGTTTGGTATGAGTTCACTAATTTTGCCATATGAGACTCCAAATGATCGGCTAGGCACTTTGCAAAGATTTTCATGTCAGCATTAAGCAGACTCAGAGGCTGATAGCTAGAACACTCTGTAGGATCCTTATCCTTTTTCAAGAGTAAGGAAATTAAGGCTGTGCTAACATCTCTTGAGAATTCACTCTTTTCAATAGAGAAGTAATCATGTCAAGAAGGAAAGTGCCCAACTGTTCCCAGAAAGTTGCATAAAATTCAGGGGGAATCCAATCAAAGCCCGGTGATTTTTCTTTTTGCATACTCTATACTACCACACTTAATTCTTCAACAGTAATAAATTTGTCCAAGCTAGCTGATTCTTCTGCTGATAATTGAGGCAAGTTAAGCTTATTTAACCAGCTGTCACAGTGGGATTTATCCAAAATAACTTGAGATTCATACAGAATGAAATATAATGTCTGAAATGATTTATTTATTTTGATAGGGTCAGTTCTAATATTACCATCTGAGGATTTAATAGCGGGAATATCTGCACAATAATCACTGGATCTTAACCTCATAGCGAGAAAGTGACTAGGTCTAGCACCCTTAAAGTGTTGGCGCTGTCTTGCTCTGTGAATTAGAAATTAAGACTTCTGTTTCTGAATGTTGTTTATTTCTTTCTTGACTAATGATTGTTCTAAAGATATCCGGTCAGTTAAATTAGTCTAATCTGGTGAACTCAGTTTCAAGGTTCTGCAGTGACGTAGCTTTGCGTGCATCAGAGCAAAAATGTATTGTATTGTTCCTAATAAAACCTTTTATCGCGTCCCACAATATCCTGGGATCTTCTACAGAGCCAACATTAATTTCTGCAAAGATTTGGAATTCTGCAATAAACAGTGATATAGGATTAATTTTTCAGTAAAGAAGTATTGAAACGCCATCTGACAGCACAGTGAGACAGTTGGCCAAGTGTGGTGGCGCAAAGGACCCCTTTATGGTCAGACAATGCCATTGGGAGTAACACCGCTTTATCAATTCAATGAAATAATTGAGGGGATACAAGAACAAAATCTATCTTGGAAAAAGATTTATGTCTACCTGAGAAAAATGAATAATCCTTACAGGTGGGATTAACTGCACACCAAATATCATTTGTGGCCTGAGCCTGGTCCCTAGTGGCCTTTGCGTTCGACCGATCAATATTTGGGTCCCACACAGCATTGAAATCTGCACCAACAATAACAGAACAGTCCGTTAACTCCAGCATTTGATTAGTGAGCGTATTATAGAAATTGCCATCAAAAGCATTTGGCGCATAAACTGACACAAATTAATTTCCCTAGCACCAAATTCTGTTGTGGAAATCATAATCCAGCCTCTATCATCTGACCTAGAGGACCACACTTTAAACTGACCTAGAGGACAACACTTTTGTTTTTGAGCTTGTTGAGGAGGATGCAACTGTATGATAGAATCTATCGGCTAAAAGGCCGGTATCCACCTGCAGCAAATGTGTCTCCTGTAATAATGTCATGCAATGTCAACATTTCTTTCTTAGTAAGCCAAGAATGCTGGCTCATTCAGTCTGCCACAATTTCAGACTAAAAGTGAAAGATCACCCATTATCAAAAAAGCTGCGTTCTAAATGAAAGTACATGTGGATCTTGATACTAGAGATGCAACGATTACAAGTTTTAGGCCGATTCTAATTTTTCATTGAGTTTGACCAGCCAATACCGATTTTAGCCGATTCCGATTTGATTTTTTTCTAACCAATTCACAGCACACACAAATATTTATTTTCTATCTTTTCCTTTTTCCGGTTCACATAGTCCTCAGCATCCTCGGCAGAAGCGAATGCTCTATACTGGGCGCCGCCTCGGATCTTCAGTGTTGCCGGATAAAGCTGGAAATAATCCAGACTCGTGCTGAATCCATGGTTAGATAGAAGGCTTGCCGCTACTTGGGTGGGAAATTAACGTTTTCAAAGTGGCAGGTGACTTTGCCTTGTATACCAGCCACAGTGGCCGGTGGAGTGGTTTTCAGCACTAGTCCGTGACATCGGTTTAAAAAATGCGGCAACATATCCCCGGTGTTAGGAGGCCCGCCGCCGAGTAGCAACAGTTGAGGGCAAAGTAAAGAAAAGGTACTTTTCGAACAAGTGGTGCATTGTGGTGAAGGGAAAACGAGGGAATGTCCAATAAATTGGCCGTTGATCAGACATATACGTTTAAATGCCCTCTGTAAATAGACTAATAAGCGTGTGTCTGACAGGGTGGGGACGTGGCATCACTATGTCAGCTCTCCAGCGTGATGCCAGTCAACTATCACAATGGACGATATGATATTGTCCATCGGCACAACACTATAGCTTGCCTGACAGACGACCAGTCCATGCACTGTACTTACTGTCAAACCTACCCTTCTTTGGAAAATGCAAACAATTTGTTTGTTAGAACAACAACTAACTTTAAATTAGAGGCAATAAAAGACCATGAGTCATCCAAGTCTCATATCAAGGGCACTGCCCATGGCAAAGATGGGACCCCAGGAGCGCCAGGAGTGTGGCAATAAAGGCAAATTGTTTTTACATCGCTTTTTATTTGCTTATATTAATAAAATATGTATTAATAATGCAAAATAATGTACTGAAGTTATTCTAAATATCCTAGTGCACTTTTTATAAATTTGAATTCCAGAAAAAGTGTCTGAAAAAAAAATATATGTGGCTGATAAAATTGGGCATCCACCAGCTACTGTGATTGGTGAATGAAAAGTTAATTTCCCACCCTGTTGTAGTTGCTGTAATCCGGGGAGAAGCAAATTTTCTGCCCCTCAATGACAAGCGGAGATTTCCGTGCAGCTTGTAAGATCACCTGCTTGGTTGTGCAGCGAAGCACGTTGAAAACCATCTGCTGAATCTGAGAAAAACGTGGTTCGAGGTAGCTATTCTGTTTCTCCAGTAATGCCTCTGCAATGGCGTCCGTATCACCGTGTTGAACTTTGTTCTTGTTTGCCAGTCTGCTTCAAGTAACTCTAACGAGCACAATGTGGTAAAATATTGAAGTTGGAACCATATAAAACAACTATTTCAAATTTGGGCTAGGAAGCTACACCTTAAGCCACCATCTCTGTCCAGCCGATCACGTGACTTACAAAATAGAAATTTTGTTTGGGTATAAAAGAGATTCTGAGAACTTATGCTGTAAATTGTACAAACAAGAAGAAATTTTCAAATATATATTATAATGCACGTGGTTAATGAGTACATTAAGAATTGGCCTCCAAAAAGGGGTTAATTCACCACATCCATGGTGAAAAGGCATAAATTAAAAGATTGATTTCAGGATTTGAAAAGCCTGCATTACATGTAATTTTCTGAACTAATCAGACTGTTCTAGCTGTTCTATTATTTGCCTTTGCCCATCATTATTATAGCCACATTATTGTTGATTATTTACCAAAAATATCAATGTGTAAATATTTTGTGAAAGCACCAATTGTCAACCCTACAATATTGATAGGTATTTGGTCAAAAATATTGTCATATTTGATTTTCTCCACATCGCCCAGCCATAGTGTACTGTTTAAACACGTTTTTTTTCCAATAACTAACAGACTGCATAGTCCTTTTCAGAAACCTTCCCAAGAAATTACAGTCACATATCAGTTCCTCTCTAGGAAATTATTACAAAACAACTCCATTATGTACCAGTTGCATCAGGATTACAATACTGTATGTTTCATCTCCAGTCTCAGTCTCTATACACGCCATTGTTATATCACCTCACATTCTTTTTCGTATTTGTTTGCATTCTTTAATGCTGGCATAAGAGAAACTGTCAGGCTTTCACATTTAAACCAGCCTCCTGATGTCTGCGCTCTGCTTGCTTCTCTGCTGATACTGTCAGTTCAGAGATGCCCAAACTGGCTGCAAAAGTACTCTTCACAGTAAAAATCTTTAACAATTTCATATGAACGCATTTCCTGTGTGCTATCTTGTGTTGCTAATTGATATAACCCTGTTGAAATCCAGCCTATATAAAAGCTTTTGGTAACTTGTTTTTCTAACTTGGGTACGTGTTTCCTGTCCATTATGACACATCAGAGAAATACATCCTGTAGCATGCAGGATGATGCATGTCAAAACAACAGTATGTGGAACTGGGTAACCGTTTTAGTTAGCATAAACCACAATACTTGCTAAACAGACAAACAAAACTGGTATTTACACAAACTCACTTTATCAACAGAAATTCAGAACAAGATGATGAGCTTTTTCATCCTGTATTAGTTGTGTTTGAATAATTTAGTTTCTCATTTATTCAAAAGCAATTATTCTAAGCCATGGGAATGGGTTGTTCCAAAAAGTATTGTTTGAGTTGTGGACCTTTAATTACAAAACAAACAACATGCCAGGCTAATAACTCATTGATTTACAAACAGCACTGAGAATTTACAGTTGCAGAATGCCTCCAAAAATAAAATGTTTACAATTAAAAACCAGGACATGCTCCTGACAGGTGATTTGATTGGTTAAAAGATATACGCTCCTCACCTACTGAACATCCTTCTTACCCAAACTTTCCTCCAGTTCCAGGATTGGCCTCAATTCAAGATATTACTACAAGATGTACACCTTTATTATGCTTTGCAACATACCATATTATTTCATAATAAACTAATCCAAAGTGACACAGAGCACTTTATAAACCCATAACAACATCTGTGAATCAAATTCTGTGTCATCCTACCTAACACCACATGCAGTGATTATTATAAGCAAGGTTAGAGAGAAATCACACAAGCCAATGACTGTAAATAGGCTGATGTAGGGACATCAGATGTTGCCATGGTATGGAGAGCCTTTTAACAGTGTACACTGAAGCATGGACAGCCACACAGATACATTACTTGGCAGCTTTGTTTTTAAAGCTTTGTTTTTAAAGCTTTATATTTAAAGCATCTTGTGATAATTTGTTGTATGTTTTCATATTCACAAGACTTATTTGGTCATTGCTGGCAGAACTGCCTCCGGGTAACCTGCAGGTCCCCTGGTGGGACCAGCACACCTATCAACACACCCCAGGACACAAAATGACCATAACGCATTGGTACTGTTTCAGACCTGTACTGTACGCTTCAAAAGTCTATGAATCCGTACAGTCAATTTGCAGAGCCTCTGTTTGAATAGTGATTGATCCATGAACCAAACAGACACTACTGGCAAAACCCAGTCCTTTCCTCCATTTATGGAGTCAGGCCACATTGGGTGAAGCGGTTTTGATATCTTATCCTCCTCACATTGTTGTTGAGCAAGGTCATATGCTGCCAACTCACTGGCCTGATTGGCAGGGAAGGCAGACAGTCTTTTGGGGAGGAATGAGGAGTTCCTGCACATGCACACTTGGCTCATGAACAAGGTGTGGAGCTTACCCACATTCTTTGCTGAGGCTTTAGCAAGAAGAAAGGCCGCCTTTTGGCAGACGGCCCCTTTGACTAAGGCTTCCCTAGGGTTCAATAGAGAGCAGACAAAGCGCTTCTAGCACTCAAAACTTGGCTTCAGTACAAATCCCAGAGGTACTCAAAAGGCTTCTAACACCAAGTCCCCTTTAGAAACCTGATAAGAAGTCTCTGAGACCTTACAGTTTGGTTTCACACTCTACCATGTGGGCCATGATGGTGGCCACATGTACCTTCGAGGAAGAGGAAGATCTATTGCCATCCAGCAGAGAGTGCAGAAACTGCAATATGATTATCAAACTCTCAGGAGCAGGTCCAGTTATTTAGAAGCCAAAGGCACAGCCGTAAAGAGTCTGTGTCTAGATGAAAGGTGGCTGCCTTTGTGTGAGAGCAGGTTTTGCCTTATGAGGATGTACAACAGTTCTAAGGCAACAAGCATGTGTAATATAGTAAATCATCCCTGGCCAGCAACAGTGTCACTTTGTCAGTCTCTAATGTAATCAGAAAGCACTATGACGTCCTACAGCCCATTGCAAGCATGAACCCATTAGTAAGAAATACAACTGCACCTCCACGATGTGTCACTCAGATTTTTTAAATCCTACCGTCTAGCTGAGTGGTTGTTAATAATTCTGAGGCACAAATTAAATCTCACAAAACCTCAAGAAACGCCTCATATTTTGATTCCTGTTTTGAAGATTGCTCTGACTACAAGAATCATGTCTTCACTGCAACTGCAATTCATCTTACTCTATGAGATGTCATCATGTTCAAAATAACAGTGGTTTTACAAAGAAGACAGTTAAGCATGAAGTGAGCTTACAACCCCGGGAGGGTTTTAGTGCATGTTGTCATCTTTGGTCTCAGATTGTTGTAAACTCTTGACCTGAATGAGTGTTACATACTGTACTGACTGTGGTGGTCAGGAACAAATAGCCCAAAAGTAAAAATGTATTAGTTATAGCGCATGCATACAAATAACTTGAATTCTAAGACTGACAATCTGTCTTTGTGACAACCAACTTAATTAGTACAAAAATAAAAAATGAATTTCTCCAAACTGAGCTCCTCATCCATTAAAAGACCTGTTTGCAAATGTACACACTTGCAAAGACATAAATGGAATTTTAATGGAGTATATTTGCACAAAGCTTACACAATTGTTGCTTTATTCACACCACTGGTAAGAATTGTCTGGTTTGTTTTTGTGAAAACCATAAACCATAAACATCTACTTAATGTCTAGCTTAGTAGAAGCTCTGTACAGATAACATATGATGTCTTAGTATAGTATGATTATTAAATTACTGCACTTAAAATACATGAACATGAAAAAACAATTACTCTGAGTAGCTAAAAATAGTTCTAATTAGCTGTTGCCGCCTCTGGTTGATGCAACAGGACCTCAGATTCTGTGTTAAGGAGCACATCATACTGTACATGCAGTATCAAGTGACATGTATAAAAAGCATTAAATGTGCATTCAGGCATAAGCAGCATGCACAGATTGTAGTCAGAGATGGGATGTGCTACAATGCAAAGGAATATTATACCATTAAAAAGTAATGCTGATTACTGTAATGGAAATTCTTGTAGGTCAAAGTGCCATAGTATAAAAGTTTGGGCAAAGACTGAAGTAGTGTAGTAATGTGTAAGAACCTTGAGAAATAATAAATCAAGTAGAATACACACAAACAGAACACTTTCTTTTCCCTCCTTAAAGAATAATTCTTGTTTTTTTAAACCTCTGCCTTAATTTCATAGTTTTCACCATCATGGTTGTTTTACTTTACATCAGCACGCAGCCGCAGGAAGAGCTGCTCTCTAATACACACCCACAGGGTCAATGCAAACTCTCAACAGATGAATCCAAAAAGCTATTAAAACAAACCCTTTCAACACTGTAATACTCAAGGCTGATTTAACTGCAGTGTAAATAAAGAAGTGATTGACACTGCTACCGCTGCTCCATCACACCGGTACACATTGTACAAATAATTTGTATTTTCGGCACCTTCCTTAAACCCAGGTTGTCGTTGTCATTTTTCAGAATACAATCTGTCATACACTGAAAACTTGAGGCTATAATATGTGATATTGTTCTACTATATTTCCACCTCATCATAGCTACACAGATGTGTTCTCATTTGTTGTTGTTGATGTTAATAAGCCATCATCCTGTCACCTTTGACACTGATTTGATGAGTGTCAGTACAGGAAAAAGCATAATGTTGGCGTTCTTTACATTAACATGTTGTAAAGCAACGGTACATAATCTAATTTACAAAAGAGAAATGCTCTGTGCACAACATGTAATCTGCAAATGAGAGTTTGTGTTCATTTTATGTTACCATTACTGTAAAGTGTGACTACTTTCGTTTCTTACCAGCAGAGGAAAACATTCTAGAGATATATTTCTGGCTATTAGGCTACTGGTGTTACACAGCAAGTTGAAAAGTAAACACAACTTGCATAATGATAGTGATGATGGTTCTGTCATAACCTTTAATCATCTGTGGTGCTATATGACTTAATTTTGGCATAAATGGGCTCAAACTGATTTACAGAAGCACTTTTTGGTTTTGAATTATCAATTATTACTATGCTCTAAACCTCATTTAATGTTTTATTTTCACACACTGAGTGAACAGTTAACATTTTAAAATGTATTCAATACTTTGCTTTAATGAAAGTGAACTGTTCCTTATTGAGCATTTAACAAACCCAATTGTTTCAGAAACACTTCCAGTATGTGTCATTCAGTAGTGAACATAAGTAGCTGCCCATGGGCCCTTAAAATTGTTATTATTACATACTCTCCGTGAAAAATCTCCAGGACTCCCACTATCAGTATACATAAAAAGTCCAACCGATATTTATACCACTTGCTCACTCTCTATATCTCTTCATCTCTCCCGTCAATTTACTGATGTTTGTGTAGCCTCTCCCATCAATCTAGCCTATCTTAATTCAATTGTTCATATTCAGGTGTTACAGAAATGTCATGGTCACAAATAAAAATACAATTAATTTGTTTGTTTTTCTTAAATTAACGTAGAATGGAGCAAAGCCTCATGGTAATGGTGAATGTGGTTATCCAATGAACCGATTGCAGGTCAAGTCTATTTACAGGAATGTAGGGAGATAAATAAGCGCCCTTGGCGCGATGGCATGACCCAAAAGGAAAAGTAGCGGCATTTTTGACGGTCAGGATTTGCGTGGTTTCTTGCTGTTTTAATGTTACCCATGGATGGCGCAAGAAGAAAAAAGGACAAAAGAGGGGCTGAAAAGACCAGAATGAAGAAGCAGCAGATGATGGAGGATGCATCAAAGTGCTCAAAAATGACAGATTTATTCCAAAATCAGGCTTCAACGAGTGCTGCAGGTGAATTGACTGAAAAACGGGTTAGATAGCCTATTTGGTAGTGATTATCTCCTCATTGCAAGTAATAGCATCTCAAATGAGCTCCATTTTAAGTAACCAGTCTTGGGTTTGAAATACCTTGTTCATAAACAAAACATTTACAATCAGTTTTATCTGAATGAGTGGCAGTATTGTGTAATGTCCTCCATTTGTCATTTTGCTATTTGCAATGCTAAAACTTTAAACCTCAATATGTGATAACACTTTACATAGTTCACTGCCATAAGTGGCATCTATTTACTAAATTTGTCTCCAAGCCTTGTCACAACTAATTTAACTATAGTATGACCATGAGAACATATCTGTGTGTACATTACATAAAAGATACACATACAGTTTTATACTTTTACATACTTTTTCCAGGATATATTTGCTACAGTAGTATAATATACTACCCCTTTTTTTTTTAGACAAAATAAGTTGAGACAAAGAGGAAAGTTACGTAAATTGCAAATTACCATTCACTTTTGCACATAAAGTATGTACGGCTAACAAGAGAAAACATGCTCTACTGAGTCAACCATGAAGCTGCATAAGTTTAAAAACTACTGAAACTATTTGGGTAGAGGGGTCGTCACAAGACATTAGTTCTTGTGCCTGACTCCTTCACTTCTCTTAAAAATTTCTCTCCAAGGACTAAATCCTTTTGGCTTGGTCTAATTTATTATTGCACTAACTCTGTCCCAATACATCACCAAGATGAGTTATTTTTTTCTTGCATTTAAAAGAGGGCGCTGTGATGCAGCGTGGCAGAACCTTTATGAAACCAGCAGAGGTGACATGTTCTTCCTGGAGCAGAGAGGGAGATTTTTCAAGTTGGCTGTAAGCGTTTGCCACATTATAACTCCATAATGTATGCTAAGCTGCGTCTTTATGAAGCCGGTATTAATGGGTGGGGTCGGTGTAACTGCCTTAAACAAGGGATTAGCCTGTCGCTGATGAGTCGGGGCTCTGTGATGGGATTATTTACATTGCTCTGGTGGCAGGGTGCAGGTGTCATTAGACATACAAATCCCCTAATAAATTTCTGAAATGGGGGGAGTTTCTCAAGTAAGGGGTAGATTGCAGAGAGTGCTGCCTGGAACAATGCGTTGTGTCATCTGCAGTCTCATAGAATTTGCAACGTTAATCGGCTATATTATTAAGTTGAGAGTTAAAAAGTTTTGCTTCACTCTGTCACCAGAATGTTTCTTGATTGGCTGAAAGAGTGAATTTACAATGTTCTAATCAGAGGAAATAATAGCCTAGGCTTCAGATGCTGTGAGTGGCTCAGTCACCTGAGTTACAAACACTCGCTGGGTAAATACAGTAATCCGATCAAAGGACCCCAAGTTCTTTTCCTGTTCTCATAATTCCCTGCTTTTAGCCAGGCGCTGGCTTAGCATCACCTCCCTTGGTAAATGCATATATTAACATTCCTTTAATCCTTAACAGAGGGGTGATGATAACACATGGACACTTTACAGAGTGCACTCATCCTTTTCTCAAGATTAAACATCATTGCATTGACTAATTATTTCCTTTCCATCCAGTAATTAAATATAATTGAGCAACCTTTATGAGATAAACAGGTTTATTGGTTGCAGCTCATATTACAACAACAACAACTACTACTACTTGTACTATCTGTTACCACTGCTCTCGGGTGATGGTTTCATTACTCTGTATTAACATCAACAACCCACTTGAAACAATTTTTTAAATTTTTTTTATAATATAACAGAAATAAGAAATACTCTGAGGAATAAAGTTCCGCTTTACTTCAAGCCAAATCAGCTGTGACCAATACTTGTTACCACATATAGGGCTGAAAATCATGAATTTAGTTTACAATCAAAGTCAAATGTTCAAATGTCTTGTCTGAAACTATACGCAGTCAAAAACTATTATAGTTGGGCACCCAGATAGCTCAGTTGGTAAAGCGGACGCCCATATATAGAGGATTACTCCTCGACGCAGCGGGTCCGGGTTTGACTCCAACCTGCGGCCCTTTGCGGCATGTCATGTCTTCTGCTGTTCTATCAAAATAAAGGCTGAAAATGCCCAAAAAAACTATTATAGTCAAGAATATTAATTTTATAATTATATTAAACAAAAGCAACTAGAATTAGAAAATGTTGATGACTCACATGATTAATCAATTTTAAAAATAGATTCATTTTCTGTCTACTAATGGATTAATCAAATTATCGTTTCAGCTATACATGTTTCTTAATAACTGCTTAAAGAACTATCAATATTCACCTGTAGAAACTAGCATTAGTAATTGCTATCAATTACATTATTTAGATCAAGAGGAAGACATAATTCATTAATTCCAGAGGGGATAAAAAATGTCACTATGTCATATTACATATACAAATTTCACTTACACCAAAATACACACACATGCAAACAGGACCTATTCACACGCGGCCTATGGACAGGCACGACGACAAGTTGGGAGATATGTGCCTTGCTCAAGGGCAACTCAGCAGTGTCCTTGAGCAAGTGTGCCCAGGAGGTGAACTGGCACCTCTTGAGCAACATGCCGTAGTTGGTACGGACTTGAACAGCGAACATCTGGTTTCCAAGCCAGGAGCTAATGCCGCCCCAGCCATTGTTTGAAGAGTGTATTGTTAAAATCATACAGTAATACATTTTAGTAAACTGTTTTTATTTGTAAAAATGTTTGACCAGCTATAATGTGAACTACCCAACAGCCACCACAGCATTGCATAGAGACGGCTGAAGGACAAGATGGTGACATTCCTTCCTGTATAAAACACAGCAGTTTCATGTTGACATTAAGTGTTTTTAGTTTGCTCTTAAGTAAATTGTGGCTTAAAGCATAAAATCTTCAGGAAAGAAAAAAGCCACGTTCTGTGAGAACAAAATTCCATATTTCCTGCTCGAGGACATGCTGCATTTCTTCACTGTTCTCAGACCAAATGGGGCTCATAACTCAGAAAGGCACTGTGGGAAAATAAATACACATTGCAGGGGTGAATGGTACCTCATGTACTGTGGAAAATAGAAGGTGGGAAATCAGGGTGTTTGGCAAGTAATTTAGTACTTTGTATACAGCGTCAACTTCTCTGTGAGAATAGCTCAGATGTCAGTGTTGTGAGGGTTTTTCGCTCTGCAGCTCATGTTTTATTAACTTCAACACTGCAGCTTTGGGACTTTTTGTAATTTGCACCAGTTGATTTAGATCAAGCCCTTGCTGATCAGAGCAAAGAAATTTACCCATTAGAGTCCTGATGATCAGACTGCGCTGCAAGTCCTGCACACTCCGCTCAAAGATCATTTAGAATTTCAGATTCATGTTTCAGAGTACAAATGTAATTTGTTCCGTGTTACATATCAACTAAATTATCCCACAAAAGCTTGTATTAATCAAAGGTCCACTGAGCGCTAATGCAAATGGGGAGTTTAATTAAAGCTCTACTGTGATAAGTGGGACAACCTGCTAATTAATCAAAACTGACAGAGGGTCTTATATGGCCCATGAAAATAATGGGTGGTACAAGTTGACATGTATTGTTGAATTCTTAATTAATGCACCATACATTTTCCGGCTAACTGTGATTTACCTGGTAAACATTTTGCAAGCTGCATTCAGCAATTCAAATAAGATAAAACAAAATCATTAAAAAAGGCTATTTTGTAAAACCTGCAAAGACATTTGTATGGCTCATATAATTGCAGCGATAATAGTAATATGATAGATTTCATATCATAAGTAATTATCACAAAGTAGCTGCAGATTAATTATCAGAATAAATCTAACCAATTTCAAATGAAAATGGCAGTAGAATCATTTAGAACCAAGGACAGGAACAGAGACACGCATGCACAACATACAGTATATATATATATATATATATATATATATATATATATATATATATATATATATATATATATATAAAGAATCCGTACAGCATAGTATTGTAATATTTTCAGTGGCAATACTGTATCAATAGACAGGCGCCAAGTATGGATCTTTTATTACATATGTGTTGGTCGGTTTGTCTGCTTGACAATCCTATTTTGAAGCAATAACATTGAAGTGATGAGGTAAAATTAGAAGACAAAGTGACAACGGTTTTATCACCAAGCACTTGCATACAACTTTTTTTATTTTGTAGCTGTATTTTTAATTATCATGGTAATAAAATGTAGTGTTGATTCAACATGATGGCAGCACAACAATTTAATAAAAGAAGAACAGAGGAAATCTATTTTGGTTTTATTGAGATGGCTAAAACTATAGCATATACAGTAAATAAACAAACAAATCTATCTTCTATCTTTGGATTTGACGATCCGAGTTACATCAGCCACTTGATTAAGCATACAGGTAAAAGCCAGTAAATTAGAATATTTTGAAAAACTTGATTTATTTCAGTAATTGCATTCAAAAGGTGTAACTTGTACATTATATTTATTCATTGCACACAGACTGATGCATTCAAATGTTTATTTCATTTAATTTTGATGATTTGAAGTGGCAACAAATGAAAATCCAAAATTCCGTGTGTCACAAAATTAGAATATTGTGTAAGGGTTACATTTTGAAGACACCTGGTGCCACAAAGTAATCAGCTGATTAACTCAAAACACCTGCAAAGGGCTTTAAATGGTCTCTCAGTCCAGTTCTGAAGCCTACACAAACATGGGGAAGACTTCAGATTTGACAGCTGTCCAAAAGGCGACCATCGACACATTGCACAAGGAGGGAAAGACACAAAAGGTTATTGCTGAAGAGGCTGGCTGTTCTCAGAGCTCTGTGTCCAAACACATTAATAGAGAGGCAAAGGGAAGGAAAACTGTGGTCAGAAAAAGTGTACAAGCGATAGGGATCACCGCGCCTAGTCAAGATTGTGAAAAGATTCACAAGGAGTGGACAGCTGCTGGAGTCAGTGCTTCAAGATCCACCACCAAGAGACGCTTGAAAGACATGGGTTTCAACTGCCGCATACCTCGTGTCAAGCCACTGTTGACCAAGAAACAGCGAAAAGCGTCTCACCTGGGCTAAGGAAAAAGAGCTGGACTGCTGCTGAGTGGTCCAAAGTCATGTTTTCTGACGAAAGCAAATTTTGCATTTCCTTTGGAAATCGAGGTCCCAGAGTCTGGAGGAAGACAGGAGAGGCACAGGATCCACGTTGCCTGAAGTCTAGTGTAAAGTTTCCACCATCAGTGATGGTTTGGGGTGCCATGTCATCTGCTGGTGTCGGTCCACTCTGTTTCCTGAGATCCAGGGTCAACGCAGCCGTCTACCAGCAAGTTTTAGAGCACTTCATGCTTCCTGCTGCTGACCTGCTCTATGGAGATGGAGATTTCAGGTTCCAACAGGACTTGGCGCCTGCATACAGCACAAAATCTACCCGTGCCTGGTTTACGGACCATGGTATTTCTGTTCTAAATTGGCCAGCCAACTCCCCTGACCTTAGCCCCATAGAAAATCTGTGGGGTATTGTGAAAAGGAAGATGCAGAATGCCAAACCCAAAAAAGCAGAAGAGTTGAAGGCCACTATCAGAGCAACCTGGGCTCTCATAACACCTGAGCAGTGCCAGAAACTCATCGACTCCATGCCACGCCGCATTAATGCAGTAATTGAGGCAAAAGGAGCTCCAACCAAGTATTGAGTATTGTACATGCTCATATTTTTCATTTTCATACTTTTCAGTTGGCCAACATTTCTAAAAACTCCCTTTTTTGTATTAGCCTTAAGTAATATTCTAATTTTGTGACACACGGAATTTTGGATTTTCATTTGTTGCCACTTCAAATCATCAAAATTAAATGAAATAAACATTTGAATGCATCAGTCTGTGTGCAATGAATAAATATAATGTACAAGTTACACCTTTTGAATGCAATTACTGAAATAAATCAAGTTTTTCAAAATATTCTAATTTACTGGCTTTTACCTGTATAAGGTAACACAGGCAAACGAGAACTGCTGAACTGTGACCTTGAGCATGGCCATTTCTACAAAAGCTGCTAAGGGATGAAGAAGGGATGGGTCAAAATAGAGCACAGAGGCCACAAACACCTCAGTCCGTATGAATTTCATTAGACGAAATTTAAACTAAAGTGTAATTTGTGTCAGCGCATCAATTCACTGGACACAAAACAATCAGAAGTCCACCTACATATGTGATGTGAGCCTCATTAATGTGCAAAACAATCACAGTGCAGGTTGAAATGTATTTTTCTCTTGATTAGGTACAGTGTGTCACTGCAAATAGCACTCAAGCTCAATTAACACCTGATAACGCATGGAGGCATAATTAAACATTGAACAACAAACCTCAACAATGATGATACTGGACTGGTTTAAACGTATGTTTGAAAACTGCTCATCACTGTGTTTCTAATTAGAAATATTTACTATAATTACCATCTGTACAATTATGACAGGAATATGTACACAGTTGTGTAAAGCAAGACTACAGGTCCATCCAGTGGTGGAACAAGTACTCAGATCCTTTACTCACTGTAAGTAGTAGTAGCAATACAACAGTGGTAAAAAAACTCAATTGTTAAAATACTAAAATACTCATTTACACGTAAATGTCCTAAGGACAATTGTATTATCAGCAAAATACTCATTATGCAGGACAGCCCATGTATATTTTAAATACTGCTGGGTAGGTAAAGTGTGTTTTATTTTATAAACCTATCTTACAGTGTGTCTTGTATATAAAATATTGATCAATAAAGTACCCAGTAAGTATAGCTGTAGTTACCCAGAAACTATAGATTATTATAATGGAATTAAAAGTACAATATTTCCATTTGAAATGCAGAATAAAAAAAGCGTAAAATGGAAATCAATGTGGATTTTTAGTGCCGATTTTCATTGGCCTTAGCAGATGACCGACACTGGCTGCCAATTGTCTTGAGCAGATATTTGGAGCCGATACTGCTTTTGTTCCTCGATTTACGTCATAAAATGTAAACCCTGCCACACTAGATTTGGAATCTGATCTGCAATAAACAAAAACACAGATAAGTGTCATTTCTGCAGTCATCTTACATTGATATTACACCCAAATGATGTGTGCAATGTGCATCATATGGATGGGTCCACTGCATACGGTTAAATGTGCAAGGGTAAAAGGCTTTCATCAACATCTACAACGCAGCCTTGATCATGCATTGCTTGCTGACATATAAGACAGATATAATCAGGTCATCACAAAATGTCCTTTGTCAACACATTTAAATAAACGGCGAAAGCAGCAGCCGCGTAAAAACGTAAATTTCGGCCCGATATATCGGCTGGCCGATAAAATTGGTCTATTACTAATTAACACAGGACAGGTACTTCAAAATTTTACTTATCTACAGCACTTAATATAAATGCTTGGTTACTTTTCACAACTAGGTCCATCTTACCAAATACAACCTTTGAATGGTGGATATACTGAATGTACAAATCAATTCATATAGTTAATATTAGGGATAGCAGGCCCATTTTCTGCAGTTTACAGATTATATGTATCGGCGTTGTATTTGCCTGATAACTGACAAAGTTAATCAATTAAAAAGTGCTATAGCTCTTTGTCTGTCTCACTTACCACTGAGTATGATTTAATGTCCTGCCCATTAAGACTGACTGTCTTTTACTGGGTATTATGTTGAAAGTTTCTAATTTATTGCTTAAAACATTTTAACCAAGTCTTGTGTTAGTGTTTTTAATATTCCAAAATCCTAAATTTTGATTTATAGACTTTCATTTTCACTGTAAATGCATATCGGTTTCATTAACTACTAATGATTAGTATGGGCCGTGAAAAAACCAGTATCAGTTGATCTTTAGTTAAGATCATAAGGTCATAGATGCCATATGTGTGAATGTATATGATGATGATGATATATTTTATGTACCAACTGGCCCATCCAACACGGAATTACATAACACCAATAAAACTCACTCTGACATCTCTCCATTTGTGCATGAATAAGTCCTGAGCATTTGTGTGTATTTCAGGCCTGTGTGTAGTGATTCTAACAAAGTGTACACAGAGTGTAAATTATAATTTCCCCACTGGGGATCAATAAATAGTATACATTTTAAATATATATTTTAAGTAATATATTTATAAGTAATTTTATCCACAGCTTCTGATCCAGTGTCCACACACAACATACTCTACTTGCACAAAATAAAGAATTAAGAAAACATATTACAGCAGCCACAACACCTGTATAAGCATTACTGTTTTGTTCCTTGGAAGTGCAAAATGTTCAAAACGCATTTGATGCATTTTCAAATCTTAAATGTATGATAATACACCAGATGTTGTTGATGACAGCAGCAGATAGTTGTTTGTTTTGGA
Organism: Percina caprodes; assembly: GCA_013375575.1. Classification (NCBI taxonomy): domain Eukaryota; kingdom Metazoa; phylum Chordata; class Actinopteri; order Perciformes; family Percidae; genus Percina; species Percina caprodes. The sequence goes on along the minus strand of JABXJD010000003.1, from coordinate 2,618,424 downwards.
AGTGAGCTGTACTTTGGACCACAGTTTGGTGGAGGCGTTCTTAACTGAGATTACAAAGTACCATTAGCTGATGTCTTAGTCTGTATAACTTGATTTACAGTAGGCTTGTGTGTATGTAAATTTGTCATTCACAATTTCCATATATTAGTGGTGAGGGATGTTCAATAAAAGAAAAGAAAAGATACTTGCAAGGCCGTACTCAGCATTGATCATTGGCAGTCACCTATTTGCAGCCCGTATGTGAGGCTGTGTATCATGAAGGTACAAAAGCTCAGACAGAAGTTTGTGTTGTTGAGTACTCATGATCTGTTTTCAATAGGACCATAAATAAGTCTTAAAAGGCAGTTTGTGTATGTGTGTGACCTGCTGTCTGTGTGCCACCAATTACCCTTCAAAACAGAAACCAGAGAAAAGTAGTTACCTCTGAGGACCCGTGTTCGAACTGCATTAGTGAAAGAAAAGCCCACTGCAGTTGCTTTCATAGAAAGGCTTTAGACTGTAATCTCAGCTTTTGATGAGGAAAGGTAACTAAGTGCACATGCTGTTTGATTGAAATGCCAGTGAGGGGTTTTCTTCATAATGTGGCAAGTACAGAATCTGACCCAAATAAATGGCAACGACAAAGATTCCCAAGTAAAAAGATATGAAGTATATGACTCTTAAGTAAAACGTTGTGTTTAGTGAGTTACCTATTATTTTATGTTTGTATTTTATGTACAGTAGCAATTAGCAATGTTAAATTGAAACCACGTAAAGGAATACTCATCACCTGAGCTTGAAAGGTGGCTCTAAAATGTTAAATTTTAGAGTTTTTAGAGTTTAACCCTGCTCTGCTTCTTATGCAAGTGTACTGAATATATTTAGTATACACCCTATAAAGACCCTTTTGGCAAGTCATAAGACAACAGGCTGTACAGTTAGATAGCTGCACAGTCTCGCTGTAACAACTATGAATAGATTCACAAAGTGAAATGTCTGGTCCATAACACTCATTGTAGCAGAAAGCCATGATTTCCTACCTAAAACAATGTAGCCTACTTACAGTGAAGGCAAGGCAGCTTTATTTGTATAACACATTTCAGAAACAGGGCAATTCAAAGTGCTTTACACCAAAACAGTAAAAAATAAAAACAAAAACAGATAAAACACAGAAGAAACAGTTAAAAATAAAAAATAAAAACAGATAAAACACAGGAATAAAAGTTACAGTGCAGTATAAGAAATTAAACATTAAAGAAATGAGCATCATTTAACTTAAAGAAAAGCAACATCAAAAAGAAAGGTCTTCAGCCTTGATTTAAAAGAACAGAGTAGCAGCGGATCTGCAGTTTTCTGGGAGTTTGTTCCAGATATGAGGAGCATAGAAACTGAATGCTGCTTCCCCCTGTTTAGTTCTGACTCTGGGAACCAAAAGTAGACCTGTCCCAGATGACCTGAGAGGTCTGGGGGGGTCATAGTGTACAAGCAGATCAGAAATGTATTTTGGCCCTAAACTGTTTAGTGATTTATAAACTGGCAAAAGTACTTTGAAATCAATTCTTTGAGGCACAGGAAGCCAGTGTAAAGACTTCAGAACTGGAGTGATGTGATCCAGTCTCTTGGTACTAGTGAGGACTCAAGCAGCAGCGTTCTGATGTATAATTACCTATTGACACAAAGTAATCCCTATTCTGTAAGTAGGATTCAAACCAGTTTAGTACTGAGCCAGAAAGGCCAACCCAGTTTTCCAATCGGTCTAGTAATATGTCGTGGTCGACCGTGTCAAATGCAGCACTGAGATCAAGTAATACCAAGACTGAAATTTTGCCATTATCTGTGTTAAGGTGGATGTCATTAAAGACCTTAACGAGAGCCGTCTCAGTGCTGTGGTGTGGTCGGAAACCCGACTGAAAGGTATCAAAACTGTTGTTTAGTGACAAGAAATGGTTGAGTTGTTGAAAAACCGCTTTTTCAATGATTTTACTTAAAAACGGAAGGTTTGATATTGGCCTATAGTTGCTCATTAGTGATGTGTCTAGATTGTTCTTTTTTAAGAACTACAGTTTTCAGGGCCTGTGGAAAGATTCCTGAAAGAAGAGATGTGATCACAATCTGTAGAAGATCAGAAGCCAAACAATTCGAAACATTTACCAACACCCGTTGGTAGAATATCAAGGCAACAGGAGGAGGTTTTCAGATGTTGTATAATGTCCTCCAGGTTTTCATGGTTGATCGCATGAAATTCTGTCATATTGGAACTAGTTTTGCTTGAGCACTGTGACAACACATATCCTGTACTTGATATGGAGGCACTGATTGTTTGTCTAATCTTCTGAATTTTGTCTTTGAAGAAGGAGGCAAGGAAGCAAGTCATTGCAGGCCTTGGTAGATAAAAGTTCAGATGCTACTGGTACTGGAGGGTTTGTTAACCTATCGACAGTAGCAAACAAAGCACGTGAATTATTATTGTTTCTAGAGATATCAGAGAAGAAGGACCTCCTTGCATTCCTCAGTTCCAAATTATAAATGCAAAGTCTCTCTTTATAGGCGTTATAATGGACCAAGAGATTTGTTTTTCGCCACCTTCGTTCAGCTTTTCGACACTCTCTTTTTTCTGTTCTCACCAGTGGGACATTTCTCCATGGAGAGATTTTCTTACCAGAGACAACTTTGACCTTAGTGGGAGCAATGGCATCAATAACATTTGTAATTTTACACTTGAAATGATCTACAAGCTCAGTGACTGAGAGCCCAGGGGGGGGGCGGGTGTGGAGGAGAAAAGCTGAGTAAATGTTTCACTGGTGTTTTCAGTGTTATACCGGTTTCTGATTATCTTTGTTTGGACACTTTTGGGCACAGAGATAGTGCCGTTAAAGAAAACACAGGAACGATCAGCTTAATTGACAAGCTTAATTTAGCTATATTTTTCTGAATATATAAATAACCATAATAATACAAAAAAATCATTCATCACAGCTGATAATAAAAATCATGTTTATCATTTACAGATTTACAAATATATGCGCCCTATCCGCATCATCAAGTTCACATGCTCAAAATCAAATCTCTATTGTACTATTTTTCTGTATCTGCTAAATTGAAAATTAATAATTTTCTGAGATAGATAGATAGATAGATAGATAGATAGATAGATAGATAGATAGATAGATAGATAGATAGATAGATAGATAGATAGATAGATAGATAGATAGATAGATAGAGTGGGGCTCGAAGGTTTGGGCACCCCAGCTAAAGATTTGTATTAATGTGCATAAAGAAGCCAAGAAAAGATGGAAATGACTGGTTAGACATTCGTATAATATGTCACAAAAAGTTAGATTTTATTTCCATCATTTACACTTTTAATATAGCAGAAAACAAAAAAATGGTGTCTGCAAAAGTTTGGGCACCCTGCAGAGTGAATACCTTGTACTGCCCCCTTTGGCAAGTATCACAGCTTGGAAACGCTTCTTGTAGCCAGCCAAGAGTCTTTCAATTCTTGTTTGAGGTATCTTCGCCCATTCTTCCTTCCAAAAGTCTTCCAGTTCTTTGAGATTTCTGGGCTGTCTGTCACACACTGCTCTTTTAAGGTCTATCCATAGATTTTCAATTATGTTGAGGTCAGGAGATTGTGAAGGCCATGGCAGAACCTTTAGTTTACGCCTCTTGATGTAATCCACCGTGGATTTTGAGGTGTGTTTAGGATCATTATCCACTTGTAGAAGCCATCCTCTCCAAAATTTGCTGAAATTTTATTGAATCCATTTTTCCTTCTACTTGTGAAATGTTCCCTGTGCCACTGGCTGCAATACAACCCCAAAGTATGATTGATCCACCCCCCCATGCTTAACAGCTGGACAGAGGTTCTTTTCATTAAATTCTGTGCCCTTGCTTCTCCAAACATACAGTACCTTTGCTCATTGCTACCAAAAAGTTCTACTTTAACCACAACTTCAGTGTCTGCCAGGTCTTTCTGGATGGATCGTGCAGTCGAACTTGTTTTTCTCACAATCCTGCGATATTTGCGATATTGGATATTGGCATCTGAAAACGCTTTGCTATCTTCTTATAGCCTTCTCCTGCTTTGTGAGCGTCAACTATTTTCAGTTTTCTAGACAACTGCTTAGAAGAAGCCATGGTGCTGATTGTTGGGGCAAGGTCAGATGAGTCTGGGCATTTAAAACCTTAAGATTGACATCACCGGGTCTTTCCAGATGATTTTTGCGAACAATCCATGACACTGTCAGGTCTCAGCTTTCCAAAGGGGAAACGCCATTTTTTTGTTTTCTGTTATTTTGAAATGATTGAAATAAAATCTAACTTTTTGTGACATATTATATGAATGTCTAATCTGTCATTTGATGACTTTTGGAGATTTTTCCATCTTTTCTTGGCTTCTTTATGCACATTAATATACATTTTTACCTGGGGTGCCCAAACTTTCGAGCCCCACTGTAGATAGATGCTCAGTGGACCTTTAAGTCTAAGATTATTCCCTATGCAGCAGTACAAGATGACCATTTTTAGAGAGGGAAGACCGGCACACTCAAAGTCTCATAAATTTGTCCATCCACTGCTCTTCACTCTTCCTTGATATTGTATCTATGCAGGCAGTTGCCATAGAAACTTAACTTTATTATCCAACTACCCTTTACTACCTTGTGGGAAATATCTTTGTCCACTTGCATTCTAATTATGTTTGTGTGAATACTAAGCTGGCTCCTGAATAACTACAAGGTGTCAGACAGCAATATCACAACTTCTCATAAAACTACAAATTAAAAAAAGTAGTGCATGTGTTTGTCTGTGTGTGTGTATCCGTCCGTCCGTCCTAATATATTGACAGGTGCTTGAGTCTTTGTCTCCTATTCCCTTGAGAGTTTATCATTTGGATTTTACCTTTTTGTATGTTGTGTTTGTAATTTGACTGAGCTCCTTTTTTCACCACAGAAGAGACTGGGTGGGGGTGGTGGTGGTGCCTTAGTACTTCAACTGCCTGCTTTCTGAACACTGCAACCATTTCTCACCTGTTGCAACAAATACGAAAGTGTAAATAAACCACAAACTGTACTGGTGAAATTAATTATTTCTTTCTTATAATCCAACTAAATCTAAGTCTAAATCAACAGCTAGGGCTACACAGAGACTTATCTATGGAGTACAGTGGCAAAGTAAACAAGGACAAAGCACAGATAGTGTTGAAAAAAGCACAAACTGCAAATAATCAAAACACACAACAAAAGTGTGTAGAAAAAAAACATGGAGGATGGTAGTGATTGACATAATTTGACCTAGCAGCAGCAAAAAATTCCAATTAAGACTCATTGACAGCCAGTGAGAAGAAAGAAGACCAAGAGAGGCGAGCCAGATGTACGTGGACGTCCCCAGAGGGCAGCAGAATGCCTCTGACTTGTGAAAATAAACTTCTGCTGCCATGTTCTCTCTAGGCTGCACTCTGCACTGCTCAACTGTTTCCCCATCTTCTTACTACAACAATGTGAAGATAACATTTCATTCCTGCATGCAACAGAACAATGTTTGTCTTTATTTCACAAACAAATTCAACACATGATGATTCTATGAATATCATACAACCTAGCCAAACAAATATGTGATATTTATACTGTGATATTTATTTGTAAATTACTTTCCATGTCTGATAACGTTGCTGAGTGTACCGAAAAAGTGTACCATCTCAGAGTATTGTTCAAGGGAATATGAAGAAGATCTCTGCACTACATTCATAGCAGATCTGTGTTGAAGTCCAAATACTTTCATTGGAAAATGATGGCTCAGCAAGAGACATGCTGGGTTTTGATCAAAGAGCAGCAACTGACATCTCAACATATGCTGGATGAATTATTAAAAATACAAGTGACCCCTTGTGAAGAAATAAATTGCTGCTCCTCCTGCATCCGCATATGCAATATGTCAGCTCTGGAGGCAAAGTAGAGGTTATTTTTTATTAGCTTAAATCAGAATGGCAGCCTGTCACTCCAAGCGGATGTGCCATGAAAGGCTGAAGCTTGGCTCTACATCTGTAAAGACGTGCTGTCGCTTACTTACTGAGGGTAGGGAAGCGTTTCAGCAGAGATCGTTAGTGTTAGATAGATGATCAAACACATTTGTATTAGAGATGGAATTCACGAAATTGAAACGGTTAAAAAAATATATATTTATTATATTATAAAAATATAATTAAATGATACATTTGTTCTTAAATGTATCTTGTTTAAATAAAAACAAACTGAACTGATTTAAGCAGACATTAATTGATGAAGCAAAAACACAAACAGACTTGACTTGATAAACCACGTTATCGTTCATCCCGACTCAAGACTCGTCAGACAAGACTTGTCGGTGCCCGGGTAGCACACCTGGTGGTTGAGCGTGCCCACAAAGGCTCAGTCCTTACCGCTGGAGGTTTGATTACCTCTTGCGGCCCTTTGCTGCATGTTGTTCTCCCTTTCCAATCTTAAGCTTTGATATCAAATAAAAAGGTCTAAATATGCCAACAATAATATAAAAAAAAAAAAAGTCTGCATTTAGCACTCAAAGTTTGCATACAGATGATTTATGGTTTCACTTTTTTCAAGAGCAAATGTGTCAATTTAATTATTCCTTCAACTTTATTTTTATGAGTTACAGCCCTCATACCGAGTGTCCTGAGCTGCATTAAGTTGTAAATGCTGAAAGTAAATACATATTTAGGAAAGCTGTATATCACACCTGTGTAATAAGCCTGTGTGCCCTCCGTTCAGTGTTTTGTTGTCTTAAAACAATTATAATGAAACACTGTGTAAACTGTGGTCAAGTGCGCTGTGGTTTAGAAGATAATCACGCCGAGTCCTGCATACAGTGCCTGCCAAGGCACATGCGCCTCACAGAAGTGTGCACAATAAAAGCGGAAATTAGCAAACATTTGCCCATCCTAATTATTTAGGAGCAGGGGGTAGGCACAGCCAAACACCAGGGGACCTATTCCAGTTTTCAGGCCAGTTTCTTGGCAGGAGTATTCCCTTATGTGACATGCACGTTGTTTTTTGGTGGGAGAACTAGGGGCGGGAGAAAAAAAAAAAAAATTTGTATTGCAATATTTTCAGTTAAAATACTGTATCAATACACAGGCGCCAAGTATCGATCTTTTATTATATATGTGTTGGTCAGTTTGTCTGCTTGGCATCCTCATTTAGCAGCAATACAATTTAAATACAGTATATAGTGATATGAACAAATATAGAAATGTATTTTTTTTTTTAGATAAACAGATGTTAAGAAAGTTTCCTTTTGGGGACATCATTTGAAATTGGGAAAAATTTGAAGTTGTAAAAAAAGGTTATAAATTGCAATATATCGCAGAATATTGCAATATGTTTAAAACTGCAATATCGTATCGAGGCATTAGTATCATGATGATATCGTATCCAGAAGCGTCTGGTGATTCCCACCACTATGGAGAACACAGTTTGAATGGAACACACAAGATCCACATTCACAAAATACACAAGGATCTTCTTGCTGTGAGGCGACAGTGAGCCCCAATGCCACCCAAACCATCTGTTTATTTATACCTTTACCCTGTGAGTGTGACTTCATGTGGAGTGACACTCTGTTGTAAAGTTTGAGAAGAGGAGGGGACTAGTTTGGACAAGGGGCAACAGAAACAGAAAAGAGGACAGAAACAGAGAGAGAGAGAGTTGGCAATTTCACAGCAATCACTTAAACATTCAGACAATCAGAGCTTTAATTCGAGGGACAAGCAGGTGAGTATGTGCTGCTGATTAACATTTACACCTGAGAGTATCCTCATATGGCTACAGTTTCAGCAATTAGGCAGTGGGATGGTGCACTGGAACACCTTGGCAGCGGCTGCAGTGGGAGGGTCGAGTATCATTGTTGACTTTCCTCACTCATAGCAAATTTTTCAATCTGTGTGAAAATGCAGATTCACAACCTTCTGAATCTGTCCACTTCAACTACATGCTCAACTATCTGGTGTAAAATGACTGCAGACTGTGTCTTCTGCTTTTCATATGATTGCTATTATCTGAGCCGTAACGCAGGTCAAGGATTATTATGAATGTTGATTAATGACAAAAGAATTACATGGCACTTTTGCCATTACTCTGAGTTGCTCAATAAAATACATGTCTCAAACCTGATGTTGAGCATTAATACAGTGTAACAACACTATAGAAGACCTCCAGCACAGGCACAGAAGTGCACTAGACTATAATTTATGCTAAGTGAAAAAAATTACCATATGTCTGCCATAAGAGCAATGGTGAATCCCGAGCTTGCTCACAGAGGGAATTGATTGGCCTTCTGTTGTTAATCAGCAGTTGTTTTAGAGGTTGTGTCAGATGGCACAGATTCTGGCTTCCTGCTGGATAAAATATGTGCGTGTGCATATAAAGATGGCTTCATAATCCAAACCAAGTGATCCTAGCAAGTAGATCAAAGGAAGCAGCTGGTTTGGGGTGTGCAGGATCACCCACTCCCTGTCTCTCTAGCTGCTTTTGATAGGGGCGGAACTGCTAAAAGATGCCTGACAATACTTCAGAGAGAGCTGCCAGAAGCACAGCTGTCTCGGTGGCAGTAGGCCAGGTCAGATAGGCCAGGTAGGCAAACAGTAGGCTTACCAAGATATGGGTGTAAGTGGGTGCAATTTGTAGCCTTGTCCGCCATTAGTCTAGAATGCATCAGAAGCCTCCATCACAAATGATCTGGCTCGACTCATCAAATCAGTTTCACAGGTTGTGAGAATTGCTCACTTCTGCAGCTTCTCTCGGGGCCTCGGTGGGAGGGAAGGCACTTCAACAAATAGACGTGCCATAAATTGCAAGGAGAAAAGGTCTGACAGATGAACAGATGGGTTCAGTATATTACTCTCTCTCTCTCTCTGCCCGTCCACCTTCAGCTGATGAAGTGAGGTGAGGAGCGAGAGAAGAAGTGGAGGGAAATGATCTGTGTCAATGCATTAGACCAAATTGCTCCTTCACCTGAACATACAAATGAGACCCAATGGCGTGATCAATGTCAGAGCAATTAGAAATCCTATGTTTAGAGGTTAGATCTTTCTGCATCTGATCTCTCCTGAGTGCACAACCCCAGCAGCAGAGACACACACACACAAGGCAAAATTTAGAGTAATTGATATTAGTAGCCTTATTAAACCAAAGGACTGAAAACACACAAATAACTTTGCATGGTCCAGAATACAAATAATTTTTGAGACAGAAGTGCAAATAGTACGCGGTTTCACAGTGTGCAATTTATTTGGGGGAAATATCTGTTTGCAATTTAATTCTATCAATATCACACTTTCCAGCTTGTGCTCGTTTGTTTTTTCAGTACAATTTAAAGAACTTTCAGGCTATATTAGAGCATGTAAGAAATATTATCGCGCATGCAGTTTATTGGATAATTCCTATCAAGCACTGGTTTGTAAGTAACAAAAATTTGCTTCTAATGTCACCATTTATGGTAAATTTATTAAATAGGTAGTTTCACTGTCGTCAATCATTTCTTAAAACTAATAACAATGAACTTGCATATAAAAATATATATTTATAGGACCCACTAAGGCCAATTAATGATAACATCCCCAAAAGCAGTGGTAGAATTCAGGCAGTTGACCCTATGCTATGGCCTAAAAGTAGCAATACTACAATGGCAAAGTAGCCTACTCCATTACGTGTAAAAGTTCTTTCTTAAGTAAAAGTACAGACATTTTAACAGAAAAATGTACTTAAATGTACTGTAAAAGTATTCTTTAGTAGGCAGAATGTCCACTGTCAGAATATTATATAATATTAATATATTTACAACCTAATTATGTTGCAGCTGGTCGAGGTGGAGCCGATATTGATCCATTAAAATATGTCCTGGTCAGCCCCGATGCAGAGCCCTTACAGAAAGGAAGAGTACTACTTGTTAATTCTCCCCTTCAAAGTGTCAAGGGTTTACACCAATAACCTTCCAATAATGGACCTATTTCTATATGCTTTAGGTTACTACTGGCACCAGAAATCTCAGTGCAATCATTGGGTCATGAAGACGTGTCTCACAGAATTTTGAACAGGAACAAAATATGCTTTGTCAGATCATTCAAGGAGGCTAATAGATGGTAAATTTAATCTGCTTGTCACATAGAACAGTTTTGCAAACAGCTTTTGACAAGGGGCATGGCTTATCTGTAGCTGACGAAAAGGGTCATCATCAGTCTTAATGGATTGTAACAAACAGGTGGTGGTAATAGCACGGTTTTATTTAGCAAACAAGTTGAAGACGTGTGTGTGTGTGTGTGTGTGTATATATATATTTATATATATATATATATATATATATACACACATACATACATACATACATACACACACAGTATATATTATTTTTTTCCATTTTGTAATGGCATTTATACTATCACATGGGAAAAGTAACTACATGTACATACTCAGAATTTTTTTTTTAATTGATCGAAATAAAATCGTTTTTGAATCGAAAATTAATTTTGAATCTAATCGTGACATTTTCTGAATCGTGCATGCCTATAACGTACTGTCAAAGTCCAAATAAGATGAGCAAAGCATCATCAGCCCACGACCAGTGGCTAAAGATCTTATCTCATCTTCACATCATTTTTACTGACTTGTGCTTCCTCATAATGTACTGCAATTTAATTTTAATTTTTTTAGTCATGTAATAAACAAATGGGAAAACTGAAGTTATATTTGAGGTGAAACAGATGAAAAAATATGCTTAGGTAACTTTAAGGATTCGTGTGTTAGACTGACCTACCTACCATGTAGTCAGAAGTCTGCTGCTCAACCGATAGCGGGCACAACAGGAAAACTTCAGAAGACATAAATAAATGTGTCTAACCAATACCATATTAAAACTAGAAGGACACTCTTAGAAGGCACAGACCTCAATGCCCAACATATCTTTCCAAACTCCATTTGGTGAAGAATGGGGGAGGGCCTATAGCTCAGGGTAAATGGACCAATCTTGTAAACATCATGTCAAAAAAAAAAAATAAGGTGAAGAAGTTATGATTTCACTCACTTCAAAATAGGAGCATGCAGTCTATTTTAAAATAAAAAATCTATTCAGTCATGTGAAAATGTGTAAGTGATGTAGGTGGTTAAGAGAAAATGAAACTGAGTGTAAATGTCAAGGGTAAACAAAGAAGGGTAAATATATGAAAGTGTCCAGAACAAAACTGTTTTTCTCAGCAGCTGATTACAACTGAATTATAGCAGCGTGATAAGGGGAATCAAGAGCAGCAAGAATCCCGCATCCAGCACGCTTTGTGTTTTTCCATTCTAAGCAAACATGTCAGTTCTCCTCAGCACTTATCAGAGCACCTTGACAGTGAATTAGAAGCTTGTTTGTAGACTTTACTTTTCAATTCAATTCAAATTTCTACAGGAAACTGTCACTTCCACTAACAAGGTTAATAACTACGATAGCCCTCATTATTGAGTAACAAGACAATTAAAACATCTTTGGGCTGGTACGTAAGTTGCAGAGTGGCTCAATGTTTCAGCAAAAGCCCCTGTACTTATATTGAATATTTCATTTGAATAATCTTTGCCTCTTGAATAATTATATCATAAGACCCTTCCAAACATTGTGTACACACGTGGTCTTCCCGTCGAGCCTTTGCAAGCCCTGAATTATTTCTCTCTCATTACCACGGTTGATTGATATAATAACATGCTCTCCTTAATATTCAGTTTACTGCTGTATATATCTGCATGTCATTGGGTAATGTAATAAAGAGTCTTTGGATTCACTTAGCTGAGAGGATAACTCAATTTCTTTAAACTTAATATTGTCTCTGTGCTCACGCACAAAAGGGGTCTCATAAAAATCCCTACTTTTTCGACATTAAAAGCGCACACTTTCCTCGAGCACATGCATAATGAGCACATTATTAAATTTGTTGGTTTAATGGCTGAATGAGGCAATGACGTAGTATTTTCAAATTCACTTGTGGCACGCATGATGGTAATTGCTAAATTACATCCCGTATTGCCATCATTTAACACAGGATTCCTGACACCAAAGATCATTTATTGGCATTCATTTGCGGCTTTGATAAGTTAAAATATATTGTTTGATCTAATTGCAGTGTATGTCAGTCAGCACTAATGAATAATGGTCTATCGATGTGAAACGCAACCCGAAGATTGTTTATTTCTTTGGGTGACATTTACCTAAATGCCACATATCTGCGCTGCTCCTTCCAAGAGACATGTGGTATGTAAATGTAATTTTCGTATCACTGTACAATTGTCTGGCAAATATCACTAAACAGCACACTTTCTCAATTACTGGGTTTTTCACTTGCCATTGTATAACTAACCATAAGCAGGCATTGTGTTTATACAGCCCCAAGTATTAGTGTACAGTATGTTAAACTAAATCTGCAATTCCTAAAATACGTTGCTTGTTCAATCAGTAACTATACTATATAATTTCCCATTTTATTGGATCAATAAATATCTATCACTTTACCCCTCCTTATTTAGTCTTTATAAACCAATTCTAAACATTAACATGATGTAGTTGTAAGCAGCCTTGCAAAATACAGTATATATTAATATAATATCCAGTATATTATATACTTTATATTATTACGACTGTTTTACCATGTATATTGACACCCATTATCTGTTTACACCAGCTTCTATGTACTGAATGGGTGCCTCCAGGGGCCCGTTTCAGAAAGCAAGTTTAGTGAAAACTGAGTTTAACCCTGAGATGAGGGAAATTCTGAGTTTTCTGTTTTCAGAAAGGGAGGTTAATCAAACCTGAGAGAGAGGGGTAACTCCGGCCCGTTTCAGAAAGAGAGGTAACTTAACCTCAGAGTCAGTTACTATGGTAACGAGTCTGTGAACCTAACCTGGTCGGGAACAGGTTTTCTTCAAGGAACCTCGAGTTTCTCTCAGTCTCCTCCCTCTGACACTTTCATTTCCTCATTCATTTATTCAGTCTGTATCAGGCGCATTTTAGTGCAGTTTGTTATCTGCATGAATAAAAAACAGTGGTTTATTAACCGTTAGGCAGATTAGAACTACAACTAGGTAACGTTAGACTTTAAAACGTTTGTTCCAAACATGGCATTTCCTTTTGTCAACAATCCTGTTGATGAAAAAGCTGTATTACTTCGCAGGGAGTTAAACATACGTCAATGATACGTAAGAGATGATATTGAGGCCCCGACTATAGATGCATTTTAATTTCCAGATAACTACAGTACCTATTGGAGCGGTGTCGTTTTTCTTCCCAGTCTGTCATGTAGCCTCATCCTTCCTCATATCATCACCATCATGGACCTGCTATACATCCCAGCACATTCCTTGTGTCGCATTATGTTTTTTTTGCAAATGGCAGTTTTCTTTATGACATTGTTGATGCGGAGCATATTAGTAAAGCCACTGTCAGAGTTTGACTCAGTCTGAAATGTGTTTAACGTTTTTCTAGAGTTCCCTGGACACAAACCAATACAACATTAAAAATTAGAATTATTGTAAATCATAATTCTGTAATGATGGTGCTGCAACCTCAGAATGGGATTAGTAGTAGTTTACGCCCGCAGGATTGCACCTAAATGAAACGATAGGTGTAGCCTACTACCATTCCAATTTTCACCAGTAATATTATAAATGACTTGTGATAACATATGAAATGAATACACTATATTAGAGCTTACCTATAGACTCAAGCAGCAATTTTCTCCCACACCAGTTCTCGCAATTTTACTGCAGCAGCATGCTATTTTAAACTAAATACATGTTCAAACCATAGACTGTATATTAGTAATATACAGCCTATGGTTCAAACTCCCTGTATGTGCACATGAGTATTTCCGCTGACCAGTTTGTTTCTGGTTGTTACCATGGTGAATCATAGGCTCCATTCATGCTGCCTTTTTATTGTGGTGGTGGTGCACGCAATTAACTCTGAGTCAACCTACTCCGAGTTGACTGAGCCAACTCGAATCAGCTGTTCTGGAACTAAAAACTTAGAATTTCCCATCTCAGGGTAAATCAACTCAGAGATCAGGGTCAGACTCAGTTTGTTAAACCTCCTTCCTGAAACGGACCCCAGGAGGCCTTATAGTTGATGACAAATACATTCAAAAAGCTTATATCTGCACTTACTCAGCATGTTACAAAGAATGTATTGAATGTTAATACACACTGCCTAATGCCTATAAATGCTAATGTTTCCCTTTCATATTGTTTTATGTAAATGTACTGTATTTATAATGCGCTTTTCTAGTCTTAACAACTACTCAAAGCGCTTTTACATCATACAGGAACCCTTCACCATTCACACACATTCATACACATCCACACTGTGGCCGAGGCTGCCGTACAGGGTGTCACCTGCTCATCAGATAAACACTCACACACATTCACACTGCGATGACACAGCATCGGGGGCAACTCGGGATTCAGTGTCTTGCCCAAGGACACTTTGACACTTTGTTTGTGAACAATGTTTAGAGATCTAACGTGGAAAAACTAGAAAGAAAAACAAAGCAACAACCATTCTTTTTCAACCCCTTAGATGTATCTTATGACCTGGGAACCAATGGACTAATTCACCTTTTCTTACATCAAATATGTTAAAAATCAGCAACAAAAGACAATATAATTATAAAATAACAAATACATTAAAAACTGCTGTATGGTGTGTATTGTTTTAAAGATTGATCACCTTACATAAACATCTTGTTCCAATAACTCATGAACTGATTTAACAAAATAGTCACATTTGAGGCTCAGCTGGTGTGCTGTGCTTCACTACCTGACGGCCTAATACATTTTTATTTTGCTCCAACCCCCAGCTAACCGAATAATGCGTGGTTAAATGAAGTAATCATTTTTACTGGAGACATCACTCACAGGAAGATAGCAGGTAGGTATATCACTTCCCACCATATGGTCATGGCTGTCAAGCTCGGGCCAATCAGGAAGCTACAATTTGCCACAGAGTTCCATGTTGTGATTAAATAGTTCCAAGGACAGCTCCGCCACATAGGAAGGCTCTTTGACCAGACTGATACTCATCTCCGGCTACAGATTGGAAGTGGTGGTGGCACAGCTATGTGGCTCTCTCTGTGTGGATTTGTTATGTTATTCTCTCCCATTTTCCCCCACGGCCCACTGTGCAATAGACTGTTATTTTTGTCTCATGAATATAGAAAAGTTCAACTTGACTCTCAACTCTGTTCAAATCATAAAAAGTACAGAAATGAGCGAGGTATGAATATATTTCCAAGATGGTAAATCACAGAGAAGTGGGCTGTGAATAATGAAGTCCCTCAAAGTATAGGCTATTATGCAAGCGCTAGTTACAGGTCTTTGATGTAATAAAAATAGATCAAATCAGTGACCATGTCTTACAATTTTATACGTCTTACATTTCTTACATGTTTTGTGTATTATTCTGTTTTTGTTGGTCTTTCATGTTGTGATAACATGCAATGTCAAAAATTGAATAAACTGTATCTTCTATTCTGTTCATGCAAATATCAGATTGGCAAAAACAAAACAAAATTTGTTTGTTTTCTTGTTGTATGAGTAATACAACAGGTATGGAGGGGATATATCCCCCCACACAAATTTCATAGAGCGAATTCCAATACATTGGTATGAAAGAATAGAGATTAATTGTGAAGACAGTGACATTGAAAAAGCTCTTTTGAAAAGAAAATGCTTCTAGATATTTACCTTTACAACCTTACATGATGAATTGCCTTGAATAAAGAAAACAACTTGGTGGGCTTTCTGTAATTTTCTACTTTTTCACTTAATTCTTACAGATATTTATGCTGTTTAATGAATGGCGTCACACATGGAGCCAGTTTATTCTTAAATTTAATTTTGTCAGTATATATTTATATGTATATTTAATATTTAATTATAATTTATAATTCTTATAAATGAATCGATAAAGAAAATTATTTGCAGCCCTTGTACCTTTTAGCAAACCAAAACACTTATATAAACTTATATATAAATATATAAAAGCTAGAAACACTTTTATATTTGTATGTATATTGTATACTGTACATTTTGGAGACAGTATTACTACTATCTGAATAGATTTTACCCTGAAAACACTGACGGATTTAAAAGTGTTTGTTCACATTAAAGAACACTAATGCCTAAAATACATGACTTGCACAGTTGTAGCTATGCTCAGCAGACACAAGACAGCCTTCATCAGACAGCAGAAATAAATTCTCACGAGCAACAAGCAGGTTTGGTAGACATGTTCATTTACAAATCACAGACCATCAACAGCTGACCCAACAAGCAATAACGCAAAACTGGGGACATTTTAAAATATTCATAGCACATGGCAGGTCCTGTTCCCAAGCCTGTTTTCTGCATGCAGCAGTTTATGTGACCAGACAAACAAGAGACACCGTATACCGTAATATGACATCAAGAACCACATATCAAGGGGTTAGCCACAAAGAGACATTATATCAGAAAACAAACTAGCTAGCAAAGAGACAGACAGTCTTTTATGGAGGTCCGTTTGTCAATATCCATGTCATGGTATATCCCTCTGCACTTGTTGCTTGTTGTCAGAACCAGAAGTTATCTCCTCCCTCCATCGCTGCTAGCTTGCTTCATTATTCTTACAAAAACAAAGCGGTTTATATTAGCAACACTTTAAAACGGTTGCTTTCTTGAAATCATATTGCTAACTGTTTTACTGTTTGTTAAGAGTCCAGAGAAGGCTATGACTGGCTTCACAATTGAAATAGGTTGATACTTTGCTACTACTTTAGTGTAAGCAACTTCATCCGGCTTCCCTTAGGACTTGACTCCAATATGATTGCTTTGTTTATATCATACCTCTTTAACACCGCTGACCTGGGTTGAGCCAGGGTTGTCTGATAAGTAGGCCTATTCAACCCTTCTTTTGGAAATTCAAACCAAGCCAGTCAACATGGGTAGCTATATTACCCTGGTCATGACAATTCAGAGATCACCCATGGGTCACAACCATAGACAGTCAAGAAAGGTCACAACCCTAGAGCAATGCATAACAATTACCTTTAGTGCTAGAAATGGCGGGGCTTTACACGTCATACATCACACGTTCAGTCTCGACAAAACGTAGCAGTATGGAGTAAGAACACTATCAAAAGGATGTATGCATAACTTTATGTATTCATATTCGTATTTTTATATTCATATTCGTATTTTTCTACATTTGTGCGTAAATTACATAGGCAAGCAAAATTACGTTTTCATACATGTGTGTTTTTATGTGAGTGTGACTCTAGAAGCTATGACTGTAAACATTCACGAGTACAACTCTGATTTCTACAACTACGAATTCTTGAGTGTGAACACGAATTCAAGTTTACGGGTACGAGTAAAAAAACAGTTGAAATGACGTCACTGCCGTCACAGGCCGGGGTAATCGAACCTCGATTCCATTTAATGCGCATGCGTCACAGGTGAAAAATGGCTAACCGTCTATGAGTTGCAGAAATGTATATCATTATAAAGTGCTATCAAAGTAGTAAAATCGTATGAAAAATGTTGAATAAACACGTTTTTTACTTTACCTGTGCTGAGCCTGGGCTAGAAGCCTCCGGTCGGTTAGCCATTTTTCACCTGTGACGCATGCGCATTAAATGGAATCGAGTTATGCATACATCTTTTTGATAGTGTTCTTACTCCATATTCAAAGCAGCATACAGTGTTCACACCCTGTCGTTCAACAGGGAAACCGTAGCGAAACGGTGCACACCGTTTTGAGATTGAACGTGCCCCAGCTGTGTACCACCAGAACGTGAATGTTTTGTACCTACGCCTACTTGAATTGTTTATCGTACAGTAGGTAAAGATAAATAAAACATTTGTGTTTATTTCGCAGTCATACCGTGCTAAAACACAATGATAAAAGTAAATGTCATGCAAAATGGTTCACACCAGATAAAATATATAGGCTTTTTTTATTATTGGTTGGATGTTAATTATCGATTAGGTATGTGTGAGCATCACTTAAATGTTGCAGCTGGTAAAGCTACTTTGAACCACTTGATATACTGCTGAGTAGATTAACCAATAATAATAGCTACATCACAATGTATGTTGTTAATTAAATAGGTATTAATCAAAATCTGCAAAATAACTAGTGACTAAAGCTGTCATGTAGCCTACAAAGTAGTAAAAAATGTATATACTCAAGTAAAGTACAAATTCCTCAAAATGGTAGGCTACAATACTGGAGTAAATGTACTTAGTGACTTAGTTACCTAGTTAGTTACTCACTAACTTATTTACCTTCTTTCTACCACTGGATACCATGGGCCCCAATGCTCCAGAACCCCCACAGGTTTTTATGTATTTGATTGAGATTTACTATAAATCACACACGTATTTTTCCTTGTGTCGGGTGCTAGATAATAATTTGTTACTATATGCAAATGTTTTCTTCTTTGCAACGTGCAATGGCCATAATTTTAAATTATGCACTTGTTGTATTTCTGTGTTATTTAAGTGGCATCAGCACAGCCTAGTTGTGACGCTGATGAATGCTGGGCATCCTTCAAACCTCTCTCCTGTCATCATTCTTTTTAACCACCCACAGCTAATAATCTTGTTCATGTATGCTTTCATGTTTTAACATTTCTCAAGTCTACATTGAAATGTCAGAGTCAAGAAGCAGACACAGTACACTTGTCACTGGAGGAGGTAGTCGCAGTATTATTACTTAAAATATCTCTCTGGATGAATATAACATCAACAGTGTGGAATAATGGTTTTCCTAAGAATTTTAAGAAAAACATGTGTATTAAAACTTTACTCTACTAGCGCCTTGGGAAACAATAAAAGTTTTCAAAACATCAACTTGGATTGGTTATCTTAATGACCTAGTCGCCTGAGACTACTTAATCTTGAATTGTGATTTTATGCTTCAGCTTTAACAACAAAAAACAATTTGAGTAGCACACTGTGGATAGTGGACTCACAGGTGCTTCAACTTGAAAGGCAGTCCAGGTACGTAATTTGAAATGATACACATGTAAATTATATCCACAGTTACCAACAGCTGGTGTCTTTATGTCAACATATAAATGATGTGAGGTCAATCCCAAGAACGATTCATTGCGATGGGACGCACACTAAATGATAATCATTGAGTTAGTGGCAGCTTTACAGTATAAGAGCACATAAAATATGACAGAATGAAAAACACTGCCTGGTATTATCATTCTGTGAAATCCAGGGGTGAGATAAGTGGTGTATAGTAAACTGTACCCACAATGTGTGCCCCCCCTAAATCCATCTCCTGGATTTTGTAGATAAATGGGGAGACCGCCACTGACACTAAGTGAAATGATTACAGTAATGCTTTTATTGGGGTAGCTGGTGTGATTTTAACCTCTGTTAAGACCTTGCTTAATGTTTTAGACCAGATAAGTAGCATTAGCATGAGACAGCTTAAGAGTTCAGACCCATGCATGTTATTGGAAATCAGTTTCAAGATGATAGGGCCTGAGAGGGAATATAGGGATACTGTATATATCTTATCTGTGAACCTCGGGTGTTTAATGGGCTGCCTAGGATTATCGCTTGCCTCAGCAGATGCTCATTCCAAAACATATGTCAAGGATTAAGCCTGGTGCAAACACTACCAGTGGACAGAGTTTATCAGTTTTGGAACAGGATCCATACTTACAGCCCCTAAGCAGTTAAGCTAAATATGTCAGTTGCACAGACCTCTCCAATAACCGCCCCATCACTTTGGCGGCAGGGCATTGGTGAAGGCATATTTATGAACACTAATTTCTGTATTTTAGGTAACAAACCTGGTTTATACTATTGATTTGAAGCTATTTGATTCAAGTAGGGAAAGTACTTTTTGCAAAATCAAATGTGTGTGTGTGTGTGTGTGTGTGTGTGTGTGTGTGTGTGTGTGTGTGTGTGTGTGTGTGTGTGTGTGAGAGAGCTACCACGTTTTCACGTTTTTCACCACAAGACCCCCTTTTATGATACACAGACATGCTGCTTCTACGCGGGAAAGTTAAATGTTACGGGAGAACCTTTAACGATCTTTCAGATAAATGCTCTGACTGTTCGAAACATTGCTAGAAGTGTAGCTCCCAGCTAACCAATTATGTCTCTTCAATGTTTAAAGAGTTTTTATACGTATGAGATAAAGAAATAGTAATTGCCAGATATACTGTATGAGCTTGCAGACTGGCTTCAAAAATACATCAAAAATCACTTGACAGTAGATGCAGGGAAACTATGCAGTAACAATGTTAAGATAAAGCTCATGAAAACACAAACGGGGTCTAATGAGATATCTCTAGGAGGAAAATGAACATGTTTATAACCTCCTCTCACTGTTTGCCTTTTACACAGGTTTTCTACACAGGGACAGTTTTGTCTCTCCAGTGGCACAAAGTTCCTTGTCTTCGCTAACAGTGTGAGTTTAAGCAACAATTTGGCTACAATTTAGCAAATAACAAGCTACAATAATACTAGAAACAATCTAGGAACGGCCACTCTGAAATTAGTCTTGAAGCATTAATTGGAGCAATTTGTTAGCCTATTTTGCCTTTGCCATTTGCTTTTTACTGTTGTTGATGTGGCTTTAGATTTTACTTTATAGATCAATACTGTGACTTTCTCCATTCATCTGTGAAATGCAACAGCATTGTATTGTTTTATATGTTTTTATTCTCTGTCATCCTATGACTATGATGTATACTAATAATAATTAAGACCAGTTCAAGGATGTTTTTTTGTTTTAACTGTATGGCTCTGAGTTACCACTTCACATGAATTCATACAGACGGACATACACACATTATCTACATTTTGGCCATAAAAAGTCCACTGCTTTCGTTAATGGTTGTGTATACATACATATATTAGCCTCTGAAGCAGCAAAGCTTAGTAGGACAGCTGATACTCTTTAATTGCAAAGTAAGAACACTTTTTGACTGACGGAGTCAAGCTGAGCTGAAACTGTCTCACATCTTGCGCTGTGGGGAAACTAACCTGCTTCTTTACACACGTGTCTTCCAGCTCTATTTTTCATCATGCTGTTTTATTTATTTTTTACCTGTCGTGTTTGTGACAGTGACACCACCGCTGAAGTACACAATAGACTGTCTGAATCAACAAACTAATAGTAGTTAATAGGCTTAAATTAAAGGAACAAACAGCATCATGATTCAAGGCAGCAAAATATGTGCTGTTTTAGTTTCGGTGCAAACATAGTGCAGTAGACTGGGCTCTGGATTCCAAATGTCATATTCGATGCATTACAGGGCTGTACAGACAGTAAAGAAATATGCAGAGGGCAAAAGTGCAAAAGTTTCAGTCCATGTTGGACTTTCCTCAGTGCAAGATTTAACAAGACAAAGGGCAGTTTTTAAGGTGCAGCTCAACACGCATAAAGATGCGATTCCATGTCTGAATTCTAATTTAAAAACCATTTCCAAGTATGTCAAAAATTGACAGCTTGACTGTCGGACTGATTAATAATAAAGACAGAAAAAGCTATCTTTGAAGAGTGATTCAGGTGCCCATTGGGAGGTATGAGTCAGGTCAATTTCAATTCAGAGATTCTGAGCGGAAGGAACTGAAGTTGTCAAGGCCAATGTAAAATGATCCCTGTACACATTGAGAAGATTAAAAAAAACTCAATAAAGGCAGTATAATCATGTAAGAGATCTTTTGTCCAATAGAGTTGACAACATCAGATCACTGCTCCAACAGAAAGCACAGGGGATATCTTTCAGTCACTCGTCTCCTTCATGTTGTTATCACAGAGCTTGAGCTTGCAATCTGTCTGTCATCAGAGAATATGTTTCTGTCAGGTTCTCACACATGATACACTTATTCATTAACACTTTTATACAAATACACTTTTAAAGCTAATCAGTGGATTTTGTCCATGTGCCATTGGGTCGCAGGTTTTTATTGCAACTAAAAGCTACACCACCTGATTTCCCTAATAAGCTATTCCTCTTCTGACCGGTGTGCAGCCTTGGGGTTGAAAGAAAAACATGCTTATAGATTACCACTGGTGTAACTGTGGGTTCACACTTTTTTCTCTCTCTCTCTCTCTCTCTCTCTTTTGTTTTTGGTGATTGATTTAGGACAAGCTGGTATTGTTAAAAGCAAACATGATTTACTAATATGGCGGATTTTTTGGCAGCAATTACTAATTTCAAAGAGGGGCACTTTAATGGGATCAAGCCAACATAAACTTGCTTATAGTATATAAGAAGTTAGACACCACTGAAAGCTCACTCATTTACTCATCAATTGCCAAAAAGGGCTGTATTTAATGCATTAGGTACATTTGGCTTCAGGTTTATGCTCAGGCATTGGATAAAAGCTCTATACAGCCTCCCTCTCTCATCAGTCACAACAAATGTCTTCGTATATGTACTTATACTTCTAAACTGAAGACTGAAGCAGGGTTACCCAGTACTCTTTTATTCTTGCTACTGAACCTTCATCCTATTTCTGCTAAGTAAGATCAATTTGTTTAATGTTTATGGTTATTAATTTAAGGCAAACTACTTCAAGTTTTTTTAAAGATTTTATTTGTCATATTCTCAACATATTTCTACATTGTGAGGTGAAATGCTTTGTGCTTTAAATGAAAGTACGACACATTCTCGTACACTTTTGATTGAATTCCCTGTGATCCCATAATTATTAAGAATCCTAGTAATGATGCAGCCTCTGCCTCTTTGTTAGGACAAGTCCTCTATAGGTGACTTACTTGTGTTGCACCTGATTACACCACCTGTAGGATTTAAATATGAATTATGTGTTAGATACAAAGTGCTACAATACAAGAGTTTCTATAGCACATATATAACTCCTGTTAAATTCTCTAAAATGGCTGAAAATCATTTTGACCTGTGCTGGTGTGGTTGTGGCAGCAGTAACTCCTTATTACATTTATGATGGGAGTGCCCAAAGGTGAGAGCATTTTGGTTTGAGATCATTTCAATAATGGGTGTCATTTATCCTGTCAATTTTCCTGTTTCTCCTGTGTGCATGCTAGATCAGAAACCCAAATCAGTGTATTCATTCACTGTTAAGTGTCTTTTACCTTGAGCTGCCTCTCAGCCGAAGGAGTGAAAGATAAGGAAGTGGCATAAAATCATCTTTCTTTTTAATAAATACATTTATGGTTGAAACACTACCTCGATCTGAGAGCAATTGGCCTTCTTCTTAAAAGCTTTGGTAGACGTTTGGGCGGCCAATGGAAAAAGGTGCATATTTATACTATAAATTAAGCAAATGTGTTCTTTGTTTACATACATGTTAATGGCTCAGTATGCACCATGTCTGTAAAGTATAGGTTACTGTATGATGTGATGTTGTCTTACTTAGAAGATCTACAAACCCTAGGTCTACCAGCCACAACAACTTTGACACAAACTATAGTTTCTCAGTTACATCAATAACTAACTAAACTAAAACTGAGCTTTGTATTAATTAAAATTATGAAAGCATGATATATATATATATATATATATATATATATATATATATATATATATATATATACAATATAGGTGCCTCTATAAAGCTTGAAACAGCATTACTTTGCTATCATTCCTCCTGTTCATACTGGCCATTAAGATGTTGCTTCTTAATGTAATTATGATGTAAGTGATGGTGTTATGGTTTTGGGGTTTTGTTCTATTTTGGTAGTCTGTTTTTCTGTTTTGTATTTTCTCTGCTTCCTGTTTTATTTTGATAGTCTGGTTTTCTGTCTTGTCATGTCTAGTTTTACTTCCTGGGCTTTCCTGCTTTTTTTGATTACTCTGCCCATTCCTAACGTGTTGCACCTGTTCCTTGTTTTCTCATTTACTCTGTGTATGTATAGTCTCTGTGTTCACCTGTTGTCAGATCATTGTGTGTTTCTGTGTCATGTGTTCCTGTATGGAGTCTGCCTTTTGCCTCGGAGTCCCAGTTTTTTTTTGAGATCCTGTTCTGTGGTTCTGGAATTAGTTTGTGCCTGTTGCTTTCTGGACTCAGTTTTGTATGTACTTTATGTTCTTTTTATGAAATAAATCCTCAAGCAACAAAACTTCCACCTGCTCTCTGTATTTGGGTCCACCATTCCCCATATACGCAACAGATGGGGGGGGCAGAATCTTCGTTCTGTGAAAAATGAATTTAAAGGTTTATCTGTAGTTACAAATTGTGAACCTATCCTTTTAAAGGCATAATCACTTCCACTGTGTCTTGACACACTACTGCATTATGAGCAATAGCTCCTTCTATTTTTTATAAATAGAGCAAGCATGGGTATGTCCAAGTTTTCAAAATGCAAGCTTTTTTTTTTTTTAACTCTTTAGCTTTAATGCTTACCAGTTATATGTTGTAATAGACAAACAAAGACCATTTCTGTGTTATATCAGAGCAGATAACTTTTACTTCCATTCAATATTGTATTGGGGGGGTTAGATGATGGACAAATTGTCTGACTAAACTGAGGATTGTTTGTTTAGAGGCAGTAACACTAAAAATGTACTTTTCTCATATTAATTAGGATTCCTTTTCTTAAATATAAAGAGACTTGGCGTGTAATTTATAACCAGGTCTTACTTAAGTAAAGGAGAAAAACATTAAAAATAGCATGGTACTACTATTCAGTACCAGCCACTGTTCAGAGCCAATCAGCAAGTATAGCTGGATGATTACTCAGATCCACGGAAGTGTGGAAATGGACAAATTGGAGTGTCATTTCAGCCGGCTCAGTGCTCCTCATAGTGTCAGGCTAAAATTGAACTACTTCAAGGCTAATTGTGTAACAACTTAGAGTGCCTGCACCCAAGAGTTATGTAGAGAATTGAATGTTACTATAGACAAAGAACCATAATGACAATCAATTCCAGAACGAAAAAGTAAAATGGAGCTGCTTTTGAATTCAAGTCAAAGAGATCTCTTGAAAAGGCCATGGCTGAGGACATCCATATGAGCCCTTTAACTGTTAAATTACAAAATTGAATTAGCAAATTTCTCAATAAGATCTATTTTGTAAAATATAACCTTACATTTTGAAATTAATTCCACACAGTCACTTTATTCTTTAGGTTAAGATAGAGAGGCACAGCACACTATCAGTTACAATGTTGAATACACATAGGAACATTTTACAGGCGGTACCTTAGATTAATAGTTGGTAGTCTGTGTTAAAGAGAACTCAACTTAATGTAAAGAAAAGTGCTGTAATAATTAATTAATTAACTAATTAATTGTGTGATTAAGTGCACAAAATAAACTAGGAACCAGTATGCAAGTCTTAAAAAAACAGTACTTTAGAGGTGTATCATTGTCAATTCAGATTACAATATAATTAACTGAGAAATACAGTTGTATACAACAAGAAATATCTATATACTTCATAAGAACAATGTCAGCCTTACAAGTTATAGGTCGTACTAGGTGAGTGAAAGCTTTATAAGATGTTTGAGTGTTCCTAAAAGTTTGCTGTCTCTCTAATTTTATAGGAGAGCTCAAAAGATGAGGAACTGAGAAACAATACTAATTATTTTTCCTATTATGCTACAATAAAACATGAATCTTTACAAAGTTATATGCTTAGAATCCGGTATAATATTACTACAGACAATATAACAAGATTTCTGCATCATTGCTCCTTACAGAGTTTTTCTGTCAGTTTGTGGTTGAACAAAGCACCAGTTGCAACAGTGAGTGGGAAAAACTGTGCTGCCACTGTTCATTTGTGCTGTTATTTACTGAAATAAATCAGTGGTTAAACATAGCATAACAATTGTACACCTGCACATTTACAGAGAGCTGCAAATCCAGCAAATAGCAATAATGGCAGCCGGTTAAAAGGTTCACAATTATTGGGATTGAAATATCTACGAGGATAAAAGCATTAAGATATTATTCACTCACATGTATGTCTGTCAATTGCCCTGCAGTGTAATGGTCTTAGAATCAGTTTGCTGAACTCTGACATGAATGTGTGATGAATAATTCAGATTTTAAAGAGGAGTTTGTACATGGTTAGGCATTCATGCAAAAAGATACAAAATACACAACATATACTGCTGGTTGCCAAGCAACACCAATTTCATGTCCTGCAGCTGTTAATGCGCACACAGAAATAATGACGTATTTCTAGCCACACAAATGAGAATAGGATTGTCATACCATACCATACTATATCAGTTCATTACTGTAATATGATGACGGTAAAACAAAGTAAACATTGTTTTTCCCACCAATGTTAATTCATGTATTGTCTTGCTGTGTATTTCATAAATAAAATAGACATATCATATACCTATCTAGGAAGAAGAGGGCCAATTCAGGATCGATTTTGAATCATTTCAAATCCCGGCAGTTGTCTCCATCTGTTAAATGACTGACCAAGGTTGACTTGTGTTTTTGCCCGTGCTCTATCACCGTTCCTTATAGCTTTTTTTTTTTTGGGGGTTCAATTCTTTTCTTTTCTGTTTGCAGTTGCTGCACCAGTATCAGCCTTAACCACAAAATATTACGTAAAAAAATAAAATTCTCTAAAGAAAAATATCTGGCTAACTTACTAATACAAACCTTTGCCTCGGAAAATCTAAACATAGGTTCTTTCGGTCTGTCATGTCGTAAATCATTTCATGTGATTTGGCGGGGAATCAGACCCGGGGATAGGCATTAAGTCTAATTTATAAAGAAATAGCCAGTCTTCTCGCTAATGGTCTTTTTGGTCATATGGAGGCATCAGTATTGGGGCCGTTTCAAAATAAGTTAAAAACTTCTTGTTGCTGCTTTAAAGTTAATGTATTACAGGAAATATGACTTCACTTTTACACTCATGGGTATTTTCCTTCAAAACCTCAGCCCTCAATTCATATTTACCAGCATGTGCACACATATTTATCCATCACCTCAAAAGGATCTGTTCATTAACTGACAGTTCTATAGAGTGATATTATATTTGCCTTGTCTGCTTGGCCAGTATATTATTAAAGCACACCTCAGAGAAGACCACTTCCGCCACAAGGTTTCTATGGTAACCACTATTGTACCAACACCTTTTATGAGTTCTGTCGACATCACCTTCTAATTACTTTCAGAGACCAAATCCTCATTCCAAATATATCCAGCTTTATTTCTATTCATTATAGTAGGTAATAAGGTCAAAAGTCAAAGGTGTAAGTATCACAAAACACAGTGTGCTCTATGGTTGTGCTCAAAAGTGAGATCAGGAATGATGCAACTAGGAAGAAACTTCACAGGATAAGAAGTGTTGAGCTTTTATGCCTTTCAGATAGTCAATATTACATGACAGATCATAGCAATGATGCAGAAGAGATGATGCGTATCCTGTGCAACAATCTTATAAAGCAGAGGCCAAAGTCTGCTCCAGTTCAGTTTATATAGCTTCTCCTTCCTATAAAACTCAGCTGCACTTGGGGAAATATTTCCTCATCCTCGTCACACCCAGCATGACCCAGAAAAACCAAACAGATGGCCAAGATTGATTCCACCTGCACCTGTTCCATATTCAAACATAACACTTATAAACCACATCATTTTAACACATGAACCAATAAATGGGACGCTGCATTTATACTTCATATTTGTCATAGTACTAAAAACGTGCATTTTACTTTATTAAGAGTCCTGGTGGCCTGGTGGTTTAAGATAAGTCTGGTGAAATTCTATATATTTTTTCTTATTGTCAACAATAAGAAATAACAAATCCAATGAAAAGGCAAAACAAATGAATAAGAATAAGCAATATATTGATTTGGCTCCTAAGTATTGCTTGTGAAGCCTGATACAGCAAAATCTCTGTGCCATAGTATTTTTATTTTGGGGTAATCTCACACACACACCATCATGGGGTTGTAAATACTTGCTACACCTTCAAATCTGCAGCTGAAAATAGCCCCCAACAAATGCACTATTTACCCGTTTGAGTAACAGTGCCCAGCTGCTTAATGAGATTATTAAAGTATGTTTGTGACCTATTTTCAAAGCATCATGTCTTCAGTAAGGACGGGATTTGCTGAAATTTGCTTACAATAACACAAATATAGAATCTCTTTCTCTCTCTCCCAATAATTCATGTCTACTGTGACTATCCAATAAAGGCAAAATGCAAATTCAAAATGTTTTGACATGGTACATACAGAACAAGTCCAACCTAAAATCAGACAATAAGATCTTGTCAGCAAAGTGTTTTCGGAACCTAAAGGCCCAAATGGATAAAACCTAATCCACTTCAACCTCAACTCTGACAGGACCAAACTGTATTGCGAGTCATTTCCCATTTACGACGTTGTGTGTTATATCTACAACAGCAGAGGTCACAACTCTCCACATTTTTATGTTAGCAAGGGAAGCCAATGGTTAACCTCTGCTGACTATCAAGTTGGCTGTCAACACTGAGCTACAAAGTTCTGCTGAAATCTGCTGACTGTGCTGAACTCTGTAATGACTTCCGAGGGCTTCCGAGTGTGAGGGTTGAACGCTGGCCTGTTCCATTGGAAGAAGTCTCTGACTGGATCTCAACTGTGGAAATTACCTCATGGACCCACAGTCTGCTCTGGTGTAGTGTAATATGGGTATCACAACAAATAAACCATCAAACCATCACATTTTCAATTAAGATTTTCATGATAGTGTAGCAGTTGTTTAAGCTGTGCATTTTTCAATTCCTCAAGGATGTGAGGAAATCAAAAATCAGCATCTTTTAATTAACAGACTCCAAATTGGTCTGAACTGTTGACATTTGCAGGTGTTTTCATGTTTATTACTGTGACACTTGTGAAGTTTGGTTTAGAGCTGAGATCAAGCTGCGATTGAGCCTGACGAGTGATGTATCCCGTCCCTCCTCTGGCAGGTGTTGAAATAAGCTGCAGCTGTCTCTGCAGCTGGGCCTTGGTGGTAGTAATGAGCAAAGACAACACTCTCTCTGCGTCCTCCGATGTTCTCATCACGCAGAAAGTCAATCACAAAACATCATTGCTACTTAGACTTTCTAAATATATTTACAGCATGTATAACTCGACACAGGAGAATAACGTGGGAGGCATGATGGCTGCCAGTATTGCATGAATATTCCAGAAGTGCGCTGTTTCAGAAATGTATGAAATAACAGTGGTAGCTGGAATATTTTGCTGAAATTCTCAGATTTAGATGTGTTTCCCTGCTCTTCCGTCAGCAATCAAGGCTGAAGCTCACAGATACCGCCTCTACAATTTGCAGTTAGTGTAGGCCTTCATAAAAAAAGCAGCTAATGCAGAGGTGTGACAGACACTCTTGAATCATCATGTTTTAAATCCCAGTATTGACCTTTCAGTATAGTGTTGTGGAAATTGCTTACAAACAATTAACACCCAGTATACAAACACACAAAGTAGTTGAAGGGTTAAAACATAATATAATGTATACAATATATTATAGAGAGAGTATACAGAGTACTAGAACATTTCCCTGCTCTACCTTGCCACCAGACAGCCCTTTCCATTGGGGAACTAAAGCTGTATCGATGCCATCTTCAAAGCCACCAGAGTACATTGACAAAAACAGTAATTTTACCTCCCAGAACACAGGAGTTAAGCCGCGTTCAGACTGCCTCCGTCGGCTGTCCGACGGTCTGGCAAAAACGCAGTTCTTTTCATTCATTTTTAATGGTGGTAGTGCGTTTAGGCTACGGTGGGGGTTGCAACAGGGGGGGCGCTCAAAAAAACGCAGCAGGCCTGCGGCAAAAAGTTGAGACCAACTCAACTTTTGGGGAAACACAACCTCACGTCATGGTGCGGTGGCCATCATGTAACCGGCGATTAGAATTGTCGGGGTGAGAATCCCGGACAGTAAACGGGAAACATCAATGCCTTTATTGCTGCAACAAAAACCTTTTAAAATGCTATGAGGGTAAAAAGCGAAACAAGCATGAACTGCCTGGGAGTTTGTAGAACAGCAAAATGTTTCCAGTAACAACAAAGAACTCGCTATGTCTCTTTCATCTTTTCTTTCTCTCTCCTGTGAAATTAAGATGCCTTCAAGTGCGGTCAGAATCGATGAAATCGTTAAACAATCTGACGGAAAACAGTAATTGTGAAATAAAAAGTCTAGTGCTTTCTTGGATTGGTTTAAGAACACAACAGGACATCACCCAGAACGGCCGCTTTGTTGACACTCCCGCCCCTGCCGCACCACCCTGTGGCAAATCGCTTTTTGGTGTGAATGTCCTGTTACTGTTCTACTGCTGTCTTGATCTGTTAATTAGTTTGTGTTGTTGTGTGTCTAACTTTAGCATTAAGCAAAAGAAATAGCCTGTGCTAGCCGATAGCGTATGCTAACATAACCTGCGCTGCGTTCCATAGCAACGGCCTCAGTGTGTGCAGCTTCTCTTAAAGCCTTTGTTGCAGGTTAACCACCACTGTTGATTATTGGGTACAAAAAGCACTCAAGATATGTATATCATTTATAAAAAATGTCTCCAAATAGTGTTAAATGACAGTTTTTGGTCATTTTTGGTATTTGCGGGTTTATTAAGTCAATTCGGCGATGACGTCACAGTGGGGAGCGAAGTCTCAGCCGAGCATTAGAACTACGGTGACTGACTGGGATGTGGAAGAGGTGGAAAGGCCAGCAGCTGTATAATTACGAGGGCATGTGAGAGGGCAAATGAGGAATTGCCAAGATTTTGGGAAGTCTCCTTCATCTATCTCCTTCATTTAGCAAGGCAAGCAGTTTGGAGCAAAATCAATATTTTACAGATTACGATTAGCTGAGAGCTCCATAAAATATTTTCACAGTATACTCAACAGTACAAGTATTTGTACACCGTTGTATGCTTCAAAAGTTTTTTTAAAAGCTTGTCCGAGTCCGTTGTCTGTGAGGTTGAAACATCCACACCAGTCCAGGCTTTCGATGACTTGGTTGGACGCGCCTCTCCAGGGCGCGCACACTGGCCACGCCTTTGCCTTTAACGTCATAAATGAAAATAATGTCCAGGATCTCCGGGAAAAGAAACGATATGCGTGTCTCCATTTCAAACATCACTGCAGGTTGATTGTGGGCGACAACGCTGTCGTGGTTTGCTTACCGTAACTCTACCGCCAAAGTTGTTGGCTGGCTACGCAACGTTAGCTATATCCGCTAGCATATACATACAGGCTAACTATAGCCAGTTAGCTTTGTGTGTACGTAACAAAACCCACCCATCTTATAGGAGCAAAGCTTACTATTTCATTCAATACAAATATGGTATAAAATGTGCACTAACGCTACAGGTATTATGTTGACAACATGGAGGCATATATAGGCAACACCAAAGGCAGTTGTAATATTTACCTAGCAGGCTGGGCTAACGCTGTTGCGCTAACGTCCGGCGCGTTGCCAGAAAAGCCAAACAACACCCCGTCTAAGCTGTGTTTCACTTTCCCTCCAATATTCTAATAAACATAATGAAGTCACCTGGACTCAGTTGAGACCATAGACTGTTAATATTAAAAGACCAAAAGCCATATTAGGCCAGACCAGTGGCAAATACAACGCAAGTTGCTCTGTTATCTCCCTAATGTGACGTCATGCAATGCATTGTGGGAGAAAAAATAAAACACTGTAAATAGTGCCTACTTTTTGTATTATATTCAGTTTTGCAATATCCAACACCATCAAATACAATGGATATTCAGTTCAAATATTTATTTCCCACAAGCAAATTGCACAAATTCGTTGCAAAATTAAACCTGCAACAAAGGCTTTAATACATCCATGGTGCAGCCAGCCAGCCCAGGAGGGCCAATTTTACTGTGAGCTATTATAATATATTAATAGC
This sequence comes from Percina caprodes, assembly GCA_013375575.1. Taxonomy (NCBI): domain Eukaryota; kingdom Metazoa; phylum Chordata; class Actinopteri; order Perciformes; family Percidae; genus Percina; species Percina caprodes. The sequence continues at coordinate 2,586,573 of JABXJD010000003.1, read as the reverse complement.
TGTGAGCTATTGCTTACTTATAATCATGCTTGTATAAAATAGCATCACATAACATGGCCCATTTCAATTTCCACATGATTTAATTTACATAGAGTGTATTTGTCTATTATAGTGACTTTGATGAAGCTCAAACTATTTTATGGATACATTGTGCATAAATGTAGGTAATTCCAAATAGTTCCCTTTCTTTTTCTTGGCTTTATAAATTGAGAACCATATAGTACATTAGCACCTCACTTTGGGAGCCTTACTCAGTACTGAGTTATACATTACAAATGAGAATCACTGTCACTTCAGATGAAGTATTTAGTAATGAGCACCAATCAGAATTTAATGCAATCAGTCAGCCTATTAAAGGCTCATTTACTTCGCTATTTGATTTATTTATTTATGTTTTAAAATGATTGCCCGTTTTTCTAATGCACATGATAATGAACAATTTTGATATTTTGATAAACATTATTTCTCGTTCTCAAATCCTACATCAGTCAACATGTAATGTGTAATGTCTGTTAGTCCATCAGAGACTCTAATCTTAAGTTAAAGGTGAGTCAAGTAACAAAGCATGTTTGTGTCATTTGTTGTCTTTTTTTACTTTTAAATTTGACTTTTTAATTTGATTTGATTTTTTACTCAACTTAAAAGATCTATTAAAAAGAAACAAGAGGATTATTAATACAAAATCAACAACACAAAAAGTCATGGAAAAGAAATCAAAAAGTTGTCATCATTATTTCCAGTTTTCCGCTCTGTAGTGTGCGGAAGGGAGCTGAGAACAAAAGTAATGGGAAACATTTGAAATTATATTACAATGTGAGGGCTCCCCCCTTAGGGAATAATAAATAGTCAGTGCAGAAAGGTTCGACCTGCTACCAGGATTTTAAGGTGCCCAGCCCATCTGCATGCACAAGTGGACACTTATAACTGGCATATAATTATGGATCAAGGATATGGCAACCTTGCCTGGGAGTGTGTGTATGCTTGGATGATGCGAGACTTGTGAAAGTCAAAGAGCTACTTATGAGTTGAAGGTGCATGCCAGCTGACATGAAAAATCTGGTTTGTTGGCCTAAGGGCAGCAAAGAATGTTGATGGGGGAAGCTGGAGGCTTGTGATTACTCCCTGAAGCTTGCAGCACTCTGCATGACGAGCTACCTCCACATGACTTGGACATCCACAGTGACCTCTAGACAATAGTCATACATTAGGACGGCCTCTGTGAGGCTGAGAGACAGAAAGAGGGAGAAGTGCTATGACAAGGAGATCAGTCAGACATGTGGACAGCTCTATATGCTCGATCCACCTCTGTGCATCCAATCAATTACTGTAATTTGTTCGGCTGTACCCCAGAGAGTAAACATGGAGCAAGGAGTATAGCAGCTAATAATGGTACCTCTAAGAATATGAATATTTTTCCACTGCTCAATACTACATTTTCATCACTATTTAGTTGGCTTGGGTATTAACATACAGTATGACCTGAGCCAAATTTATACGTTTCTTGAGAGTAAAAAATGTCAGCATTTGTAAAGTTATAGTTTCATTTTGCAAAGTAAATCTCAAGCCTGTTTGAATGTCAAATGCTTAATGAAGCTTATCTGCATGCACTGCATATTATTTTATTCACTTACCATGTATTTCCATTTCCTTAAATTCACTCAGATTTTCTGCAAAAATCTCAGCCAGCAAACATATCATTAAACAGTAAAGTTGTTCATGTCTCACACTTGCCAATAGATTTTTTAAAAATAAAATAAAAAAAGTGCATCAAAACACCCTTAAGACTCTGGTTTGTGTCTGTGTGGGTGTTTCATCAATGTAAGAAGTTTTGTTTTCAGTATTGTCCAGCATGATGGCTTACTTGTGCTCACAGAGGAAATAACTCAAACGAGAAGGTGCAGGGATACAGGTAGGAAATTGGGTCTCATGAGAGTATTTTAGATGTATTGTGGATTGGAGTCACTAGATAAGTCAATCTCAATCCAAAGTTCTTGACAAGGTAATGGATGGAAGAGAAGTTGCTGGCTGTTGGTACAAACCCATGAAGATATTGCTAGCCAATTAAAAGGGAAAAGAGCTTCATTAACGTACTGTCTGGGTCACAGCTTTCCATACTTTCCAGAATTACGTGTGTTTTATCTTCACTTTAATAATTTAGCAAAACTATTTTGGTCCTTTAGTGCTCTGTCATGTCTGTCAAATAAATACACCCATGGTCAGCTGCTGAGTATTGACAAGCTAAAAGTAAGAACACAGAAAACAGGTCGAGGTTGTGATGTTTGACTGTGCGTACCACTATGCTTGCCTTACACAGTGAAAAGAAATCTTTGAAAATTGTGAAAAATAAGAGCTCCAAAAATGTTCCAGTGTCGCTAATCATGGTCTAATTATATCACAAAGTAATTACACAGCAATTATAGTTGCTATTATTTCTGAATGAGCACATTTAAAAGAGAGAATACATATGAGTTGATTAAAATTATACATTAGGTGATTCGATGAGGAAATGTTATAAAGTAAATTACTTTGTCCCTATGCATGAAATATAGTTTAATCAGTTTAGTTCCATTTGATTAAATTGAAGGATAGATCGGTAGCGTGTTCCGTATCCCATATTCCCACTCTGTCTTTGTACCTCTGTAAGACATGAACCTCTTTAACCTTCCTATGGTGTTAGGGTCCCGACGGACCCGTTTTGAGTTTTAACATGCATAAAAGCACTTCATACATTTGTTTTTTGAGTTGAAACTTTTTGACTTTGTCAGGGACTTCCATTTAAACAAAGTAAAATCTTTTTTTTTTACTAAATTATAAAGTGCTCTGGTGAAAAAATGACTTTTGGTGTTCGGTCATTTGTGACCCGGTTAAAATTTTCTATTATAAAACAATAAAAATGCCCAAAATTAAATCATGAACACACAGTCAACCAACAGCCTCTTCCTCCAACCACTTGGGCTTCATTTAGGGCTTTTCTCTTTGCCTTTTTGCAAGAACAAACAAAGGGAGACATGTCCAGGCTTGTCAAGCCATTTGAGTGTAGAGGTGGTGACTTGCAGAGTACACATCTCCAAATCACAGGATGCAAGAATGGGAGAAGATTTACTGTAAATGAAGCTTTGGATCACATCTTTGCTGCAAATGAGGCAGAGGACACACAGGATTTTAGCGATGGAGATGAGCAGGCCTCTGAGAACGAAGATGATGTGGAGTACCAATTGGAAGAAACAGACACAACTGATCAGTCTGAAGAGGAGGTCACTGGTGCTGAAGCTGCTCCTGCTGAATCATTCCAATCCAAAATGGCAACATCCGTTGGAGTACAGTTCCTCCTGATGTGCATGGAAGGACAGCTGCTGCAAACATCATCAAAATGACCCTGGGGTCACGAGGTTTGCTGTAAGAGTAAGTGACATCAAGACGTGCTTTGATCTTTTTGCCATTGTCACTAAAAAAAGTCATAATTGCTATGACAAACCTTGAGGGAAAAAAAGTCCATGGCAACACATGGAAAGACATTGATGAGACGTACCTGGATGCCTACATTGGTGTTCTCCTCCTTGCTGGAGTTTACAGATCCAGCAATGAGGCAACTGAGAGTCTCTGGGATGCATCAACGGGCAGAAATATTTTCCGAACAATGTCTCTTGACCTTTCAGATGATCTCAAGAGTCCTCAGATTTGACAATCGAGACATTATTATTATTATTTATGACTGTTCTGTTTTTCATATTGTTAAATATTGTATTAAAGTTCTATTGTGTGGGAAAAAGACTTGTTTTTGCCTTTTCTTGAATCAATATATACGGGTCCAAATGACCAAACACCATAGATGTTACTATATTTGATAATATTAAAATTAAAATCTTTTTGTTGAACATTTAAAAAATTTGTTTTAATATCTCTCAGTTACACTCAGGTAACAGAACAACTGATTATTTTGTTGCCTTCTACTCTAAGGTTCATTTGACCACTTTTATGACATTGAAAACGAGGTATGCTGTTAAAACAAAGGCCCAGGCGGCCACAAAATATTAATACCAATCTTTTCATGGATAAGGAGCCCAACCAGCTAAACAAGAGTTAAGAAAACATTGGATGATAAAAGATTGTTTTTAGGGTATTTTATGGCTAATTTAATACACGGGTCCAAAATGACCCGCTAACACTACAGATGGCAGCAGAAAGCTAACACCAGAGGAAGGTTAACAACAATGCACTACCTGCTACTGCAGCATGAGGCTTTTTCCATGTGCTATACATTAGTGATTTCTGTAATGTTAATAAGTCTATACAATCTGCTGCTGGCATGGCAAGCAGTCAGCTGGCTTTCAGGGAAGTCATGGCAACAACTACAATGAAGGAGGGCAGAAAGAAACTAATTAACATCAGAGCTCAAAATGCTGTAAGAGACCTTGTTCAAAAACATACTGAACATCAGCATTAAGGGTTTTTTTAGACAACGCTTCATGGTTGTACAGTGCCGCAGCTTCAGGTCAGATCTTTCATCAAAGTTGACAAAGTGAGGATGAGGAGGAGGAGGAGGAGGAGGAGGAGGAGGAGGAGGAGGAGGAGGAGGAGGAGGAGGAGGAGGAGTGCAAGACTAACATTACACTTCCTACCTCAAGGCAAAAATCTGCATATTGCAACTTTGTTATTACAAACCACATAAATGGTTTATTGCAATGCTTATTTCCATTACAGATATATCTGCCGATTTCTGTCTTGATTAATCATTTTGAAAATATAAATGTCTATCAAAATAAAAATATCCAGGTGATATCTTCACAACCCAAAGATATCCAGGTTACTATCATATAAAACTCAGAAGATTGAACCAGAGAATATTTGGTATTGCTTCAAATCAAATTGGGCGAGGTTTACCCAGTCTAGTTTTTATATCAGTGTGGGCCGCATTTTCTAGCTTGTACTTTTTGCTTGAGGAAGACAAGATATTGAAGAAACATTGACTTCTCTGTTGTTTTTGCATCACTAAAGTGTACTATTACTGCACTGCTGCCATGAGAGACACTTCTGAACTGTATTACCTTCTTGTAATAGCTCTGCGATGGCCATTTTGATCAAAAATTTATAACCAATGTCCATTAAAAGTTCAGGTAAGTCTAGTCTAATAGTGTGATGTTGAAACTGACAAAATGCCATGGAGTGTTAAGTATTACAGACTATATAACGTTCTTAACTTCTTGGTGGTTAATTATCAATGAGTTTTAGGCGAACACTACAGGTTAAAATAAATGTAATGATTGACTATAGAAAGCATTAAATGAGATTTCTACTTTTACTCTTTTTATTAGTGTCACCCTTCAGTGAATTGGGTAGAAGCTGAACATACTGTAGATATAGTTACAAATTTAAACTGTGTGCGTAATTTAAAGTGATGGGGTGAATTATGTCTCTCCGGCAAATTAAAAAATAGGCTAAGTTGTGTGCTGTCTGTGGCTTCTTCCGATGAAAGGAAGAGAAAAATGACTACATTAAAATAATTTAGACCCCTTTTTTGAAAAAGGGTTTTTAGAAAGTAAAGGTCCATTAAAATAGCTGGAGGCCTCCAAAATACCTTTTTCTGTAGAGGCAAATCATGATAATTAATATGTGATGAATAGGTCTATTTCGTCCCACTGCTCATGAGCACAAAGATAATGAAGGTTTGTGGTCTATTTGTGTTGTGCAGCATCCAATTTATTTCCACGGGTTTTAAAAGAAGCATGGCCTACATTAAACTAATTCACATAGCAACTTTATGAATGTCATTGTCCAGTATTTCTATTGCCTGATATTTCAAATGAAATATGGTTGCTTTTTTTCAATCAAACTAACATAAAAAAAGTAGATTTAGATTCTCAGACCACGCGAGGTAGATTGGCGGTATTATAGAGCAGGTGTACTAGTAAAATATTACCTGTGGTATTGATCTGAGTAGAAACTGGCATCCACAGAGCTCGGCTTGGTATGTAAGCTCTTTGCGCAACAGAGTTTCTGCAGATGCTTTCAATCACAGTATAGGGATTCTTTCAGCAGATGCTCTCATAAACCGTCACAGGAAAACTAGAGTTTTGTGCCAAAAGCAGTGCCATAGTCATACGGCAGTAGCAGAAAGTAGAAAAGTGCAGCACTTTTCATTACTGTGGCAAAACGTACAAAAAACTAAAAATGTTACAGTGCGTATAGTATTTAATGTTAAGTTGTATTTAATGAGGTCTTGGTTGATCATTTTGGTTTGTTACCCAAACTTCACAAAGTAGCCTCTTGAGAGAAATTTCAAACTAATTGTCATAGTTAACTCTATAAAGAATGTGGTGTATTAACTTAAGTTCTACTGACTTGGCTACATTTAACATTGTAGTCAAGTCTCCCAGTTAATCCTGCCTTGTACTGACCAAAGTTGGAGAAAGAGTTATCTAGCTGATGGGATCTTACCTAGCTACTGAGCATGTGCGACTCCCAACAAAGATAGTATTGAAGTGAGATGTCTCACTCTGTAGCTAAAACAAGTGAGATGTCTCACTCTGTAGCTAAATCAGATACTTAAACACAAAGGGTGAAAACAGGATATGCAGCAATGTGCAATACAAGAAAAATATGGTGTTTTTTAAAAATTAAATCATGTTAACCTATTCTGGTACAACCTCAAAATACAATTATGAACCTGAATAGGAGCATAATACGGGCGCTTTAAGTTACTATTTAAGTAAAGGATCTGAATACTTCTCTGAACACTGTGCATAATGCCTAGTTTGATCTGCAACAGAACAACAATTTTCTGGGAGGATAATTAAAACTGGTTTGAGACAATTTTTTTGACAATTGCTATGGACAACTTCAGACATTCCGACATTTGTCGCCTTTTGGAGATTGTCTTTTTAAGCATTTTTTCTGACAATTTTTTTGATATTTTCAATGTCCAGGACCTCCCTAGATTGTAGGAGATCTCAACCCCCCAACGTTGATCCCAAAGTTACGCCCTTACAACAAAAACTTTTGGGATGTCTGTAGTGTCGCACACCAGCGGAGGTAGTGGATAGATCCAATGAAAGGTCAAATGAGGTGTTCTCTAAGTTTAGTTGTTTGTTTCTGTCGTGTGTTTAACCTTGGATTCTGCAGTAGCAGAAGACACCGCTTCATCAACAGAGCCAACGCTGCTAATCCATCTCTGCCACTGTTGTTTACTGTTCTGCCTTGTCTTGCTTACATCACTCTACCTCCAGAGACCTGATACGACATTCAACTTTAACTTGTTAAAAGCAGACCCATTTAAATGTCTTGCCACTTCAACAATAACATACATCCAATTTATTTCAACTGTCTTCTCATTTGAAAAAACTTCAGTTTTCCTGCAGTGTTTTTCAGACCCACCAACAGAGGCAATATTTTGAAGTGCCCCTGCAGTGGCTGTGTCAAAGGAATTTTAAGATTTTAAGAAAGAATTTTAAAATACTGTAATTTGCTTTTTATTATATATCGCTGCACAATATAGAGAGCATTTTTTGACATGGCAAAGGGTTAATTCTTGTATTTCTCCAGTTTTAAGTTCCCCACAGCGAATCAGCAATAGTTGCTTGGGAACCACTTACCTCTTCCCATGGAGCCCCTTCACGGGGGTTGTGTGCACAGCCTCTACTTATTCTGCTTTCTTAAACCCTGGTGGGTTTAATGTTCTGTGTGCTTTTCACCTTGTACTATTTTAACTTTGGATTCCAGGAGATTATGAGCATCATTAAGCAAACAGTTGTTTACGTTCTTCACTAGATCCAGATGTGTCCTCTGCAGGGGATTAAGATGCTAGTGATAGCCTCGTGTTATAATCCAATTATTGCACATTGTAAGATCATTTGTGCACACTCTCTGGCTGTATTATCTCATGTTGGAGTCTTTTGTTCAAAACGAATGATAACAGATTGGTACCAGATTGCTGAAATTCCCTACATTGTCAGTATTATCAAGCCAGATCTCAGATAAATCCCATTGTCCAGTTATTACAGCTTTGCCTGAATACAGGATGTAAGATCACAGTTCTAGAGCTGCTGTGCATGTCTGTTGTCACAGCCCAACAGGTGTAATGGTGATATCACAGCAGAAGATGTTTTCACAGATCATTAAATCCTTGTTCACTTCAGTAACTAAGCATTTTCTTTCACACGTTGTGCCAGCTGTGACATGTAGCTTTATGCTTCCAAAAGATCACTACGGCCAAATGCCACACCTCACAACGTGTGAGAATTAAAATGGATCAAAACTGGAGCACTTCCAATGACTGTATGTGGCCTTTAAAGTTGATGATTTAGGAGTCTGAATTGTTTGCTTTATGATTTAACTCATGATTGAAGGGTAATTCACTCTCTTTTTTGATGATTTTCATCACAATTTCTTTCTTCTTTTCTTAGTTTTAGCAAGATTCGTACAGCCATTAGTTAAAAATGCAAATATGTGCCTTGTTTTTACCAAATGGATGTGGTTGAATGTGGACAAATCAGTACAATATTTATAAAATAAATTACTAATTAGTGACAAGAAAATATTCTCACACAGGGAATTTAGTTTGAAGGGTTCAACTTGTTTGTCATGTAAAGCAGAACTCTATTAAGTAAACAGGGTCAAATTTATAACTATTTAGAATGATTACTCCATTGTTTCCAATAACAGCTCAGGTGCAAACAATGAACTACTGATTTAGTCATGAATGTATAATTAATATTCACAAAGTAAATAAATAAAAAAACTAGTATTTTATTACAACGGCACAGATCGTTTGTACAGGAGTAAATTATTTTTGGTCATTTTTTATCACCTGGATGGTTGTAATTAGGCTGCTGTCTCTCACTTGTACTAAATGAGTGTTTGTTTTTACAACACCACATTTGAAAGATCAGTTTGAGTAAATAAACGTGTAAAAATGGAACTTTATCTTTAACATTGTCTGTGGGAATAATTCACATATTTACAGCTTTCTTGAAGCAGTCCTGACCTGCACTGATTGCCGTTGCTGAAGACAAGCCAGCAGAACATCAGTCACTGGTGGTTTATTATTTCACCATGTGCACACAAAATATCCTTATCTTCTCTCTTACATCAATGAGAACCAATAGCTGTCTAACCCTTATCATTTGTGAATGTCTACTCGACAAACTATGAGAACAGAAAATTAAACATCATGGTGACAAATTCACTATTAATATGAATCAATTATAGGTATTCTCAATCAATAATAAATCATTGGGTAATTGGTCAGGATGTTACAACTGTAACAAACAAGATAAACAATTTGGTCCCCGGATGTACAGCATGTTCACTACCAGCCGACCGTGACAAGCCAAGTTTCCAGCACTGAGCAGAGTTGTGCCCATAATAAGTCCACAGAATAATAAGAGCGTACTAACTGAAGCATATCTTCTGCCCTATATAGAGAATGTTCTCTTCCTACGCACCAAACAAAGCTTCCGGACTCTCCGGCTAATCACTGCCCTTTACCTGTTGTCATTCATCTGGAGGAGTCAATTGGTCTGCTTCTGCAGGGTGCAGAGGTAATTACGATTTGGCTATGACTTGCGTTTGGCTCTATTGTCTGACTCTGTGGCGCGCCTGCTGGGATATTGGGAACTTGAAGCTTAAGCTCATGAGGAGAGTTCCACTTTGACTACACCATTCAATGTTCCCCCAGAGAGCTCCTCTACTGACTAAACAAAGCTCAGCCAAGATGAGTCGAGATCATCACAGTGAAAAATACCTGCACCTATTTATATCTTCCGCTCAGAGTGCTTTATTTGTTGAAATTCCATTTGCAATGCATCCTAAGGCGCAGAATATTTTCTCTTTCACTGCTTCTGTTCCATTTATGGGTGATTGAGAAAGTTGCAAAGCAAGAAGAACAATTTCACAATATTGCTGTCTAGATAATTTTCACAGATCTGCCTCCCTTCAAATCCAGAATTGTATTAAAATTTAATCGCATTATAAATTGGATGAGGAATACAATTATGTAAGTAAATACACCTGTCCCATCAAGCAAGAAATTGAGAAAATCCCCCAGCAAGTAGCTTTACTCTCAAGGTGAGATTTGGGAAATGAATGTATAAACTTGGAGCTACGTAATCCACATTCCAATTCATCTATTTTCTCAGTATGTCAAAGAAACTCTGTAGAGATGTAGTTATCCCTGAAGAAAAAAACTATTTTCCATTTAAAATCACTTTTGGACAGTAGGAACCATTTTCTGATCACCAAAGTTGTATTAAATTAGTTGTTACTCGGAGATGAATATAGGGATTTGATAAATACATGTTTGAGATTTGCTGATTTCTTTTATGGGGGGGGGGCTTTTCACTTCATTAGATAGAGACAGTGGATAGACTGGAAAGTGGGTAGAGAGATGGGGGGTGACACGCACTCGGGACGCTACAAAGGACTGTGCCTACGTGGGGCACACGCTCTACTGGGTGAGCTAGAGGCCGCCCCAGATTTGCTGATTTCTAACTGTAAGAATGCACTCACAGTGAGGTGCAGAGCTTCAACGCCCTACATCTTTTCCCTAAAATAGGAATCCAGAAGGTATCTTTGTCAAACAGAGGTGAAGGTTTACAGAACTTCAACCATAAAGTTGTTAAAGAACAGGACCTTTTTTAACAAAAGTGGGGAATTTAGTTAAGATGTTTTTGTTAACATCAACCACAGACAAACTTTTAATTACAGTAGTTACTGTTATCAATATACAGTATATTACAAGATGGAAGTCATCTGAGTGTATTTTGTCTTAAAAATTGAGGTGGAGAGAGTGCAAAATTTGCTGCTTTGTACTAAAAAAGAAAACCATTGATGGGTTAAGATTGTATTGTCTAAAGAATATTCTGAAAAGTTGTTTGTAATATTATGTTTTGTCTTATTTCTCTTGTATTGACAAAGAGTAAGTGTCTTGTTTTTTTCAAGTATCTCAAAAAGTAAAGCAATTGTGTATAATGATGTATAAGTCAAATGACTGATCAATGAACTGTAAATAAGGTCAAACATATCTAGCTGATAGCTGAAACATCTAGTGAATAAAGCATGATGTGCTGGAGAAGAATTGTGTCATGGTCTTAAATTTGCAATTAACCATAAATACTGCAAATAAACCTTACCTGACGATACATACAGACACATATTCGAGTATTTTTGCACTTAGCAATTTGCAGCAGGATATCAGTAGGATGTGTCAGGCCTTTGCTACAGTCTGTTGAAGAAGCAAGTGACTCCTGGGAAACAGCACTGTGTAAACTTCCTCTGCAGAGGTGCACTTCCTTCCTGCCGTCACTGAAGCATGAGGAGCAGACTGAAAGATGACGGATGGAGGCTCTCAGATCTTTCGTCCAGAGCAAGTCAAGGATCTGTGACTGCCTCTTCATCATAAGCCCATTCGTGCACCCCCTTTCTCTTGTAATGAAAGACTGAGATGCATCGAGCCAGGAGGTGGATAATCAAATCACACAGGATTGTGTCACATTTGACCTGCATCAGTATCTGTACTCAAAAGTGTTTCAATCCACTAAGGAGTTGTTTTTGTCAGTGTGTGAGAGGGAGAGAAAGAAAGAGCAGGAAAGAGACAATAAATTCTCAGTCCTGCGTTTGATTTTTTTTGTCTGTCTATCTCCCGTACACATACAGTATTCTTTCCATATCTTTTTCTCTAGCTGTGACAGTCTCCCTTCATGTGGGAAGGGACTGTTAATAAATGTGAATGAGCACGTGGGAAATGTGTGGGTTTCCACCACAGCTCTCTCCATGAGTGACAGAAGCTCGACAAGGCTTTAGAGGCTGGCTTAAGAGTTAAGAAAAGCAAACAAGCAACAGCTTTTTTCCAGATGGCCACTGCAAAATAAAGCAGAATATACTCAGCAAGTTTGTGGAAGCAGCGTCTGCCAGAAGTACGACAAAGTCATTTTGAGCATAACTATTGTCTGATGGAAAAACGGTGTGTTTATATGAATAAAAAAAAAATCATAACTTGGTCTGTTGGATTTGTAATGGGCCTCGCTGTTGGTCACAGTGCTCAGTCTGTTTGCAAAAGTGACAAATACAAAAGAGAAAAAATCCTATCAAAGCTATCAGGCCTGAAGCATGAAGGATAGAGTAAATGGTTATTTTGTGATTCTTCCTGGTTTGCGGAGGCTGCACCCATCAACCTTTGCTCTAATCTGTGAGTATCTGGTATGCACTCCAAACTAAATTACTGTTTATTCTATTCTGTAGGTGTGAAAGCCCCAGCCTGCTGCTGAATGCTATCGGGGATATGAGGGTCCCAGGATGCTCAACTCTGCTGCTGACACAACACTATTCCTGAAAGACCCGCCACTTGATTTACCCAAGCAAAATGTCACAGTAATTGTGAAGATTTATATCAATGGGAAAGAGCTGACGAGGTCCCACTATCAGATCTGACAGACTTAATATGTGCTCAAATGTGTCTTGCCGCACTAAAGGCTTGCAGGTTGACCAATTTTCCCGGGAATGTTCCACCTCAGTTGGTATTGACCGAGCCGTCGCTTCTTTTTTTTTAACTTCTTTAAATTGAGTGTGAAGTGGAACTTTTAGGTTGTGATATGTTTTTAATGAACTGGAATCACTACAGAACATGTTCTATCAGCTTTGTGTGCCATCTGAGATGATTCTTTTTTATGACTAGGATGAACACCTGTGTTTCAATACTGCATCCTTCACTCCCTCTCATGCTATGTAAAGATAAATTAAACTGGCATTGTGTGTTTTTCATGTCCTAAAACCAGTGAACAGGTGGCATGCTGTGACGATACTGTCAGCTATGCAGTGCAGTATTTCAGAAAAGCGCTGTGTTGGTTAACAAAGTTGGGCAACACTTTACATCTAAAATTGCTTGTTGTAGTCCAAGGAATGAGTCTAGAATCGGTAAATTACACAAAACTCAAAGGTTATACAAGACTTTAGTTGTTGACATTATATACCCAGAAGTAACTCACAGAGAACAGAAACACTCTAGAGAAAGATTACATCCTTATTAGAGGTTTCCACACACCATGATTTACGTCTGTGTTACGTTCAGTAGTGTTCCCCCAGGTGGTGTATGGGTGTGTAGCGTGTCAGACTTTCATGAGGGAGACTTAAGTTTGAGTCCCATGACAGAGCTAAAACTATTGACCATAAACACGATCGTACTATAACCTTAACCAAATGATTTAATTGCCTAACACTAACCATACCCTAATTTTGTCATACTATCTCTAATCTCTAAGACTGCAAAATCCAGAATCTTAAGAATAATGGTATTGGACTTTAAAAAAAATTGGCATTCATTTTAATCCAAAAACATCCAGTTTTCTCAGCAATGGGATTAGAAAAATACAACCCTGGTTGATGTGTTTTTCGTTACACCCTCCCTAACGTAGTGGTCATGGTGGCATCAAGTAGTTACTCCTCCCCTGTGTTGTGAATAAGAACAAAAGCGGCCCACACGAGCTGGTGTTAACTTCCCAGCAGGAGGATTTATTCTTCCTCTCACAAATCATACATCTGTTGTAGACTAGTCTCGCTTTGCCAGACTTTCCTCCACAGCAATGCCAAGGAGGGTCTTGCTTGTCCACACAGCATTCTGGGATGGGAGAAAAACTTGCTTTGGTGGAACATATGTACGTTCAAAGGTTGTTTTAACAGAAAACTCTGATTGGATAGATAGCTAGCTGTCTGTATTTACCCTGCAGAGATCTGAGGAGAAGTTAACCATAGTCCTTATAACACCACCTGAGTTTAAAATTTCAACACAACAGACATCTGGCTAAAATGACGGACATCCACATTTCATCCAAATCTCTATTTCCGGCAGCACCTGAGCAATCACGGAAATGTAACATTGTCAATATAGATTTAGTTGCTACGGTTTCCCTGTTGACATCCCGACATGTTTCCTCTGAACGGTGTGAAACAGTGTGCAATAGCTTTTGAGATATGTTTTCTCTCTTTGCTGGGTGTCACTCGTTTATTGATTGTGTCACAGGTGGTACCCAATCAGCTGAGACGTGTATGTACACTCGTGGTAATAAAAAGACATGCGCACACAACAGGGAGTACAACGCAGCCCCGTTTCAGTGTTGCTATGTTTTGTCGTGGCTAAACGTAGCCCTGGTTTTAACTTCATGGTTGGAGGATTTATTCTTCATCTATGCGTGCCAGCAGTAATGTTCTATATCACCAATGCGTAATACGCCATCTAGTGGTCTGAATGTGAACTAGTAGGATTAAACAGGTGTTAGAAGTAAACATAAATAAATAAATAATACGAAAATAAATAATAAAAGGTGTCTATTTTTCTTTTTTTAATGTTGACTGTGACCTAGATAGCTATTTTCCCCCTCTAAAAAGCAGCAGTACATCATGATGTACCATGCCAGCACTACATCCTGAATCCTGCCCATGACCTTCATCATATGTCATTAACATAATATCATCAATCTCGCTCTCCCAATCTCTTCTGTCTGATTTTACATACTTCCACTACTGATGAATCATACTGTAAATGGGTTGAAAACAAACCTTGACTCACAGAATAACATGTTGACATCTACGAAAAATAAAAAAACTTTTTTCTAACAAGTCGTGGTTCCCCTAAAGTTGAATAATACAAATCTAAACAAAATGTAACATGGTTAAAGGTGCCCTTCCACACATATTTCATTACTTTGTGGTAATGTCTGAAGTTCTACCACGGACTCTAACGTTTTTTGTGGAAAAAATGCTTTGGTCACCTTGTTTCAAGCCATTCTAGTGTGGTATAGAAAGCCCGCAGGAAGACTCAGCTCGATTTGTGCATGTTCTCATTAATATTCAACACACTAAGCTGCTTGAATCTGATTGGGTAACAGCTAGCCAATGAGAGCCTGGCTATCAGCATCCTTTACCCAGCGCAACTGGTCGAGCTCATTAGTAATAATGAGATCAGGCAACATGACATCAGACTGACCAGCTGTTGTAATTGGACTGATTTCTCTGCCTATTTCTTTTCAGTGGCTAGAGCTGACAGAGGAGGCAGCAGTTCATCTTCACATTCACGACATAACACAAACCCACATGGACCTAACTAATATTAACTAATAAATAACTTATAAAGACCTAATATTACAAAAAAATGCAAGTAAAAACGTTTTTTGTGGCAGGACACTTTTAATGTTTCCACCGCAGCTCTGACCAATGAAAAAAATAACGACAGGTGCGATCACACCTTCCCTGAGCCAAAGTGACATTTTGAAAAACTATTAATGGTACTGTGCGCGGTAAAGATGAGAGAAATGACTGGGTACCATCTGATGGCATTATTAAGCTTGCAAATAGCTGTATAAAGTTCTACAGGTGCCAATATTTGAGAAGCTTCAGTTACCGCACACAATATTTATCTCCCTTATGAGCCCCTAAACTTGTTCAATACTAATTGTATTTATAAATGCTTCCACAGCACAAAACAAAGAAAAACATGTATAGCTGAGTTTAAACATTTTTAATCTTGTTTTAACTTTCCCCTTCGAGCAGAATGCTGTATGTGTAGAGCTGACACTAGAAGGGCGTTTTCAAATGTACCTGCTCAAATCTCAGTTTAATGTAAGCAGGAGCACAACATTGTGACATTACAACTAGTTTAAAATAGCAATATGTAACTTTGTGGAAACTTGAAACCTTAAGTGCACAAGTAGAAGATATTTTACATGCAGCAGTTAAACTTTTAAAATGAATTGCATATATTTTTGTTTTAATGAGGGCGAATGTAGTTTGTATGTTTTAGAATTTCTATTGAGGTTATTGTTTTTAAATTCACAATCATTATTTCAAGTCGAGGATTTTTATGTCTTAAACTTGTCTGAAGTTAAACTTCTGTCCTCAGATTACAGTCCAATTTAATTACTATAGTTTCCTGTATGTCTGTATGTGCACAAGTGCAAATTATTTTCATTTTATAAGGTTCAATCTTTAGTCATGCTGCTGCTCAGTCACCTCAACTCTTGTTTACTGTACGTGTTTGTTGCCGAGTGTGCAGACTGACTTGGGAACAAAAGCAGAGAGCAGGTACTTGAACTGTTTTTGATACTTCAGAAAATATAAATGAAAACCTCAACATCTGTGAGTACGATATACTTCTCTTTTTCATGCAAACTTTGTGTCCTCCAAGCTGAAATCTACAAAGTAAGTGAATAACTACAGTGTTTTTTTTTTCCAAGTATAGTATGTAATTTATTCAACAGAGGTTTTGTCTCAGTCGGAATCCATTCGTGGCTTTCAACCTTTGAAATGGGAGCAGGGAAGTGGGGGGCGGGAGAGACATCTGCCTTGCTTTTAATGGGTATCACAAATGTTTCAGTAATTCCACTCCACCTGAAACTTCCCTCCCCTTCAGCACCCTCCCAAATTACAGCAGTGGAAGGAAGCTGGGACTCTAAGCCTTGCAGTACGTTAGTATTTTCCCCAGCTAAGACGATTGGAAAGATTCCTCCTGCAGGCTTGGATCATGGAGGCAAGCAGTCAATCCAGCAGTCAACAAATTCTGTGGAAAGATGTGAGTCCATTTTTCCACCGTATTTTATGTTTGAATTATTGCACTTTTATTAATTGCAAAAAAATTCTAACGTTTAGTAGTTTATGAATACTGTGCAGGATCTTAAGTCAAAACAGTGTCAAGAAAGTCGGAGCACCCCTAAAAGTGTACAGCCCAATAAATTAAGTGCAGGTGGCAGCAGTGGTAGTTTAAGAGTGGGTAGGGGGATCCTGTGGTATTTGAGTGTATGCTTTAAGTAAAATATGTCAGAAGTTTGAATCATTTTTTTATATATGTAAAAGAATCTGCAGCACGAGCTTTTCTTCAGTGATCTGAGTTTTCCATCTAATTCCTTTTGGCTTTTTGCCAAGGCTTCCTTTTCTTTTCTTTATTTCCACTCTTATATTCAGTCTCACCTGAACCATTGTATTTGCTTTATAGCTAAAATATCATCATTTAATATAGACCAAGAATATTCTTTATTTACGAACTTTACTATGGAGGAAGAGGAGGGATTGAACTTGTGAACAATAGAACAAGGGGCAATACCTGCAGAGCACAGTATTATTACCTTTCTATATGAAAATCTTTTTTATACTGTCTATTAAAGAAAAGGTAAGTGTCCCAGAAGATACTAATCATGGCTGCACTGTAGGTGATGGATGGAGAATGATGATTAAGAAATTACCAGTAGTTTTCACAACAATTCTAATGCTTATATGAGCATACCCCAGCGTGATAAACCACTGCCTCTGCTTATTGGTTAGGCTGTAGACTACTTTTTTTTCTCAAAGAAATGCTCCCTCTCTGCATGATAACAGCAGGGGCTCCAGGCACTCTTCCTCACAAAGCCTGGCTGATTCTGAACTCCTAAACCTTTAAACACTAGTTGGCGAGTGCTACGCACTCAGACTGCTCACCCTGTCTCCATCCCTGCCTTTATTTCTGTCTCTCAATCCCACCTTCTTCCTGTGAGTATTCAATATCCAAAGCACAGGCAAAGAGAGAAGTTTGTCCTCTAGTCAAGTTTCCACTGCTTATGCAACCTGCCACAGGAGAGCAGAGGATTTCAGCCACCGTTTTTTCTTTTTTCTTCACTCTAAAAAATCCACAATGAAAGGAATTTCTGGCTCTCTGATTGTAGCACTCTGTTTTTCATCATGCCTTAGGAACGTACACTACTTTGATGTGCCTCACGCTTTCATGGCTACTGTCTCTAATACGTCCAATAAACAATGGTAACAATGTGTAATTCATTAAAGGCAAATGTTTAGTTTTAGGTTTTTAGGAAGCTATCTTGAATCATGGTGCTGCTGTATTTAACAATCAGAAATTCAATCCAACTTGCACAGAGTGTAACTGTATGCCATTATTGCTGTATGCTATTTCCTTCTGCATGCCACCTACACACTGTAGTTTTTAAACTATGAAAAGGCTATGTCAAATATATGTTTCAGGACCCTTTTGTATCATTATTTAGCAATATACCAGTCCAAATGTCAGAAAAAACATACAACTATTATTATAAAAAAAAATCTAATTATTTAAAGAAGTCTGCATTTTAAAGTGCTGCCCAATCATCTGCAGCTTAACAGCAGCAACAATAGAAAACCAAAGCTGCTTTATCGTCATTATAAAAGACACAGAGATAAGCAACACCAATTTTGCTAATTGAAGTCGGTTCGTTTTTTTTTTTATTTTATTTTTTTACATATCTGCTCATCTGTTGTCCTCTGAGACCTTCCAAAGTGGTCCAGTGTGAATGAGAAGCTTTCATTCTCTCTCCGCTGGAGCTCTGCTGGAACAAAAGCCTGTCTTTATTAATTTGTGGGCTTGAGCCTGGGGAATTGACAACAGCGGGAGTTTTTTTGAGGAAAAGTATAATAAATGTAACTTTTCCATAACACTTGTAGCATTCCGATGGATACATTTTGCAGACGAGAGACCAAATCAAATGGCCTCTCTTCTGATTAAATGCAATACTGATTAAAAAGAAAGAGTAACTGAAAATAAGGAAATATACATTTCCATTGTGAAAATAATAAATTAAAAGCATATTTGTACATTTTGGGAAATGTGAATAGAAGTTTTCTTGCTGAGAGTTAAATGAAAAGATTGATACTACTATCATATATCTCCATTAAATAGAGTTGTGAAGTGTGCGTGCGTGCGTGTGTGTGTGTGTGCGTGTGTGTGTGTGTGTGTGTGTGTGTGTGTGAAATAAAAGGACGTAAAAGCAGTAATATTTCTTTGTTGTGTACTGCCCATTTGAAACATGTGCCTGTGGGTCGATTGGGTGGGACGATTGCTTGTCCCCTGGTAGTGCAATTGGAAATACAGAATAGGGAAAAACAAATCAGCAGCTCCTCTCTTACTTCACAAATATTTATGAAGCTACAGCCACCAGCATGTTAGAATACCTGAGCATAAAGCATGGAAACAGGTAAGCAGCTAGTCTGGCTCTGTCTAAAGGTAATCCACACACCAGAACCTGAACCAGAAGTTCACTAATTAACACAACGTATGTTGTTTCTTTAATCCCTTTAAAAAACAGAGTAAAAACGACAATATGAGGTTTTGTTTTTTGTGAGGTTACCAACCACAAATTGTTAAAAAAGGAGATATAACATGTTAATCAGTACTTTTTCACCATATACACAATAATATTGAACCTATATTGTTTGCAGGTTGAGGTGGGAAAAGAGAAGAAGGCCAAGTACCACACCTACCAGCGAGTGGCTCTGGTTCTGGCTCTGGTCTTTCTCGTTTTGGCTCTCTGTCTTTTCAGCCTGAGATATCTGTGGAGCCCCAGTCTGGGGAAGGTAAGCCTAAATATCACCTCATTGTTCACCAGTCATCAGGCTTATTGCCACTGTCTGTGGTGAGTGTGGTCTTCAGATGAAGGACACAATAGCAAATCATACAGGTTCCCTCAAGGATAAGAAAAATGCGAGTAAGAAAATGGACAGCCACACAAAGAGCCAAAGGCAGTCTCTGTGGTGTGTATTGTATTCCGCTAGATTAAAAGATGTGTGGGCTACGGAATAAGACAGCTGTGTTTTGCTCTGCTCATGTTTTGGCTGTCAGAGCTGTAATTTCATGAATTCTTGGACAAAACCACAAGCCGCTTTTACTGTTGCAAATGTCGGCCTGTTGCATTTATCTACTCTCTGCTCACACTGTACGCATCTTCTCACAATGACAGATTCTGATAACTCAAAGCTGAACCTAATTGCTGTTGACCAGAGTGGCTGCAAGCAGGACTGAAACCTCTTGGCAATGTAACTGGGATAAACTCTTGCAATTCATCTTGTAAAATCCAATTCAATCACACTTGATGGAGAATGTTTTCACTCTACTCTCTCCCCCTGATTTTCTCAGGGGTCCAAAAAAGCTAATTTACCCAAGCCAGGAGGAAAAATACATCTATAATTTCACATCCAGAAATTGAAAGCTCCATACGTTTTGAGCACAGAGAGAAAATGATTACAATAAAATGATGGTTAAAATTGGGCACATACATTTCAAACTAGACTACATTAGTCTGCTTTGTGTGCACTGTAAATGCCATGAGGTGAACATAGGGAAATCTACCGTGCAGGAAGCTGCTTGCTGTTATACCAACATCTTTGCTATGCCTAATAAACATTCATTCAGAACACCCTCTGCCACAATTCTGCTCTTTCTGCTTCCATTAAGATACACATTTCAAGTGCCATCAGTCTCTTTGGAGCTCAGGTTAACCAAGGTTCATCTGCATTTCCTGTGCAGCCAGTATTGTCCACGTTCTCTCCTTTTAACATAGACATGAATCACCATTGAGCCATCTCCTTTGTCCTTGTTAAATATTTCATGCCGGAGGTAGAGCAGTCATTATTCCTACTTTAATAAGCTGTGATCATTCTCACGTGGCACAAAATGTGTTGATGGCAGAGGTTGGCCAGGCTATGTATATCAAATCTGTGCACCTTTGGTTTTGCTTTAATGGGGTCTTGAGGGGTAGGTTCATTCTCTGGCCTCCCCATCAGTGAGTGCGATGGAGCCCCTTTAAAAGGAGAATCACCTGTCTGTCAGATGGGAAGGAAGCTCCCTCAGATGGCAGTAAAACTAAGGTATGTATCCTCAGTAAAACTGTCTGGACTTTTGAAGGTGAAGAGATGGATTGATACAGTAAATGGATAGATGGATGGATAGAGCAACGTGGCAGCCAGCACCTTGTTTGGTGACCTGGTATTGATTAAAATGCAGCAGGACACTTAACTCACCAGATAAGTGTACACCATTAAATAAGGAAACAGTTGAGTTGTTTTTTTATTTGAGAACAAAGATGGGCATGGTGACAACTCAAATTCAATGTGTGTATAGTCCAGAGTACCTGAACATGGAATATATTAGCCTGGATACAACAAAGACATATGTTACCATGGTTGTAATGGATTTTTATGCTCCCGGTTGCTTGGAAATATTCTTAAATCAAGATTAACCAGAAAGTATGCACGTATGCATGGTGCTTATTTAAGATGCCGTGTAAGGAGTAGTCACATCAAATGCCCAACTCAGTTGACTTGAATATTCTTTAAAACTGTACTATATATTTCTAAAAATTATCACCTCATTCTGCAAAAGCGCAGTTTTAGTGTCTTTCAGCTTATGGTTTTGGTTTTTCTGCCCTACAACTTTACGGTTTTGGCTCTCATCGGCATAGTCTCCAGCTGCAGCAGGGAGCCGTTAAAGTAAAAGCCCTGATAAAATTACTGTACACTGCATGCCCATCACTAAGAGGCTGACAGACAAAGTTAGCTGTTGAACATAGTGGAACATGTTTCCCTCAGGAGTTGATGGAGACTGAAGGAGCTAAAAGGAGGGTGAATATTGGACTTAATGTACATTTGCAGCAAGTCATATGCACAACTTAAAAGATGATAATGATAATATATTGCCAATTTTACATCCTGTTATGCCAAAATATAAATTAATGCAGATTTAAGACATATGCAATGTATACGGGGGAAAGGTAGTGTCTTCTCTCTGTTTACATAGGCTATGTAACATGTTACATATGTTACATGCTTGTCTTCTTGCTTTCGTCCCAGTTTGAAAAGTTTTGATTGAAAAGTGGCCTCAAAACTGCCAGCTTATTATTAACAACACTATAGCGCTCACAATATAAGAAAGTGATAATTAGTGATAAAGAAGGGCTCTGAAATGTGAGGCAACCGATTCACAAGTGCAAAACAGGTATGTAGAGAAAGCTCCTGATGTGGTCCCTTCTCCGTTTGAAATCTCCTTTTGCTGTTTTGACAGATCCTGATCACCTGAGATGAGAGGGGCAAACTGTAAGAGTCACACCCTTTTTACAGTAAGAGACAAGAAAGAGGTGCTGGAGCACACTAGGGCGTACTGTTGACGTTACATAAATGGTGGTATGGTGTTTTACTTCCAGGTTTAAAACAAGAGATACTCCGCTCTCAGTTGGACTTTTTCAATTGAAGGATCAAAACTCACAAATCCGAGAATCCACAGCTTTGGAGTTAACAAGCAAAGAAAGTTCTAATGCTGCCATAGATCTAATTACAATAAACATTGATTGCAAAATTGGTTCTGCGTCTGGTTTTCTCACACTCTTGAAACGCGACAATTACTTTTGTGCTCAGTCAATAGTTTAACACACACACACATTACATACTATATTACAGTATATATCACATATTGCAAAGCGCTTTGACCTTTTCTAAATTCTAATTAGAAGTTAAAACCACAGCCTTACTACAGCCATGGGCACCCCTTGTCTATTGTCACACAGTTTACCAAAGCAACGTGACCTCGGCTTTGTATGAATAATAACAGAATGGTAATTTGCTCTGTGCATTGTATTTGAACCTGACATGATAACCACTTGGGATCTTCTTTTAATTACCTGAAAACATATGTTGTTACACAGGCCTGGGGAAGATAGTTTGCCATCATTTTCTCTCTGTGTGTGTGTGTGTGTGTGTGTGTGTGTGTGTGTGTGTGTGTGTGTGTGTGTGTGTGTGTGTGTGTGTGTGTGTGTGTGTGTACTAGATTAGGTTCCATAGCATTCTCTTTTGTCTTAAGGCAAATTTCTGTTTACTGTGCTCATTATTGTTCTGGGCCACAAGTCTCACTGGGGAATTTTGTCTCCTTGTAAATTAATCCTCTGTTATTACCAGTAACTCAGCAACTCTGTGAAAATGTAATCTGGCTGGTGAATCCAACAGGAAACAGAATAATTTACTTTGATGAAATTTTAAGAAATCGTACAGAACTAAATCTAGATGTTGATGTCTGCTGTGTATAATGTCTGTAGTGCACAGCATCCAAAATCTAAATTTCTGTATCATTAGATTTGATATATTTGCTGCTATTTTTAATTCATGAACCACTTTGAGCAAGATTATCTGCAGACCAGCAGCCTTAGACTGAGTAATTGTGAACCTGTGGACATTGTAAACCCGTTTTTCCTGTGGAACATTGAAGAGCTCACAGGTGTAGGTTTGTAAGGGAAAACTGCCTGAGAAATACATGAATGTCAGACCTAAGGAAAGTGCTCCATTATTCAAGCTGAAATTGCATAGCTCACCTTGATGTCTTTCCCTCTCCGGTCCCAAGGTAGCTGCTGAGTTGTCGCTCCTGATGGCCTCTTAAATGCCTCACTGTCAGGACCGGCTTCCTAATGAACACTGCTGTGCCTGCTGCTTTTCTACTGGTCACAGGTGGATGGCTTTTCAAGGCCAGTTGCACCTTTGTTTATTTATTGCTCGTGGGCTGTGTATACCCAACATCCCCCCAGTGTCCAGATGTCAACATGCAACAGGGGAAAGAGACACAAGATTTGATCATGATATAATTCTACTATCCTATTTTGTTAGTTTGTCTCCAGGAACAAAACAAGACCTCCTCACATTCGGTTTGTTTACTCTGTCTTGAGTGGAGGAATTATCATTCTGGGGAGGCAGAGGGGCTTATCATAACAGCTAGTTTGGAAAGACCTTTTTGCGGGCTTGCCCCTCAGTCTGTAATCTTTTCTGATTTTACACGTCAGGCTCATTCATTCAGTAGAAGGCCAGTGTCCAATGGTGTTTCTCCCTGGCTGTTAAATTAGGCTGCTACGGGCTCCCTTCTAAAATGATGCAGTATGCCTTCTGCTCTGGGAGCAGTCAGAAAGAGAGAGGGTATGCAGATCAGGAAGAACAAAAGAGAGTTGTTTTAAATTGTTGCCAGTGGAGTGCCTGAGGTAGGAAGGCTTCATGGTGGTTGTGGCACATTGCCTTCGTCTGGGATGGTGACTGCTACAGAGAGCGTGACAGCACTGCAAAGCCCACCGGGAGTTATTTATTGTGCCATAGAGCACTTTAGTACGTCTGTGATTTTCTTTTTAGAAGCAAGACTAATATGGGTGTTGGAGAGATTCACATCTTAATTGCCAGTACCTCATTTGCCAATCCACCAGCAGCTCATGTGCGGCATGTTGTATGTTTAGTGCGGTGGGTAAACAGACACAAATGCTTGCCTTTTTTCCGTTTCTTTCTCTTCTCGGTCCCACCAGTGTGACTGCCAAGAAGACTCCTCTGCTCTGTTGTACAATTTAGAATGTGATTGAGCTTTCACATCCACTTTCACTCTCCCAGTAAGTCTGCAGCGCTTAGAGCCTTGATGTGCATTTACAGCGACAATGCCGAGGCAGAGAACTGAACAGCAAATGGGAAATAATCTGTTCACCTGTCCTTTCTCAACATATTTGAGGTTGCAGATTAGAAATGGTGCTGTAATGTTGGTATATACTTTCATGGATCATGATTTTAGAAATGACTAAATCGCTATTTTGAAAAATGGGTATGTCAGAGTGTTTGGCCATATATCTGTCAGCAATTAAAAGGTTGCACTGACTTTTTTGTGAGTTTGCCCCATTAGTCACCTTGCTCAATATGTGAGGAAAGAAGCGACATCTAAATCATCCCTTTAGGACTAACACTTCATGTTAAAGAACCTTAGCCGATTAGCCTTTTTTATGTGAGAAAATGAGAACTTGTAAAAGCTAAAAAACTTGTAATGCTAATTTTAATGACACATTTAGCCTTCCAAGCTTTTGAAGGCTTTTTTAAGAAAATCAGCAAAAATAACACTTTTTAATGTGAAATTTTTCATTCAGTGAAACTTAAAGTGTTTGCTCTGGAAATGATCAAACTAAGCCAGACAACATAGTTTTTAGAGCTGTAATGAACCTCATTAATGAGGTATTCATTCTACATGTTATGAATCCATAAGTCACATAAAATTAAATTATTCGCCAACATACTGGATAATGCAGCTAGTTTATATCTACGGTACCCTGTGGAGTTTCCTGTAAACTAAAACATTTTATAACAATTTCAATTTTTACAACAGAAACTACTGAGAAACATACATTAAAAGAAAAAGTTCATGATCATTTTCACCTGGCCCTTATTGCTACTGGTTGATAAAAAAAAAAATCAAGCTGATTTACACATCATGGTGCGTAAAATTGTATCCGCTTCCAAATAGGGGCCTGACACAAACTGACACACCTACTAATACTTATAAACCAGTAAACCCCCTTACATACGCTTACTGCATCCATGTTACAGTGGTTTAACATGTTCCCATTTGTGTCTGTGTTTTACATACAGTCATAATTTACATCAGAATGCAGGAAATTAAGGGTTTGATATGCTCAAAATTTCAATTTCAATCCCTCCAATATAGAACCCAAAGTTATGCCCTTGCGTACAATACATGTGTTCATGATTTTTTGAGGTTCACTGATGCCGTTGGAGCAGCTATATATTAAATTTATATTAAGAAGCACCTGAATGCTCTGAAGTATTGTATTGTGTTTTTTTTTCTTATTTGTAGTGGATGTATCATTATCCAGCACTCATCACCACGAGTATGATGTATGACAGCAGCTACTCTGCTGCTGTGTCTCATTTGCCCAGAAAAGGTACTTTACTTTGTCAGCTGACTGTGATAAAGCTTGTCAAGATCCTCTTTCTGGTAATCATGGAGGTAGCGGTACTGGCCTGCTGACCTATACTGACTAAAATTGTAAACGCGACACTTATGTTTTTGTCCCCATTTTACAGATCTTAGACTTTTTTTACCCTTTTTATTTCTCTCAAATATTGTTCACAAATCTTGATGAGTCTTAATCTGTGTTAGTGAGCACTTCTCCTTTGCAGAGAAAATCCATCCACCTCACAGGTGTGGCATATCAAGATGCTGATTAGACAGCATGACTTTTGCACAGGTGTGCATTAGGCTGGCCACCATAAAAGGCCACTCTACAATGTGCAGTTTTACTGTATTGTGGGGTCTGAAAACTAGTCAGTATCTGGTGTGACCACCAATTGCCTCACACAGTGCAACACATCTCCTTTGCATAGAGTTGATCAGTGGTCTGTTTCAGGAAGAAGGTTTAACAAATTGAGTCTCACCCTAATCTGAATTGATTTACCCTGAGATGGGAAACTGAGTTGTCAGATCCAGAACAGCTGATTTGAGTTGGTTCAATCAAGTAAATCGAGTAGTTTGATCCGAGTTAAGCGCGTGCACCACCACAATAAAAAGGCAGCATGAATATAGCCCTGATAGTATGATTCACCATGGCAACAACCACAAATAAACTGGTCAGCGGAAATACTCATGTGCACATACAAGGAGTTTGAACATGTATTTAGTTAAAAAAGCATCACAGCGGCTGCAGTAAAATGGCGAGAATTGGTGTGGGAGAAAATTGCTGCTTGAGTCTATACATAAGCTCTGATATAGTGTATTCATTTCATAATTAATACAGGTAACCAATAATATTACT
The DNA here is from genome assembly GCA_013375575.1 of Percina caprodes. Taxonomy (NCBI): domain Eukaryota; kingdom Metazoa; phylum Chordata; class Actinopteri; order Perciformes; family Percidae; genus Percina; species Percina caprodes. The sequence continues at coordinate 2,560,189 of JABXJD010000003.1, read as the reverse complement.
GGTGAAAACTGGAATGGTAGTAGGATATACCTATCATTTCATTTAGGTGCAATCCTGCGGGCAGAAAAGTAAACTACTACTAATCCCTTTCTGAGGTTGCATCATTAACATCAAATGCGCCCGATACAGACTGAATAAATGAATGAGGAAATGAAAGCGCGCTGTGTCAGAGGGAGGAGACTGAGAGAAACTCAAGGTTCCTTGAAGAAAACCTGCTCCCGACCATATTAGGTTCACAGACTCAGTTACGATATTGATTTCTCTCTCTACATCTCTCTCTACCTCTCTCTCATTACCTCTCTCTACCTCTCTCTCTACCTCCCTTTCTGAAAACAGAAAACCCAGTTTCCCTCATGTCAAGGTTAAACTCAGTTTTCACTAAACCTGCTTCCTGAAAACGGGCCCCTGGTTGTTGATTGTGGCCTGTGGAATGTTGGTCCACTCCTCTTCAATGGCTGTGCGAAGTTGCTGGATATTGGCAGGACCTGGACGCTGTAATATACGCCGATCCAGAGCATCCCAAATATGACACAACAGTGGGGAAAACAGGTATTCATCCTTGAAGAGAACACCTTGCCAAAGTGCCAGACACCATCGAATGTGAGCATTTGCCCACTCAAGTTGGACAAACGGCGAATCCTGATGAGGATGACGAGCATGCACGTGAGCTGCCCTAAGACGGTTTCTAAATATTTATGCAAACCGATTGTCGAAGCAGCTGTCCAGGTGGCTGGTCTCAGATGATCTTGGAGGTGAAGATGCAGGATGTGGTGGTCCTGGGTTGGTGTGGTTACACGTGGTCTGCAGTTGGGAGGGCGGTCGGATGTACTGTCAAATTCTCTGAAACGCCTTTGGAGACTAACACAGATTTTGTGATTTGAGAAAAATAGGCCTTTTGTGTACATAATGTAGAAAAAGTCTTGAGTTCAGCTTATGAAAAATGGAGGCAAAAACATAAGCGTTTATAATTTGTTTAGTATGTGCAGTGAAAGGTCCACCCTACATCCACCCCATTAGACAATTACAGTAAATCTCATCGTAATTAAAATTGTCAACTCTAATCATTGCAAAAACTACTCATTTAACCTCTAAGTAAATCGTTAATAAGTGTCTTGAGTTTGTAACTCTTGACCTAAACTGAACACAAACAGGTTGTTAATGGAAGTCACATAGGCTAACAGTCGAGGAGGGGCGTAAAATGTTTATACTTAAACCAAAGCAACCTTTTCACCCCACATGCTCATGTACCTCATTCAAAGAAAATAAATCATATTTGCTGGTCCCTCTCTTCATTTACATATCCTCCCAACCAGTGGCAAAAATACTGAAAAGCATTCATTTTCTCCTTTAAAGTGCTGAATTTGCATGTCTTTCATTAGTGGCTGACTGTGATGGACCATGTAGATTTAATAATAACTCAAAAACTGAGTCAAATAATGATGCTCTTGAGTTTTATTTAATAGCATGAGACAATGTTACGCTGTAAAGACAGACCTCAACCATTGGGAGCATTATGTGTTGTGTTCTCCCATTGGGTCTTTAAAGTATTTTTCAGTGTTGTTCAAAAGAAGAGCAAATCAGCACTGACATGCAACACCCAGAGGGGCCATGGCAACAGACCAAGAGCTTCTCATCAGTACCAATAGTCCCAGTGTGATAACCCAGTGTCTCTGCATAGGAGTGTCACTCCCTCTTTTATTGTGTCTGCAAGGCAGAAGCATGGTGTAAACAATGTTTGATAAGCCTATATATCTCCCAGAAGCTCTGTTAGAAGCTACCTTGTTACAGCCATTGCTGGCTTGTTCTATAAGTTATAGTATTGGCACAAACTGTATATGAAGTAGTGGTGAGGATATCAGCTGTGTTTTGATAAATGAAGAGAGTTGGTCCCACTTTTGTTGTAGCGATTACGACTGATCATCCAGACTAAAGCTGATGTTATTGATATGTGTAGCAGAAACAATATCTTGGCATTTTTGCAGTAAGCTGAATGTCGAGTGGCTTTCATTGCTTTTCACAAATAATTTTATTTATGCATAAATTGGCATGCAGGTAAATGTACTGCTGATAAATAACTATTGTCATCAGTTGGTAACTTTCCAGTGAATTTAAATGTGTCACATCCACAATATTGACTAAACTTGTGCCAATGGAAAGCACTGTTCCCCCTCTGAACCACAAGAAGTTCAGCCTTTGACTTTAACAAAATGCAACTTGGACTTTTCTTATTTAGTTGCTTAAAAACTTTCTGGTTGCTGTTAATGGCATTCTTAAAGGCAAATTATTGCCTCGCATCTAAATGATCCAAATTGCAGCCTTACAGCTCACACAAGCTGTTTCTTAAATGCCACTTAGCTGTTGGATCCCAGAGTGTGCTCTTGTTGAGTTATTGGGAGGTGGAATGGCTGAAAACCAGCAGAGCGACAAGGAGACGTATCCACTATAGAGGTCATCACCTTGTGACTGTCTGCCTTATACTTCAGAAGCTTGCAGTCACTGCTTGCAGTCTTTGGTCTGTTAAAATTTCAGATTGTGAGATAACAATAAGCAACAGGATTCAGGCAGCGTTCCTGACAACCAGCAGATTGTTGTTCAGCTCAGCACAGTGGTTACTCAGTAGGGAAAGGCACAAAGGGAAGATGCAACATGGTACGATGCAATGGCAGAAAAAAGAGATGGAAAAACACAGTCAAAGGGCCTTTGTGGGGTTTAACTTCAATTCAGTTTTTACTACTTTCTACTGGTTGTTGATACCGTGGAAGCCATTTCTATATTATACTGGCTTGTGAAATTGGATGGAGGTTACATCATTTGTCATGTCCTAAAAGGTTGGTTTAACACCATCTTTAAAGGCCTTGTGAAGTCCATGTTACATTTGGCAGGTAAAGGTTTTTCTCTATGTCACTGAGGTGAAGAAAAAAGCCACCATTTCCTCTTTCTAGTTTAACTGGGGTTTGGCTAAAACTTAAAAAAATAAATAAATAAATAGTCGAAAGCTGATCTAACATTGGTTAAATGTAGCAACATTTCATTCTCAGACCAGTCTGTGTTTCACATTTGCTTGAACACACAACTTTTGGTCTTAATAAAAACCCTCTATGGCATAATTATTGCACTAAGATTGTAGATCTTACAAGATATAACTGCAAAAAGATAAAAAAGAAGGGAAAATATAAAATTTTTAAGCAAAAAGTCTAGGAAACATTACATTCCCCAAGCTGTTGTTTGAAGAAATACAACCCTGTGTTGTTTTCAATTTGATTTTTATTGAGATCATATGAACAAGCACATCAAACAACAATGTGTCCCAGTCCCTGAGTGTATTTCACAATAGTGTGTTGACCAAAAGTACTGAATAGCTCCCAAAGTTTCTCCTGTGCCCCTCCCTCCTGAATGCAGCTCTATTATGGGCACAGTAGCACGTATCAAGGTGATTTATTGCCAGAGAGAGCTCAAGTTGTTTAAAATGACTGGTGTGATTAGTCATATATGCTTCAGAGCTGAAAAAGGGGTGCACAGTGCTCCTGTAAATTAACAGCAGCTGCAAACTGTAGTCGACCAAAGCAAGGTGGTCAAACGTGGTAAGCGGCAGAGTCGCTGGGGGAAAAGGAGAGAAAGTGGGTCATTACATCCCTTTCAGGTATGAGTAGGTTGACAGAAGAGAAAGGAAGGCTATGTTCAAGATTCAGAGGCTCTGTGATGAATTGATTTCAGCAATAGAAATAAAACAGGAGAAGTATAGTCTGAGTTTTGCCAAAATTCCACTTGAGTTACTGTACAAATATGCTCTATATATTCCCACAAGCTCTCAGATGTCTCCACGCTCTATGATTCCTGACAGAAGGTGCTCCTGGAAGAAGCGTTTTATTTGGAAACTGGTTTTCTTTTGGTTTTTGAAGTATTGTTTCCACTTTCCTCTACTTTTTTAGCTTATTAAAGGATCTACAACAAATGTGTTTTACTGAATCTGTAACTGGCTTCACATTGAGCCAACAGAGAAGTGCCAAGGAAATTGTTTGTTTTAAAAGTTTTAAAAGTTTTTGTGGGATTTGTCTGACGCACTTTACAGTCATAGTTGTAGATTTGGGAAATAAATGAAAAGACTGATACCACTCTTAAACATGAGTGGTATCGATTCAATTGTCGGTAAGAAAGCAAATGGGTCTATTTCCCAAAATGTTATAAGTGCTATTCCTTTATAATTTTTGGAGTGTCTGACATAACCTGCTGTACTTCTGTAAAGAACTCAAATACAGTGTTGCAGGGATGATATTTCTGTAGGCCAAAGGAAGTTAGCACTGCCCTGGTTCACTCAACAAAAAGCCCATTGGGTTTTTATATTAGTTTTTGGATCACAGCAGAAAAGTCAAAACCACTAGCTTCCAACGGCTTTTAACAGATTGTAAATGCTTGGCATGATAACATTATCTCAGCTAGCCAGTTGTTAGCAACTGCCTTTTATAAGACACGTACAAGCTTCAAAAGTCTCTAGTGGGGTATTTACTGACATATTTAATGTCATAGAACAAAACGTTAAAATCTCTTAAGATTTCCTTAACCACAGGCCTTATTTCAAGCTTTCAACCAAAACCTATTCAAAAAAACCATTGCCTTTAAGATGAGTGAACCAGAAGTGCAAAATTGCTAACTCCTTTCCAGGTTTTAGGACTCCTTCCTGCAGCATAGATGCGTCGTAAATCTCACAGTAATTCTTCACCAGATCAATGGCCATCTGCATCACTCGACACCAATCTGATACCAATCTGATTAAGGGCAGAAGACTCAAACGCATTACCTTGTGAGGCTCAAGCATTTTCAACTCCACTATGCCTACAAACAGGAAACTGTGTTTTTAAGGAGATCGTTGATAGACATACAGTAATATAGTTTTCCAGTCTGTTCCACATTAAAGGAAATATCCACGCTCGCATACTCTTACAAACATTAAGTATCATCAGTTTGTGATGATTAATGCACTTCAGGAGTGTTTTTTGTGATGAAATGTCATAATTCACTTTTGAATTAATGCATTTTCTTTTAATCAGTGGCTGCATTACATTCTGGTCTATTGAGATTTCTGTCATCGAGATTTTTATTTTATTCTTTTCTTCTGTGAGACTGACTCCAAAATCTGACCTTTATCACTGATGTTTTAGGTAAACTCCACCATAACTCTGCTAGAAATATTTCTAGTGGAATCGTGTCTGTGGTATCTGTTAAAATGAGAAAAATACATAACATTGGCTCAGAACGGAGGTGCATCCTTTACATTGTACATTGCCAGTAGCTGTTTTTTCTACAGTGTTAATGTGCTTAAGGATGATTAAGCTTTTGAAATTTGACACGTTGCAGCTTATTCTTTGAAAAGCTAATGACCTTAGCATTTTCCTTAACTGACCTGTGACATTGGCAGCTGTAAAACATTTTAAATATCAAATTGATGCTTAAAGTAATTGCTTGGGTGAATTCCTAAAAGCACTTTAACCCCCATGCCAACCTAGTTTTAGCTTGTCATTTAATGCAACATACACCACATTCTCAGATTGTGATTTTTGTATGGCTTCCAAAAACATTAAGAAAATGCAGGCGCTCTAGTATGCAACAACATCATAAATGGCAGCAAGATAAATCTAAATTTAGTACTTATTATGCCAGAGTATTGAGTAGTAAATATGGGAGATTCTGTTTGTTTTTTTTTAAACACCCATTGGTGTTTGTCGGTGCTATTGATAGAACTTCCTGCAGATAAAAAAGGCAGTTTCTTAATTGCTTGCATGCAGCCATTTACCTCCACATGTAACAAAACCACAGAAAAGACGGGTGCTAATTACAACGCAGACATGTTTCAGTGCCTTGCAAATGTTTATATTTAGAGCCAGAGTCAGATTTTGCATCCTCTCATTACACACTGACTGGGCGGATACTTACAGCTTCCAGACAAATATTGAGCCTGCATGCTTTCTTTGGCTTTATTATTTGGAAGATTCCTCTGAATTTGCTTCCAACAAAGCCTGGCATGCTTGTTAATCTGAATGTTAAGCATATTTAAGTGACTAAAAATAAAAATAGATGGAGAATTACATGAAATAAATAACTCCCAGCACGATTTTTTTTCTGTGACATTCAGGTGTTGGACTAAAAGTAACTGCTCTGACATTCTGATCTGCTTCCAAATTGAATGTCAGTGCTACACCTTTCCACCAAATTTGATGAAAATTGGACCAGTAGTTTTTTGTAATCTTGCTGACAGACAAACCAACCAACAAATGAACAAAAGGGACAAACTGAACTAAAAAACATAACCTCCTTGGAGAAATAAAAAAAAAAAAAAAGCAAGTTGCATCTTAATGGATGGTGGTCATTCATGTCCTGCATTTGGACCTTAAGGTAACACTTAAGGTGTCAGGAAAAGACAGAAGTTTACATATTGATTCATATGTTGCATACTTTATATCACTGTTGACTATCTAACACATCAAGACCACAATCATTCCCTAACTTAATTAAGTGCTGGGAATACAATTGTTGATATTCTATTGTGAGAGTGGATAATCAAAGCAAATCAAGTGGATCATGTCAGTAAACATTTTGCAGATACGTTGTATACTTCTTTATGTCAACTAAAATGGACATTGATTGTGTGAGGTACAGCCAAATACTGTATTTCCACAGTTTGCAACATGTTGCGACGTGTTGTATTCTGCTTGCTGTCAGGTTGTCTTCACTGAGATTGATTTTGTGTACTGCCAGTGGGCTCATTCTACCCAGTACCAACTAAGTTGATGAAGCATTAGGGACTGACCAGTATTTTCAAATTGAATTTTCTGAGCTGGCACATGTCCAGAACCAGCTGCCTATATTCAGGAGGTCTCACCAAACAGCAGCCTGCGTGTGTTTGGCAGCCAGAAAGCAGTCCTACTTCATCCATCCAAATTGTCCAGGCCTTGAGAGTAGACAGGTTTGGTAATCAGTGTACACAAGCATAATCTCCATGTTCTCAAGACACCACACAACCAGATCTCTCTCCATTTGCGTTTCTTCCTACTCTATATATATATATATATATATATATATATATATATATATATATATATATATATATATATATATATATATATATATATATATATATATAAATCACCTTGCAAGAGGAAAAAACATCCACAATTATGCATACTGGATAGTGTCAGACCGTGAATATAGAAACCATGTGTCGATATGTGTGAAGGCCAGCTGCACCACTGCTCCTGTGTGGAGAATATATAGCTATAATTATTTATCTTGCTGATCCTCATCACCAAATGGTAGCACTTTACATTGTACCACGGTAATAAGATGGTAATAGTGGGATAACAGTGTGATAATAAAGAGGTTATATATAGGTAATAACTTGTAATTACCAAAGTAATAACTGGGTCATACATAACAGTAATAAGATGCAATACTGGGGTAATATGGTGATAAGCCATATACATATTGCACATCAAACTTTCTGACAATAATCGACAGAGAGAGAACAGTATGTCAGACTCTATTTCACATACTGAGAATGCTAACAAAGGCATGTAATGTAAAAGATTGAATCAGATAGTATGGAGAGATGATAACACAAACCATGAGGCTTCCTGCTCACACAACTTCCTGATTAAATCCCAGGGAGCAAAGCTCCTGAAGGTCCTCCTACATATATTACCCAATTATTATCATGTTATTACAATATAATTATATTACTATTACCCAGATATTGTATATCGTTTGATCCACATGCATGTGTGTTCCTTTAAGAACTGACTGTCTGACAAGGAAAAGCGTCCTGTGCAACACTTGAAAGAAAGCTGAGGTGATCAACTAACGCTGCTTTTCCATGCCCAGCTGATTTGAATTTGAGCTAAACAGTGAAAAAAGTCAGATATGTTACAGATAAAAAAAGCTGTATAAATGGCAATAAAAAAAAAAACTTAAACGTTTGAAGTCCTCACTAGTTCGACATTACACAAACAACAATGCAAGGTCTACAACAGAAAAAATCTAGAGACATCAAACGGTGTGACTCAGCACCCAGACAGCATGACTATCTGCACTTTCATTGTCAGTGCAACTCAGGTATCTCCTTAAAAAACACTTTAGAAAATGTCAGCGTCTTCCCATCAAATGTGGCTAAGTGTTCCATTCGCTGCCTATTTAAAGCAGCTCTCAAGCCCGTTGAAGGCACAGTCAAATAAGATCTTATGGGTTGGCCCACTACCAAAGTATGAAGCTTTAAACAAGCTCTCACTCCAAAATTGACAGGTCTTTTGATACATAGATTACTAAACAACTAAAAACTTCTGATAACTTATACTGACATATTTGGTTGGAGGTGGAGATTGTGCGCCTTAAAAAAGTGTGTTTCCTGTTGTAGCTAATTGCAATAGTTAAATAGTTAATGGATTCTCTTGTTTTTCTAAATGTTCTAATAAAGGATTTGTGCAATTGAGAAATATATTTTTGTCTTTCACTTATGTTATGTATATATAAAAATGTGACAAAAATATAAACAATCAGATATATAAAAATGTAACAAAAAAAAATTCTAAATAGCACAAATCCTTAATCACACAATTGTGACGACACACTAAAGAGAATCTAATTATTACATTATTGCACTAAGAAAAGAAAACACAAACTAAACCTAAATCCTGACCTTCTGGCCTTCCTTGATTCAAAATCATCAATGATGTTATCGTATGAAATCTGCTGCCCTACCGAGTGATTGATACTGATGAAAAGGTCAGTGACCTCAGGAATGACTTGATCAACGGTACTTTTGAAAAGCTCCTCTCTGCTTGAGCCACAGTGACTGACAGAGTAAGTACAATCCTGAGAGCAGTCCAAAGGTTGGGGTAGATCTCCGATAGATCCTTATCAAGCATAAAAGTGATAAGTTCATGGATGCTTATGGTCACCAGTTTCCCCCATTGTCTGGACCGTTCCATTTGGGAGCCCAAACTTGGGTGCCGATTTGTTTTCCTCCGTGGTTGTTGACGTCGGCCATGACACAAACACACACGTCTATCAACTCGATAATAAAGCCGCTCATGCCAAAAAAACACTACTGCCAGCGATTCACATCCTGTCTTCTACCAACAGTGAACAATGTTTGTTTTATTGTCATTATGAAGGTAATCATACTGTAGTTTGAGTTAACACTCAACCATAACTTAAACTATGGGACTTTTTCTATATGAAAACAAGACCATAACTTTTGTTAGGAGTGGATATTGAATTGCAATAGCAGATATTAAGCCTAATTTAATAGTATCAACATGTTGCAACTTGGCAGATACACTAAACATTTGTCTTTATGCAAATAGAACACAGTATTATTACATTTCTTCCAAAACATGCATACATGCATACATACATATATACAGTATACTGTATACGTATATATATATATATATATATATATGCACACACACAAACACACAGACACACACTACTATGCAGTTTAATTCTCATATATATGAGAACTAAACTGCATAGTAGTGTGGTTAAATATGGTATAACCCGTGTCTTATGTTTGACAAGTTTTGTCAAACTGAATTTAAAGCCATAAGTCTCGAAGTGTTTTAAAACCAGCGAAGACTTTAAATAGACTCAAACCAAAAGGACACAATGTTCGGCAGTGTGATTGTCTAAGCTGCTGCCCACCTCAATCTATCACAGGGCTGCCTATGGCTCCCAGGAGGCCTGTGCAGTGTGCAGCCCCCACACCGCCTTCCACCCTTTTGCCCCCACCGCCATCACCACCCTGCCGTAAGTGACAGGCATCCAGTTCCGCCTGACTGGAGCCTCTATCTCGTAACCCTCAAGGACAACTAAGAGGACATATTCTCATCAAGTCATCTCTCTCATTCCCACGACTGCCTCCTCCATAGATGCAAACTCTCTCTCCCACACACACACACACACATACACACAGTACAACCTGCGACCCACTCACCTGTAACATCTACGTGACCTTTGCTTAATGTCCTCGGGTGCCACACCACAACCCGCTCACACAAGCAACCCTGTTTGCAGCTTCTCATTCACTCTCTTCCCTGTGCGTTTGAAACCATCTAGGTGGAGGTTGTTGAGAACCACTTCAGACAGAAACCTTGAATAAAGGAAATAAATAAGGAGTTGTATGTGAAAGCTTTTGCACCGATCACCTTACACTTCTGAGTTTTTCCACGATGTGGAGATGTGAATTCTTTATCTCATACTTTACAAAGTCTGAGGCATCTTGTGTTGTGAGAAAGGACCTGCTCCAGAGGGATATCGGACAGGGCAGTTTTTCAAAGAAATACAAGACTTGGTTCGCAGTAATGTTTCTTGAGTATTTCAGTACAGTGCCAGCTTGTTTGCAATACAACCTTCAAGTGTTCAAATAGCTTACATTGTTCAGTTTTGCAACATAACAATAACATCCAAAGACATCATTGCAATGTTGCTGCTGCTTTGACATCTTATAAACAGCACTTATAAACTCTGCTCTTATTGCTACGAGTTGTTGTTTTTGCACTTTGAAGAGCTCTTAGAAGTTACTACGCTGGTGGGACAACAGGGAGTGGATGCAGAACTTCAGATTAGAGTCTGTTGCGGATAACAGCAGTAGGAAACTTAAGAAGAAAAGAAGAAGAAAGTTATCATGTTGACAAGAAACTTTTGAAATTTTGAGAATGTCAAATCCCAGAAATCATGAAATGTGATTTCAGAGAGCTGTGCAGTGTTCCATAGAATGACCACATTCATTAACTAAGACAGTTTCTTCTATAATTGTGTTTTCAGCCAAGAGTAGAGATGGTATACTTTAGAATAGTTTTATAAAGAAATTTGTGGAGTAAATATAAAATTTGTCCTAACCACACATACTGCATGTAGTTAAAGCGGTACCAATTATATCACCAATCATATTAGCAGTGGAAAAATAACGAAGCCACATATACATATCAAATCACTATGCGGTTCCCCTCAGCTCTATGAAGTGTTTTAGCATGTTGTAGCTTTTGGTTTTGGGTTTTACAAAAAAGCTCTAAAAACCTACTGCACATTCACTTAGCACTAAATTGCAGACAGATAATTAGTGGCTAGTTGGTGAACATAGTGGAGCATTTAGCAGCTTAAGAGTCAGATATTTCTATCATGAGTTTTTTTTTTTGTATAATAATACAATACATCGTAATAATGTTGAAAGTTTAAAACTGTTTGCATGTTAATTGATGTTTTTGTTATTGATATTTGTTGATATTTGTTTCTTGTAACCCTAATTAATTAATTTGCAGGCATTGATTAGGTCTGATCTATCTGATCGATAGAATAATCATTTGGGTAAATAGAGTAAATCTTCTACATTTTTACGATTGGTTAGTCATGAAAGTTCAGTAGACTAACCGCAAAATCTTACCTCAAACACCACTTACCATCTTCTTTGGTGCTTTCCACAGCATGTCGTGGGCATCGCCAGTGAATAGAGTTCCCCCCGTTGTCGCAGACTGTATAGTTCAGTCATGCGTCACAATTACTGGTTCAAGCATAGCTATGTGACATCAGCTGACTCATCCAATCATATCCATATACAGTTATTATAGAATATGTATACAATATTACAGATTTAACTGTATAACCGTTTGATAAGACATTTCCTTGACAGAGTCTCTGAATGAGTTGTAAGTGGACTTTGAGTTAAGATCTAGTCATAACTACATGCCTGGTGTATTTTCAAATAAAGATCCTGCTTACTGCAGCTTTAATGTCACAGCAGTTTCAAATGTATTAAGTCTTTGTGACCAAAGTAGTCATATAGCAGCCTTTCAGAGTCTTTGTACAGAGAGTGTAACATAAATTGGAGCTTTTTCTAGTGCTGGCCTTTTATCTGCCTGTTCAGTGTCATAGAGAAAGCTAATTAACTTTCACACTATTTTTAAAGGCTTTGGAGCCAAGTGACAGTTTGTGAATTGTTATTTTGAAATGGTACAAGATGAGTAAATTATGCAAAACAAGCCTTCTTTAAATCTCCCATTGCATATTTTCAAACATAAATGTGCGCTGTAAATAATGAGTCAGCACAAAAACAAATTATAACGATCCTCGTCATTACAGTGAGGCAAAATATTGTGCTGTGTTCCGAAATCTTCCCCTTATTGCAGCATAAATAACACTGCAAGTTACAAATGTACTGAAGAACCTATAAGTATCAAAAGAGGCAATACAGAGGCTATTCATTTCTATTTTCAGAATGCCAATTATGGTGCACAGCAGCAGCTTTGGATATTGAACCAGTTGAAGTCAAACTGTTGTTATACATTATTATCTATTTCAACCTGGTGCAGTGGGGAGATTCTCACCGCTGGATTTTCATCAAAAGTGATAGCCTGCTGAAAATGTAATTCACCGTTTTAGTATGAATCAATAAGCCTCCAGAATCTATTCCCCCATTCCACCTTTATGTTAATATAAAAGAAATGCTCAAATAGAACTTTAATTCACCACACAGACTTTCAGACTGTTTAATGGCCCCAATTTATCCATAACTGCTCAATTGACACTTACATTTTAAGCCCATCTTAATTTGGCTTCTCCTGACGATTTTAAGTTCTACTTCTCTTTGGAACCAAGGCTACTGTGACCCATATTAATGGAGATGTATAGGCTAGAGCCTCTCTAACAGGGATCTTCTATTAAGAATTATATCCCATTTGGTCATTACTACTCTGTTCTCCCACCAGAAAAAAAGTAGTCATCGCTGCATCTGATGCAGTGTATTTAAATGTCTTGGGTCCTGCACTTAAGCAAGCACACACAAAACATGTTAAATACTGAACATGTGAAAGAGTGCAAAGTGAAAGCTAATTTAGTTTTAGAGCATTAGAGGACATTCAGATGTTTCTGATGAGGGATATTAATCCTGATGGACTCTCATCCGAGTGTAATCATTAACCATGCGTCTCATTGGCGAGGCTCTGATTTGCCACAGAGAGATGAAGATGAACTCAGCAATATATTTCTCATCATAACACACCCTCACATAAATATTAATAGCATATTTTCAGCTGGTAGGCATGAATCATTTTTCAGACAGGGAATTTTTTAAGAGCCATCCATGCATGTCCAAGAACAGTACATAAGCAAGCAGTTGTGATAAACAACATTGCTTCAGGGAAACAGTGAAGAGAAGGCTTTAACTGTACCAGAGATTCAAAGGTCTTTATTTTACTTACTTCGGGTTCCTGTCAAAATATTTTCTTATTTATCATTACAGCTTGCCGACACAAATATTTTAATTGCACAAGTGATTGTTATCACTGATGTTATAGATGTATTGAGACAGACATTTTAAAGATACCCTGTCAATAATGTAGCTGCTGTGAGGTTTGCAATCATGGATGTTGCTTGTGTAACTGGCAAATATAATGGGGTTAAAGGAAATATCCAGGCTTTGATACTTTAAAGCTGCTATAATCAATATTTCATGAGTACTGTTAAAAGGGCCCTTTTATAGTGACAAACCCACAGATAATTAGCGAGTGTTTAAACAGCTTTCTTTTTTTTGGTTTTTGTTTTTTTAGCTAAATGAAATCTGATAAACCCACCGTACCCACCAAGCACCAAACAGCAGAATAAATTTAATTTAACTGCTGGATGTGTCCATAAATACTTATGTGATAGTATGTCAATACAGTATGTTTGCCAGTCACTTGTGTTGCAACAAGTGGCCACAAAAAAAACTATAAATGTAGCTAATATTTTATGTTTACAGCAATTTAACCTAAGACCAATTTTCAGATTGAATTGCCATTTCATTACACTTCATTATTCAATCGTGTTCATGTCAGCTGTTTTGTTTCAGAAGCAAGTGACATATCGGTCATGTAGTTTGATCAGTCATTTTCATTCCAGCTGGCATCGTGGTTGCTAGGAGGTTGTCATTTCTGTAAGTTGATTTGAAACAACCTGTACAGATGTGTGACTGATGTGTACACTTGATGTTATTTTAGTGCCATTCTTCTGTTACTGTTTTTCATGGATGTAGCTATTTTTCTGGATCTGGCAGATGACAGATGGCACCTCCATTCTACAAAACTCTTATTGGCTTGATTGTTTAACAATTTGGGAAACAGTTAACAACCAGGGGCCTGTTTCAGAAAGCAGGTTTAGAGAAAACTGAGCTTAACCCTGAGATTAGGGAAACTGAGTTTTCTGTTTTCAGAAACAGAGGTTAATCAAACCTGAGAGAGAGACAGAGAGAGAGGGGGTAACTCCAGCCCGTTTCAGAAAGAGAGGTAACTTAACGTCAGAGTCAGTTACTATGGTAACTGAGTCTGTGAACTTAACCTGGTTGGGAGCAGGTTTTCTTCAAGGAACCTCGAGTTTCTCTCAGTCTCCTCCCTCTGACACAGCACGCTTTCATTTCCTCATTCATTAAAAAACAGTGGTTTATTAACCGTTAGGCAGATTATAACTATAACTAGGTAACGTTAGACTATAAAACGTTTGCTCCGAACATGGCATTTCCTTTTTTCAACGATCCTGTTGATGAAGAAGCTGTATTACTTTGCAGGGAGATGACATACGTCAGGAGATGATATTGAGGCCCCGACTATAGATGCATTTTAATTTCCAGATAACTACCTATTGGAGCGGTATCGTTTTATAGCCTATAACCTTATCCTCCCTCATATCACTAACGTCACCCATCGTAGACCTGCTCTACATCCCAGCACATTCCTTGTGCATTATTTTGTTTTTTAAAAAACGTTTAAAACATGTTAACTAAAATGCTCTGCATCAACAATGTTGTAGAGTTCCATCGACACAAACCAGTAAGAGACATTACAAAGAAATAACTGATTGTAAATCATAATTCTGTTGATGATGGTGCTGTGATGCTCTGGATCGACATATACGACAGCGTGTTCCAGGTCCTGCCAATATCCAGTAACTTCACACAGCCATTGAAGAGGAGTGGACCAACACTCCACAGGCCACAATCAACAACCAGGGGCCTGTTTCAAAAAAGCAGGTTTAGTGAAAACTGAGTTTAACCTTGAGATGGGGAAACTGGGTTTTCTGTTTTCAGAAAGGGAGGTTAATCAAACCTGTAAACCTAGTAGTTTACTTTTTCGCCCGCAGGATTGCACCTAAATGAAATGAGAGGTGTAGCCTACTACCATTTTAGTTTTCACCAGTAATATTGTAGGTTACTTGTGAATAATAATGAAATTAATACACTATATTAGAGCTTACGCATTGACTCAAGCAGAAATTTTATCCCACACCAATTCTTGTTATTTTACTGAGCCGCTGCGATGCTTTTTTAACTAAATACATGTTCAAACTTGCTGTATGTGCATGTGAGTATTTCCGCAACACCAGTCTGTTTGTATCACGGTGAATTGTTATATCATGGCTTCATTCATGCTGCCTTTTTATTATGGTGGTCTACGCGCTTAACTCTAAGGCCAACCTACTCTGAGTTGATTGAACCAACTCAAATCAGCGTAAATCAACTGAGAGATCAGGGTGAGACTCAGTTTGTTAAACCTCCTTCCTGAAACGGAACCCTAGACCAATTCAAACCACTAAGATAATCTTGAAATGTGGGCAGCTATTCACATTAAGTCTGGACAGGCCTTTCTTGTATTCAGCGCTGAGATATTAAATAATGAAAAGTTGTGATTTATTTTGGTGGACTTGGTGAACCAAAGACACAGTAGTATATGTTGTAAGGTTCTTTGTGTCATTGCAGGTGTACGACCACCAGTACAAAGCTGTGTTGGATGGCATAGAGAGAGACGCTATGATGGAGATTGACCCAGGACAGCGCATGGAGATCTTCAGAATGGGGAATGGCAGCGAGGAGGTCCTTGAGGTGCACGACTTCAAAAATGTAAGTAAAAGGTTAAACAAAGCCATGTAAGCTCTTCTATTGCTCAAAACCTAAATGCTGTAATTGTGTATTCTCTTCGGTGAAGGAAGTGTTGTGATTGACAGCATATGGTTCACTTCCTGCCCTTTAAAAAGAGGCGGTTGACAGCATTTATCTTTTATTGAAATCATATTTTCTTCTTCAACAATATTTTCCCCGCTTTTGTCACTTTGTGAAAACAGGTGTGACAAACCACTGAAACATCCGAGAAACAAAATAATGGAAATTATATTCAGGGAGGTGTACACAGGGATGAGACAAATTATTTAAAAAGATACTAAATCAGTAACTGTATTTCTTGTGATTGTTTTTGTTTGAGTGCACACACAGCAGCCCAGAAAGTAAGTATTTTACTAACAGGTTTCTTCCTGCTAATTTTATATAGCAACTTCTTTGCACTGCAGAGACAAAACACCATTAAAAAGCCCATCTCTATTTGTTTCTCACACCTTTTTCAACTGCAATTTTGTCTCCAGCAGACCTCATTAACTTTCCTTTTATTCTTAAATCCTTTCGAGTGTTACACATGCTGCACCTCAGAAAAGGGAGCTTGCAGTGTGACTGGTTAATGGATGCTCTTATTCTCACACCATTATTTACTGTGAAATGTTGGGTTGCAAGGCAGAACGTTACAGAATACTACTCACCCCAAACAAAAACCTACACTGAGTTATTGTTTGTTACAATGGTCTGTGAATCTAAAATGATGGAAACCTAGCACATCGCCGGAAAACTTTAACCTGTGCAATCAATCTCTCCATTTCTTTCTCCCTCACCAAGCACAAGTACATGTGTGTCCCACTTACCCACAGACACACGCCTGTTGCTTGTTCGACTTTCTGTTAGTGAAGCATAGCCCCTGAGGAGATTTATTTGATTCAGTGCTCCACCATGGAAGACTAAGAAACAAGCAAATGTGCAGAGTAATTCAAACCTAATTGTGATTTTTTTTTTTTTTTATAAAAGGGAAGGAAACCCACCAAAACATAATGGTATGAAGTAAGTGGTAGCTTGTGTGCTGATAGAATAGATTTTATTAATACAAAAAAAGGATGTTGTATGTTGTTACACAGACCAAATAAAACAATCTCCATCGAGCCTGAGGGCTGTGTAAGGAATGGAAAATGAGAGGATTATGCCACCAGGTTCATCGACCGCAGGCGAAATCCATTCGCTATTGTTCCGGACCAATACTATTCATTTTAACAGGGAAAAACATAGAAAGAGGGAGATCCTGAGAGAAAATCGCCAGGGTAAATGTTAAAAAACACTTATCAAGAAAATTTATTTGAGGTAAACAAAAGCACATTTAGACTTAAACTTGTTCTGAAATTTTAGTTCAATAAAATGACAACTGCTTTGGTGTTACAGCACATATACTGTACATGCATGGCTTTAAATTGACACCCACCAACCCAACAAATGCGGGTAAAAATCAACTTTGATCATAAAGTTATGAGCCAGTTTGGCCAGTGATGAAGAAGCAAATAATTCTGCATCTGTTTAATTCTGTGTTGCCAAATTGGTCTCTTTTCTACCAAGAACTTTGGGCTGTTTTGTGTGTTTTTCTTGGAAACTTAACCTTTATCTGGCAAAACTGCTTGTAGTTCTAATCCTACATTTACCATGAACACCATGTAGTGACGTGTCGTACAACCGTCAGCGTGTGGTATCTAAGGAGAAGAACTGAAAAACTGTAAATTTAGTTGGGAAAAACAGATATGGCTAATGGAAAATATGATTGGCTGGTAACTTAAAAAAATCTGCTAGCCATGTTGGTTGGTGATCAAAAAAGTAAATTTTTTGTCCTGTCCTGTATACGTGTTTATTTCAAATTGTCTACATGAAAGGCTTGCTATAGTTAGTTTGTTTAGTTTGTACCATAGACTGTGTAAAAAGAAGTGGACGTAGCTACTGTGACATCACACATTGGTTTGTGGACTGAAAATGGTGCTGCGCTAGACTAAACACTAAAGAGGAAAACCTTGCTGCTTTAATGTGTGTCACCCAGCCGACTTTTGCTTTCTATCTCATGTACCGCCCACACTGCAGTGACACAGAGCCTGTACAAGTTAACGCTAGCTAGCTTGGTAGGCAAGGTGCAACAAAACAAGATATTTTTACGGGGAGCAAAATGTTACAATTCACCACCATGAAGTAAAAACACCCAGAAACAAGTTCACGGCTATTTTAAGGTACACAGTGCTATGGATACGCATTGCCTCTATCCTGTCGCTACCATGGTACCCTGTCAATCACGAGGTAGCCACCATCGCCCTAAAGCATGCCCTGCTTTATCATCTATTTCACTATAAATAGAACCATAATTTACAAAATGAACATCATGCTGTATAGAAATTAGCGATTAAGGCCATGTAATCGTTAGGAAAAGGTTTACTGAAGTCATGTAAATCAGGTGAGAAGTAGGGTTTCATAGACTTAAATGAATATAGATATTGGATCATACTGTAGACATTTCTGTTATCGTTCAAGGGTTTCTTCCTATATTGTGTCGTTCATGTGTGTAAACATTCATCTAATATCTATACCTGCTTATCCTTAGCAGGATTGCAGGCATCCTCTCGCCTATATCTCACACTGGGTATAAGGCAGGGTCCAGACATAACAATAACACTATCATACTCACAATTACACCTACTGGCAGCTTTAAAGCCACAATCAACCTAATCTGTGTTTTTGGACTATGGGAGGAAACCAGAGGACTCAAAGCTTTCTTGGTTGACTGCACCAGTATGCCACCTTGTTTGTAAAAACTGTGGACAAAACATTTTGAATCTCAGCATGGATTTCACATTTCTTTTTTCATTTCTCTCACTTGCCACCGGGCCTACTAGATCAGTTGTCTGCTTCAACACACACATTACAGCTACCAGCCTCTCAGCCCAGATATTGCCTCCTACACCAGATTCAGTTAAGGTGAATTCACAGTGCAGCAGTTGTCAGTCATTGTTTTTGTTGCTTACCTTCAGATGGCATCTTGCCTAAAGCTTGAACCAACATCCATATATCACCACAGATGTTGGAAAAAACAGCTGATGACTGCAGCCAATCTGTAATTAATAATATTAATGTAATAGGCTTTGTTTCTCAATGGATTTGGTTTGCTTTTGCTTTTTTACAAATACTGTACGTTGGTCTGATATATTCTCTACAGTATAGCTGGTAACCTCACACAAAAAAACAGAATTTAAATGGCTGTGGCAATATGACTTTTTTTAGCCATTTGAAATATTTTATTTTAAATCTCAGTGTTGCTAAATGTAATACTAATGCAGGCTCTTTGTGTGCAATAGTTGTTTAAATAAGTTATTAACAATTACGGAAGCCTGTTTTTTTTGCCTTTCTGTTGATCTCTACTCCAAAAGCCATTTAAAAAAGGATTTTGTACCCCCCCTCCACCCAACACATGATAGGTTTGTATAACCTGAGCCTCATTTCTAAGTAGCTTGTTTAATGTGTGTCATCAATTTGCATGTTATGAGTTACATTCATTTTAAGCTTCTTTGTCCAACTTGTAATGTTTTAGTAGACAGGTAGGAAATGAAGGGGTTCTGGGGAACTGGGAATGAACAGAGTGGACAGAGAGAATAAACACAACTGAGGCAGACATTGTGACACTGTAACTACTTCACTGGCTAGTTTTAGTAGGCTATCTCTCAATTCTCAGTGGAGGGGAAAAACAATGATTTCACTCAAGGCCTTGTACAACTTTAACAAATATCCCTTAAACAGTCAACAAAAAAAACATACACAGGTGTACAGGTGGAGTACAGGTGATCATTGTGGTTATCATCCGCTAGAATAAAAACTAGCAAGCTGACAAAAATATAACAAGCTAACAAAAAACAAGTTATGTACCCTAAAAAATAACAAGATAGCAAAAGCAAGATAACAAAGTCTTTACATGGTTAAACAAAAATTATGATTTGATTTTATTTGATTTATTCTATACTATTATTATTATTAATAATAATAATAATAATAATAATATATATTTTATTTTATTATATAATAATAATAATAATTATGAAATAACAGTTAAATAAAAATATCCATGCAAGCCAAAAAAATGTTGTCAGTCACAAATAACTGTATGAAATATACTTATGTAGGTGTATACTCGTTTGAGTCTCTTTCAGATCCCCTTTAGCCATGAGGATGTGGTGGTCAGAGGGGAATAATAAAAAAGAAGCTTTACACTGCACTGCATCCTTTTTTCTCAGAGACAATCATAAGGAAGCAACAAAAATCCCCTCCAGCGTTTCATCAAACCAAAGATTCTTTGGAGCAGTTTTGAAAATCCGGGACTGCAGGGAAACTACTGATGATGTTGAGAATAGCCTACGGTTTTATTACATCCGGCTTAGATTTTGGTGCTCCACTGTGATTTCCAGATGTTGTCAAAATGGCTATTGCCAACATACAGTGATTTAACAATGACTTATGCAATTTGTAAGAAAGTTTAATAATAATAATAATAATAATAATAATAATAATAATAATAATGTATACTTTATTAATCCCGCAAGAGGAAATAACAATTTACACTCTGTTGTTATTACACACAGGCCTGAATTACACACACATGCTCAGTACCTATACATGCACTAAGGGAGAGATGTCAGAGTGCTGCCCATGTAGCTAAACATAAGGTTACACACTGATCATATGTAACGTGCTACATTTGCTGTATTTCTTGTTTAAAAAAAGTTGCAATATTTAATGCAGATTTCACACATACAACCCATATTTATTCTAAAGCACAAATATTTGGATCGTAAGCTATTTGGAGGGTAAGAAAATTATGTTGATAACAAAAAGACATCAAATAAACTAATACTTGGGCGTCTGTGTAGCTCACCTGGCTACCATATGCAGAGGCTTAGTCTTCGACGCAGCGGCTCAGGGTTTGAGTCTGACCTGCGGCCATTTGCTGCATGTCTTCCCCCTCTCTCTTCCACTTTCCTGTCTACGGCTGTTCAAGTCTAAAATGCCCCAAAAATTATAAAAATAAACTAATACCCGATGACATGACTTTACTTCTTTATTCACAGGAGCTGCATGCAGTTACATGTTCCTTTTGTCTTGAATAGATGAGCATCTTGCACATGGCTGCACCAAGTGGATTTTTTATCATTGTGTGTTTGATCGCTTTTCCATTTTTCATCCCTGTGTTAATGTGTCTTTATTTTCTGATTGACCAACCCCAGTAATCATTGTATCTCATCACAACATTGCTCCTCATCTTCTGCTGCAGCTCACCAATACAAAAGACCCAAATTAAACAGACTCATCACAATAAAGCCTGGCATAGACAGTATGTTTTTCTGCTTGAGACCATTATTGCCCCATCCTTTTTCCGGACGGATGAAATTACACGCAGAAGATTATGACAGACATCACTTTGTATCATATCATGTGTGGCTGGTATCTGGTTTTCAGAGTGACAGCGGCACAGAAAATGTAGAAAAAGCACCCACATGGTCAAGTTAACCAATTCAAAGGAGATGTCATAGCAATCACCATGTTACTGTAATTAATTGTAGATTGAATCAAGTCCATTTTCATGGTACCGCTCATACAATTTTCAGTTGATACAATTCTAAAGCAGCCGTGGCAGATGTAGATCCTGCCGTCTGTTCTAATACAGTGTGCTGAATGAGCAGCTCTGCAGAAAATAAATTGGATACAATCTGAGATACTGAGAGTCTTTCCGACTTATTCCAGCTGAATATCTTAACACATAATGGCAGCAGAGAGAATTAACTGATCTTTCTTGCTTATTGAGGTTCTATGCGTCAGACTGAATAGAGCTACAGTCCACATGGTGGAGGATCATCAGTGGAGCTGAAGGGTGACTCCACACTTGACTGCCCAGATTAAGATAGTGACAGGGACCTATGACTGTCTAATTCAATGGGGGCAATCTCTGTAGAAAACACTTCATTCTCAACAATGTCACTTTACTCTCCTGTGCTGCTGCTATTTGCTATGAAGTATTATACATCCAAAGAGGAACACCCCCGCCTTTTTACTTCCATTCAACTAGAAAGCAAGAGCTGTGTTATGAGGGCCAGGCAGTCATCAATTTCATACCATGCTTAAAAAAAAAGATCACAACTCTTCTCACTCATTAGGTTTTAACTTCTTTGACTTTTTTAAGAGCTTTGATTATCAGCAAAAGGCTGAGCATTTTAAAACGATCGCCCCAGTGCTTATGGGATATCCACATCACAGAAAGCTAATGAATGATACATCTGAATTTCTGAGAATCCCTTCATTTCTTTTTCTTTTTCAAAGGGAATGACTGGGATCCGGTTTGCCAAACATCAGAGGTGCTACATCAGGACCCAAACTAAGAAACTACCCACAGTGACAGAGGTGGAGGCTGAGGACACAGAGTTACTGGTATGCCTCCTCCCTCGTCTGTCTGTACCTCAGACTCTGTAGTCCTACAGAGGCTGTTATACATATTGTTGGGAGATAACCAGAGTTGAGCTCTGTGAGCACCACACAAATCCTCCGTCTGTCCATCTTATCCTAGCTCCCTCACCCCTCTCACTGAAGAGTAAACTTTGGTTTGTGGTGCCTGTGAAACTGTCAGAAAGCTGTCCACAAACCCATAGCATCTTTGTGGCTCACATGAAATGGTTTTTGCTGTCAATCTTGAGCCAATGTACATTTTTAATCATCACTTCCAAAGGCTCTACCCAAATAGCCTAAAGGAGAAGGGTGCAGGAGAGGTCTGAGTGAGAGGTAAGCCATTAAAATGGTATTTCTTAAAAGAAGCTTTCTTTGTAAAATTCACGACTCTCTCTCTTCAAGTTTAGAGTGATTCTCTGGATTCTAGTTGTATATGTGAACTTCAACAAAAGGAATGGATGAAATTCAATCAATCAAAATTCTCAATTTTTTCAGTGTCACAGTGCAATTCACTGAGTGGGACTTATGTTCAAAGAGAAAATCCCTCTCTCAAATGTCTCTACTGCTGGCATACTCTCATTTACATTTCACATCGTAGCTGGGAAGAAGTTGCTGGCAAATATCTGACGCTGTTCGCTCACGGCTTCATTTTAAAAACAGAATAAGCCAATTGTCAGTCCAAACTAAAAACACAGTCTCATTTTTAACTTGAACACAAGCTGTTACACCCAAAAACTAAAATAATGTTTTGTTTTTTCTCTCATCTTTGTAATGTCTGATCCACGTTTACAGATACTAATTGCCCAGCCACCACCATATGTCCATGCCATTCCTGTCTTCTTTT
Source organism: Percina caprodes (assembly GCA_013375575.1). Classification (NCBI taxonomy): domain Eukaryota; kingdom Metazoa; phylum Chordata; class Actinopteri; order Perciformes; family Percidae; genus Percina; species Percina caprodes. Next base: position 2,536,949 of record JABXJD010000003.1, on the reverse strand, counting down.
GTGCACTGTGAAGCGTAATTGGCTTAATGCACAGCTTCAAAGTAAATCATCTAAGGCCAGGAATATGAGTATGGCGTATACCAGTAGTAACGGAAGCCCTAATTATTACTGACATTAGTAAAATATAATGATTCTATACCATGTTCAATAAAAAGGTGTTTTCATGTTGTTATTTACACTAGGTTGTTCTAATCAATAATTATGAATAGTCATTGGCAGCCCTGCCTCATGAGATGACACTGACTTATACTTAGCAGGGAGCCTTGAATCAACTGTCAGGCTAAGAAGTGATAACCAAGCAGCCAAACAGGCAACCCTGTCTCCTTGAAACTACATTTATATACTACTAATGTGTGATTTTGAGTGGGGGAAACATAATTGCTGCCTGAACTTATTCACAGGCAACGCTTGTTTGAGTATCTGTACCGCATGTTAGTCATACGGAGCTTGTTAAGGTGGATGGTGGGCGTACAAAGTGCAGGACTTTGATTCCGGAGAGCAATCCGGTGTGTGATTAGGTTAAAGCAGTGGTGGAATGGAGCGTCTGGATGGCTTACCTGGTTGAGCATGTGCACCATGTATAAAGGGTCGGCCGCAGGCTCGGTTCCGGCCTGTGGTCCTTTCCTGCATGTCATTCCCCCTCTCTCTCCCCTTTCAAATCTTCAGCTGTCCAGTATAATAAAGGCTAAAAATGCCCTTTAAAAATGCCCTTCATAAAATAAATAAAATTTAAAAAAGCAGTGGAGGAATGTATCTGACCATATTTACTGAAGTACTGTACACATTCAAGGTCCTTGTACTTTTTACTCCACTACATTTGTCTTACAGCCTTAGTTACTTTTCAGATGACAATTTTAAATTTTTTACTGCCCAGTGAAAACCATGTATCTCCACGTGTTTATCTTGAACTAAGCCTAACCCTTACCTTGGTCGGAGCCAAGAGTTCCACTCTTCTCTTTGGGTTAGCAGCACGGTCTTCGTTCCTGTGTCAACTAGCAATGGCACTCAGTTGACAGTTCATTTGTTTGACATTCAAAACGCAGACATAACATTAACAAATCTCTTTGGGAAACATCACAAGTCAAAAACACAATCCCCTTCAGTCTGTCACTGAGCTGTTCCACCGCAAGATATGTTCCTCTAGTCTGTTTCCCTTTCGCTTTTCAGCACTTTTACACAAAACACACCCACCCCAGCCCGGCAGGCCAATAGAAACCAACAGGTGGATAACTGTATGATGTGACAGGAGGGAGAGTCAATGTCTGGGTTCCGTCTCAGGTTTGTTCCCACCAAGCTAATTACAAGCCACCCCTGACAGTACCTAGAATGAGACATGAGAGGTATGCGCCAGACTGAATAGGAAGGGATGAGGGGAGAAGGGAAGGGGGATGAAGAGAAGTAGGTAGAGATGAAGTAGGAAGGAAATTGGATGAAGGGAGAGGGAGGGCGGGTCAAAAAACAAGGCAGGATGGATTGAACAGGTGATTTAAGGTGTGCTTGAGGTCTGGCCACCACTCCTAAAACCTAAGTTAACTTATAAATAACTTCATAAAAAAGTACTTAACTTTAATTATTAAAAGTATAACAGCTTTAATAATTAAAACTCTCTGCAAACTGAATAAACATACATGTACATTTCCCCAAATTACAATAATTGTTAAATTCATTGCCATACATTATTTTGTGTATAATGAAGTTTATTTTTGTCATTACTCCAAATATAATATAAAAATAAACAGTGACCCTTGGTTTGACCTCACCAAGGTCTGTTATCACATCAGACAGAGGCCCCTGATCAGTCGTTTGTGAAATTCCACCCACGCGTGACCCTGGCGAAGAACAGCACAAGTTCCTGCTCAAGTGGTGAAGCACATGAAGCTCAGAGGGTTTAAAGCCAAGCACTAATAGTTCCTAGTTTAACCCTGCCGCAGGCTTAGAGGAGAGAGCGCTCAGAGCAGCCGAGGCAGGCTTTAGAGCCGAGGTGAAAAACAATGGAAAAAATTGCGGAAAAACTGCAAGCAGCTGATAAGGAAATGCAGCCCCTGTGAGGGAGAACCAGGTGACAAACATGAATTGTTTGCCAGGATTTTTTCCTCTCTTTTCAATTTGCCTCCTCTATGAAACGTCTGAGGGAGTCGTCCCTGAGCTTTATTCCAGTCCCACCAGTCTGACACGGAAATCGCCATCCACCTCCCTCACACCCCTTAACATTGTCAACTGATGCTGCTTGCTCCATTAAACAGCCACTTAATATGGATGACCGAAGCTCACCCAGCAACCCAAAACCTCCCACTCAGACAACAATTGCAAACAGAAAAACTGCAGAGGATGTGAATAAACCAAAGTCCTGCAGGCACACAGTATAGTTTGTTTTGTCTCATATTTGTCTGCAGTGAAGATATGAGCTCAATTCATGACAGGGTAACCAGTGGGACTACTCTGCAACAAAAAAAACTTCAGTTCAGTACAGTTGGTGACGTATTCAATCATAAAGCCTGTTTACACCAGCTAAAAAACAGCAGCAAGAGAACCAGCTACTTGCAGGGCTAGGTTGTAAACTAGTAAAGCTAGTAAGCTAACCGCTTACATGCTAGCCAGCCAGGAACATCATAAGTAACTTTCTGCATTTGTTTCTATTTCTATTCTATCCAAGCTAGAAAACTTGGTAATTGCGCAATCATGAGCAACTCACATCTGCACTCGTCACAAAGTAACATGTGCGACTCGGAATCGGGCAGTGACAGAGGGCTCAATAAAACTGGATAGTGCCATTTTGTACTCTTTCTCTGTCTGTCCCCTCAAAGGTCAGCACTGTCAAGCCAGTTTGCTATTTGTGGTGCAAATTTGCATGTCAAAGTTCACCAAAGTTGAACTCAAAAAACAGCTTTACTTTGCTCCCATAAGCAAACCATGTCCTTCAGGCCTTTACTGCATGTGCCAGCACTCTTACTGTCAGTTGCTTGAAGCTACATTGTGTACGTTGTGTTCATTGTCAAAATCTGTATTGCCCTTCACAAACTTGTCTTTTTTAATTCCAAGTATTCCTATGTGCTTGAAATTTTACATTTGCGCTTGAATGAATTGGGGTAGACTCTCCATTGTCTTGTGCCATCTTGAAACACGTTAGCTGGTAAGGGAAATACAGGCTATACTGCTCCACCTTTGGCGTTTGACTCACAGCTGCTGCTAATTGGTATTGTCGCATCCTGGCCCTGCCAAGTTTGAAGAAGGAAACACGGAAGACCACACGTATTCAAAATCCAAATTTCAGGACAGTTTTCATCTTCAAAAGCAAGAGACTGGCGACATCAGAAAAAAGAGTGAACATTGGAGATGCTTTGGACGCACACACCAACTCCCAACTAGTTAATTATCCTCCGGACCACTGTAGTCCTTTTGTCACTTTCCTACATGCACTCCAACAACCACGGCTGATAGACAGCCTTTTTGCACACTTGCGCTTTTTGAAGCGTGACGGCTACCATAAACGCACACCAATACATACTTTCAACTGCATGGCGAGAGAGAGTTTATTGTGATATATAATCTTAAAACTAGATGGGAGGAATTCTTACACAATGTAGCTTTAAATATGGGTGTCAACTAACATTCCCCACCTGATACTCTGCATAGTGAAACCCCCTCCCTGTGTAATGTACAGTATGCAAACCCTCTTCATGAGAAAATATTTGTTGATCTCTGGCGAACATAGCTCCACTACAATGTGTCATGTAGACAGTGTTTCCCCCTTGGGACACAGTGGCAAGAGAGGTTAAATTCATTAACTACAGCACAACTGCTGTATAATTAAGTTGTAAGCACTGTGGGCAGAAAGAATACATACACCAGGAACAGGCCGCACAAAACAAATTAGCATCATTCCCAAGGTCCAATACTTGATAATAGTTGCTTGTGCCCTAATAATATATCATTTGTCAATATCAAAATAGAAAAGCCTTTCAAAAGTGTGTATAAACTAGAGGACTATAATCATGTTGTCTTTGTGGTTGTCAACTGGCATTTAGAAATCCCTGCCCCATGCTGACCTTTCCTACTTCCCCCCAGGCCCTCTCCTGCAAGTTATTGGAGTCGTTTCTCAACTGTGAAGTCAAAGTCATGTTGCGAGCCCCGTGTCGTGACCTCCATTTACTTTCAGAGAAGACTCACTTGACTTCAGTGGTTAAGAGGCCCAATTAGAGAGTGCTGTTTGTGTTCCTCGAGTGTGATTTTAATTTCTGCAGCCACAGGAACAGTGAGCCCAGCAGCTCATTGCCAGAGCAACCCCTACGTCATACCACCACAACCCTGCCACATCCGTCCTCCGAGTCATCATTAGTCTACTGACTGGCGCTTAAAAGTGAGGGAAGTTTGTTTAAAGCTTGGGCTAAACACCTCCTTCACCCAAACACAACAGAATGTGCTTAAAGTACTCATATTATGCATTTTGGCATTTTGTTATATAACATTTTTGTGCACGTTATAAGTTTACAAAGTGAAAAAGCCAAAAGTCCACCCCAAAGGTAGTCTGGCTATCACCAGACCAAGCCAAGCTCTATAGAGTTGAGATTGAGCATTGGTCTGGCGAGTCTGCTCTGTACAAGAGGCCTGACCAACAGGGATAGTTCAAATGACTCTGTACACAATTGGTTAGTCCTTCAACCAATCAGACCAACGATCTGGGTAACGTACTTTGTAGAGCAAGCTTTAACCAAAGCCTGTTGGTAGTAAGGCAAACACATCCTTCTTCTGTAGGAATTGTTCCAATGAAAGTTTCTGTTCCGTTTTAAGAGAAAACTTGCCTTGTCTTGCCTTGTCTTTTAAAACAGCAGCGAGAGTGGCATCAACGGGTTGCTGCGCTTCGGTAGCCAACATGTCAAATGCTTACTGTCTATGGTTGAATGTAAACAAAAAGCTGCTTGTCGCTTCTCTATTGTCATCAATACCCGCCAATAGCGCGCAAGGTAGATAAGCCAGTTTGTGATTGGTTCCCTCAAGCAGGAGAATTAAACATGCAGGTTTTCAGACTGAGCTGCAGGGAGAAATCAAATCACCAGCAGAGTGGGCGGGGTTTACCCAGTCTACACCAAAGGGACTTAGCATCTCCAACAAAAAACACTGTTCACAAACTTCTCCAAACAGCTCTATTGTAGTCCAGCCTTTACTTCCGTGACAAACGTGCGTCACTTTGTAACACACGTTATAATGCTTGCCTAGCTGCTAACATAGCATGCCCTCATACTCTGCTTCTGACTGTGCTGACCTAGGTACTGCACGTCTGCAACTCCCAACAAAGACTGAACAGAAGTAAATGCCTCACTCTGTAGCTAAAACAGAGAGCTCAACACACAGGGTGAAAAGATGAGCTTCAGCAATGTGCAGTACAACAAAAATATGGTGATTTTTTTAATTAAACCATGTAAACCTATTCTGATATAACCTCTAAATACAATTATGAACCTGAAAATGAGCACACTATGAGCACTTTAAGCCTTTTTTTTGCTTCTCTGCAGGTCACAAATGTGCTGCTCAATGACAAACGAGAAGCAACAGGGAAAGCAAAACTGTAATTCAAGCGAGAGTGACAGGGGTGAACATGAGGGAGGGACCACGACCCAATATAAATGATTCTTGCTCCTACTATAGCCCCAGGATTCTACGTCAAGCTTAACTAATGTGCAATTAAGCTTTAGACTGGGAGAAAATCACCTTGTAAAAACATTTGTCAAGTGAACTGTTTTTCTGTTCTGGGTTGCTAATTAACAAGGGAATGGGAAGAGGGGTTTGTTTGTGTGTGTATTTACATATACATGAAGAAAATAAATATCTGCACTGTTAAGGGAGAGCATTACCAAATCCCCTTCATATGTCTCTATTAGACAACACTGACGTGTAGTCCCTATCATTAAGCAATAATAGTTTACTTTACAGCTCATGAACTACAGTATCAACAAATTAAGCACACTGATAGTGCTGGGTGCCAAGCGGGGGGGGGGATGCAAGGCTTTATTGTGTCTGTCACATTAAACGATATTGCAGCCACACTCAGAATAATGAAGACCACTTCTAAAGTCATTTAAAAGTCAAATCATCACTGTCTGTGAATTTCAATGATGTATGACAGAAAGAGCATGCCGCAGGCTTGAGAAGAGGGTGAGGAAGAGAAAGAGGAGGGAGTCAGGGCAGTGGGAGTCAGGAGTCTGGAAGTTGTGGCCCTCTCAGTGGACAGAAAGGTAAAAGATAAAAACAATGACACTGGAGCTGTTGCGTGGCTCAGGGGAGTAGAGCGCAAATGCAGGACTATATAGTTTGTGTGGGGCCTGGACATATCTGCAGGCTCTAACATGCTATATTGTGCGTGTGCGTGCGTGCGTGTGTGCGTGCGTGTGTGTGTTCCTCGCAGGTGGAAACCGAGGCCATGGATATGGATATGACGGTGGAGGAGTCCCAAGTATGGGTTCCTGCCGAGGAGCCCATCGTTAACCCAGCCTTTCTCTTCAACTCTAAGATCTGGGAGATTTGCCAGGAGCTGCCCATCCACTGGATCCATCCTTCTCCTCTGAGCGGTGAGAGCAGAGGGATGCAGATTATTAACACTCTGGCCAGAGGGCATCCCCACAGGCTATAGGCAGGTCCATAGAAACCACATGTTTTCCCAACCACATTAAGCATCCAGCCCCGGCTATGCTCTGTGTGTTTGGAAAGTTGAGAGACTGATAGCCAGTGGTGAAAGAATCATTCTAGAGTAAAATTATAAATAACAGAGTGGAATTACAAGTAAACTCTAAAAGTAAGTATAGAAGTGTAGCAAGACTACTTAATATACTAATACTCAAAACTAAAAAGTACTCATTATGCAGAACAATGCCCACTCAGAGTGTTTTAATATACGATATAACATCAAATATAATTGATTAATTGATTGATAATATCAACATGTAAGCAACATTTTAATGGATAAGGTTCAGGTGGAGCTGATGTTAAAAATGTAATGTAATTATGTAGTTGAGTCATGAAGGTTTTTTTTCAAATGACGAAAATGAAAGCTGAAAGTCTAGTTAGATTATTATAACCTTAGAAATCATTTTTTTTAGAAGAGAGTGGAGCAACTCATTTGTTTTATAGAATTTATGTTTATTGAAAATCAAAAAAAGGAGAATACGCCACAATATTAACAGATGATGGATAGAGTTAATATAAAAAATTTATCAGAAATAAAAATGTTATGTGTAATTGTGGACCATTAACTCTCTTGGAAACCTAACTTAGCTTATATAAAGACAAAAGTGTCCAAAAGTATTTACCAAATCTGAACAAAAAAGTACAGGATGTTGGATAATACAAATGTTAAGTGTAACTACTTAAATTATATTCTAGCTGATAGTGATCAGAAGATTTGCTTTTTTGGGATTTTCCTCAAAAGGCTGTGTAGGCTTTACTAATTAGAATCTGTGGAAAGTTATTTATATGTTAGTATCACAACAGCCATAAAACCATTGCTACACAGAAGCATGAAAAAGCTTGGAATAAATTCCAGAGTATTTCTCCTGAATGTTAGTAATTAACATAAAGCCACTGGGAAAATAGAGTGTGCGAGCCAAAATGTAATCTAAGAGCTTTACTTACAATAGAAAAACTGATGCAAGAACATAAACAGCTCCTCTCTTTTCCACTCTCTCAGATGCTGAGGTTGGAAATGTGGATGCACCCGACGCAGACGTCCCAGGTCAGCGTTTCACCCGCGACGTCCTGGACCACCCTGCCGTAAACGACTATGTAAGTAGGCCCCCCTGCGGCACATCAACTATCAGCCACACCACAATCTACAGTAGAGCCACTTCAATCAGCTCCAGCTTTGCCTCGACTCTTTCTGCATATAAATCACTCACTAATTGATGTTAAAACTGACTTTGTGCACCAGAGGGCATAGCAATTGCTCTATATATCTGTTTAAGTAAGGCCAGTTCATTGAAGACTCCCTTAATGTCTCTCCATTAATTGAGAGGAATATCCAGCCTTTCAAAGGCAGAAACTTGTGCCTACAGCGACCGTTAGTTCCTTTTCTCACTTCCTTTTTTTCTGAGGCACTACGAAGGAGCACTCTCAAGGTCAGTCATTACTTCACAGATAATGTTATGTTTATTAATAATGCTTTAATTATCAAAGTGTATAAAATGACTGGAAAGGCCAAGTGGCATATTCTGGTGTTCTGATGTAAACTGCTCAACACTGTATGATTAATCATCCCTGACTCTGAGGCAAAACCATATAAACCAGATAACACAGGAAGTATGCACTCATATTAACACAAAGAAATTGCGAGTGCATACTAATGATATCAGAAACATACACAGGTGCAACGATATCCCACACACATACATTCTGTACTCGCAGGTGAATAGCCACTAAAGCTAAATTCAAGGATAATGAGTCGGGCTCGGTCTGCTTCTCAGAGCTGTGAGAAATGGTAAGAGACACACAGAGAAATGAGACATCCTATAATGTTGACATTTATCAGAAACACCTCCCGCTCAACTCCTCATATCCCCTCCCCCAGCCTCCTGTGTCTTCTCCCTCATCATCTGCGGCAGGAGATGCAGTGCTATGCAATTAAAACATACCAGGGGATGAAAAACTTGTCTCTCCTTTTGAAGCGTTCTGGCACTATCAGCTGAGTAATACATACCATTGCAATCCATTCCAGCAGCACATCCAGGCTCTGTTTGTGGGTCCGGCGATAACAAAGGCCTTTGTGGCCAAGCAGAGGGCAGGCAGCAGTCTGTAATTGGGAGTCTGAACTCTCACTTATTCTAGTGGGATGCCACATGTGTTAAATATTTTTATTTTTTTGTGCCTCGTCCAGACCTCATGTTAAAGTGCACTCAGTCAGAAATCACACAAAACACACACACACACACACACACACACACACACACACAAAAGTTGGCTGCTCACACTATGTAGCTCTCTACCTACATCCTTTCATCTATCATGCTCACACATGTTGACACATAATAATATGCATTCACTTCATCTGTGTTTCAGAACTTTTCACAGTCTACGTCTGTAAAGCAGAATAATCGTTTGAGCCCTTGTGACAGAGGCTGACAGATATATGAAAGTGACCTTTGCCACAGCTGCCATGTCAGAGTGCAGTGTGTATCAGAGGTGGCCCTGGAAATTTCGAAATGAATAACTACCATCTGACAAGGCTGACGGGATGGTATCACTGTCCTTGACCCATGAAGCAAGAAGGGGCTTCCAATATGAGTTGACCTCACATAGACAAGGAAACAGGTTTGGCGTGTGCTTCTGCCTGCATCAAAGTGTTGTATTGTGTGTTAAACTTGGACCACACTCAGGGTCAGGCTAGATGGCTGTTAATGCATAACACAAGTGTAAAAAGCTAAAGAAATTCCAATCCATGATTGCAGGAGCTGTTTGTGCCTGCAGAGAAATCTTTACACTGAAGCTAAAGCCCCTTATCACTCTGCAGAACAGGCAGTGTTTACTGAAATACATGATTATATGCTCATTCAATTACATCCAATGCCACGCCACTGTGAGATGAAAATCTGAGATCAGGATCAAGCGGTGAGGCAGTTTTATGTGTTGTGACCGTCCTGTACCTCTACATAAAAAATGTGTTTGGATTACAAAGCAGGGTATGAAACAGAAATGTTATCTCCGCTGTTTTGATCCCAAAATGAATGTGACGAGCTCTGCTATGAGATTTAATTCCACATTCAGGCGCGTGCTTCAAGCTCATGAAGAGCGGTGATCAGTGTGTGTGAAATAACACCAACAAGTGTGGAGATTAGAGGAGTCGTGCTTTGATTCATTACATCTTATTGAATGACTGACGCAGTTTTTATACTCTGCAGACTCATTCATATCCAGCGCCTCATATTATGCACAGAGGTGTCTGTGTGTGTGTGTGTGTGTGTGTGTGTGTATACGTATACCAGAGTGTGTGATGAAATCAGATGCAGCAAGGGGGTAATGGCTTTTACTCTTCATTAATGCTGCTTGTTTTTGAGTGACTGCCTCAGATTTCCCAAGGTGAACAATTCTTATCACCGCAGCATCCCACTAGAGACGGCAACTCCGAGTCAGCGTGATTAATATGTACCCTCTGTTTTAAAAGGATAGCTCTGATTAATTGTCTTTAAGGTACAATGCCGACTATTGGCTGTTTGTTTTGATAAACGCAGCATCATTTGAATAAAATAATTTCTTCATTTTCTGAGCCGGAGCTCCAGGTTTGTAACATCCCAGTTTGGGCTGCGAGGAGCAGATAAGATTATCATTGGTCCATTGACAGCTTTCGTGTTGTTTCTATAACAGATTGTTGCCTGGAAGCTGATGACCTGAAACTTGACTGAAACAATAAATCATTAAAAGCTTACCTGCTCTTGTCATAATAATACATCAAACCCAGCTATCGTAGATATCATCTGTCACAGCCTGTCTATGTGTTTTAAGTATGTCTCACAAGTGTGTAATTTTACTTGATTTATCATAGCTCACATGAAATGCAGGGTGTACATTTTAGGAGTCATGCTTATGATGATTTTTTGTTACGTGATTATAGCTGCTACATTAAAGAAAACATAAATTGTGTGTAAAACCACTCTGATTGACTGCCCACTGACTTAAAGTAGATGCAAGAAAACCTCTAGTTCCCACTCTTAATCTAGCAGGGGACTAAAGGGACTCAGCCATGTGCTCTTGCGGGTCCTCCTCTTAAACAATTCCCACACATTGTTTTATTCCCAGGAGCGGATGTGTTTTGTTCTGCACTATTACATGTAGCTGACTCACTGAAAGCACTTGAATGCCAGTTTGTTCTTAATGTGAAGTCATCGTCTCCTGGATCCCAGCAGTTTAACGAGACAGCGCCGGATTGTCTCTAAGGATTCATTTACTAAAAGAGATTGAAATGTGGTCAAATGCACACTGAGGGCAGTTGCCTCAACTTGCGAGGTGAGTTAAGTGGCACTTCTCCAAACCCCATTTGGAGTTGCTCTTGATCAAAGGCATGGCACTCAACCCCCCCCCCCTCCCCCTCCGAGTCTATGAGGGCATGAACCAACCAGAACAATAGAAAAATCCAAGGGCCATTAATTCTACCCAATTTACCTTTCGTTTGGGTTTCATTTGCCCCCTCTATAAATTCAGAGACAGCCAGAAAGAGCAAATGAAAGAATCCTTGTTAGGCGATCATTACTCTGCTAATTGCTTTAGGAATGTGCCATGCACTTAAAGTCAAGGTCAGGGGGAGGCTGCCAAGACGTGGGGAGCTATAATTTGAATGCTCTACTGGAAGAGGGTTTGCCATTTTGGTGCAGAGTGTGGGCTTCGGTCGAGGGAGTTAAGAGGTCAGAGATGAAAGAAATAGTGTAATTATGCTGGTACCTATCAACATTAGAGTCCCTTTGATTGAAGATAGCACTGGTAGAGAGGCTGTGGATGCTGGATTCAGCGAATGGAGCAATGCCGCCTCTGGTATAATAGAAAGGTCAAGGGTATTATATCATATTTTATGCTCCAGCAGCCTAAATCAAGCTTGCTTACTCTCTTTGTCACAGTCATCAAGCATGGCACAACTTTGCATCTTCACAGACATCAATTCTGATTGTTTCACTCCTGTTTGTTTTTTACATATATTCTGCTGACCTACAAACAAAACAGGCTCATTAATTCATGCCATCCCCTCCTCTTCTTTTTTTCTTCTTCTCCTGCCTTTGCCTTGGGAGGACTGACATTTGTCATGTGTGTGTGATTGTAACCCTGCCCACTGCTGTGTCCTCTGCAGAGAGACATTGGAATTGAGCTGGATAACCGTCTGGATGACAACGGCTACTGCTGCCAGTACTGTCGCCGTGGTTACCGCTACTGCCGTCGCTACCACGAGCCCTTGGGTGGCTTCAACCCGTGGCCATACTACTACCAAGGAGGCCGGGTAATCTGTCAGGTTGTCATGCCGTGCAACTGGTGGATCGCCCGCATGCTGGGGAGGATCTGAGGAGGACGTGTGCTGTCTGAGATTTAAACTGTATGTCGTTGTAGGTGCAAATTCTCCTGTTAATAAATATTCCAGACCACTCTGAGACCAAAGCAGTCCATTGCACACAGTTACTATCCAATCTGAAAGTTAGCCCACAGTCTAAATGGCATTTGAGGTGTTTTGATTCTTTGTTAAAAGGTGCACTATGAGTTCCTTTATGATCACTTCTGTTAAAAAAGTAAATTTAAAACAAAACAGAGCAAGCTTGCTCATCCCCCCATGTAACTCCCCCCCTCCCCGTAACTGTCATGACTAACTGATTAACCCCCACCCGCTCCCCCAACCGTCTTGTCAGTGATTGGCTGGAGTGATTTGTTGTATTTTGGTGCACAGGCTGTGCCCCTAGTGTTTGTTTGACGTTTCCGACCCCTGTGTTTATCTCAGTGTTTTCAGGGGGCCTGCAGCTAGCGCATCTGGGAGAGATGCCTACGATTTGAAATGCAGGAACTCATGGTGCACCTTTAAAAGGCATTGCTCGTTTACAGCTGTCTAATTTTCTTTGCTTATCTACCCATTTAGTATTCTTGCTATTTGATTCTGTTGAATGAGTGCAATTTAGTGTGGAAGATGTCATCAGAAGCTAATCTGCTCTAGCACTCTGTCCTGATTTTGTCATGCATTCATTTATTTTACTTCATAGGTTAAAAGGCTTGTTCTAATACTGTATGTTTGGAAATGTCCTTACAGCAGGCACATATATGCAACAGTCTGAGTGGTGCTATCACATTAACTAAATATATATGTTTTGTCGCCGTTGTTTGTGATCTGTTTAATATTATTGCTCAAGCAAATGAAAAACCCTCTCTATATCCACGTACTATTTGAATAATATATGCAATATATTCAACTTAACACAAAATGAGGGAAATACACAAATACGCAAATTAAAATAAGATAAAACATAATTAATATCATGTTAAACTAAGGAGGTTCAGTATAACTGAAGATGTACGGACCTCAGCTGTCTTTTGTGATGTAGTTGCTGTTGTCTTATGCTTCATTGTTTTCCCTCTTGTTGCAATCCACAACATTCTTTAAATAGTGCTACTGTTCAAACAGTTTCTTCTTTGCTTAGGCGATTTTAATCTGTAAACCCACATCTCAATCTGTCGAACTGAAATAACACTCATCTGAAAGTAACAGATAAGCAAGCGAGATAGGCATTTGCAATTGATGTTCTGTCATCAGAATAACAAGGTGCATAAATGCCCAAGAGTATTCAAGCGACGTGAGATATTTAAAAGTTAAACAGAGAGACAAAAATGGAGCACTCATGTTGTCCTGGTTTGCTTTGAAGGCTTCTGTATGTTTCTGTCTTTATGATTTTTTTTTCCCAATTAAAATTTCATTTTATCATATAATGTAAGTTGTAAAATCATAGGAAACAATGTGATTTGAAAGTTAATATGCGGGTTTGAATCTGACTCATGCTATCCATAAGATGTCCTAGTCTCTTCTCCATTAGTCCCATTGCTCATTAGCAAAAACATTTAGCGTCAAATTGACAAGAAAAAGCTAGACGTACATGCTTTTATTGTTTCGATTTCATAACCTGAGTCTCTCTTGTGTATCTGATGCATAATAATGCATTGCCTACTTAAGGTAAAGGTGGATGATGACTCATATTGGCAATGTGATAATAATATCAGTAATCAATATTTTTCAGCAAAAAGGATGAAAAAGGGCAAAACATATTACTGTATGTAAATGTTTTATGGATATGCTCAAATGGAACTCAGACTGCAACCTTATTATTTTTAAATCAATTATGTCAATAGCCCAAAGCAACATATAAGTAAAAAACTGTGGCATGAGTTAACAAATGCAATAACATACTTCAAATAAACTGACAAGTGTACAGCAAAGCCTCTAGGCATTTCTAAAAAGTTCATAAAATCATTGTTTTTATAATTCATTTCTCACTATGTCCCGCTTATCACATCAAATAGTTGAGTGTTTATTGAAGTAATGCATCCAGCATGCTGGTTGCTGCTGCTTTTGTAGAGCTTTTTCTTTCAGAACATTTGGAAATAGTATAAAGTGTTATTTTCCGTAACACGCTGTTTGTTGTCTATCTACCAAGGTCTCTGAGGACTTTGAGGACTCTTTTGTGTAGTCGTAAGAGCAAATTGCTGTGGAAGCCCTGAGAGTTGGTCTGGAAGGGATGGCTCACCCTGACTGGAGAGGCTGATACAGATATTACAGCTGGCTCTCTGAGAGCTTCTCATGTCTGATGGGACAAAAGTCCAATATTAACCATGTAAGTGCAGACTTCTCACAATTAAAAATCATCATGGAGGAGACCCAAAAACGACAGTGGATCTGGATGCATACTGCAGTTGTACCTTTATGAAAGCCAAACATTGGCACAGTCCAGTTGTTGTATGCTGAAAAAGTGCTTTCATGTCTTGGTATGTGAAACACAATTATCCAGAGATCATCCAGAAAGCAGCTTGAGGAAACCAAAATCTACAGCTTTTGAAGCTGCTAGCATTCAGTGTTCATGGCTTCAAATTTTCAAATAAAATGTAAATAATGGGATGTTAAATGAATAAATGTAGCTTAGTTACCAAGATATTTAGCAATTGACTTCAAAGCCCAGTTCAAATATGTCAGGAACGGAACAAAACGAGGCAGAGTCGGTGGAGTTCAGCTTGAAAAAGTTGTTTTTGGTTTTCTTCTGAAAATGAAAACACTTGAATAATTCCAAATCAAATTATCTTTGATTACTAGTATAGTGCGTTTTAATACCCTTACATCTATATAAATGAAGGTTAATTTGCATTTATACCCTATATGGTTTAATAGTCTGCATTAGATATGAGGCAAAATAGTCTTGGGTTTGTGACAGTGAACACCTCCCTTGTAGACCAGAATGAAGGAATATATCATTTCAAATGAAGCCCTGCACAATTTTCTCATGCATTTTATACACTGTCTAGGAACCCCCCTCCAGCACTTGTTTATCACTGTTTTGATGGAGAGCAAACGACATTGACTACTCTGCAGGAAAAACAGAGATAGTGAGCGTCTACCAGGTTGGCACAGTTCAAAGGATTTTGCCTACCTGGCCTGAGGAATGGCCACTATCATTGAAGCTCACAAGTGAATTAATTCCTTTTGTTACTTATCAAAAAAGCAGTGAAACTTCACTCCCAGCTGCTTATTTTTATTTCAAATAGTCTCTCGTTCATTTAGATCAATGAGTTGCTATTCTGGGGCGGAGGAGAGTGAAAACCAATGTATGAGGAGTGTCTGTATTTAGATTACTAACGTGAAGGAATAGCTTTCTCCAATCCAGACTGATGCTCAGGCTCTGCTCAGGACACGTGTATTACCAGTGCCATCTTGTGCAGAGAGAGGTGTACTGCGACAAAATCAAACCAGACGTTTTATATTTTTGCATTTTAAATCTATGTTACATTGCTGTAAATACATTTACTGTTGATTCTCTGAGAAAACCCTCAAACTTAAAAACAGGTCTATTTAAATTAACCTTGGCTTCAGGTTGACAAATTAAACGACAATGGCAATGGCCATGCGACTGCAGTCATCAACCCCTTTTCTCTGTAATGTTGCATGTTGGTCTGGTGACCTGATGGTTAAATAAGCTCTCCCTGTACTGTTCCTGCTACAGGCTGGAGGCACAATAATGTCAGCCGTCATCCTTCAACTGCTCCCACTGTGAGAGGCAGCATGGCACAGCAGTAAACACTCGCGCTGTGTCAGTGGCTGCAGGCGACACAGAAATAGTCCTCCTCTCACAGGACCAGACTCTCACTCCATCTTCAGGGTCTCTGACTCACCAACCAAAGGAATAGCACAAACATATCGGCTGCTAGTAGCCCCTCATCATTTTAGTAATCCATAACAGCCTCCGTTTAACATATGGCAGGTGATCGATAAACCGCCGAATAGAAAAGCAAAGTGTCCGTTTAGATGTAATAGAGGGTTGTTGGTTGGTGATTTTCAGACTATATACCCAACTGTAAAAGGAAAATGTTTGTTGGAGTGAAGAAGGTTGTAGTGGTGTCTCTGTGTGTGTGTGTGCGTGTTTTTAACCCTATCACTAGATTATATTGAGTGGTACACAGCAGTGCATGTGTGTGCAGACAGAGCTACAACAGTAGGCAAAACCTGCTGCCAGACAGCTTCCTTAACACCACCAAACCCCCTCCTCCCCGACCCTGAACACAAACACACAAACACACACACACACACACACACACACACACACACAATCCAAACCAATGCACTCCCCAACACACACACACACACACGAACATAGCACATGCTCTAACCAAATCAATCCAAGGCAGTAACCCTCCCACACGGCAGCCACAGCCTAAACGCACAAACACACACTTCACTCTGCAAGCTGTGGTGACAGACTCAGCTGTCTTCAGTTCTGGGCATGTCACATGCTAATGAATCCACCCACAGCAACTGAAGAAGCAGTCCTCTTCAGTACAGTCCAATCAGTCTCTGGCCTGCTAATGGCTCCAATCCAGTTCTCTCCAGTCGTGTGACTTGTGGTTGAATGTCCCTCAAAGCTGCAACAACCCAACAATAAGACTTTGAGGCAAAAATGCTTCATTTCCATTATCTCAACAGAAGAAATTAATTGACATAGTAACCCCTTGCAAGCTATTTGTTTCCAAGTTTAATTTAGTTTTCTGTTTAATTTTTTTTCAAAATGTAACTTGAGTGACATTTTATCTGTGCCTCACAATTTCAAAACCACTTTGTCTGCAATAAAAACAACAAAAGTGGTTATTCAGTGATGAGAATTTTGTTTTTAATTAGTACATTGACTTTTCTTAAAAATCTACTCTATATTCAGTATAAGGGATGCAATTGGCAACCCCAAGACAGTAGAAGCAACTAAAGATAAGCAGTGTGCATACCTCAACATCTCAAAGACAACAAGCTTTAGGCAAAAGGCAGGGCAGATATGGGAATATGCACAACACAAAAAAAGAAAGGCAGCAAATCCCCACTCTATGCAAATTTCTATGCAAATTTAACCCAGTGTAATTATTGATTGTCGAACATGTGCATGTACTTAAACAATAAGTATACATTCAGAGTGTCTTTGCAAACCCAGAGCCCTTTGGCTGATGAGGGGTTGTAAAGCAGCGTTTAACGCATGTCCTTAGGTGATAGATGAGATGGAGGTCAGAATGTCTGAATGTCCTCACTCTTCAGCTACAGTCTGGGTGGAAAATACAACCAATTTAACTGTGATACCACTCAGGATCAATATGGCTTCATCCACTGCCGGACAGAGGGGCCAATCGGATGGCTGACCTGAGAGGTCCTTAACAATATGGGACAGCAAATAAAGAAGGCACAGACTGGACTGACCAGAGACTAGGAGAGGAAGAAGAAAGAAGATGTGAGGAAATGAGGAGCTGAGATGAGAAAAATAAGAAGAGAAGAGAAAAACAAAGGAGACTAGGCCAGAGCAAATGAGGGGAGAGAGGAGTAGAAAGGAGAGGAGCAACACTGGTACGTCTTTGTACCAAATAACTAAATGAAATTTGACATACTGATTGATACATTTGATACTTTTTGCAGAACATAATCTTTTTAAATGCAGAGTCCCTAATGCTGTTGAAAAATGTAAAGAGGTATGTCTGTTTAAAAGAAGGAACCAAAGCATGTTCAAATCAGACACACAACAGAGGATATCTACAATAACAATATAACAGTGGAATAATTATGCTGCACTGAGCACTGGAGTCAAAACTCAAAGGTGATTATATGGAATGCTATACAAATAAAAAATGTTGGTCTTAAAAAACAAAAAAACAAATAAGTTTCCTGGTATTAAGGTTCATAATCTTTGTATTTTCCCTCATGTTTACACACGTAAATAGAAGACAAATGTGCCTTTCTTTATACAGAATTTAGAAAACCACAAAATAAATAAATTCACTATGGCCTTAAAATTGAATCTCAATTGTATATTATATATATGTGTGTGTGTATATATATATATATATAGATATATAGATTCATATATATATTTCATTACAACAGGATTTAAACCTTTGAGCCTCTAAAGTAGAAGCTGATAAAATCCTTTATCCTGCATATTCTTTCACTCCGTTTGTGCCTCACTATCTTGCTGTGCCTCCAATTTGCAATTCTATACAAACATTTTTAATGTTGGACTGTCCTTGGTGGACAGAAAATGCCCATTTCCATAGTAACACCGTGTTTTAAGGCCAGGACTAATAGAGAGTGAATGCATACCTGTTTTGTTTATATGAAAATAAATGAGTAGTACGTTCTTACAGTTCTGAAAAACCATTTAGTCCATTTTTTATCTTATTCCCAGACGTTTTCACAAAAAGGTCTTGAGCTATTTGAACTTCCTGTAAGGCACTCTTCAATTAAACTCTGAGATGTGTGTGTTTTTTTCCGGATTGGACACTGTGGCACAGCATCCAAATTTGTTTGTTGTTTATTTAATATTTTTTAAACGCACATCCCCTGCACGTTCTCAGAAGTCTGAGTTCATTGCACCATTTGGCATTCAATCCACAGTTTTGGTTTCTTGCATTCTCCTCTTTAAACATACAAGTCCAATGAGATTCAAGGTAAGAAAATGACTAACTGGCACATTTGGTAGACAGGGATCCCTGGTTTATCCAATGGCTGTTGTCCTGGAGGGGGAGGTTGTTGTCTGTGTATCTGTGTGTGTTAATGTCTATGGAAAAGTATCCCAAATTGGAAAAGTGACTCCTTAGAAAACCTAAACACTCCTCTGATTTTTTTAAATTAGGCACATAGTCACAAAATATGTGAGTAAACAATAAATCCTGAGGCTGAACTGACCAACCTTCCAGAGGCGCATGCCTTAAGATCCCTCACTCTGATCTTTGATCAGATCGCTGTGGTACAAAAAGAAAACATTAAGTCTGTGGTCAAAATGGATTCAATTGCTGTTTTTGGTTCAGCTTGTGTCCTGAAGCCCTAAGCCTCTGCAGGCTCTGTCTTTATCTGGACAAAGTTTGCAGGCAATTGGACAGACAGTGGCAGCTCCTGCAGGCCTTTGATTCCCTGCTCAGGCTGCAGGGACATCTCCCCACGCACTTCCAGCTCCTCTACAGGGGTCAGGCCCTCACCAGGGCTGCTGCTCTGGGAGAAATGTCCATTCATTATAGTTTCACTCATAGCCTCATAGCCCTGGCTTTGACTGGTATCAATGATCACAGTCCTATACTGCAGCTCTGCTTCCCCTATCTCAATCTCTTCTTTGTCAAAGATATTTTCTGCCAGCGATGGGTCACCATTCACCATCGACTGGAAGTAGCTGGGGTCCAGCATCTCCTCTTTAACATGCAGCCCTGAGAAGTCGCTCGATTTGAGCACAGTGGCAATTACGGTGCCAGGCTGCTGTGCCACCATGGTCTGCCCACACGTTGTGTTGATGGTGACCAGACGAGGGATAGTGCTGAGGTTAGAAGCGGTGGAACTAATGACTCCTGAAGGGGAAGTGCAACAGGAAGAGGCGGTGGAGCCCATACTGGTGACCAAGAGGTGCTGAGATAGGCCATCCTGCAGGCTGTTGGCTCCACCTGCTAGAGAGGCCGTCTGGATGGTGAGCACATCTTTACCACCTGCTGTGGTGGAGGGCATGGTGTGGAGAATAACCCGAGGGGGGGAGGAGTGGCACGAGTCCCCATTGGCCATAACCGTGGTGAGGGGAACAGACTGAAGAGAGCCGGGAGATGTCAGGACCATAGGAACTGATGCCGGAGCAGTCATTGCCCTGAATAGACAAAAAATAACTGATTATGTACTTGTGTTTCTTCATCTTCCCTGACAGAGCTGGTGTAATTAAATATTCAGTTTGTAGCATTGAAAATATAGAAAAGGATTATTTTTTAATGAAACCATATTTAGAAAGTTCCCCAGTGCACAGCTATGATCCTTAACAGCAGAACTAATGCCCTTATTAATTTAACAAACTGCATTGTCAGCTGTAATGCAGAAGTCATTATTCTCCTTGATTCCTAACTGCAGGCTATGTTTAACAGCTTCAAAAGCAAGATGACTGATAATATATTGATTGTGCAGGCAAGTATTACAACTAAGAAACTAAGAATACCAATCAGCTGGGTCAAGACATCAACAACAAATGAGCATTATAAGATTTACAAAGGTAGTATGTACTGCACGCCTACTGGATTGGATTTTACATGTTTTGCTGTTATTGCATCCATTCCTCCACATCAAAGGTTTGAGCAAACAGTTTACCTCAATTTCTGAAAAGCTGACAAGGTTTTAAGATAGAATTGAATTCCCTTTCAAGTTGCAGCCATTAATAAAATGTCAACATGGGTTGAGTCATGTAATTTGAATTTCAAGGGCAAGTGTATTTTTATGCATGTGTGTATGACCAGCAGATTTGAGTAATTTTATGTGTCAGGGGTTGTGAATTTCCACGGCCACCGAATAAATAAGATTCACACCTTAAACGCTCACATGAAAAGTTGTTTGTTATCAAAGCATACTGCGGGTTAAGAAAATCTCCTTTCTGATGTTGGATTTCTGAGGTTCACAGTGATATTGATATTTGACATCACCAACAATCTGATACAACGTATCGCCAGATTTTTTTTTGACAGCATTTTCTGTTAGATAAAGACATTTATTAAGCATCCCTTATAGGAATAATTTGACATTTCGGGAAATTTGCTTTCTTGCCAAGAGTTAGATGAGAAGATTGTTACCACTCTCATGTCTCATGCCTGTTTAAATTATGTAAGGCTACAGCCAGCAGTCGGTTAGCTGTGCTGGAACAATTTTTTTTAATGGGAACAATGACTTCCCTGAGTTTTTTTGTCACTGCAAGGTTGGGAATCTCCTACCTCATATGTTCATCTTGGACAGCTGACCCATGGTTGGTCTGCAACATATGGACAGCTTGAAGGAGCTGCTCGGTCTGTCCATCTTCCTGGTACAGATATTCATCAATAGGCTCCTTCTTCATTTGCTTCACTGAGACTTGGTGTTGACCATGAGCCCTCCCGTGCCCTTTGGACCCTCCACGGACCACAGACCGCCCGTTGTTAGATCTCTGATTCCCATAGCCAACGTTGACATCAGAGCCTGCGTCCTCATCCTCGATTACCACCAGATCAGTTGGCATCTCCTTAAACTGATAGACCAGTCGCTGCCCCTCCACTTTGGCCAGGATGCCTCTTTGATAATAGTACCTACAAGAGAAAGTAGATAAGGAGTAGTTCATCACATTATAGACATTATAATCCTAAAATAACTGTGTTTATATGAATATATCTGTAGAGTCATGTCTTCTGGGTTTAGAGCTAAATGGGAGTTAATGTGCATGATGACGAAGCTTTAAAAAGTGGTGCCCATTTTGATGTTCCCCTTACCTGAGAGCTCTTCCCATAGTCTCATAGTTCATGTCAGGTTTGTTCTTGTGTTTGCCCCACAGCTTTGAAACAGCCTTGGAGTCCACCAGCTTAAAGATGCCTTTCTCTCGTTGTGTCCACTTGATGTATTTGGGACAGGTGTTCTTATCCTGCAGTAAAGCCAGAAGGAATTCCCACAGGTAGATTGTGCTGCCTGCAAATATGGTGGTGGGGGGGGAGGGAACTAAATTAAATTATGTTGTTAACATTCAAGCACATCAGACATTTATGGTGGGGCCTTAGAGCTGTGCTAAAAACATCTATAATGCATTTAGTAATTTAGAGTCTTAGTTAAAAGTGTTATATGGAAGCTAAAGGGTTGCGAGAGAAACTACTGTTATAACTACTCTAATAACCATTGACGTGTCAGTTGCATGTGTGCCTTGGAAGTTAATTAATTATACCAAGCTTGGGAGTAGATGACTCTAATTTGTGAGATGCTTTGGCCAGAAGTGGTTAAAAACAGCAATGCTCCCAGTAGTCACTTGAATCCCAGACACCATGACAGGGTGATGTATATGTGTGCAGCTAAACCTGTCGTCTCCAGCCCCTTCCTCTTTGTGTCACACTGTATGGTGCAATGAGGGTTCACATCGAGCAGCACTAATCTGCTTCTATTGGTAGAGCATCAATGTGCCCTCCAGCCTGCAATCACTTCTGTTTCCCAGCACCCTGAGATCCCCTCATCCATTAACTCGACCAGATTTAACCCCAGCGGACTGCAGGGATTGAGGACTGCTGTTTGCACACTCCACGGGAGGAAACAGAGCGTACACAAGAGGAGGGGAGACCTTGATTTTTATTGGCTCATTACAGCGAAGCGGACAAGTTAGTGAGGCTTACCTTTGCCCTCTTTGCTCTTCTTCCTGAGTGGCAGGTTAGGGGTGGTGATAGGGGAGCAGGGACGCACCGCCCGCGGCTTTCGCACTACGATTGAGGGGTTGTGTGTTATAAATGTGTTATAATTACCGACAAGACTGAAATTTTAGCACAAGAGATAACTGAGGAAAAAGAGGATGACTACAATGTTACCTTTGGTTTTTTTCTGAGGTTTTAAGGGACACCTTTGGGGTATCTCATCCATGGATGAAGTGTCCTCATCTAGGGACATGTCAAGGGCATCATTATCCATCTGATCAGGCCTCAGAGGGGCGTATGTCAAGTCTGACTCCAGCAGAGTGCCGTAGGTGTGAACTACACATAAACAAAATATACAGAAACACAGACAAACCATGAATAGTCCATAACAAATGTCTCTCATGCTCAAAATAGGATTGATGTTAGATCAAAGTTGAAATGTAGAATATTCAAAATAACTTACTCATACGCTTCTCGTCCAAAATGTTGTTTGGAGACTCCATGTTAAGAAGAGCTGCTGCGGCTTCGTTCGTCTCCATGCTGTCATCTGGACCAGAGACTGTTGTTTCTGTCCACCAGACAACAACAAATTCATCAATGTGAAATCCAAGAGGGAAACTACTTTGTATATTCTGGTAGTTTAAAGGTTAACATCATGATAAATTTCACATGTGCCGAGGGACGTTTACACAAACAAGAGATTGTTGTCGCTAGGTAAATAAAGATTTAAGCAAAAACAGGAAAATGCAGGTACAGGCTATGATATCGTGTAAATAGATGATTTATTTTACAGGCCAGTGATTACCAAATAATTTCTTAATAATTTTTATTATTAAGTTTTCCCGAGAATGAACAATGTTATTTTTGACTGTGAATGTCAAGAATGTGTTTAAAATCATTCTTTCTCCAATAATTTATAATTGGAGAGGTTTGTACTCCACATATGGTGAATGGTATGCTTGCATATAGACAAATTTCACCACATTTTGCATGTTCAGGTGCCCGACCCACTGTACTGTGCACTGACTAAAGACTCTCTGTGTTATGCAGGCAATTCATTGTAATAAATTTATTGTAAGTGTACCAATTAAACACTGTCTCTATGTTCCTGATAATTTGTATCAAATCACAGTTCTTTTGTAAGAAACATCTTGGAAATTATGGACCTGTAAAGTAAAGCACTACATAGATGGTAAGATTACCATTTGTTTCATTAACAATAAAAAAAAAAGAAAAATATTTAGTGAATCTGAGCAAAGACCAAATGTGTAGATTGTGACTTTCCTGCTTAACGTGGTCTTCCACAACTGTGATCTGGACTGAAACACTAGTCTACTGTGTGTGTGCCTTACTAAGCATAGTTCTCTTTAAATAACAGTGAAGTAAAATATCTTTACCTGAGAGGTCGACCCCTCCCACCAAGATGGAAGGTTCCTCCACGACATTGAGAGTGTTGTCCACCATGATGCCATTGGTCACCTCGTCAGACTCCAGGCCGGAATAGACCTGTAGCAGATCGGCTGCAGGCACATGCTCAACAATCACCGCTGGGAATACTGACGGGTCATCCAGCTAAACAGAGAGAGGACACACACACACACACACACACACACACACACAGAGAGAGAGAGAGAAAGGTATGAGATGTTGCAACACATGAGCTATCACAGGGAGGCAGGGGACTGACAGTCTTTGCACATACATATATGTATATGCAATAAAAACACCATTAATTCCTCCACTACACATCATAAATGAAATATAAAAACCCCAGATGACATCCGTTTAATGTTATAACCAGTTTTGGCTTCTTATTTTTATTGCCTTTTTTATTGTAGATTCATACTCAATTTCAGCTAATTTAGAGGCACATAGCATGGAGGAGAGCTCATTTCTGTGGTGTTGCAGCAGTCCATAAGGACCTTTTGAAGAAGACAGGAACCAGCTGTTTGATTTGGCCTACTTCTCCTGAGAAGTTAATCTTATGCTCCGAAATTATATTAGCCCAATTGAATGTTAATGGATCAATCGTGAGTTGCAGGCGTGCACACCCTTCATCATGTCCTAAACGTGCTTTGGGAATTCTAACGCTGCCGTCTCATTTCAGGCATGGCTCAGTCAGATGCAGGAAGGAGCCGAGGGACAGAGGGAATTACTAGAGCTTGGGCCAAACCAATGAAACAACTGTGAAGCCCAACATACTTGAGAGCTCCTCAAACACAGACTGGGTTAAAAGTGCTCTCTGGGTGCTTGGTTTGTGTCAATGGGGAAAGACATGGGAACTAATTCAGTCCTTTGAACAAATCAGACATGTGGTCCTCTAAAACTCTTGGTTCTTTCTGGTTCTAGTAGCCTGAAGCAACATTTGTTCATTTGTTTATTTCAAAGAGTATGAAAAACATACAACATCAGAGGCAGATCTGATTCAGAAAGCATAAAACAAAACTGACAATATGTACACCAAGTACATTGACGCAAAACAACCAGCAGATGGCAGCAGACTACACTTTAAAAATACAGTGTCATAATTTATTTTACCATATCCGTGCCAACTGATTTGGCTTTTAGTGTATTGTGTCCAAACCACACTGAAACACATCAAATGTTGATAACATAACTGTCTTGGCCCACCAGGCATAAGAGAAGTGCATCCATTGAAAATATTTTCTTAAGTTAAAAGGATAAGAAAATAGCTGTGCTCAAACAAAAGATAACTGTATGCATAACCGGACAAACACCTTCTTGATAACATGCTGCCTATAATCAGGGTGTAACTTACAATGCTGCCCTACAAATAACAAGCTGTATCAACTGGAACTTGAGAATTTGCCCTGTTGACTGGGGTGACTAAGATGTATTACAAATAATAAAAATTATTATCCAGTTCCTTCTCATATCCTTAAATATACATGTGTGTGCTTCTTCCTCTTTGTGGTAATTGTACCCTATCAATTAAGAACACATTTTACTGTCATGAACTAATTAAAGGGGGAACCGGATAGAGAAAAGGGGCAGTAGGAGGAACATGTATAAAGGCTTATCTGTCTCTTTGCACAAGTGCCCATTGTTGGTTTGGACCTCTGGGGCATACCAGGTGTCTGGGCTTTGAGCTGTGGGGGTGGGAAGAGGCGGCAATGGAGTCTATGGATACACTTCCATTTCAGCTACACTTTAACCAGGAAATAGATTGGCTCATTATTTGGACACAGTATTAAAAGGTTGATGCTCCCGGGCAGGACCAGCAGTAACTACACAACAATTCTTTAATAGTTATTTGTGACACTATACATAATGTAGGTGTCTGCAAATAGAGCAGGATGGCTCCACAAGACATTTCCAATAAGAAGATCAACAACAACCAGCTAATGACATCTCAGCAGATAAATCTCAAGGGGCTAATAAAAACCCTAAGTTTTGCTTTGACTACAGTCAATGTCTCAGTGACATACACTGAATGTTTCCCATTAATCTGAGTCTTTGGTAGACATATTATCAGATAGCTAGACAGTGAAGCTACCACATCTCCTCGCCTGGGCCTAAATTATGTTTGCTGTCCTTGAGTGAGAGTCAAGTGTGTGTGTGTGTGTGTGTGTGTGTGTGTGTGTGTGTGTGTGTGTGTGTGTGTGTGTGTGTGTAGTCAAAGGCATGGGTCTGCTGAGCTCCTGAAAAAGCAGCACCTCCCATTCCCCTCCCGTCAGACGAGTCTGAGTCCCTCACAGTTTGCTGACAGAGCATCAGACATCTGAAGCTGCTGTCTCTGCTGTTGTTTTGATGTTAACTGGGTTCTGTTTTTGCTGGGAACACCTTCAAACTATCCTTGTATTTTGCATGTTGCAATGTGAAAGATAATCACTGGGGAAGAAAGAGCCTGTTGTTTAAAGGTTTAAAATAGCGATAAGGTGGGGCTTTCAGAACTGGCACCCAACATCTAACCCAGTCTGACAAATAATATTGAACATCATAAAGATTTTTAACGCCTTCTTCCTCTTTGCTGACTTGAATAGTGTTTGTAGTAGGGAAACAGGAGCGATAAGAATCGGACAGTTTTGCATTTTTGAGTTCCCCATTCTGCCTTTGAAAGCAACAGCATCTGTGCAAGCTGTTCCCTCCACACCCCACTCTCTTCTGCCTAACCTGCCCAGCCACAATGAATCCAACTGCCTGTACACTTTCAATATCCTCATTTTAATGATATTTAACAGTGCACAGCCCATAGCTTTAGAGATTCTATTATGTGTGCCTAAAAGCCAAATACCTATGTTTCTGTAGCTTGACAATGTAGGAACCTTTACCTTTATTTCCACTTCAAATAAAGAGAACACGTTGTTTATGGCTACTCGTTGTCACTCAACTCCAATGTCTGTATTGTGGCCAAAATAAATTTTCACAAAATGGCCACTGCAGTAGTATGTTGTGCGATGTTCCCATTTTCTTTTCTTTTTTTAGGAGGGGGTATTTCCAGGACTTGGTAAATAGGGGCATGATGCTTACATAACAGGCTGAGTGGGTGCAGCAAGAAACAAAACTGTAGCACTGGAACAATGCAAGACCTTTTAACAGAATTATCCCATCCTTCCAAGGAGCCTTGTAACTGGTTTGTCAGGTTAGGCCTGAACTGGTTCTATTCAGGGATCCAGTGACAACTTGTCATTCTACATACACACATAAAGATACCAGTAAACATAAACACACATACCACCACACTTACAATCAAGCCTGCTCCACAGGCTTCAGACAAGGTTGTGGGGATGAGATAACTGCAAACCTGATCAGGCAATGAAAAGACACATAGGCACAGGTTCACAAAGTATGCACACATAGTAACCTTTGTGCCAAAAACACATTAATGGCCAAGCCCCACCCTTTCCCTCCCACGCTCCCTAACCTCGCTGCAGGTTTTTCAGTCTTTCCATTTCTGTTCTCCCAGCAGCCCACACTTCTCTTCCCAGGCTTCCTCTCTGCTCCATCCTCCCCTCTGCCTGCCTCGTTCTCCAACATGTTGTCACAGTTAAAAATCACAGGCTCTGAGCAAAAGCTAATCCTACCCCAGTGACCATGCTGTTTGCACAAGTATAGTTTGTCCTACTGTGAAAAATCTTACATTCATCAACAAGATCCGGTTGAAGGAGGTGGCTCGTCAAACACTGGTCCAAAAGTCTTTTGACTGAATAAAGCATATAGTCTGCAAACCCAGTTATGCATAAAAGCGACACAATGTTGGATTTAAAAAGTTTTAAATGTGGTCAAGCATGATACATACCTGATTGATTTCGTCCATCCCGTTGCTGGCAAATTCGAAAACCAGTTCACTGGGCTGTATTGCAGTCGTCATGTTCAGTTCTGAGGGCAGGGAGCAGCCTAAAATTACCGGGCTATGACTACTCCTGGCTCCTGAGACTCGCTGCACCTCACAGAATGGCTTCCCTGTCGTCGTCCTTTTTTCTAATCTGGGCTGTTAGTGCACCAAGAGAGACCACAAGCCCAGTTTCAGAGGAGTGCTGTGGCCCAGGTGGGAGCAGCCTCTTCCCTCTCTGACACGGAGGCTGGGTCCCGCTGTGCCTGGAGCATCTACACCTGCCAGATAGAGAGAAAGAGATAGGGGCTAAGGTCAGGTGGCATATTAGATCAGTTTAATTTCACTGAGAGACAAAAGAGGCAGGGAGGAGCAGGGACAGTAGTGCAACAGTGTTAGTGCGAGAGGATAAAAGTATTTTTTAGGCATAAAAATTCACCATTCAACTAACAGACCTGCACAGCTTCAGGCTGGACATGAGTATCTATGGGCTTGTGTCTCTCAGCAGATAAATCAGATCACTGTCTAATTCCTGCCTGAATTACCTCTAATGAACTCACACAGCAAGTCAAGACCAAGCAAAAAAAGAGTCGTTGGTGCCTGTCCAAAAATAGATTGTAACAGGTTTCAGGCTTCATGACAATGTAATTGTATTCCTGCAAGCATTGAAAGCCATTTTTGATCTGAAGTTGAGTTACTTTTACTTATCTTAATCCAAATATCAGAGCTAATTATGATAAAATATTTTAAAGGTTGTCCTCATTCGTTCAGTTTTTTCAGGCTCTGAGGCTTAAAAGTTGAAGCTATTATGGATAATAGAAAAGTGATCTATATAAATAAACATATATATAAAACATTAGAAAACAATGAAAAATGATCATCACAATATCCCAGAGCACATGGTGAATCTTTAAATAGCTTGTTTTGTCCGAGCAACAATCCAGACCCTATAAATTTATCCCAATTTACCTTAATTTAACATTTACTTGAACAAAAACCGGAACCATCAAACATTATTTATCATTATTGAAAAATAACTTAACTTCAACTTGCCAATTAATTTTCTTCGATTAATTTTCTAAACTTTAACAACACATCAGGAGGACATCAGTGCAGTACTCATTGTCATCACTAACGCCTCTCATTTCATAGTTGTGTCCGTCCCCGAAGTGAAGACATCAATCAGCTCACCACCCTAGATCATAAGACTCTGGGGGCTGATATTCACATGAGAGGGTCTGAACGAACTCTCCCTCGAGACACACACACACACACACACACACACACACACATCACTCGTCTAATGAAGCTCTGGTAGCTCTCCTGTGCTGACCCTCAGGGAGTTACTGTGATCACAGGCAGCGGGGGAGGGAAACTGGTGGTCATGTTGCTGTGTGTGTGTGTGTGTGTGTGTGTGTGTGTGTGTGTGTGTGTGTGTGTGTGTGTGTGTGTGTGTGTGTGTGTGTGTGTGTGAACGACCCAATACCCAAAGGCTGGTTTTAGGGCTGAAGGATGGGAGGGGCTGAAGAATAAATGGACCACTGCAGGGCCACAAACCCCCCACCATCCTCTTTCTCAGAGACCAAAGAGCTGGCAGCAGTAGAGAAGTAAAAGATGGCAGTGTAGTATACCCCCTCAACACACACACACACACACACACACACACATACATACATACACCATTCCAGTTTCTCCCACTGCTGCAGGGTGGAGCTCACTTGCTTTGAAATGCCTGTATGACAAAGTTGCATACCAGGCCCAAGTTTTAAAGGGAGGGGGTAAGAGGAGAGGAGGTAATAGAGGAGCACTAAACTTTGAGCAGCTTGAGGGGCACAGGGGCCAAACACATTTTAAGATTAAGTTTATCTTCCTGCTAAGAATCCAGACAGAAACGTAACATGTGTTTGTGGTCTGGAAAGCATCGCATTGGGAGATAAGGAAAGAGACATAGGGAAACTAAATCTTTTTGAAGGCTAATGTTTCATTCCAGTCAGTCCCTTCTGCTGTCTCTGCTGGGCAGTGTCCATGCCCACCTCTGCCAAAGCTGGACGCTGCCGCCATCTGTCTAGAGCTCTTCAGTGCCTTCTTCTTGGCATGTTTGCCCTGGGAGAGTGTGACAAGCCATTACCAGACTCAAGCAGGACAGAGGGAATGTATTGGACGAGGCCTCCAAATGGAGAAAGATTTATAAATAAGGTTAAAAATTAAAAAATATATGCTGGTGGACATGTGTCTGCCTGCTAAGTGACTCTCCATTTATAATTTTACATGGACCATAAACACATTTACAGCTGGTGCCCTCATCTGCCCTCTGTGAAGACGAAGACACAATGTGGGATGAGGTAGAAGTGCAGGGGTCTGTATCATATGGGATCACTCTGAAATTGCCCTGCCCAGCCTCGCTGCCTTCCTCCCACATCTGACAAGCCAAAACGCCAGGCATGCTCTGTAACAGAGCATCTTGGTTCCTATTTTGTTGATGTCATAGTCTGTGTCAGTTTTATGAACATTCATGGATCTGTTAGTGTAAAAATTGTAATGTTATGAAGCTGCGGGAAGGACTGGGGTTAAGTGAACAAATCATCAGCATCAAGTGGTTATCAAATGACGGAAAATAGACTGTAATAAAAACATAAACAGTAAATCTTCTATTCTCCTTTCCCATGTTTTGTATTTGTGTGACTTTATGTGTCTGTTGTATTCATACTATAATATAACTGTGTGTCAGTGTTTGCATGTTTGTATTTTCTATATTCCTCCTGTCAGTGCTTCATTGAACTGAATGGCCCAGTTGGCATCATGCTAACAGCAGACAAGGATACAAAGAACCAGCCATTAGTCAGACGCAGCCTGCACATTATCCCTGAGCATATGACAACAGCTGCCTTGTCCCAGCACAGGAGCAGAGTTGTAAGTGAGCTACGTCATGAAGAGGAGAAGAGTGTGAAGTGAAGTGAAGTGAGGGATTTTACAGGGATGTTAGTCAATGCATAATAGTCCATAGAGCAAATAGACTGCCTGTGACTCACTATGGGTGGGCCCTTCTTTTGACCAAATTGAGTATTTTAGTGTGGTTAATGGGCAGGGCATTCTGGTGACCCAGAGATCTATGGCATGAAATGTATAATACTGGTGTTATACAAACACATGCTCCATGTCATCCCCCCTCTCTCTCTCTCTCTCTCGTCTTGTAACTCATTGGCTTTCTGATGTTAAAAAACAAATTTACAACTATCTTAACAACCAATCAAGCATCCGAAGAAGCAATTAACACCAAATTGATGTATTATCACCTTTATGAAGTTGTTATGGCGAAGATGTTAGCCCACATCCGGCAGACATGGAGGAACACAAGCCTTCATTTGAAGTCATGTTTTTAGTCAATCACATTTTGGCTCTGTTTTGGTCTCCACCAAACCCTTAGGGGAATTATCTGTGTCTTTCGCTGCTAAATGCTCCACTACGTTCACCAGCTAGTTGCTTACTACGTCTGTCATCTGTTTGGTGCTGGGCAGGAAACAAACAGTCAATTTCTTAAGATTTTTTTTTTTTTTGCCAACTCCATATGGTCTGCAAATTTGTAATGAATTTATTGGGTTCAGTACAGCAACTGTTTGTTTTTATTATTATTTAATACAATTATTATTTTCTCAATTTAACATGCCCTAAAGCCCTATAGATAACCACTAATATGGTTAGCTGATAGTAAGGCTCCATCATGGCCACTCTCTGTGACCATGGTGATGTGAATCTTGTTATCAGGCGATTACAACTGTCTGTTATATATGGCGGCCTGGTGTGCAGCAGACTGAGGACTATGAAGCAAACACTGGCCTACTCCACCCCTACAGCATGGTGACTGCCAGTCGCAATAACAACCAATTAGAGTCGGGATTCATGAACAAATGAAGCATTCCCAGAAGGTCCTACTTCCCCTGCTTTACTCTCTTCAGCTGAGCTCATTGTTGACCATGAAAGGAGGTAATTTAAGCCAATTGAATGACTATGCAATGACTCACCCTGCATGTGGTGAGCGCAAACATTGTGAGATGCGAGAAAAGGACCAGGGCAAACTTTACTTATCAGTCATTTTCAGCTCAGGTTACACATATGCAGATTTGTTCAGGTGACTGTTCAGTAGTGTACTGGGGTGAATATGATAAGGCGGTCACAGGATTAAAGATGTCAAAGAGACGGTGGTATTCCTGGTATCTGACATATTTTTCCCACACAGGTATATGTCCTCTCTGTGCTCACTCACACCTGCAAAGATTTCAAAACTGACACAGGCTGTGATTTTGCCCTTCATCATGAAGTGCTGGGAGACACATTTCAGCACTGACAGAAAACCGTAAATGAGTCCTGCAAAGGTTTAGTTGTCCCCACTCAGCTGTTCAGGAAAACACCGGTGTGCAAGATGGCAGAAAATGCGTGGGCTTACCACTACCATGTTATTGAATAGTTGTCAGCACAGACATGCTGTTTTTGCAGGATCCTCTAGGTTCCTGTAAAGGAAATGACTCAGTGATATTAGGCTCAAGCTCATTCCTGGAGCCCTGTGATAGCCCATATGGGCATCAGAGGATCTTCTGGTCATCATTTCTGGGCAGCAGTTCCCTTTTGGGCATATTTTGGTACAGATGCCATTAAACTATGCACCAGTATGTAACAACAGAACTTTTAGCACCAAGGACAACTGCTCAAACACAACTCTTGTGAAGTAAAAACATGGCTCAGTTCAGGGAAAGACAATGTATGTATAATCTGCACTACATTTCAGGGTAACAAAAAAGTATTTACCAAATTATAGCAGTAGAAGTTCATATTGTCTGAAAAGTGTTATTTAAGGCATTGCATCAATGGCAGACACCACTGCTACAGCACTGTCAGCACCATAAATACAGTATACAGTATTTTTTGTGCATTCTACAATTTACTCACCACCCAGTGTTGCACAATACAGCTTGTCTCACCATGTTTCAAACTCCACTATATTGAGTTGAATAAAGGAGTGCTTTCACTGCAATCCTGAGGCCACACCATGCATGTGGCGATAAAATGGCAGAGACGGGCACAGAGGCAGGCACAGACACTGGTTAATAGCATGCAGCTGCAAGACACAAGGCATCAGAAACACAAATAAGAGGGCACTGCGTCCAAGCCAGCAGCACTCATTGTGTCTGTCTTAAATTAGGAGGCATTTGGCTCTGCTGTGCCAGGGCCAAAAAGAAGACTGAAAGAAAAGTGTCACCTCGAGCCCAGGCATTCAGATGGAGAATGGAATTTAATCTCATCTCATGCAAACCTTGTACTTTTCCACTCAGGCTCTAGGTCTAGGAAAAGGAGAAGGATCCATGCCTTTCAGTGACAACAGTTGTTTGTGCCAACTAACATACTGTTGGTATTTTTTGGACAATTAGACATTAGCCTTGGTGGGATAATATGGTCTGAGGACAGGGATGAAAGTTTAGTAATGTTTACAAGACCAGATTCCCCTTATTTTCTGGTCACTTTTCATTAAAATATGTAAAAGGTATGTTTCTTGCTGAGACTTTACAGGCTACGTCATTTACTCTTCTATCATGCCCCTATTTTAACACAGTGTACTGGACTTTCTTGTTTTCGAGCATATAAGAGAAATAATGACAGAAATAGCAGTGCAATATTTTAAACTGGGTAGAAAAAAAAAAAACACCCACAAACTGACCTGTGAATCTTGCTCTCATAGGAACAGCATCACTAAGCAGTGGGTTTCTGCTGCTTCCTGTCTGTTAGACCACACTCAGATGAAAATGTCTTACTCTGTGTAAGAGCGGAAAGTTCTCAACTCCCCCTCCTTCCTTCTCATACAACATACTATTACTTTCACAGATATGAGGCCTATGACACAGGTAGCATATCCTACATAAAAAATATAGTTTCTAGAAATATCTCCACAAGTGACGTAAAAGATGAAAATGATTAACTATTAGACTGTTTTTAGATAACGTCAACGCTTAACCTTAACACAGACAAGTGTTTTGCATCTCCAGCATTTAAAGCACAGATATTTGATCCGGCCCCATGAATACATTATAGAGCAGCAGGATACGATCTGCAAATGAGACAACCTTAGATATTGTCTCACCTTCTGACTTTTTTGAGACTGCTACCCACAGGTTGTTTAATGACAGTGATGATGAATAAAAGGATCACAATAGGGCTATCAAAGCCACACCTGCCATTTGTAGCATCTCTTTCCCACAATGGTGACACAAGGCGTGCAAACACAGACACCATCACTAACCCCCCCTACCCATTTACACACACACGCACGTATACATGCACATCTTCCCTCCCATGGGTCGGTTTTACAGAAATTCTCAGAACAAACTACAAAGTTCCTGTCACACAGTCTTTCTTTATAGGTCAGAATGCGAGTATACAAGTGTAACAGCACACAAACTGCAATGTGTGCAACTAGAGCACCCCGCAAAACTTTTATGAGCCACTGAGAATAACCACCTTAAAGCACATACAAGCCATTCATTAACCATGTATAAAAATTCCATTGGCTAAATTAACTTCTGCTACTAGTTAATATAAACACACAATAAGCCTGGAAATGTAAACATACAAATCCCTCAAAACTGCATGTCATTAATTTCCATGTTGATATATATTACTGATGTCTTACCAGATGAATCCAAAACTAGCTTTTACCACAAAGAAGCACATAACTTAACAGATGCAGCCCATTTGTCAAAAACAACCCCCAACGGCCTATTTCTATTATGTGGCAACAGGCCATATGTCACTGATAGAAAGAACCATTTATGTTGTGAAAACAGGAAAGGAAATTGCAGCAAAGTTTTAGAAATAACATCTGCACCCTCAAACATCACAGTTTGATGCATTGTGTGCTGCTTTAATGTCCACAAGGTTGGTGTATCAATGAAAAGGTGTATCAATGATGGGGAAAATGCCATCTTAGCCTGATCTTCCAGCTGACATTTTAACCGGTGAAAGCTACAGTCAGGGCAAGCTAAAAATTCTCCATTCAATTCTTGGTTTCTATATATAATACTTTGCTGATAAAAAAAAATTAAATTAAATTTAATAAGAAAAAGGAGATAGAAAAAAAAGAAATTTAAGCATTAGACCGTGGCCGTTGCTAATCAGGACTGGATCCAGACTGGTAGAACCAAACCTTTTGAACTGCTGGGTTTAACAGAACCCTGAACTTTTACACTGGCTTCCAGTTGCCTATCGAAACATTTTAAAGTGCTGCTACTACTTTATAAATCACTGAAAGGAATGGGCTCATTTCTGATATGAACAGCAGAGGCATGGCAGGTCACAGGCTAAGTAGTGGGGATTCTGGGGGACTGTAACATGATACGCTTAAATAAGCCGAATAGGGCCCTTAGATCCAGCTTGTCCAGCCCAGAGTCCTAACTAAACATGGGGAAGCAGAATTTGGATGTTACGTCCTATGCAACTGGAACAAACTACCAGAACATCTTAGATGGGTCCAGGTTAGAGACATTATTTTTTTTGTATGCCTATGATTGAGATTTTGAGTTTTTACTTTTTTTATTTATATTTTATGTACCTTGTATTTTTATATGCCTTTTCTCCTAATGCCTTTTTTTTTTATTTAATTACTGTTTGTATTTATCTATTTTATATATGGCTGTTCCTTCTTGCTTCTATCTTTGTTAAGCACCGTGAATTGCCAATGTGTATGAAATGTGCTATAGACATATAAACTTGGTATTGCTTTTGCTAATGTTCGATTGCTTTAGCCTTGCCAGTTTAGCCATGGTCATAGTATTGGTGTAATCACTTAATGACAACACATTCTCTTTTATGTTACAAAACGGTGGTCAAGTAACAACAATTTCTTGACACTGTTCAGGTGAAATCGTTTAGAAAATTAAGTTCTGGAGATCTTAAATTATATGTGAAAACAATATAAACCTGCCAGGTAGAAGCAGCTAGTATTGTTCCCTACAGCCTCTCTTGTGTCTCAGCTCAATCATGTAATTTTAAAATCCTGATGATTCCAAGTAAAAAACACTATAAGTAAGGATAAGGATTAAAAACATTCAAGTCTGTGCGTGTGTGTGTTGGTTGCTTCACACTGCCCTGCTGATTCTTTTCTTGCAGACATTTTTGAAATGCTTCATCTTGGCTCTGCTGTAGTTTTGGCTGCTGTGTGGGAGCAATTTGATACATGACTAGACTGGAAAAGCTATATTCTCTCCTTTATATACACTAAGAAAGCCCCACAGGCATTAGACATGTACGGGAGGAGTGTACTAGTGCATAGGTTAAACTTTCTGTATAACGAAAATGCAAACTCTCCTAAATTATAATAATCCAAGTTAAAAGGTAGGGTTGGTAACATTTTCAAATATACATTTTTTAATATATTTGTTTAATGGTTTTCACACCCAGACAGCTATTAATAACTTATGGGCTCCGAAAAAGGAGTTAAAAAGATCTGTCAGCTGACAAGAAGCTTATGTCCATCTTACTAGCTGCAGGTAGAAAGGCCATAACCAGTAAATGGCTAAAGCAACAGGCTCCTTTGATCAATGACTAGACAGACATAGTTTATGACATATCCAAAATGGAGAGACGGACATATTATCTTAAACTTCGGCAAGACGATTTTGCCAGCTTATGGTTTAAGTGAACCAGTTCTATGATATATATAGTTCTGTTTGTGGTCCAGATAGACCTTTTATTGAAGATTATGCACAAGTTATCAAAAGACAGTCAAGTGTTTTGTTTGTTTGTTTTCTTGCTTTCTTTTTTGTATGTGAAATCCATGGGAAATGTGACAGGTAATACCTAAAACCTGGAGGTTGGGCAGATGTTTTTTGATCGTACTAATGTGGATTCTATTGCTCGTCTCTGTGTGTCTTTGTGAAGACATCCCTGACTTGTGTATTTGCTGCCTTGCTTTTGAGAGGGTAGGGGTGTGGGGAAGGATTTAATGGTTAATGTTTTTCTGTAATGCTTAAAAAAAAAAAAAAAAAAAATGGCTCCAGATACTGAGAGGACAAACTGAAGTGGCCTCTGAATGAGGAAAAGTGAAGGGAAAGTGAAGTTGTGGTTGCCGTCTTTCTGTTGGACAGGTAAGTGACGTTTTTGTTTTGTTTATGTAGGGGAGGGGGATAATGTTTAGCCAACATTAGCAATTTATGTTGTGTAGTCATTATAGCCCAATACTAACGTTAGCTTCACTGTCAATCTAGGCAACTAGTAAGCTACAATAGCTAACATACATTTATATATTCCTATCTAATACTATATGGTCGCCAGAGTATGAAAATGTGTCATTTACATATTGGCTTTTATAAATGTGCTGCTGCTTGGTACAGAGAAATGGTAACGGTACTGTTGTTTATTGTAGGTATCTTTCACAAGCCCATCCCTGATGTGTTTACATTTATACAAATTATAACATGTCACAGAACAGGTATACTGGCATCAGCATGATCAAGAGAGGACATCATAGAAAAATACCAGCAGCATACTCTCAACCAAGCTTCAATAAAAACATGACATTCCTGTTTCTTTCTTAATCTATAAAGCACAGTGCCAATTTTTACCCTAATTGCCACCATCAGATTATGTAACTTGCCACAACAGCTAATTTTCTTGAAGGGAGAAATTTCCGTTGGAGCTTCTATGCTGTACTGCTACTAAGCGTGTTTTCAGATGGAGCACTGAAAAAGTTAGGACCCTAGTCTGAGACAAGGCTGGGACCAGGGGGCCGGGCTGTTGCAGAGGAGGCTGCATACCAAACAGGTCTGGTCAGGTCTGTGTCCACCCATAGTCAGGCATGAA
Organism: Percina caprodes; assembly: GCA_013375575.1. Classification (NCBI taxonomy): domain Eukaryota; kingdom Metazoa; phylum Chordata; class Actinopteri; order Perciformes; family Percidae; genus Percina; species Percina caprodes. The sequence continues at coordinate 2,499,436 of JABXJD010000003.1, read as the reverse complement.
GCAAAACGCCTATAGGAGGGAATCAGATCAAACAGAGAGGAAATAATCAAATTTTTCCTCTGTCTTGTCATGCACTTTGGGGTCAATCTCGTCTCAAAGGTTTAGTCTGGGGCTAACGCTTATTTGCTCTTGCCAACAGTTAAATGAAAAAAACTCTCAAGAATGTATGTAGCTAGAGCCAACAGTCGGTTCACTTGGCTTACGATAAAGATTGGAAACAGGGGTCAACAGCTAGCCTGGCTCTTTTCGAAGGTAACAAAATCTGCAGCAGATAGTCAACCCCAACCCCCCATGAAACGGCTTGTCGATTTTACATCTTGGTTTCTGTAAGATGTAAACAGACAAGACATAAAATGTTATCTAGTGAGCTTTAAAAAGTGATAATGAGTTTCCCAGCTGTGCTTTGCTTTGAGAGCAGTAGCAATCTTTTTATCTTACTCTCTGCTAGAAAGCAATACGGTAAGTGGAATTATTCCTTTAATTCCACTATCAATTCTGTCAGCTCACAGTATGTCACACTACAGTATATTTATATTATGTATAATGTGTCCTTAAAGGTTAAAATACTATGGAAGATGCTAATTGCAGCTTTAGCAAAGCCATTTTTAAGATTGCCGCAGATCAAGCTTCAGTTTAGCAGCTAATAACGACTAAATCAGCTCTTCTCATCTGATCCCCTGTAAAGCCTTGCAGGGACTACTCACACCGAGACAGCTTAGCCCCTTCAAGAGAGCTTATCTGATTTCACACAATTGGATAGTAGGTCAGTGTGGTATTAAGTATCACTGGCCAATGTTTCTAATCTTGAAGCCAATAAACGTCAGCCCCATTCCTGGATCTCAGGACAGAAGTGCTGAGTCATGATATCAGGTGCATACTTAAAATAGGGACACAAACTGTACCATATGACAGCCTAAACTACAACTCATCAGGTCATGACGAATGGTTGGATTCATGCTTTAGGTATTACCTAATCACTTGCACCTCAGTCAGTTCATCTTGACAATGACATGATTTCTGTAATTATGTCTGAACTATTCTACTTGTGTAGAATACCATTTTCATTTAGATCATTTATTTTGGCTACTTCAAACCAATCAAAGATTTAATTCACCTCTTTGGAAAAGTATCTGAGCATGTGCAGGGAGCAGAAGGACAGGTCTGGTCAATATTTGAGGAGGCTTTATGAAATACATTCATTTATCATAGTCAGGCAATGGGGTGGAAGGTGCAGCCTGGGTGCAGGAGATGAGGACAATAAACTACCTGGCGTGCTCAATTTGTTTACATAACAAAATATTTACTGTACATGGTGCTATTGTTTGTACTATGTTATGGATCTGTAATAATTATATGTGGGAAGTAGTATAAGATAAGAGTTTAATAAAAAATGGATTACATTTTCAGGAGGATAAATACATTAATTAAGTAATTAATAACATGTACATGGTAGCCTTTAATACTGTTTGGAATAAAGAGGCCTGAAAATCAGTCTCCCAAAAGGCTGGGGTTATGTTGTTCTGAGGAGAATCACAATGCAAAAACGCAAAGGTAAACAAGGAGTGGCTGTTGCTTAGGAACAAGCAGAGGGAGAGGGCTTGTAAAGTAAGCTCTGTAGTAAAAGAAAGAGAGAGAAGGTGGGCCTCACTCAGCTCAGCAAAGGCCCGGTGTGTTTGCAAGGACGCATGTTGAAGACAAAGCCAGACGAGCACAGACAGACAACTGAATAGATTTTCAAATGGCTTCTGCCTTTGTAGTAAACTGCTCCTATGAATCAAATAAATTGTAAAAAGTGTTAAGCCTTTTTGTACAAGCAAATATTTCAGGATATACTGAGAAACTGGAAGATGTTGTTTGTCCACCACTGCAAAGTTACCAATTTAGTTATGAGGTTGTCCCAGAAACATGATGTCAGAGACTTGCAATAATAGTGATGTGATGTGTGAATCTGCTGCACTAATGACCAGCACTCCTGACAGTCATGAAAGAATAGTTTAACATTCGGGAAATACGCTTTCATGCCGGGAATTAGACAAGACCGATTGATATCACTCTCATGTCTGTCCGGTAGATATGAAGCTCAAGCCAGGAGACAGTTAGCTTACCTTAGCATAAAGACTAGAAGAACAGTGAAACAGGAACACAATCTTCCTACCAGCACCTCTAAATCTCAATAATTCACACGTTATTTGTTGTTTGTGTAATCTGTACCTGGCCAAAAAAAAATAAAATAGTACGGCACATAACTTTGGCAGTATTAGTGGGTGGATTTTGTTACCTTTTGATAAAGCTAGGCTAGTTGTTTGTGCTTACTTAAGCTAACCAGCCGTTACCTGTAGCATTATATTTAACAGACAGATCTGAGAGTGGTATCAATCTTCCCGTCCAGCTCTCAGCAAGGGAGCGAATAAGCATATTTCTAAAAATGTAAAACAATTTCATAAGTGAAATGTTTGTGTTGATGTGAATAGGGCAGCATTAATGAGCAGTGCTCTAAGCCATTAAGCTAAAATGTAAAATGTTTGAGTTTCAATGGGGATTTCCTTGATGATTATGAAGAATTTAAAATGTCGCTGTAGAGTTACTATCCACAAAATCTGTAACTTCTGCATGCAGCTTTGTGTGTGTACTGACGTGTTTTTGGGCGTTCATCTGTCAAACCTGTGGTTCAGCCCCTTTTTTCACACATCGTGTCCACCACTCTAGCCGCATTTCATGACAAATTTTTACAAAAAGAGCACCTTCGTTCTTTTTAATTTGGCTACTTGACGCTCAATTCAGGCTAAATTAAATGCCAGAGCCTCTGCCACAGTCCTTTTATTTCTGGTCATTGAGCCTTTCATTGGACAAACAGGAGAAGGTGATGAAAGGGGAACAAGGTGACATTTAAATAAAATCAAAGCATTAAGAAAAAGGAGGAGGGGTTTCAAGACAAACATAAATAAATTAAGAAATAAATGAACTTTAATTATGGCCTCCATAACTGACACCTTTTCCACTCAGATGGGAGTTCAAGAGATCATTTAAGTGCTGGAGTCATTATAGTCATTATGGGTTTTCCATAAAAGAGCCTGCTTCTGAGGCTTCCAGACAGATACCAATGCAGCTGGGTGTCTGGGACCAAAGCCTCCGAAAACCATGTGGGAAATCAATTTCCCTCTGTGCCTAGTCAGAATACCTCTTTGTACTAAGTGATACAGCATTAAAGCCAGCATGATGTTTAAATTAGCATGAGGGAATGTGAGGGAGTTGGCAACAGACCAACTAAAAACGTATTTCACTGAGGTTGTCAGTTTAATGTTCAAATGCATCTCACTGACATTTGTTTAGCCATGTTACCTCAAGCAGGGTGGAACCCGCATAATTGGAAATAAAAAATATTGCAATTTGAATGTGTTTTCAGGCCCCTGCATTATATACTACAGTGCTAGCAATTTATAGCAGTCAGCTGGCTGTATCATATTTCTGTATTTACAAATTACTATACAGTAACAAAAAAAAACTGCTTCAAAACAATGCCAACAGAAAGCTGTAATGGAATTTTTTATGAGGTTTGGCATGTTGCTTTTATCTGGCACAAAATAAACTTGCACCTAAAACCTGCCTCCACCCCATACAAGCACTATGGCCAATAACAAGATACATGCATTATCACCATTTCCATGGTGAAGCAGTTCACTAGAGACATTTTTGAGTATATTAATACACTTTAAAGTTCGTTATATGAACTGCATGCTACTGAAAGGACAATTCATTTCCAAAAATACAATTTGAACAGTATCAACAGTATCACCTATTTTATAAACCCATTTTAACAAAAATAAATTACAACATCACGGTACAATTGTTTTTGTTTTTTCAGCTCCTTTACACTTATGTGATGCACATTGTAATCAGGCCTTTCAAAATTGTACCAAAGTACAGTAGTTCAGGTAATGTACTTAGTTACTTTCCAACACTGAGCATGATATATTGTGCTGAGGCTAGACTCCACAGTAAGTGGACCTATTAGCACCCATGTTAAGAGGAGACTCTTGCTTTTACTGCACATAATATGTGCCATGACTGGCATGCATAACCAAGGAAGTCTTGCCACTTTACCATACATCAACCACTAAAGCATAAATAAAAATATTTGAAAGACCTAAGCCACCCATTGGATATGTTGGATCAAAAAGTCGTATGTAATCACTGAGAAGTCCAGCATTACATCACATCATTTTCCTTTCTCGGGAAAAATATCAGATAAGAAAGATGTTCAGATGTGGTGATTATTCAACATGTACCTCAGAACAACAGGCTGCCAGTCTCAGCATGCTCCGAGTATGAGACAGTTGCAACACAGAGAGACAGTTGCTCAATCGATTTCACTTTATTTATCAAGGGAGGGTTTCCTGAGCGTACCTGCAACACACAAGTGGCTTTGACCTGTTGAGTGTAGCTGTTTGGTGCACCTGGAGCCATAGTATGTGCCTTGCTCAGTGGCACCTTAACAGTAGTCATAAGGGAAGAGGAGATTGTTACACATTAACTTTCCCCACCCAGTTTTTTCCAGCTGTTCACAGGAGTTCAGACTTCCCGTCACAAGCCCACTTCTTCAACCTTTAAGCCTCCCATCCACTCCAGAAAAAGAGAGTGCTATGGAAATGAAAATGGCAAAGAAGAAATGGAGAAACTGACATGGAAACATGATGCAAATCCATCCTTGGGCAATAGAAAAACAGTCATATAAACCATCAAAACAGGATAGGAGCTCTGACTGCATATTAACATTTTCCAGCCATGTACATTAAAAGATAATGACTGTGGGTAAACAGGCCATGTGAATCTACTAGTTTCACTATAAGTCCACCTTGCCTCTGCACCCCCCTCAATAAATGGGAGACAATAATTGTCTTCTTATGGTTTTAAACATTTGAGCAGTTTTAACTTTCTCCACTTGGTTTCCATATCAAAACCAAAAGCTTGTTTATGCCACTGACATTTAAACAGTATAATATTTAATCTGTGCAAAGGCATTACATTTGCATTATTGCTGCCAACATGTGATATGCATATAAAGAAAGAAAAACTTTTGATACCTTTGATCCTGAACATGAAATTAAAGTTGGTTCTCTGGTTATTCAATTCCAGGCATAAAAATACAACTTGTACCTGACCATACAAAGTTGGCTCCGTGTTTATTCTATTCGTAGTATGTGCCTGTAACATGAAACTGAAATTTTCCATTTTTACATATCCCGGCATGCTGGGACTGTAGTAATAAACTCCACCCCACCTCCTCCTTTCGTCATGCCCTTCTCTTGCAACGCCTCCTTCATCTTGCCCAAGTCTAATGATCTAATTACAGGCTAAGACTTGTTGACTTTGTATTGAAAGACAAGCCTACCTGACACCACTGTCCAGCCCCTTCTCTGTCTGTTCATCAGCCTTTATGTCCTCTGTATAAGGCACACAGAAAGCCTTAATAAACAGCACCTACTGCATCCTCTGAGGCATGAGGGCCTCATTTACAATTCAAATCAGGGTGTATAGGGAGTATAATGAAAAAGTTAGGTCAAATGCAAACTCAGATCTGCTCAGCACAACAGAGCCATTTACTCACTGGGTCATGATGCTACAGCAGGTGTTTAATACAAATAAGAGCGCAAGGCCAATTGATCCAATAATAATAGCTCAATAACTGAGCATACAATGTACAGACATTTATTTGGTATCTCTGAAGTGATCTGTTCTCAGTTGCCTGTCCTGGGCCCCAACTGTGAGTTACGTCAGACATTACATCAACATAATCAATTCTGAATGCCGAACTGATGAAACAATCACAAGCTTTGGTCTTTTGTGTAGAACTACATGAAAAAATGACCAAAATTGGATGAAAATCTGCACTGGTTCATGGCTTTTCTAGGATAAGGACAGTGTTCTGTGCAATATAGTGTGGCAGCATGTTAAAACAGATTCAATAAAAAAGTGGGTGTAAAAATCTAGATGTTGCTCAAACTGTAGCCGTGTTTATTCAGTGACATAGTATCTGCACGATGTCTTGTGTGATCCAAAAAAGTGCAGGGTAGATTTCTGGTGAAACAGGAAGTGTGCTTTTATCTCTGCAGCACTGAACAACTTTCAGAAACAGATTCTCAGTAACATTAATACAAAAGATTTAACTGGCTGATAGGAAAAAGTCTTTAGGGAAGGTCAACTAAGATTGGCATAAAAGGGGAAGCAAAATACTGTGGGTTCAAACGTTCCTCTGAATTGACATGAAGACCTTGTGTGCCTCTACTTTACAAGATGAGCAACATTCCGTTCTGATAAACTGAAGATTTTGATGCATGAAGCACTGCATGACTGACTCCACACAATAGACTGTAGTGAGCAACAACAGCAAACCCACAGCAGTGTTTGTGTCTACTGCTGCAGCATTTAACATTTTAAATAAGGACGGTATTACATTTTAAAAAGCAAACATAGATCAAAATCAGCGTGATGGGTAATTAGTTACTACACCATGAAAAATACATGTGGGCTTGGTCAAGGGGCTTGCAAAACACTGTTCCCGCCCTTGCTTCAGCACACCATATAAGGCAACAATTCATAAAAGAAAAGCAATCACACAAATCAGCAAAAGATCATTCATATTACTGTAGTTAGATTTACTTAAAATGGCAAGCATAAAACCTGATCGCACGCGCTGTCAAGCTGTAGAAGGTGTTGATCGAGTTTGAAGTGTCAAACCAACATAAAAGTTTTGTATATAAAACTTCTGTAATCAGAGTACTATGAATACTGCTTTGCTGTTTTCTTGAATTCAATTTAAAAACAGAAGTAGGCGTGGAAGACACTAGATGGGGAAATAGCATGTACCTGAATATCAACTGAACTTGACTTGTTAAAGCCCCCTTTAACAAAACCTTAACATGTCAAGTGTGCTAATAAAATGCTACGATAAAACCAAAGGTACACATTATGGCGACCTAACTACCTGCCTGCCTATCCACTAACAAATACAATATAGGCCTACATATAGCCTATGTTAAACCCTTAATACAGAAATATTGATTAAACCCCCAAAACTTAAAAATAGTCAGAAACCCAATATAAGCCATTTGTTTCTACTAAAAAGAACCATAAAAATAGATAAACTGTGAAGAGAAGGAGGAGAACTATTCATTACTGACCTCAAAGACTCAGGATTCGGGTGACAATGTCCATAATAGCAACCGAACAAGTGACGATCACAGTAACCAATGAAAATCAAGAGAAAAATAGAAAACAAAAGGCGAAAAGGGGAATAATCCAAGGTGCGTTCATAGGGGGACAAAGCTGTCTGAAGGTGTGGACCACTGGCCAGCCTCACACCTCTTTCTCACAGCGACAAAACAAAACTCGAGAGGAGGGTGGAAAAAAAAAACACAATGCAATGGCTGCTGTTTGAAGCAGAAAAAGGAGAAGTGTAGTGAAGCAACTTGTCCTCTCCCTATGAGTCACGTAGCGCTGTCGCTATTGGTAGGGGAGCCCTGAGGCAGAGTGCTTTCACCTGGCCAATCAGCGGCGAGTATCGGCCCTACATGTTAATTCTTTCAGGTGAGTTCTGCGTGTGGCAGGGATTGGATGGTGCTGCAGCGGGGGAGGGGAGAGCAGAGAGGTCCAACCAGAGGGCCACACCTCAAACTGCGTGAAAGACGATAGACGGGTTTCTCCTTCAGAGGCGGAGGAGTGCTTGAGGTGCAGGTAAACAGTTGGACAGGTATGCACTTACTTTGGACTTTGACCATATAATATGGGCCTGGCCTGGTGATTAAAATCGGTATGGCAGCTCAGAAGTAAAGTTCACATTTCTTTGTGTCCTATTAAATCATTTACAAAAGAATTGTGGGTCTATTAGCCGTGTCGGTGAGTCAGTTAAGCTGCTGACTTGTGGTAAAGTTCTTCTCCCTGCAGTAAAGCCTCATAAAACAACTTCTCCCACTAGTAGCTACAAAGAAATGAAACTAAAGTTGACTGTGTTTAGGTATGAGCAAGTGCTTGACCTCAGAGGCTCTTCCTCTCCCTCCTCCTCTTCAAGATTCATTGATCATGATCACTGGAAAGCTCCAGTTGTGAACAATCATCACATGCAAGTTTACCTGAAGCAAATTTTACGTCTAAGGTTTTATTAAAAAGTACAGAAAGTGTCACAGATCAGCTGCAATAGATGGCACAGATCATTTTTACTGACATATACTGTTAATCTTTATGTTCTTCACCTGTGTTTTTAAAAAAGGAGCCATGCTCGTAATTTCGTCCACAATTTATAATTTTGTGTGTTGCTGAATGACAATGAAAGGACTCTTAAATCTTAAGTTCAGTACATAGATATAACAGACTTGATCAGAATCTTGATCAGAAATTGCACTCAAGGAAACAGGAAGTGGTGGTCTGTGGTGAGTGTTGAGAGCATTCTGTGTCTTCACACTCTTGTTTGTGCATCAAATATGTTTTTCACTTAAAAGCCCCATGCAGTATATTCAACAGAAGCAAAAGTCAAATATTTAAATAAAACCAGGATCAAATTGGGATTGTTGGGAAGGAACATAAACAATCGAAAGGACTTGGAGATTGATATTGAACACATTAAACTCAATTGTAACTGCAGCAAGGTCTGTTTGTCACAGACCCCCAAATCACCCTCTCAGTCTCCACCAAGTGCTCTCATCATCACAATAATTCGTCCTTGCCTCTATTCAATACAGTTCAGCTCAGAGAAGAAAGCAGCTGTTTGCCACAGAGCAAATTGATAGCCTTGCTGTGAGGGAAAGTTACACCACACAAGCTCCATTTATCACCACCTTTAGAAATAATGTCTACAACCCTGAAGCCTTTGAGGAAACTGCTCACTTCTTTTTTTTTTTTTTAAAGGTTTATTTTTTGGGGGCTTTTCCCTTTCTTTGATAGTGACAGGGGATAGTCTGGAAAGGGGGAGCAAAAGAGAAAGATTGACACACAGTAAAGGACCACAGGTCGGATTGGAACCCCGGGCCACTGCCAGACTCAGCCTACATGGGGCGCACACACAGCTAGAGGCCACCCGGTGATATAAACTCTTAAGGCTAATGCACTGCAGCACTGCTAAAATCCAAGACAACTATGTAAACATACAAAAACACACACATGCTACATGTTACCCTCCTTATGTAAGCCTGTACAAACACCAAAGAGTTTTAAAACAGTATCTGAGGCCCAAAGGAAATACACATTCCTGTCAATATTAGATATGTAATGGATCAACTGTGTGCCACTATCAACAGGGTACTCATTCATCTGTAAGATTTCCTGGGTCTTTAGTTTACCTTCATTTAAGATCTTGAAATCCCATTTATTCACACAGTTTATCTACTCTGACAGAAAAAAAGCAATCAAAAGAAAAGGAAACATTTACAATAAACTGAGGAAAACCTTTAAGAGCTGCAGTACTGTGACTGTATAAGCTTTAAGATTCCTGAAGCACAAATTCAGCATTATTCAAAACTTGAAAAAAAAACTTATGTGATTGTGCTGCATCCCAGTGATCTGTTAATTGTGGGTAATCAGCTGTGTCAAAAGAATGTTTCTCTGACATAAAGTCTCTTAAGAGGAGCAAATAGATGAGATGGCTTAGCATCAGAAACACACAAAAACATTTATCTGTGTGTGCCAGTATCTTCTGAACTGACCCAGTAACGTGAATGAACTAAATGTCCGTACCCGTCCTAGTCTCCCCTAATAAGACAGGGGAGGGAGAATCTCTACCTGCAAGAACTATAATTACATATAATACACAGTATTTGTATATACTCATGTATAATCTTTCAAAATAAATTCAACATTTCAAAAAAAGCTTGCAACCATTCCAAAATACCTCCCTCAATCCCCTTCATTTATGATGTCTGTTTCTGAAACATCCAATATTGCACTTATTAGCCTACTAACACATAAGCTGATCAACAGAAAATTAATGGTAATAGTTTTAGTCATTGACCAAGTTAATGTAAAAATAGTTGCATAATATATAATGACAATGTAAGAAATCTCCTGACATTATTTCAAGCTCTGGTAACTAGTGATGAGCATTTGTCATTATTTTAGACACTTCCTTATTATCGGCGCTAAGCTAACTAGCGGCGGTGCTGCCAGTGTTGCACCGGACTAAAACAACGCATGCACTGAGACAAAAATGCGTTGGCCCACCTATCTACAGCTAGGGGAGACTGTGATAAGCCCTATTTCAACAAACGGTAGCATGTTCCTTTAAGGTCTCAAAAACATAAAATAAATATTGGATAATAAGAGTACAATATAAAAAAGTCAAGTTAAGTCGATTTTATTCATATAGGTCAAATATCATAAGTTTGCTTCAAATGGCTTTACAATCTATACCACAAACACTGTCTGTCCTTTGACTCTTTTGCCAGTTAGAGAAAACCCCTTTTTACAGGAAAAAAAGGGGGAAACTCTATGTAACGCAAGTGAGGAGGGGTCTTGCAGAATGGACAGACAAGCTATAGCCTAAATGTTGTATGCAGACATATTTTGTTTAAGTTGATGTTCAATGTTTCAGTGTCTTGTTGAAAAACAGGACACTGAAACATTGAAATCACTGTTCAAAGGTTTGGACTTGAATATTACCAGACACATCTTCGGTTTATGAATCAAATAAACTAGACTAAACTGTAAAGCCTCGTTAATGTGAATGTGTTATTGTGTATTTTTATCGAAAGCAGCAAAACAATTGCTTGCACTAATTCTCTCCAAACAATTTACAGCCCTTCCAATTAGCACTGCAATCCTGTGCACCATGAAGCTGGTGTTAAGGCCTATGTCAGTGAATTCCCTTTAAACCAAAATAGGGACGTTAGATTACTAATTGCATGCTGTTAATCTTCTTGCTTGTTTATCCAAATGCCAATGTTATTGTTGAGCTGCTAGATTCACATTATAATACTAATAAAATAATGTTACTATGACAGCATTTAACTTAGTTATTCAGGTTACTACAGAAATGTATAGGACAAAAAATGTTATATAAGCCTGAATGGTTATTTTATGTGTCAAAGCTTAGTAAATGGAGCCCACAAATATAGTATGACTAGTCCTCACTGCATATTATATTTTTGCTTCCAAACTTGATTTATATGACACACTTAAGACATGCCCTGCAAATGTGTACCTAACAAACCACTCCACTAAGAACTGCAAAATCCAGACCACTCTGTAAAGAGGGATTTTGGAGCACCGTGTATTCATAAAACTTGACAAACAATCAAAGAAATTTGAAACAATCCTTGACAAGGTGAGATATAGTAGCCTTTGGAGGACGCACAGAATTATTTGTGTAGTTTGGAGGTCATCTGATGGCTGCTGTAGTAGCTAAAATACAGAACAGGGAGGCTGAGGCTGTGAGACGCCAGCTAACAGGACAGAGCAGGGCACCCCACAAGAGACGCAGAATGAGTTGAACGAGAGTGCAGCGAGGCTTCATCATTAACCACACTGAGATGGACAAACAATTATTGTATGAGATTGTTTTGTTTAATCATCTGTTGTGTGTGATAGATTGAAGGCAATCAAGGTGCTAATATAAATATTACAGTTATTATGGTTGAGAAGCATGCAAGCTGGTTGAGTTCAGACTTTGTTGTTGCAACAATCTAGTTTGTTCAATAGGCTGACATTTCAGAGCGCTATGAAGACTTCATCATTCTTAGACAGTGACCGTCCTGAGCTGAGCCCAGATCTAAGGTGATTCACTGTGCTGTCTGAGTATGACTATATGACACACACCTAACAAAGAGCTGTGTATGTGTACAGCTATAAAGACCAAAACGCATTCAGTGTGCCACAGCTTATCTTAACTGTGTGGGTGATTCAGTAGTGCCTCAAGAATGAGGCTCAGACCATAGGCCTGTAGCAGATAATAATCAATTTTGTATTGAATACCATGTGCATACTTGCAAGACTTCCTGGAAATATACTAATTCAATTCCTAGGGGTCCCAAACTCTACTTGGAAAAACCAACAAAATTCAACTAGGTTGTGTCAGGTCGTGGGGGGAGCAGCTCCAACAGGGGACCCCAAACTTCCCTTTCCCGAGCCACATTAACCAGCTCCGACTGAGGGATGCGTTCCCAGGCCGGGTTGGAGATATAATCCCTCCACCTAGTCCTGGGTCTTCCCTGAAGCCTCCTCCCACTGTACCGGATAAGTGGACGAAGATGGATGAATGGAAAATTCAACTATAGACATACTGAAGCTAAGCAACTATTTTATCCCTCTCCCTTATACCTAGCATACTGTTCTGCATGTTCAGTTGAGTAATGCAGCTTGAGAGGGAGAAAGATTGCATTCTGATGGAATGCAATCTTTCTCCCTACAGATAAGAAAGGAAGTAGTCACATCAATCAATATAATTATCAAATATCCACTGCAGTTTGAATGTTGCTGATCATAGCTAAAGTGCTTATGTTGACAATTACGTCAAAATAAAAGAGGGGGGGGGGGGAATTCTATTGGGCCAGCTATTTTTTACACATCCAGCAGATACTAAGCTTCTTGCTTAAAAAAATAGAGCTTCATGCTGCATCTGGAAATGGTGTTGATAAGAGAACTAAAACTGAACCAACACAGTAAATCTATCTACGTATGAGCTGAAATTCTAAAACACTCTGTAGAGCTAAGGGGAACTGCCGAGTCAAGTGTTAATTATCTGTGTTTCACAAACATATAGTAATTTGATTGATTACAAGCATCAATCGAATGAAGGGGGCTCATTAAATTGTTTTGCGCGTTAAATCTGGTGCCTGTGCCAGTAGTGTGAAATTCCTTGTATACAGTATATTAGCTGTTGAACAGATTAGCAGCAGCTAGCAGTTGTAGTAGCATTAGATCTACTTCTGCTGAATCCACATACACACGTGCAGACTGCAACTCATTGATTATTTAATACAAAGATCAGGCCGACAATCCAGATCATCCACATTACACCTCTGTAGGCTGTAACCACTACCTGCAGACAGATAATGGCAGAAAGCCTTCATTGCTATACGGCACGTTGCTGAACCACATAACTGCTGTTTCTCCATTTTATCATAAACAATCACTGAGGTTTTGAAAAGTCCATGTATGTCACACTAGCAAATTCCGGGCTAGGAGCATGCCTGCCCCACTGTGCGCCAAAAGCCAGCAGCTTTTAACCTGAGAGCTCTAGTTTATCTCAAGCTCATTATTAATAAAATGCAATGAGGCCCTAAGAGCATATTGCTCTGTCACTCAGGGCCTAGATTATAATACCCATTGGTTGCATGCAGTTAAATAATTCAACAAGGCTGAGACTGCCTGTTACTTTGGTTTTTTTTTGTTTTTTTTACCGACGGTGAAGACTGCCTCTCAGGAGATGTGATGAGCTGCCAGAGCTCACTGCAAATTCTGTCAACTCATGTATTAGTTAACTTTGTTGAAAGTTGAATGAGGAAAGATCCTTTGGCTTTTGCAACAAGGCTCAATCTTGCTCTCGTGCTGTCACAGCACCACTGGCTGACCTGACTCATAAAAGGCCTCTGTGAACCACTCACTGCTACCTCATTAGCTCCAAGAGACATGAAAAATGACAGGGTGAAATGTCATTATGCACCAAAGTTGCAGGCTAAGCCAGCTTCTATTTTTGTAAGCAGCTACTTTGTGTGGTCAAACTACAGTAAGCTAGAACATAACAACCCAAGCCATCACTCCTTAATGTAATTACACATTCATCAGTAATACAGCTTACTACATTGTGTGCTTACATGGACCTCAGCAGGCACCATACAAATATCTATGTAATGTGGTTAACTAATCTCATGACGTCAACATGCTGCCAGAGTGGACATGATCATTCTCCCTGCAGACAAAGTCATCCATTGAGTTTAAGGTTTTCTTACTTTTCATGGTATCTGGAGGATTTCAGCTTTTTCAACTCAACATTATCTAATCTGATATCTTATTTCAATTTTTGTTTAAAGCAATAGTTTGGAAATACATTCGCTTTTCATCCAAGAATCAGAGATAAGATCGATATCAATCAGCCAACAGCCAGCTTAGCTTAGCTTATCATAAAGACTGGAAATGGGGAGAAACTGCTAGCCTGGATCTGTCTAAGGTTAATAAAAATCAGTCTATGGTACTATGGTATGGTAAAGCATCTATTAACATGTTCCATCTTGTTTGTTCAATCTGTACAACTAAAGTGTAAAAACAGTTTACAGGCAGATTTTGATACCTTTAGACAGGCTAGCTGTTTCCTCGTTTCTAGTCTTATCTAAGCTAAGCTAACGGTAGCTAGAAGTAGCTTCATATTTACTGCACAGATATGAGAATGTTATCAGTCGTCTTATCTAATTCTCTGCAAAAAAGATTTGAATTGTATTTTCTAAAATGTTGAACTATCTCATAGGTAAAACTGTAATGTTTTTATTCAATTACAGTCTATTCTCACTAAATTATCACCACAAAGTCTTTATTATTGCTTAAATTTGGAGTTTTATGATTACTCCATGAAAGAATCCTTTACATCCTTGCATGCAGTATTTTTGTTTGTAAAGCTTTTATCCGATTGATTTCACAAAATTAACCTTTAATACCGCATTTATATCGCAACTACATAGGCCTACTTAAAACACCAAGTCAAATTGTCCTCCATTACATGCTAAAAATAGCTGGACTGTAACCCTGCATTACATCATGACAATGGGCAGATTCATGGAGAAACTCAGGCAAGATGACTCCTCCAAGTCACATGCTTGTGGGACAGGCAGCATGAGAGAAGAAGGAGGTTACAGGTGGAATTTCCCTCGTCTCTCCTTTCTCTGTGACGTCAGGTCCAGGGGCAGTGGTTTACTGCTGCTGCTGCCTAGCAATCAAACATGTCAGACATGGTGACATTCAGGTGTCAAAAGCCTGGGGTGGTGAAACAGCAGCATACAATTAAGGAACTTTGCAAACAGCAGTTCCCTTGCAAGCCCTCAACAGAAAACAGGCCAACATAGGGTATTTTTTCTACATGTAAAAAAAGGGAAGTTCAACAGTTTTATTTCTCGTTTCACGAGTCGGTTCCTGCATTTCTGCAAGTCATTTGAGGTGTCAGCCATCTCATGGGATTGTTTGTTTAGTTAAAGCATATGAACATTGCCACCTTGTGGTTGTTTCTCAAGGCACCAAATTTACCCCAAATAAAGTGTCATTAGGTAAAGATGGTGCCATAATAAGTGTTTTTCAATCTTTTTAAACTTCCTGGAGTAAGGAAGCAAGTAAACCTTATTTGTATGTACATGTGTGGACACTTAAAATCCCTTGGTTAAACAATGTCATGCTATAGCTCCTGGATACTCAAATAACCCATCTCTGAACAGTTACAGGGAGGTAAACCTGTTTGCAAAAGATTCCCTGTCTCTTGCAAGACCACACTGAAAGCTTTTGTGAAACTGGAGTGCTGCTTTCTAAATAGGATAAAAGCTCAAATCTGTTTGTGTGTGTGTAGCCAAATCAATATCCGGCAACCCATTAAGGCAGGCGGGTACTTCTTGGGCAAGAAGAAGTGTCTAATGTCTGAGGAGCTTCTCGTCACTGAAGGGAGAATGGGACAGGACAGCTCTCCATTATGGCCCTCAGTCAACATCACACTCCTCAGACTGCTGATGGTGACATCACTGTCACAGGATAAGAAGGCTACCGGGAACTGCTTTAGCCTCAACACAAACACCCACGCAAAACACAGAAGCATTACAGTTATCCATCAGCAAGGATAGGGGGAAAAAGAGAGGCAATGTGTGGGCAGAAGGTCAGGGTGGTTCTAAAAAACAAGCGCACATGCTTGAAACAAAAAAAGACGACTCCACACTGGAGTATATTTGCAAAGTCTTGCTCTGGATAATTGCTTTTAGTGGATTGTGGGAGATTCCAATTATCCACAAGCCTCTGCCAGTGTCCCCACCATAGGAAGATTGTAGGGGAAGGGAGGTAGGTTGGGTGAAGGGTTGGTGGGTCCAGCTGGTCCTGTCTCTAGTGGGACTGACAAGCGCTCGTAACTTTTCCCCTCCCTCTGCGTCATAGCTGCCCCCTTTGAAGGGAGCAACAGCAGTCGACCAATGAGAATGTGTTTGTCTGTCCCATGATACAAGCATCTTAACTCAGAAATGTAAACATCTGGCAAACATTTAGACTTGCCACAGAATAGGGTTGATCAACTATAGGCCTACTAAAAAACACTATTCTGTCAGGCATTTGGACATAGAAATTGGGAAAAGGAGCAAACATTTATCTATATACGTCCTCCGAGAAAGCTCAATGAGTATTTGAGACTTACTTTTAAAGAAATTCTCTCCCATTTTAGTAAATATATTCAGTCCGAGACTTCAATTGCTCAATGGCTGCTATAGTAAAATATCTGGAAATAGTTCAAAAGTAAGCATCACAATTTCACAGAGCCAAAGTTGACATATTTAAACTGCGTATTTTATGCAATCACCTGTCACAAAAACAAAAAGATAATCAGTTTAGTATAATTGAAGACCACAAAAAAACCTATCTGCATTTTAAGAGCAGGGACTAGGGATTTTTTGGCATTCTTGCACAAATTTGTACAAATGATCTCTAATCAGACGTTTAAATTGTTCTGAGAAGTCAGTTATAAATACAGTAAAATAACTTTTTCTAAACAAGGCCACACCTGGCATCAAGGTCAATTCTTATTTCTGACTATGGAGGACAAAGTTAATTGAGTGCTCGCTGTACGTATTAAACATTAGTATTAGAGCTCTCAACAGAAAATAGTATTAAAACTGCACTGGCATTCCGCTTATAAATATGATTGATTGTTATCTAAAATGGATGATTATTGCAATTGCAGCTGTGGTATTGCTTCGTGCACACACGCGCACACACACACACACACACACACACACAGTCACATGCTGGCTGACTGACACAAAGGGGAGTCACAGAAATCTATGGAGTAGTATGATGCAGGTCATGTATCCCAGAGACTAATATACTAAAATCATATGAGTTAAGTCGTGCTTCTTGTAGTGTGATAACTTTATGTGTACTGAGTGAATTCCTAGTGCAATAAAATACTATTCTACAATTATAGCCATTATCTGCTAAAAGTCTTGATTATTTCACATAAAAAGCACTTTTGGGATGGGAAAATGTAATATCAACATGACTGCACAGGGAACTCAAACTGTATGGCTATTTATATAATATAGATATAGTTACATCAGTCAGTTACAAGAAAGCAAACAATAAGTATAAAACATGCTTGACTGTGGACTCACCCTGGTTGAAGTTGTCATCAGCACAGCATATCAGCACGCTGGGCTATATCCCCTGACTAGCATTAAAAGGTGGCTGTCCTCGTGAAAATACGCCGACGTTAGAAAACCATTATTATCCCTGGAGCGAGTTGGAGACAAAGGGTAGTCTACTATAGCTCCATCATCGCACTGTCACCGGTCAGCTTTACCCTCCTGCAGCGTTCGTGTACTTCCTGACACAAGCTTGCCGTTTTCTCCGACAGGGGCTGATGCGTGGGGAATTCCTAGCAGTCACATTTTCCTGGGAAATGATTGGCCTGGCACCAAAGTTTGGCTGTGGAAGCCTGATAGTAGTGAGAGGAATCAGGACTGGTTTCACAGTTGAGCAATAAGCATCGAAGGACGGTTGTTGACGTTATGAAAAAAAAGTTGTTTATTGCCCGCGTCATGCTTTAAAAGTAGCCTTTATATGATTAGTACATATTTTATTCTTTATAGATATTATTATGTAGCCTAGACTACGTGTAATCCACCGCCAACGAACATGGATCAGCTATGGATTTTGTAATTTAGTAAACCTTTAACGATAAACAAACCAAGCGACAGTTCGGTTAACGTTAATGTTTAGCTATCGTTAGCTAGCTAGTCAACCGTTAACGTTACCGGGTCACATTTGTTACATTATAGGCAATTGTGTCAACAACTCAAAACGATTTAATCAAATTAAGTTACCGACGAAAAATAAAGTTGGCAGCCTCAGGCTAGCGTTGGATTTTTTCAGTCTAGTTTGTTTTCCTGCAGCTAATACGTTGGACTACGAAATTGTTTGCAAGGGGAGATAAAGTGGAAACGGCCGGGAAGGTCCGGGTCCAAGCTCTTATGGGAGGATGAGAGCAAATGAGGATAACGTAAACTCCTCAACGGGCGGGGTCTTACGTTACAATAACGTTAGTATCCCTGGAAATGACGAGTGTATAGTGATAGCTGTATCAAATGACCTAAACACTTTCCATTTGTATTATTATGTGCTCCTAACGGAGATTAGTTAATTTAAACATTTGGCATGGTTAAAGCCAAAACGAGTAGTTCCCATACCGGGAGTCGAACCCGGGCCGCCTGGGTGAAAACCAGGAATCCTAACCGCTAGACCATATGGGAAAGGCATTTAACGAACTAGGGTAATCTCTTTTACTTTTTACAGCAGTGTTGCGATTAAAATGCATTTTCCTTACTTGTTTTAGAAATAACTAATTTACTATGGTCGAATAAACCAACCGGCTCAGTAACCATACATTTAGGGGCAATTACTCTTGTTCTGGGTTGTTGTGCCGTATAATTTACAAGACTTAGGGGCTAGCTAGGTAACGTTACCATCTAGTGGTCTTTCAATGTTACTGTGACTACAGATACAGGATGAATCCAGGATGCCAGCCAGAAATACCTTTAAATGGTCACTGGCCATACCCAAAATTTAATATGGATGAAATTAATCGATGGATTGTACAGAATAAAAATGAACATGAGAAAAATGGAAGGATAAAGTCTTAAAATATAGTGTTTACGTGTTCCGAACAAAACAAAAGTGCTGAACTGGGTGCTAAACATATGACGTAATTTTCTGTGGCATAATACAAGCATGGAGACGGGGTTCTCTCAACTATATAAAAATACTCTTGCTATAATTACAACGAGCTAGAACTGGTTCACACAAGTAAACAGGCATGCTCAATACTATTACATTCAGTGATACTGTAAGCTTATGTTTGTGTGGCTATACAGCTCACGAATTTAGAGCCAGTCGATGTGAATGTCCTCTTTCTAGTGCAAGTGGTAGTGCCCTTAAGACTAGCAGGGGCCAGAGACAGTCAAATATTTGACAAACTAGCATTCGTTGGCTAGCCAGCTAGGAGTTAAATAATACACCGAAAACAATTATTTCCCCTACACTTAATCCGCTTACGTTTATGCCAAGGATTTAGGTTTCCGTGTAAACAGGATGTCAACTCCAGCAAGACGACGTTTAATGAGAGATTTTAAACGGTAAGCGAAAAGAAAACAACACAGAAGTAGCTATAGCTAACGTTAGCAACCCAAGACTAGCCTGTACGCGTTAGCTAGCCTAAACGGCATTCTGAACTACAACACTACCATACATTAATGATACAAATAGACACATAAATACACACCGGTGGATTATAATCATGTTTTTGTCTCCTTGTTATTTTTGGGTGGTGTTAACAAGTTAATGACTGGTAAGCTATTGACATGTAACAATAATTTTTAGCGTTACTGCAGCCAGGAATAGTAACGTTGATGTTGTGTAACTCATGCTCGGTGTCGTAGATGTCGTGCTACTCTGATTTGTTTATCCTATATGACATAGATAATGAATTACCAAGCCCTCCTCGAAACTGTGGGTGGGAAAATGGTTCTGTACCTATGAAATCTATGGGCTTTGTTTGTAACTGGTTATTGAGGATAAGCCAGAACCATCAGATGGCCCTTCACATGCTGATGAAACGTTTGGTTAGATGTACACTGTCCAAATGCACACTGATAAAGGGAGCTCGTGGTAGATCACTATCTAAGCCTGAGGATAATCAACCATCTGCCATGCAGTCCCTAAAAACCTGCAGACATTTAGCACAGTCCGACATACCATGTTTGTTTTTTTTTATCCCTGATCTACAGTATGCTCCAACTAAACAATACTGATGGATGGTCACAGAGTCTAAGACTTAATCCTGGTTGGCCCACTGTCTAAATCAATTACCACAGTTAGTTTTGACACGTGATTTAGTTTAGTTAATTTGCACACAAAAAATATATAAAATACATATAAGAAAAAGTAATTTCCGTGCAGGAGAAGAAGGAAGACTGAAAGGCTTATTCAAAGTCCTCCACAAATACACATAAAAATGAAATGACATTATTGTTTATAAGACTACTAAAAAACACTACTAACACGCACACACACACAAATAACCCCCCATCTGATTTGTTTTTCAGAATATTACAGAAAATGTATGGAACCCATGACCAACATAGTCATACAGTTGGAATGTTTGGGCACCCCAGGTAAAAATGTGTATTATTGTGCATAAAGAAGCCTAGAAAAGAAAAGAGAAAAATTTCCAAAAGGCATCAAATGACAGTTTAGACATTTGAATAATATGTCACAAAAAGTTAGATTTTATTTCCATCATTTACACTTTCAAAATAACAGAAAACAAAAAAGGCGTCTGCAAAAGCTTGGCCACCCTGCAGAGTTTCTAGCATGCACGGCCCCCTTTGGAAAGCTGAGACCTGACAATAGGCTTGTTCGAGATGAGCCAGGTCTGCGCAGAATCGATCCCCGCCCGTTGCATGCCGGTTAGATTTGTGCCTGACTTGATCTCACGAAAGCAAGGCGGCCGCAGTTCTGAGACGCAGGCAGTGCAGTTGCTTTTCACCGACTGCAAGACCCAGGCGGACCCAGAGCATGCTGGGAAACGCCGGCCTCTCCGCTGATTTAACAGCTGATTGGTTAACAATCGACTCAACATGATGACATTATGTATAAACTTTTTGATTTTGAATCAGAGGGATTTTAACTGCTATTTGTCTGATTTAAAGGCTTCTTCTGTACAGAACACATGTTGTGTGGCTGATAGTCAGGGAGACTAAATCTACAGTGTTTTGTTAATTAACATCAGCGACAGATCGCATGAAGAACATTTTGAGAGCTACTCTGTCATAATTAAAACAACTAGAGACTGTGTACAAGCTGATATGCGGTTCTGATAACATTTTGATTAAATCGGAATCGCACCACAGTGTTTTTGTCACTTCCTGTTCAGCCTGAAGGCAGCTGAAATCGTCTGGAAACTGTCCGACTTTACCAAAGTATTTTGTCACCGCCGCCTGCTCTCGTCCACTTTACAGGCGAGGCGCAGTTCATCTAGTGTCATGGATTGTTCTCACTCATTGTCTGGAAAGACCAGGTGATGTCAGTCTTAAGATTTTAAATGCCCAGACTCATCTGACCTTACCCCAACAATCGGCACCATGGCTTCTTCTAAGCAGTTGTCTAGAAAACTGAAACTGAAAAAAGTTGATGCTCACAAAGCAGGAGAAGGCTGTAAGAAGATAGCAAAGCGTTTCCAGATGCCAATATCCTCTATTCAGAATTTAATTAAGAAATGGCCGTCATCAGGAACAGTGGAAGTTAAAGCAAGATCTGGAAGAAATATCAGACAGAACAGCTTGCAGGATTGTGAGAAAAGTCCAAACCCACGTTTGACTGCACGATCCATCCAGAAAGACCTGGCAGACACTGGAGTTGTGGTACAGAATTACACTATAAAGAGATACTCGTACAAATATGGTCTTCATGGAAGAGTCATCAGAAGAAAACCTCTTCTACGTCCTCACCACAAAAATAAGCAGACGTCATTTTTTTGTTTTCTGTTATTTTGAAAGCACAAATGATGGAAATAAAATAAAAAAAAATTGTGACCTATTATACAAATGTCTAATCTGTCATTTGATGCCTTTTGGACATTTTTCCATCTTTTCTTGGCTTCTTTATGCACATTAATACAATTTCTTTTACCTGGGGTGCCCAAACTTTCGAGCCCCACTGTATATTCTGTCATTGTGTTACTTAGGATGGAAATATAGAGATTCCCCTTTTGGCTGGGGACCCCCTGGAATCCCCTCGAGGACCCTGGGGGTCCCCGGACCACACTGAGGGAAAGACAACTTTAAGTATTTTACCAATTAACAATATTAATACAATATGCTTGATGTCATTTTATTACAGAACAAACATTCAGATGAATAATTAGCATTATAATCATGTTTCTTGTATTGATATAGCACCCAGCTGTAATATCTGATGGAGAGGGTGCCAATAGAAACTGTCAACTTTGACTTCCATGTGTTATGCTCTGTCTAATATCACCTGTATTTTGTGATACCTCCTTGCTTTGACTGTATCTGTTAGGCTGCAAGAGGATCCTCCAGCTGGAGTTAGTGGAGCCCCATCAGAAAACAATATCATGGTATGGAACGCTGTCATTTTTGGGTAAGTCAAGTTGATTTGTTTAAAACTATGACAGAGGAATTTTAGACATTTTAGTAATCAATTGTTTTGTAAAAGTAGTTTTTGCTTTTTTTTAGACTTTAAAAAAGTGAAAAAAAGCTGCAGTTTACTGTATTTCAGCAGGTTTCTTCAGTATTTTAAGTTAGAGCACGAAAGTTAATTGGAGTGTTTTGTTAGTGCTGATCTACAACCTGTTTTGTTGCCTCTCTTTTAGACCAGAGGGAACACCTTTTGAAGATGGTAAGTCCTCTCTAAAGCCCTTAATATTCATATAATTGGTCTTTCCATCCTTGCTATGACATTAATCCACCAAATATTCATTTTGACTTGAAGCATTGGATTTTGGAAGTTAGAGAATATCAATTGGTATAGTTATGAGTCAATTTTTAATGGTGCCTTGAACATTTTTGTGGTGAGAGCTTGTTTTGCCAGTAAACTTTGCTCAGGTCTCCTACATGAATCAGTGTTTTTGAAGAAGTTCAGATGTTTTAAACAATGACTTACTGCACTTTGTCAAATTGTCTTACAAAACCAAGAAAGCAAATCTTTGACTTTGAGTTAATTCCTCTGTCTCTTCACCATCTGTGACCGATGAGATTTTGATCTTTTGACAGACACCATTAGACCACTAGAATCCGTTCCTGATCCCCAACTTGCCAGCTGAGTTACAAAAATGATTTAGTCGTATTTTTAACGTTGTATTAACGTTATCAGAACAACCTGTCAGACAAAAATGCATTTTCTAGTTGTGTAGATTATGGTAACACACTGTTTTTGGTTAATCTATCTAAATTCATACTATCCAATTTCTTCTTTCTTTCAGGAACCTTCAAACTTACCATTGAATTCACAGAGGAATATCCAAATAAACCTCCAACAGTGCGATTTGTTTCAAAAATGTTTCATCCAAATGGTATGTACTTAATGTATTGCACTAACCATTTTAATTGCAGCAATTAGAAGTTGTTACATTTATCATTTATTTATCCCAGAAAAGCTTTATATTCTGTATGCAATTTTGCAGTGTATGCGGATGGCAGCATATGCTTAGATATACTTCAGAATCGTTGGAGTCCAACCTATGATGTCTCTTCAATCTTAACTTCAATACAGGTAAACCAACATTTCTTTATGCATTGTGTGCCAATGCAAATTATTTATTTATTGTAAAGACGATGTGATGACTGTCTGTTATGTCATGAAGATTTATATGAAACCTAACCCGCTGCCATTCTTTGTTTAAAGTCTTTACTGGATGAGCCAAACCCAAACAGTCCAGCCAACAGCCAAGCAGCCCAGCTGTACCAGGAAAACAAGCGGGAGTATGAGAAGAGGGTTTCTGCTATTGTTGAACAGAGTTGGCGTGACTGTTGACCCCTGTTATTGTTCAAGTATGAACAGTGTCCGGCCCAGAATCGAGAAACCACAGATCAAGAAATCAACTGATCTCACAGAAATAAAATGACACATCTTAAAATCCTTCTCCATATATTTGTTCCACAACTGTTGCTAAGTTTGTATGTTGTGTTGTGGCATTCACACTTGCCGAATGCTATTGTTGGGCAATAGCGTATGTTTGTTAACAATTAATGTACCTTGTTGTATCTGGGTTACTTGCTACATGCCTACAACTATTTTTCTTTAAAAAAACAAACAAAAAAAAACTCAGTTGTCACTTTTCTACCTGTTTATTACATGAAGTAAGCTGGTTGGATGATACGGTGACAGTTAATTAGATGTGCTTGCTGTGTGGTTTGCTGTGTATATACTGACTGTGCATATTTACAAAAAAAAACAAAGCCGTTTTGTGGGTGTTTCTACTTCTGTTTCAGTGGCCTCACTCGTTAAGGTTTTGTTTCTTTTTGTCTTTTGAAAGCCTTTCAGAGGGATAGAACATTAACCTGGCATGGACATCCATCCCTCTAACAAGTTGTCGACAACAGATGCCTTTGGGGGTCATTTTTCTCTCAACTGTTCTTGTAAAGCCATGTCTTTGACTATAAACGCTCTAGATATTGGTATATATATATATATATATATACACACACACACACACACACACACACACACACATATCCCTCTTAAACACGGAAACAAGACATTTAGTACCCTTTCTGGAAACTTTGTTTCATGCACAGTTTCATAATGCTGACATTTAAAGGCTGTGTGAGAACATTTCTATGCTATTTTACAATCTTACACATCAGCTGACATAATAGGCTGATAACACTTTAAAAAGTTTTCAGATTATGAAACGTTGCACTGGTAACCCATGTAACAAACTGTACATTTTCTTGTAAATAAAATAAATATACATCAGTTGTCTTAGCCCCTTTTTAACTCAGTACAAAATACCCATCTGATTGTTATCAGTTGAAATTTATTTAACAGCTGTGAACACAAGCAGACACGTTAACTGTACTCACATAAACCAACACAGACATTAAACAAAGATCACAGCTTACAGTTTCCATGTGAAGATTTGTGATTATGGATGCAGCGTGTGTATTTGTAAAATGATTGGTGTTAAAAGAGCAAACGGCATTGCTGGTAGAGAGACAGAAATATATTGCTACAGTGAGACTGATATGTTCACCTAGCTATTTTGATGTTGATGCCTCTCATTAGTCAACTGTCAACAGTCTAAAACAAACTGTGAAAAAGCTGCATGTTCTGCCAGGTTCCTTAAACAGCCTGGAACATTTTGGTGACAAAAACCTTGCCATTTTTTAAGTAAAAATACCTGGAACCTCAAGACATGATTCCACAAATTACCAAACACACGCTTGTTGTGCAAAAGTGAAACAAATAACACGTGGAATGGCAGGAGACTGAAAAAGACAAATAATTTGTCCTAAATTATCCCCTGCTAAAGCTAAAGCACATTTGATGGCAAAGGAATGCAGAAACAACAGGTGATCCTGATCTAATTCTCTTTTATTAATGTATTGTAAATTGGTCACACACAAGTATAAACAGAGAAGTTACACTTGAGTGTGATTTGTACTGAAGTCCAAGTGGCTGTCCAATGGTTTTTTCACTTTTTATTTTTGCCATGCATGCAAATCAGTGAGAGGCTTGTGGTTTAACAAGTTCATATCGTCCCACCTGTCCCTCCTGTAAAAGCTGACCAATGAGCTGGTCTTTGTGTACTTTGCGACTGACCACAAGGAAGCGTTGCCGCCCTTGTCCATATGACTTGCTCCGTAGGCCGTATTTCTGAGATATCTGGTGGATCTGCTTGCGTTCATCATTGGTGAGGTCAGTGGAGAAGCGAAGATCATCTTGACGGTCTGAACTGGCATAGTTACGAATGATGTCCTCAATATCACGTTTGCTGAGCTGGTTTCCAGCTTTGTCCATGTCCATACCCAACCCTTCCCTGGAGAACTGTTCCTTCACTCTGATTGGTTCTGCAATGCCTTCCCCATCTCGGCCCAGACCACCTCCTTTCCAGCCCATCTTGCGGAGCAGCTGGTTTCCGATGTTGTCTTCCTTAATCTCCTGCCTTATGGCCTCCTCACCAGAGTGAGCCAGGATCTGGGATCGGGATATGGCGTCGCTATTCCCCTCCTTTCTTAGGTTGGATTTTACCACAGCATGTGTCTGTCTCAAGGTGGCTAAGGCCTCATTTGCTGCAATGTGCTTTACTATTTTCTTGGGCCCAATTCCTGCTGCTACATACTGTCCTTCCAAGTAAACTTCACACCTCCAGCGATGATCAGGCAGAACTGTGAACTTGTAATCAGCTGTCACTTTATTAAACTGAGCTGTGTCATTAATGATACAGATTGCATTGTCAGAGTTTTCAAGGATGACCAACTCGCTCAGATGCTTTTTTTTGCCAGCCTGTTGAACAAAGCGTCCACCAGAATCTGACAGATTAGTTCCTCTGGAGTACTGTGACTGTTGCTGTTGTTGCGGTTGTTGTAGCTGTTGTTGTAGTTGCTGATGTTGCTGCTGCAGCTGCTGCTGCTGTCGTTGTGCCTGATTCATGCGAAGTTTCCTCACTGCGTCTTCAGCTGCTGCATGCTTTGAGCTCTTTTTGGTACCTGTTGCCTGCGCCACAAGCTCATCCTGCAAGAAAACACTGCACAGCCAAGCAATGTTGTTGGGGAGTAGCTCAAACTTATAGTCTATCTTCATGCGATTAAAAGCCGCAGAATTGTTCAGTATGCAAATGGCATCATGAGCGTTGTCCATAACTACAAACTCTGTCCAGTGCTTACGTTTATCAGGCTCGTATTGGCCCTTAGAGCTTGGTGTCGGTTTATCATCTGGGTTTCGGAGTGCAGGTAAAAAGCTTGGGGTTGGGCTGTGCATCTGGCACACAACTATGTCATTGACTAACGAGTGTCTGTATTTGCGCTGCACCACACGGACCTCAACTGTTTTCAGGAAGAGTTTTACAGCCTGCTCAGAGGCCCGGTCCCTCGCTCCATTTTTACTACCAGAGTATCCAGTAGCAAGATACACACCCTGGCATCTCAGTTCACAGGCGTAACCGTCCGTTGGTACTTTCCTGTTCTTCGGTAGGTCAGCCTGGGGAATGTCCTTCAGGTTGACATATATATACTCAGGATTAGTCTTGCAGGCCTGAATACTGCGGCTCAACATAAAATTATAATTTGGCGATTCACTTCCAGTCATGAACACGGGGTCCCTAAAAGCAACAGCCAATGCAGACGCTACACAGGAAATCAGCCTTTGCTTCTCATCTAATATTGGCTGAGATATAGCAATAGGCTGCAAGGAGAAGCCCGACTGAGAAGTGGTGGGACTGGGACTGCTCCTGCCCGGGCTGTTGTAGACTCTGCTGAATGGCCTGCTTGATGATGGCCGGTCCTGATGACTGAACCCCAAACCTTGACGTCCCGAATCCCAGCCTCCTGATCTGCTCCCTCCCCATATCCATTGTATCTGTGGGGCTGTGAATAAGAATCAAGAGTTCGAGAGGAGTGGGCTTCATACTTGGCTGAGTAGTCCTGCTGTGTTTTTGCCATAAAGTTTGAAGTGGACCCACGTCCTCCATATCCCAACCCACTTGTACTACCTGAAAAAGTATCTCGGTCTCTATCTCTATGGGAACCCCAAGAGTCCAAACTGTGCGATGGCGCTCTTTCAAAAGCAGGCCTCAGGGATGAGGAGCCCTGCTCCCTGCTGGTGCCACTGTAGGATGAGTGTTCAGAGTCCCACTGCCTTGCACCATACGACTCACTCCTCCTGCGCTCCTTTTCGTTCTCCTTCTCATCAGCACCAGTTCCTCCGCTGCTTCCACCACTGACAAAGTGTACAGGCTCAAATCGAGGCCTGGAACCAAATTTTGACACAGGCATTTTCCTCATGGGCTCGTCTCCTGCAATAACATAACAATGGGTAAACAGAAAACCAAAAAGGATGCCTGATTTACTTGAATGAATAACTCATCATCTCAGAAGGACACAACAAGGTAAATGTAAGAGTCTTGGCTTGTAAGTGTGACTTCATTAACTTCTTCAAATAGGATGTTGTGACAGGACTTAATGGTTAAGTTTCTGAAGGAGTCAAAGACAAGTCAAATGGGCAATCATAGTAATTTGTAAATAACACTTGCCTCCTCA
This sequence comes from Percina caprodes, assembly GCA_013375575.1. Classification (NCBI taxonomy): domain Eukaryota; kingdom Metazoa; phylum Chordata; class Actinopteri; order Perciformes; family Percidae; genus Percina; species Percina caprodes. The sequence continues at coordinate 2,471,447 of JABXJD010000003.1, read as the reverse complement.
ACACTTACAGAGGAGACAGATACATGATAATGTGTCGGGCTATGCAATTTGGATTGCCCCAAAATTAGCAAATCAGCCTTTATTCTCAATTAATTAACTTTCCTGTCTTTCATGTCTAAGTAGCTAAAACAGTATATACAATCAAACAGTAGCTAACAACATGGAAATCGAAACTTTTGAACACAAACACAGACTAAACAACCCAGATTAACACACTCACTGCCATCAGAAGAAGTCGGTCTCTTTTTTGCTTCAGAACTTGGACTTGGGTCAAAGGAGGGCATTTCGCCAGTGTCGGTCCCTTCTGCCATCACCAGCGCCGTCCAAATCAAATCCAGGCCATACCTGTTATTGAGGCCAAAGATGTGACTTGGACATAACACGAATAGGTGAAATATACAAACACTGAACATACTGAGCTAATACTCCATGATGCTTATAGGGGCTCAAACATTCCCTGGAAAACAAACACCACCTGCCAGCAGCATGCAGTGACTGAACACAAAAACAAAGTGTCTGGACAATATATTGCACAACTATAAATGTAGTATGATGTTAACGGAGACAAACAGCTGCATTTCGTACCAACACACGGCCATGACAAAGTGACGCAGTAGGCCGACAGGATGCATTTCGCACAAGCGAACATGTTAAAAAAAAAATGTATCAACATTTAAATGTGCGACTAGTTAGCAGTGTTATATTCCTACCTTAAGGTGTAGCCTTTGTTCCGATTTATATCTCTGTCCTTCGGCCAAATAAGTGTTTATTTGTATGATCAGCCAGATATTATATTCGTGCTAGCCTCTTTTAGCTAGCTAGCTAGCTAACTAACTAACATTGGCAACCCGGTGGTGACTGCTAGCTAGCATTAGCCAGCTAGCTGGTGCTAGCTTTAGCTAACCCAGCTCCACTTTAGTAGCAACAGCCTGCTTATATATAGTTTATGTCAGATTCAGCTCGTATTTAAAGGAAACGGACATGTAGGCTTGTATCCTTTAAGTGTAATATCCGAGACAGGTGGTTTAAAATGCTGCCCAAAAACCTTCTGGAGCTACCCATTCAACTAACTAGCAGGAAGCATCCATTTTCTGGTCCAGCTCAAGTCAAGAAAATCATGGCGTCTGTCACCGCACCGACCCACAATGCTTTGCCGCCCAGCAGGTCCTATGAGCAGTTCAAGCTAGGCCTGCTGCTGTCCCTTCACGTCATGATGTGTGTACATGTGGTTCACAAACGTGAAAATAAACAAAAAAGTGAAAATAAACACACATTACAGGAGAAATATGAATAATCTTATTCAGTTGAGATACAGTATGTTAGTCACTGCAGAGTTTCACTAAAACAGAGTAGTCACACAAGAAAAGTACACAGAGTATTAATAAGTATTGTCTAACACTTCATTATCTATTCTCAGTGATGCTTTAACATAGTGTGAAGCCCTTTCAGGCACTTTACCTACCTTAGTTTGCAACATTGTATTAGCTAACACATCTATTATTGCCATATACTGTGTATTGCTAGTAGTTAATTATTGCACATTCATTTTTAAATGTTTTTAATATGTACTAATTGTATTTAGATACAGTACTTGAGTAGGGTATACTTTATTACAATCGACCATCCGCTATCTAAACTGTGACATTATAATAGTTTGACTTGTGTTTTGTCCTCATCATGTTTAATAATGAGCCAAGGAATATTATTTTGGGTGCGTTTTTTTTGCACTGCATTTGTACGATGAACCCAAGGCTTAGAATAATTTACAAGATAAACTTCAGGCAGAAATGTTAATCAGGTTTTTCTCTTGTATGCCCATCATGTTGTATCTTTTTGTGCTATATGTGAATGCTGTAAATTAATTAAGCCTAACTACTCTGTGCTGTAATTTTGTCCAGGTCTCTCTACTAATCATGCCTCATAGTTTTCATACTCATAGGCTATTTTAAGTGATTATGGTCATATCAGCAGTTTTACAGCTCACAAAACTACAGTGCAATTGTCCCCATAACATATTTACAACACTGTATATCAAAGAAAAAGCTTAATATGTTTGGATCATTTTTTTTTTTTTTTTATTGAAAATGTACATCAATGGAATCAAACTAAAGTAACATATTTAATTATTTGCAGTGTGGGAGAGTTTTTGAATACAAGAGGTGATGATTGATACTAGAAAAATGTATGCCATTTTCTGACACCAAAATGTTACTTTACACTCAGAGTCACGTCAAAAGGTCATAGGTAATAAACAACAAGTCTCCACTTCAATACACAAAATATATCCTTATAAATTATACAAATGCATGAGTATCCTGTTTAATACTCCTATCTGGGATTCTGTTCAACTCCATCTTATACTACTATTTGGCAAAATAGGAAGCTAAAATCATAGGACAGAGCAAATATACATTAATAATGTGCACCATTTGAAGAAAACAGAAATGAATTTGAAATAGACTGCAAAATTTAATTATTAGGGATAAAACAAGCAGGTCAAAAATCACAGCGGTAATTAAATAAAAAGATGCATGCAAAAAATATAGAATAGGCTGGTGAATATTAAAGCACAATGTGTAGTAAAAGGCCATTACATGCGACCTCGATGGTATTCAACAGTTAGATGTAAACATGGGTACCATCAAATGAAGTGTTAAGTAGAAATATTGCTTTGGCTTTTGCATGAGTATGTCTCTTAATGTTAAAATCTTATGTAGGAATCAGGAGATTTTCATTTCAAACTGAACTAGATTTAAGAAAACAACATGACTACTTATTATATTCATAACCCATTACACAGTGCATTAAGGGCTTCATTAGTTTGTTTATAATCAGCAAGCCTTGACATTTCTGTAGCGTTTTACCTTAATGTAAAATTTATATTAAGAATCCTATTGAAAAGATGAGTGCATAGTGCAGGTCATTGCAAATTTGTTTTCAGTGAAGATCAAATAATGAGTTCATCTTTTAGTTATGTAAATGTGTGTGAACCCCAGTTGATGAATTCTATTAACTAAGAGTCTCTTTATATACATTAAGACATAAACTGTGCCCGGTTCCCAACCTGCATGGGTTTAGAACTTCAATAGGTGGTCATAAATACCATGCGAGTCCACATAAGGCCATGTTCAATAAAAGAAGATGCAATGGGGGAGAATAAAAAAGGGTGGATACAGCAAGAAAAAACAGGAAGAAGTAAAGGGTGCTAAGTTCTTGCTGAAGCTGCAATCCCCTCTTCAGGTGGTCAAGACAGATTAAAAGAAGCTAAAGAGACAAAGAGAGAGAAAGCGGTTAGAGCGGTGGCAAAGCAGAAACACTTCCAAAAAACATGAGACAAGCTTTAGATTTAGGAGTGCATCTGATATCAGGTAGAAAATAGATAAAGGTTTGATCATCATAAAGCATAGTTGTTCAAACAACACATTAAGCATAAAATCACGTTTATATTGTGCCCACTTATGATGCTGCATGCTTTTTAAACTGTGACTTGATTCAAATCATAACCACATTGGTTGTCATCTTGTCTGTGGTTAATTTATATATAAATATATAGAAATATTCTTTAGTAACTATCCAAATGTGACAAATGAAGAAATTCACATATAATCTCCATCAGGTGAAAAAGGTGTTAGTCACAGCAAAAAACCAAAACAAAACAGTGCACATACAAACATAAGCAGAGGCAAAACAAAAGCTAGAATTAGAATGCTGAGGGTGAGGTTAGAGCTTCAGATTGCACAGATACACATGAATCAATATTATAGCAGAGCAGGTAATGATTAAGAAACCCTGAAGGATCTGGTCCACAAAGCCTCTCGTCACATTTGAGGTACTCAGTACCCACAAAGGCTGGTCTCTTAGCAAAGCTTGAGGGCTGAGGACCTACTCAGTGCAGAGCCAGGGATTACTGCAAAGGAAAGTGAAACCACACAGACCAGTGAGCTGAGGATTAGGAGCAGGGAATGGCTCTTTCTCTTGATGTATTTTGACCGTGGTTTCATCTGGAAAGTGTTTTTATACAGCAATGTCTTGAATCCTAGACAATTTTCATTCATTTCATTTCATTAGAAAATACAAGCAACCTTAGACCTTGAAGTGGTGAAAAAACAAGGAATAACTGATCAGATCAAAGTTACACGTATTGGCATCAACATTCATTCACTGTCTTATTAATGGCTCCAATTAACAACAATCAACTCAGATGCTTCGTCATGCAATCAAGCATAGCCACATGGAGTTAAAACTTTCAACTAATCTCCTAATTTACAGCAATATTTGTTATACACAATGATTATGGCCCCAGTTGTAATATTTGGTGAAAAATTGGCCTTTATTTTTTTTTGAGAGAATATTTATTTTATGTGTAACACTGATACAAACACTGGTCCATGCAGGACATCATGATTACTTTCAAATGTGCCTTAATAGTAAATAAAATAAAAAGAAAGTTACAATTGCACTGACAACATTAATATATACAGTACATCACATCTGTGTATAAAAAAAAAGTGCAAATGTGAAAGCTAATATAAGTATGCACATTATGCACGACAATGACTGAGGTATGGGAGAAGTGGCAAAGAGATTAGGCTACTACTCATGCATCTGGCTAAAGTGAAACAGCATCGGCAAAGGGACATAAATACCAAAAACAGGTCTCAAATTCAAGTCTATATGGTTGAGGTAATAATCAGTGAATATCATGAAATCAAATCCTCTTGTTGATATTATTTATGGTGTGCAACGGTCAATGAATGTTTTTACATTTTGTAATTATAGTCTACATTGTTAGTGGCGGGGTCTGCCATCCCAATGTTTATTCATTTTGCCCTTACATGCACTCAGCAGAACAAGATGCATGCATGTAATCCAGCATTACTGTAATTTTATCATATAGATATCAACTTCCCTGTTTACAGCTGAATCAGAGCTTTATTAAGTTACAGCTACTTTCCCACTTCTGCGGCTTCACTTTAAAAAAAGTGTTCAACTGGCAAAAAACAGGGTGGCCTTCATTGTGAAGCTGTTACAGGAAATGCAATGTATTCATCACTGTCCTCTAATCTGAAGATAGATCATTAACTTAATCCATCCTTACATTAGTCATCAACTCTCTTAATTCTTTCTTCTCTGTAATCTACTGCAGATCTTTGAACACATACATACATACTCAGGTGCCAGCATCTGATGCATGTTTCACTTTACCCTCAACACATTTCTGCCTATGACAAGAGTAGTCATGTATGTTAATATGTTTTTTAAAAAAGCTCACTCCATCATGCAATTAATCACTTAATATAAAACACACATGGAATGCATTAATTTGTATAAAAAGCAAGCTGAATAATTGCTTGTACAAACCACATAACATACAAGCATCATTCAGCAAAAATAATAATAAAAATAAGTGATGTCAAACTGACAGCAATGCCCAGCGTCTTCCAGAGAGCAGGGGGGCTGGTGGAGGGTTGAATTATGGGGGTTGGGTGAGGGTGGGGAAGGGGTACTGTAAAAGGATGATGGGGTGGAAACTCATTCACAGCAGGATGGCCACAAGGAAGCACTTTTTCTACAGGAATCCTAAGCTGGAAATGAGAGAGAAGGGCTGTTATTGCTTTCTTTTGAGTTAAAACATCATCACGACACACATTGTTACACATAGGTGACATCACATGAACATTAGTGACCAGATAGCATTTAGAGGAGATCGTGCTTTCAAGGCAACTCAAAAGGTTTGAGTGTACAGAGGTTAGGGTGAAAGTACAGTAAACTATTTTTGCGATCAGAAAAAGAAATGCTTTTTTTATTTTTATTTTTTTTGGGGGGGAGGGGGTTTGGTGCACCCTTGAGTTTTAAACAATGTGTCCAATAGTCTTCCTCATCAAACAGCAGCTTGTTTTTATCTATTCCAACAGTCCTGAGCTGCTTGAGGAGTTTACAGATTGCAAGACAGATGTCTTTGTTCACTTCTACCCTCCCCAGTGGTTGAGTCTCAACAACATCTCTCACTGTGGATTTGGCTTTTGTATCCACTCAAGTAGGGAGAGGAGGCAGAGGGGGTTGTCATATGGCTGTGAGATCAACAAAACATGTCATCTCTACAAACAGAGATGGGCCCTGAGGCTGTTCTGCTGCTCTGCTGCTCTGGTGTGACGGGTTAGTCTCAGTTCAGCTTTGAATGGCTCTTTGTGTGATTGCAGGGCTGGGTAGGGAAAGACTTCGGAGAGCCACAAAAAAAGAGACTGTTGTGGATTTAGGAAAGCAGATGGGGCAGTATATCAAATGGGTGTGTGAGGAGCTAATAAATTGGTTGATTTAGAAGCTGGTACACGGACGGTAAACACTGCGAGCTCAAGGATATGATTGACACAGATGTTACCAATGATGTACTGTAGGCCTACAACACTCAAATATGTGAATTACTGTGCCCATTTATCACATCGTAACACATTCCAATGACTTTAAGGAGCAAATTAAATTCATTAGAATTGAATGTGAAATGTTAATTTGATTAACGATAAGTTATAATGTGGAGAAGCAGAAAGGTGTGCACAGTCTGTTCTCTATTTAGGCTAGGTGCATGACGTCAGAGTCAATGAAGGAAAAAGATGGAGAATATCAGCAGAATGGATTCAATCTCCAAACACTTAGTGGTGTAGAAACAAAGTTTTAGGACCTTTAATCCTTTGTCCAGTTTTGTTCAATTGTTTTCTTAAATTCTGATTTGGGTAATGATTTATTTCTGACTTGCATTTTACAGTAATCTTTTATTCATGTACATGTCATTTGTTAAAAGTTTGAAACCTCATTTATATTTTTAGATTGTCGGTGGTGTCTTACCAGAAAAGATGCCCCATGCAGCATGCAGCAAGGTTGGGAGCAGTTAACTGGAAAACATTATGGATGCAACATAGGTGACATGCACTCACAGGACAGATTCACAGCTACACAACAAGCAGTAATCAATTATTATGTCGTCCAGGAACTGAAGAAAACACTGACAGATAACTCTTGTTTACACTTTGACCTCTCTACTCAGTTTTAATCAGTGATCCACAGACAAAGTTAATGTTGCACAGTGGCCCCTTTTTGGAGAAGAAACTTTCCAGCCAGAGCTCATAAAGAGAAGAATGGGCTGTGAAGAAAAAAGATTAAAAGGGAAGAAAATAAAGCAACAAAAACCTTCTCAGTGCAAGTGTCTTCTTCCTTTTCTAACAGGCACGGCATCACATCAGCTTCAACACAAAACCAGGAGTTGATTACCAACATGAAGGGGCAACGTCAACAGCACATAATAACCGTCATGAACACATATGGCTTCAAAGAACTGCCTCCAAGCACAAAACATGTGGGAACAGTCTCATACGCTCATGATTTGATGAAACTATTGATATAAACTGTTGGAAAGAATAACAATTAATGTCAGACATACCAGGAAAAACAAATGTGAAATTACTTCTACTGTAGATTCCTTAAAACCAGAGGAGTGGCCACTGTGAGGTGATGAAATAATTCTGAACTGTAATCTTTAAAAAAAGTATTTCATTTATCAGCTTCCTTTCAAGTTAATGGAACTGTCCAATGATTTTTTTTTTAACAGAGTTACAATAAATCAGAGTATTTAAGTTCATCATGATGATTTCTTACAGTTGGCAACTTTTCAACTATGTAGATGAGGACAGCGAGTCATTGTCACTCCCCCTCTCTGCGCTCTTTATTTTCCAAATTGGTGATAAATGATTAATTCTGGTCAGCATGGAATTTAGTGCTGAACATACTCTGTTATTATATGGAGGGTAAACTGGAGCATTCATCTATCTCTCAGAAAGAAGAACAGAGGGTTAGCCAGAGGCTTTAACTAATATACACATTAACTCATACAATTATCAACAAGTGTTGACAGAGAAATCACTAAGACTGATGATATTAGCGGGACAGAGGAAAAGGTTAACCTCTGTCTGCAGCACATGTGCACAAAGTGGAATGAATGCTCAAGAGTTTGCATTTTTACCAGCATACGGCTACATATGTTGCTTGCAAGCAGCAAAATGTAATGCAAAACATTTGGCAAATCATTAACATCCTGAAATGTCATTGTAACAATAAGTGGCCTTGTTGCTCCCAGCTTCACAGTATCCAGACTTTTGAAATCTGTATAGAACTGGAGGTGGTCTCCTGCATCTGCAGATGTAATGATAGACGTAAGGAAGGCACAGGAGGAAGAGAACAATACTTACTTTTTCCTCTCTTTGTCCCTCTTGAGTGTAGTGGAGCCCCCTGCCTGCTGGGCTTGGTTCTGCAAAAGCTCTGCAGCAGTCTTTTTCTGTTTGAACATGTTGAGCTCGTCGTCCAGGGACTTCTTCTTGTCCTCCAGTTTCTTTTTCTCGTCCTGGTGGAGCTTCTTCAGACGGTCAAACTTCTCGTGCAGCTGTGTGGTGGTGACATAAGAAACAATGCTTTGTGTCATTTTAGACGAGAGCAGAAACTTCCTTAATCAAGCAATGCGGATCATATTTCTATATGGTGTAGGAGCCGACTTTAATGACTATACCTCTTTCTCTGCTTCTTTGAGCTCGGCCTCCTTCTCTTTGACTCTTTGGACAAACATCTGTCTCATTTCTTCTTCTTTCTTCTGCAGCTCACCCATGAACTCATTCCTCTTAGCTTCATATGTTTCTTGAAGGCTGGGACAAGAAAATTTAAATTAAAATGAACAAAAACATTAAAATAAACTATGCACTGTACAACACACCAGATGCAGACACAAACTGATGTCTAGCAAAAGAATAAAAAGGTTTCAATGGGATGCAGAAAAACACTAAATGAAATAGATAGCAACATAGAAAAAAAATGATGTAGGGGAAGAGCAAAACGATATAATAAAATCACAAGTCCAGCGGTATGAGAGCAGTCTCTAGTCTACTACCTGAAGGGCTTGCTGTCTGGGTCTGTGTCTTTAAAGCCCATCTCCTCCAGTTTGCAGCGGCGATAGAGCTCATAATGACGCGTGTGAGTCTGCTCTCGCAGGTCCTCCATGTTCACTCTGATCAGCATTTCTCGCAGCTTGACGAAGTCACAGTGATTCTCATTTTCAACTGTGCGAGACACATAGTGACACATGAATGTTTTACTCAAATGGCAACATATTCATGATGGATTATGGAATTTGCAAGAAGTGTAAACAACAAAAAAACAACACTAGAATCAATTAACGTTTACATTTATCTGTTGAAAATAATCTAATGTATTATAACTTGAGAGTATTTCACAGACCCAGTCAGAACAGAAAAGTGTTCATGTCCTGCGGCCTATCTATTGATTTTGTTACTCAACTGAGCACCACACCCCCACAGACATCATGTGAGTGCACATGCATGCACAGTCGGTGGTAAACAGACCCAATGTCAGATAAAGCTTCCGCACGGAAATATCATACAGTGCAGCTAGTAAGCATTAGGACAGTAATATGTTTTCAATGTTTTGGCTGTAATCCAGCACATTGTATTCAAATAAAATGACTGTGAGGTTCAAGTGCTGACTTTCAGCTTTGTGGATGTTTGAAGGTGTTTATGTCCAAATTGGGTAAACAGTGTAGAAATTTTAGACCTATTTAACCTCAGGGGGTTATGGAAAAAGAGCTAGAATTTCAACACAGATCACTGGACGTGAATGTTGACACTCTAAAATCAATGCTTAAATTCAAATTAACCTCATAGGCAATAATACATTTAAAAAAAAAAATTGATTACAAAAATTTCATTCATTCATCAAGAAAAATGCCAACCATTCTGTGGGAGGAGGAGAACACACACATACACACACACACACACACACACACAAACACACACACGCACAAAAAGTATCAAAAGGATAAAAGCAGATCAGTGTGATCTATAATACATTTCACCCACTCTGTTATGGATTGATCAAGTCAATAACAAATCAAAACATCGTCAGTGACATGACATTCCTAAATCTGTGAGAGCGAACAGTTGCTGCAGCTCTAATATATATAGTGTCATGGCAGAGAAGGTGCTGAAGCCAAATTAGGTTATATAACACATGTTATCAACATTGATATGTTTGCAGCAGCTGTTGGAGCAGAGAAGAAATATGGGGGAGGGAGTAGCTGCTGCAGCTCTGACATGAGGAAGCATGCTCTCATTTCCTGTGCAGGATGTGACCTAGGCTTACCCTGCACTGTCCCCCAGGGGTACTGCCGGGCCTTCACCATCTTGTTCCCAATCTTCACTTCCTCTGTGCTCCCCACCACGGCAAATGGCAAATGGCTCTGTGGAGCAAAGGGAAAAGCAAAGTTGGTATACTGGTATAAAACCATCCACTGGCGACTTGACCAGGTGAGTTGCAGGCAACACCATCAACTGGCTTTAGTTAAGCTGAGAAGGGCCAGTTCAGACCGCTGCAACTTTTCCTGCAACCTTCATTTCCGCTGCATTCGCAAATCTTTGGTCTGAACTGGGCTTAAGGATACATTCCTAAGCATCTTAAGATCACTTAGAGAGAAAAGGTGTTATATTCATTACCTAACCTGACCATTAAGAGCATGTTCACAACAAACCCACAATGTTTTAGAAACTGGCTGCATGAACTTGGTTCAGTGATCCAACTGGAGAAACTGCGGACTAAATTATTCAAAACATCAGCATTAATGAGAAGAATCATTGGGCCCCTTTTTACAAAATCTGGACCCAATTTGATTTGACTTTTATTAATGCATGTTCGTATGCACTGATTTTGTCTATAGCAGTCTTGGGTTGGTTTTTGTATGCATACTACTAAACATTTTGGGGTTTTGGTTTCTTTGGCTATATTTTTTGTCATATGTTATCAAAAAAAAACAACCTTTTTTTAAAGAACAGGGTGCCCTGATAGCTCAGTTGGTAGAGCCCATATATTGAGGTTTACTCCTCGACACAGCGGGCCCAGATTCGACTCCGACCTGCAGCCCTTTGCTGCATGTCATCCCCCCCCCCTCACTTCTTCATCTGTCCTGTCATTAAAGGCCTGAAATGCCCAAAAAAATAATCTTTCAAAATTAAATAAATAAGAACAGAGTGGCGGTCAGACAGTGGTCTAACACAATCAGTTAAGGAGAGTTGAGGCATTGCCACAGATCAGACCTCATAAACAGCTAAGTGAGCCTTGGCTCATCGGTCAGTAAACACAGGCCCTTTCCCACACTGCAAGCTTCCTGAAGAGTGAGCTGGCTGACTGTACTGCTCTGAACACATTCCTCCCTACATGGGGCGGCTTCCTGACAGCCTGATCAGACACGGACAATGCCCCTGTGTTCCATGTCGTTTATGCCGGTAAAGCATAACAGTACTTATGTTAAAACTTACCAGCAAGAAAAATGTTGCGTATACCACTGTACTTCTCAAAGATTAAAAGGAAGATTCAGTGTGACCAACATGATGTTGCACATCATCTCCTATAACCCTTTCACAACCAGGGCTTGTCTTGGTAGTCTGTGTGTTTGAATGGGTTAACTCATAATCTACTCGGCTTTGCAACTTGTTCGCAAGGTGGGTTGGATCAGGGTATGATGATAGGCGATTTCAATGTGAAATGAGATGGATAGATTTTGTCTCAATGTGCTTTACGTTTGTTTTTCACAGGCAGCTTCAAAAGCAGAGCAGAGCGGTTCAATTCATTCCCTATACACTCCGCTGGCCTATATGTTCACTCTCCAAAGTTGACTCCGCAAGTCAACCTTTCAAGAGTGCTAGTGGAGTTTTACAGGCAAAGCCCAGCAAATAGGTTCAATTTAATTCTCTTGGCACCGCTGCACTTACACGCGCCTCCAGCCTGCAGTTCAGTGCGGCTGCTGGGTAGAGCAAAACTCTCTCTTTTTGTTCTCTCAGTCTTTCTGTAAAATGAGTCGTGACAGCAAAACCCAACTTTACGGTTAGTGATATCAAAGAGAAATGTTCTTGCCTCATCTTAAAATGCTCAGAAATTATTACGAATTATCTTCGTTACTAGGGTAACCTACTTCCTTGTCCAGCTGCTTCAATAAATATGCAGAGGAGGAGAAATCAGTCTGCACAGATCATCTGATAAGTGTTTGATGGTTATTTATTTGTGCTTTAGAATATACTCACTGTAAAACAATCCTAAGATATGCTTTATTTCTCTCTCCCTACTGTACAATGACAGATTCAAATAACTACAACATTAGTTCTTGTGGTATACAGCTGGGCTGGAGTATGTGATGTAAGCTGTTTACTGAATATGAAGTGTAAAGCCCCGCCCATTTCTAGCACTTACAATAATTGTTATGCATTGCTCCAGGGTTGTGACCCAGGTCATTTGACCAGGGATATACCCATGTTGACTAGCTTGGAATGAATTTCTAAAAGAAGGGTTGAACCCTGATAAGAAAACCCTGGTCATTGGTGTGAAAGAGGTATGATATGAACTAAGTAACTGTAAAAGCAATGGGATGTAGAAAGAAAGTTGATTGTAAGCCTTACGTTCATGGTGGAGTTGATCTCTGCCACAGACTCGTCGTCAGTGGGGAACTGATAGATCTGCACACCGTTGCTGACCAGCTCACTGGTGATTTTGATTTTGAACTTGGCCAGCTCGCTCTTGGAGATGGCGTCCGACTTGGCAACAATTGGAATAATATTGACCTGCAGTTGAGAATTGTGGTCAGATTTAATGTAGGCTGACACAATGACAAGGGGCAGACAATGCTTTCGGATATGCGGCTAAATACCAGCTGTCTGTCAGAGGCAACCTTAACTTACCACCATTTATGTAGTTTGAATCTGGAAAAGAGTTGATGTTTTTTTTAAAAAGGACCAAAGATTAAACACATTGCAAATCAAACAATTCTGGTATTTTAGAAGTACTAGCTCCAACTGAACAAAATTCTGGTTTAGTAACCAACTAATATACAGATTTAACCATTTCTTTTATGGCCCTTACAATCACTGGTTGCCCAAGATTGTAGTACAAATTTAAAATACAATTAATTAAAGGAAAGGGTACTGAATAAACTGTGTTCTTTTCATCTTTTCAACACATCACAGTACCTCTCTCTAGCTCCAGGCCTTTGTGTCTTACAATTACACATTCTTAGGCACAGAGATAAAAACAAATCATAAAAGGCAGCAAAAGAAGCAGCAGGCTTCCATCTCCTGCTCCAGTTCACTTAAATGCCTTCCAAATATGGAACTAATAGTCAGACTCAAATAATTTCATCAATATTTATGCCATTCTGTGGCATCCACGTTAGGGGAAAAACAGGCAAGGTCGATCTTATTCATGCACTTAAAACTGACTGCGACCCCCCACCAGGTGAATGTGTAAACAGAGGAGGCTCTGCTCTGGATCACGATGTTGTGAGCACAGTTGCCAGAGGGCACAGCTGCTTTGGCAAACACTGAGCCGACTCTTTGTACAAAAGCCAGGAGATTCATGCAAATAAGCTACTGTGGAAAGGCCCTCACAAAAAAAAGAGGCTGCAGTCACTGAGCTGACTGCATTACACAGCTGACCTACACCGACGCAGTAACAAGACCAGAGCCAATTTGCATGCAGGCAGATGGCCTAGAAAAGGTTTATGACCCATGACTAGAGTAGATAAATCAAATGCTGCTAACAACAATGCAGTGCCAAAGAATGTACCTACACTATATCCGTAACATGATACAGTAAGATTATCTATGCCCGTAAGCATTCTAATAGTTATTTTTTAACATTATTCAGCTGCAGTGCAACAGTCCCATTCACTTAATGTTAATAAGAATATAGACAGCATGGATATTCAATTTGTGACTCTTGCACAATTGCAAATAAACTGTATGTTGATTGTATATTAAAAGGAGCCATTGTTAAACCCTAACTGGAATTAAAGGAAAGTGGGTCTAAATTGTGGGAATAAATTATCCCCCAGCTTTAACAAACAACAAAAACTACTTCTACAGGAAACTTTGAGACATACAAATAGCTTCTGGCTGTTGATAATAGTGTGATTAAGTGAAGTTCACCTTGCTGTCAAGTTTCTTCATGGTAACCAAGTCCAGGGATTTGAGCGAGTGTCCTGTGGGAGCGATGAAATAGAGACATGCATGGATGCGGGTGTCGTGGTAGCTGTGTAGCGTGCGCTTGATTTTCAGTTCCTCTTGTAGATATGCTTCAAACTGTGCATCAATGAACTCCACAATAGACTTGTAGCTGTCAGAAAAGGGAGAAACAGGGAAGTAATTTCCTCAAGTCCTTTTTCTTTGAATACACTTGTTTTATCAGCACCTGTCCAGTTACTAAACAATACATTATGTTTCACACCTAAAGTATATGAAAAGGTGAATACTAGTTGGAAATTGACACACTCAAATGCTCCTTCACATGTGGCCACATATGGAGTATTTGTGGGTCCCTTTACCCCTGTAATCCATTGTGCTCCTTGTAATTGTTTAATGAAGCATTTAGGGGACCATCATCAACTCTTAAAGTTGGGAAATATTATGTGGCCACTGTTTTTAAGAGAATTTTTTTTTCAGTTGGTCATCAGTGAAAAATATCACTTAAGCTAAACCACTGAAAAAAGCCACTGCAAAGTGTAAATTTCAGCAGGCAGTCATATATTTCTTGTTCTTAATAGCAGCCCATATATGTTGTTACAAGTAATATTTAATACTAACGTGTTATAGTGTTTGCCAATTATCCAAGTAAGAAAGTCAATTGATTTTAATTTTCAAACAATAGACTAACTGCATAATTATTTAATAAACATTTATTGCAAGACATATAATGATACAAGCTACAGAACAGGGACAAATACATGTTTGAGGTGATACAATGAGGACAACAGGAAGTTTTACCCTTCCAGCTGACACGACCACACACAAACACAGAGGAACACGCAGCTGGTATACATACCAGGGGTTACTCTGCAGTAAATATCATGACCAGCTTCACACTAGTCATGATATTTCCTCTACGATTGGCAATTTGATACTGATCAAAGCGTAAAACTTGGAAACAACCGCAGCCCTCCTATTACAGAGAGCTTACAGAGTTGGAGCTCACATGACATCTTGGCCTAAACTTACCTCAAGAGCAGAGTTAGCAATTAAGTTGTGGATGGCAAGCTTCATATTTTATGTTTAATGAAATACAGTAGTCTACAGCGGCTAAAACTGATTTCTGGTTGTAAACGTCCTTGAGATAGAGATAGAGTTCCGGGACTGAATTAAAAACCTGAACTCCCAAAAAGCTCAAGGCTCTCACAGAGTCATTGTATGTCAGGAATACTGTGTGATCAAAGTGTGGATTTCTACTATTGCTCACAAAGATAGAGCCTGTCAGTAAAACAAGAACTGTGTGAAAGAAACCAGTTTTTCTCAAAAAGATGTGACAGTTGCTAGACTGTGTTACCTGTCTTCTTTATTGATCTGGTCTCCGAAGCCCACGGTGTTGACGACGGTGAGTTTAAGGCGCACGTTACTCTCCTGGAGCTCATAGGTGTTGGACTTGAGTGTGACTCCCGGCTGGTTGTGCTGGGTGGCTCTCCCTCAAACTTGGTGTTGAACAACGTGTCCATGAGGGTGGACTTCCCCAGGCCTGTCTCGCCTAGACAACACAGAGACAATTCATTGTGTTACTAGGATCCTACACACCTTGATCTTGGTTTCATCTTTACCTTGACTTACATCTTACTATCACTTCACCCTGCATACTTATACCAGCAGAAAATGGATCATACTGACCCTTTTTATTTGGTCAGCTTCTGACCTATTGATCAAGCTCATCAGACACTTGTATTGACTACCTATTTAATGGAAGTCTATAAAAGTGTCTAATGAAGTGAGCGTAGATTAAATGTGAGAATTTGAAGATGTTCCAAACTAGGACAAGTTCTCTCATGTCTTAGCATATTGTTTGTTATCTTTAAATAAAAACATTTGGTCACAAAGAAAGAATTAGAAAAAGATGCTCCAAACTAAATGTGTCATTATCAAATGCTTACAGTTACAAAAACCGCAGAAGTTGCTGCTTATTTGCTGATGTATTTTCACATCCATTCACTGTTAGAGGCTGTGATGAGTCGGATACAGAGCTCACTCTGAAAGAAATTCTATTTTTATTCATCACAACCTGACCTACAGTCCAAGCATGTTAGCCAATTTTTAGGATATCTCTGTATATTACACATTTCTCATATTTTCCTCAGAATCATAGTAAATCTCTCATGCTGAAGGCAATTTGGCATCTTGTTTGCAGAAACAGAGGGACAAACTGGAAAGGGTTGCATTCAAACCTCCTGAAATCATGAATAGCAATAATAATAAAACTATGCAGAAAAGTCAGTCATCTTTTCGCTAGAGATGGTCCAATTCTGATAGCTGAATTTGCGTATTGGCCAATACCGAGTACCGATCCAATACCAGTGTGTTATATATTTTATTACGTTTTAACATCTGTATACTGCTATGCCTGTATGGATGTGATATGTCAGTATGGCTCAGGTTAAACTCTTTGTGAAACACGAACAATGAATGCCACAGAACTTTCATTTATCATCCAGTTTGACGGATAGTTATAACAGAAAAAGAACATAAATAAACTACTTTAACATAGATTTTCTTTAGGGGTTTATTAGATGGTATCAGATCGATGCATACTAGTGTTTTAGACAGTATCGGAGGTGATACCGTTACTGGTATTGGAACCTCTCTACTTCTCGCACAATGGAAACAAATCAACTACAAACTTTTGCTTCCCTCTTTGGAATTTTAGACCACAACCACATTAAAAACAAAACAAAGATTACATGACTTTGCCTCGAGTAATGTTTGTACGTTGAAATGCTGCACTTGTGAGTCACATCATTTACAGTTTGTCAGTCTTCTGCCCCATGTTTCCTTTCATATTCTTATAGATGTGCTAATGTTACAATGTTATTGGCCTTTTCACTCCCACACAAATATAAAGGGACTCAGTGTATCCACTAAATAGTTTTCAGCTGGGAGGGGAGTCAAAACCATGCCACTAAAAATGGCCACAATGCATTCGCTTTCTTCAAAATCTTTGAAATATAGACACACGTTGTAGTAGACCTTTAAAAAGCAACATATCACAAAAATAGATACCATAGGTTTAGAAAAATAGAAATTGTCCACATTTGCTAGTGCTTTTTAACTGGTAGTAAAATATTAGAAACCATGGCCATCAGAAACTTTTTCTATAAAGTATCCGTCAAGAATTCAAAGCTTAAAGTATGTGTCATGTCTTCCTCTCTGTTTATGGTACTAAAATTATAAGGTGTACTGGGAAAAACCAAAGGCAGAAAAATAAAACATTGCCAACCAATTAGTTACTCATTTGCATTACTGCTTGGTGATTATTTGGGATTTATTTGCCCCTGAGGCAACATGATTCCACATAGCAAAAATGGTTTGACTGTGTGTGGCAGGCAGTAATGCAACGTTACCAAAAAAATCAAAACGTTTTAAGTTCTAGCCAGCACTCAATGATACAGATCTAGTGGGAAAATATTAGAAAGGCCTCTCAGTGTTAACAAAAACTATAGCCTTTAAAATGCCCATAAAGTTGAATCAGCGCCTCTCTAAAACAGCTTCAACGCAAAGTGAACTTCATCTCCTCCTTAAAGCTTTTTTTGTGGAATTGTTGTATTCGATTTCATAAACTTTAGCTGGGTGCATCTTATAAACTGAGTAAAATGAGTGAATAATCCTAGCACTCAATAACGCTGAAGTGACTTGTTTTGTCAATATAAAATCAGATGTACAGACAAACATGTCTAACTGTTCTTACATATCCTCAAAAGGCTGGTATTCTGTACGTTTTTAACAGTCATACTGATAATCATACTAAAATTAAATAACTACCTGCAGATATTTCTGGATTTCCGATGTGAACTAGAGCTGGGCAATATATATCAATCTTATATCAATATTGTGATATGAGACTAGATATTGTCTTTGATTTTGGATGTCATAATATTGTAATATGGTATAAGTGTTGTCTTTTCCTGGTTTTATAGGCTGCATTACAGTAAAGTTATGTCATTTTCTGAACTGACCAGACTGTTCTATTAATTGCCTTTACCCACTTAGTCAGTATATCCACATTACTGATGATTATTTATCAAAAGTCTCATTGTGTAAATATTTTGTGAAAGCACCAATAGTCAACACTACAATATTGTTGCAGTATCGATAGAGGTATTTGTATACAAATATTGTGATATTTGATTTTCTCCATATCGCCCAGCCCTAATGTGAACCCAGAGCATATAACTAATCATGATAGCCAATGCTGACTGGCCCAAAGGAATCTAAGCGGGTCATCTACTGAGCAATGTGCTTTGCATCTTGTGGAAAAGCCTGACTTTCATTAAAGCAAATAAGTCATTTTAGCCTGAGGGGAGGGAGGGAACGGAGAGAGAGAGAGAGAGAGAGAGAGAGAGAGAGAGAGAGAGAGAGAATTTTCATGCATGACGCACTCACCAACACAGAGGATGTTGAAGCAGAATCCGTGATTGACAGACTTGTTGACCAGCTGGTCAGGCATGCTGTCAAAGCCGACATGGCCTGCCAGAGGGACAGCACGAGCACCTTCACCCTAAAAACATAAGATATAAACATAAAACATCTGGAAAATAACTATCAAACTGAACACCATATGCAATGGTATGCCTTATTAAGGCACTCTGCTCTCACGCCTGTAAACACGCAGAGGTTTCTATCTTACACTATAATTACTACATCTCAATAATTATGGTCATTAGGTGAATAACCATTACATTTCCAAATTACACTTGAATTAACAAACTTCCCACCATCTTTGATCATGTTAAGTATTTGAGAGTGACTCCAGAGCATGCTTCAGAGGTGCACTGTTGCTCACTTCCTGTTTCCTGAGCTGTAACTTTCTTCCCACAGACGAGACAGTTACAAACCACAATGTACATATATGGAAAGGTATTACT
Organism: Percina caprodes; assembly: GCA_013375575.1. NCBI lineage: Eukaryota > Metazoa > Chordata > Actinopteri > Perciformes > Percidae > Percina > Percina caprodes. The sequence goes on along the minus strand of JABXJD010000003.1, from coordinate 2,452,459 downwards.
GTTCTTCAAATCTAGATAATTGAAACAACAAAGCTTTGACAAAAAAATATAAAAGTTTAAAGCTGAGAGTTTAGAAATGACAATAATTACAAAAAAAGGAGTTCATTTAAAATAGCCAGCATGGGGTTTCTGTGGTGTCACTTTGACTTTTTGGCCGGTTGTGCTTCCCTGTACTCTACTTTTACATTGTTCGTACACAGTCTATCTGCCAGGACAAGGGTGACACAAAACACCAATGTGTAAAAGCACAGGTGTTACATGTGTGTGGGTGCTTGTTGCCGCGTGCAAGTATCCCCATCTCTGCCAATCTCGTTTCTGCAGCCCACGTCTACATTATGAGGTGCAGCAAAGAATTTAGATTATATGGGGAAGCAAGAGCTCTCAACCAGCTAAACCTCAGCCAACCAGCCATTATGTGGCTTAACATAACACAGGGCTGCTTTCCAATGTGGCTATGAGAGGAAAACATTCCGTTTGAGGGTCAATTTAAAATAACTGGACAGTTGTGGATTATTTGGATAGTTGAAATTGGGTTTTTAACAGCTGAGGGAGTATTTAGAAAAGTGGGGGTAATGTGAGTGGACAAACAGTATTTTCTCTTCAGCTGCAAGTGCAACATTCCTGAAACCATTCCTGCTTTTGAAGACACTCACAGCCAAGTTACAAACATCGGGTTTTCATTCAATGAGCTGCAAAGGGATATCAAACTGCAAAACCTTGCTATTCTGAGCACTCTTTCTGGGTGTATTGGCTTCTTTTACCACCCTGAACAAAAACCAGGCAAACTTTACACACGCATGTCAAATTGCAGGGCCTAAATGTCTACAACCGGCTAGAATCGGTTGTGTCAATATTTTTTATGAACAATCAGACAACGCCCGACTGAAAGTTAACGGGATTTACATGAAACAACATAACGGAAATGAGCACCGTAGTTGAGCTGAAATGGGGGCGTTCAGAATGAATGGCCTACCGATGGTTCTATTATCGGTTTATCGTGAGCTAATACACAGTATTTAAAATATTTCATACCACAAAGCCGCATTTCGTTTGAAAAGTAGTTTTAGGAAGCAATATCAGCTCAAGAAATCTGCAAGCGTTAGCTTACGAGCATGAAAATACTGAAATTAAGATGTTTACAGAAAGCCACGACGGAGCAGCCTGGGCCTGACTTACTTACGTAGCTAACGCTAAAATTATGTAGTTGACATTAATGCAAATTGCAAATACATTTCAAAAGGCATGTGTCGATAGTGACAATGGCACCATGAGTAAAACGGGCTACTCACCGCTTGCCTTGCTATCTCGGTTGACGCCATGGTAGCTGCTAACTGGAGGACGAAACCTCTGCTGCTCTCTCTGGTTTGCAAAGGATGCTGCACTGTGGAAGTTACGCCGGAATGTACCACTGTTTAACAGCCAATATTCCGATTGTTCGATACTGTGATGACTGGGCGTTGTGGCAATACAAGATGTCAGTCCTTGTTTAGTGTATGCAATGTGTGTGTGTGTGTGTGTGTGTGTGTGTGTGTGTGTGTGTGTGTGTGTGTGTGTGTGTGTGTTTTAAGAGAACGGTGTGAGAAAACTGTTATATATTTTTTTTTCCTGGAAATGTTACGCCAGACCATTGACTTATTGCGCCAGACACCAAGCTGGTAATACTGCAAATATTTAAAATATATATTTCAATATTTTAATCATGGGCCATTGTTCCTTCTTCAGCGATAGATGAATAGATGACTTAACATTTGTTTAAATAAAAATCTTCTTCCGGCTCTCCAAAATAATTATTATTCGAAATGAGCGCTACCCACTGAGCTCCCCCACATGGTGCCTTCATGGTGTCGTCCAGTGCGAATGATAGTGAACTATAGTCATTGAACGTTGCAAAAGGAGATTCAGCAGCAAGTGGCAATAAACACTGAACGCAACAAAGTTGTTTTAATATGACTTCAAAATATTAGATGCTGCCATCGAACAGCATATATTTACTTATATATGTATGATCATATAGACTGTATAAGAGGCAGCTACAAAGACACATATGATGTGTTTGAACAGATAAGGAAGTTGCATCTATTCATTCGTCGTAACGTTAGATAATATAGGGACTAAATTAATACATATTTCGGTCGTTCCTATATTGAAATAAATTATTTTAAGAAAAGCCCATTTGATGCTGCATTCGTGTGGTGTCAAAATAATCTAGTAAACGAGTTCCTGATTGGGAAAAATCCCCTGAATGCCCCCTAACTCGGAACAACAAGAAGGACATGGCGGTTGTAAATTGTAACCATAGACTTAATATTAACGGTATGTATGGTTGTAACCTTAGTTGCTAAACACAGTGACACAAAGTTATTTATTAGCATTAACCCTGATAAAATTGTTGTGGTATATATATATATATATATAACAGCAGAAGGACGACTTCCCAACTCAGGACTTGAAATAATCCGGGGAGCCCTAAATGCAGCATAAATCCTTTGCTACAGCGACAGCGAATAGGACAAAGGCAGTGAATTTAAAAAGGAGGCGGTGTCGCCATTACATTTTCAGACCATAACAACTTTCTTGTTGAGAGCAGAGCAGTCAACGGCGTCTAGCACAGCTGCTCGAGGTAACGTTGAAGACAATACCGGTGTATCAAAGTTACTGTTGCATTTATTCGCGTTCTTAGCTAATACCATGACTGTAAAGGCTCATGTACCCTAAATACGTTTTATAAACTAACGAAGACGTGACCAATGTAGGCTAGCTAGCTTAGCGTTAGCTTTTTAGGCAAGATTTAGAATGTATCCTTAGCTCTGCTTCAGCACAGCAAAACATATATTAACTTGACTTAGCGTTAATTAAGCTAACGTTAAGTCAATCACCGTTAACATTGTTTGACTGTTAAATGGCAGTAGGTTGGCTTTTTGAAACTTTAACGTTAGCTAATATATAACGAAACTGACGTTAACGTTAGCAGCAGAGCCATAGCTATGGTTAGCAATATGATCTACGAACGTTTTTTGTGTGTGCAAAAGTTACCTAGGTTTTGTGGAAGGTTAACTTGTCTTTAACTCGTTGCCATGGAAAGCCAAAATCAAACTGACGTTATTTTTTAACGTTATGTTTTTGTTGAGTAGCCACAAGACAGCAAAGTGTACTGAAAGTGTTAACGTTGAACTCAAAACGGAGGATAAAGTCAGCCAGCTTGTATTTCAGTATCCGTGTCATTCATTGTCGGTAGCTACAGCTACGAAGTGCTGTAACACTTCCAGATTGGCTATTAGTTGCACTTTACTTTAAATGTGTAGTGTCAGATGCTGAGTAAACACAGGCTGGCTAACGTTACCTGCCATATTGGCTATTGAAACCCAAGGATCGTTAGATTCTAGCTATATATATATATTTTCTGATCCAGAAAAAAATGCCAGAACTCTGTAATGTGTCTTTGGAGCATAATAACACCGAAGTACGCAGTTTGTAGGCACAGTTGTTATATGTGTTGATGTAGACCGTGACAGGTTAAAAAGCTAGTAAGTAGATCTTGATTGTCAAAATGTTTAAAGTAAAAAATTAACATTCTCACATTTTGGAATGCAACAAATAATTATTTTAATGTGTCTATTAAATGTTAAAGTCAATCAAAGCCCCAGTGATACCTTGGAGTTAATTGTACAAAACTAACAACTATAGCCATTGACTATGAAAGTAGTTGTGATTGATGCCAATTTAATGATTACACTTTTTTTTTTTTTTTTAAGCACTAAAAGCCATAAAGACTTTATATTTATTTTTTTCAGGTGAACTGTTCCTTTTTTAATGATTGCTTGGTTCCATTTAAGTGTCCCATGAGCCTGCATACACAATACCAGGGCCCTGTGAATACATCTGTGCTCTTTTTGCTATGTGTCAAAATGTCTGCCACAGAAAGGTTTCTTCCATAATAACTTGTAAGATGTTTCAGTAGCTAATAATGTTTTGTTTTTTACAGATACAATGGCCAACATAATCTTTGCAGAGCGGGAAAATGCATGTCTTTATCCACCTACTCTGAAGATGCGACAGCGGCTTCAGTCTGCTCCAGGTATGGAAATGCCAACCTAGTTCAGAGATTTTTTTTCTTGCAATGCAGTAATATTATTCCATATGGAAATGTGCATTATTCTTTGCTGCTTTTTTTTCCCACCCCAGAGAAACTATCATCTCCTATGACTACCAATAACTTGCACACTCCTCTGCCATCTGGTCGTAAGGCTTTTGGTGCTGTCAACAAAAAAATTGTAACCCCTGCTGTCAACAAACAAGAGAAGAAAATCTTAAAGCCACAGGTTGGAATAACCATAAGAGTTAAAATAAATGATGCCAAGCTATATTGACATATTTGCTCCATAGCTGTAATGTGTTTTTTTTCCTACAGGAAACAAAAGTAAAACAGGCTTCAGACCGGAACTCCAAAGTGGAGGAATATCCAGAAATTGAAAAGTTCATCCCTTATAATCCACTAGGTAACTATGATGCCTTTAGTAGTGATTCTGGTGCTACCAAAGAAGTTTCCATTTAAAAATGTTTACAGTAATGCAAAGTTTCTAACATTACAGAAAACAAACATCAGCACATTTCAGGAATGGGCTGTAGTTAAATGCTGCTCAATCAAAAATTATATTTCTGTGGAAATCCCACTGCAGCATCCCATTAATGGTTTATGCCCATTAAAGCTCATCTACAGAACAGAACTTGCTCATGCCAATCCTGTTAATTACTCAATATGTATACGCTTCATTCACCCATGATATGGCTTTTTTTTTTTTTTAAGCTTATTTTAAAACCAGAGATAGATGGATGGATAGATGGATGGATAGATGGATGGATAGATGGATGGATAGATGGATGGATGGATGGATGGATGGATGGATGGATGGATAGATAGATAGATATAAAATATTTTTTTTTTAATTTTTTTTTTTTCCTCCTCAGAGTTTGAGAAGTACAGCATACCTGAGGATTTGATTCCTCTCAGTAGCTATGCTCTGCCTGGACTGGCCTGTTTCCCACAAGCTCCACATCTGTGTGAAGAGGACCTGGAAATGTTTGATCCACTCCCAAACCTGTCACCTGTAAAGATGCCAACACGTTCAGGTATCGGCTTCTCATTAAGGCTCAATCTACACTTATTGTTTGGGATTTCAAAAAAAAGTATCAGTTTAATAAACTGAAGCACAGGGTCAGTATATGTATTTTCATGCAAAAATCTAGAATTTGTGATTTGTACATTTCTAGAAAAATCATTTGTGGATGAAATCCATCAAATTGAAATACTTGACAAATCAATGTACTTAATCACGTTGAAGAAAACTCCAATTCTCATTGGTTTGCAACATTTGTCTAAAATCATCAGATATTAAAGTGTGGTTAAAATCTGACTATTTGCAAATGTTATATTTATATAGTATGTATCTTAAAAATAACCAGAATTACTTTATTTCTTTTATTCTTCAAGAATTCCAATATGGCAGAGCATTGAGACTGCTCTACTGAGGTTAACAATGATCTCCTCCTTGCTGCTTGTGGCGGGTCTGCCCTATTCTGTAATATTTGTAAAGCACTTTGTAACCCTGGTGCTGTATAAATAAGTTACAATTATGTGGAGTAACAGTTTAGTAAATTAAATGGTAACAGGTCTGTGTATAATGGCCAGATTTTTAATAACAAGCAGCACTAAATAAGCAGAACTATTGTCTGGCAGCTGTAGCCATTAAGAATGGAGCACATGCTTGGTTTGAAACTACAAATATCATTAACTACAGGTATATTTAACCTGCTCTATCATTAACTCTTTCCCCTCCCCTCCCCCATCTCCAGGTCATTGCTCAGAGCTGGATGCCTTTCTTCAAACACTCGATGAGCTGACTGTTGAACTTCCACCAGAATCTTTTACAGACTGAATGTTGATGCATGTTTGTTTTTTGTTATGAACCATTTTTACTGAAATAAAGGTTGTTTTTATATATCCCTGGTATCACTTTTATTTGGTTTGCCGTTTTGATTATAATTGGTGTTAGGGAAGTAGCTGTACTTCCTGCTTTTTAAAGTCCACCAGTCCATCAGTCGGTCACATGTGAGGGATTCTCGCCATTGGTTTTGCCAGAGAATGAGATTAGACTGAACTTTGTCTCCTATTGTGAGGAAATGAGGATAGCGGCTTAAATCTATTGCTAAAAATTTGAAAAACAACCGTAAAATACCTCAAGTTCCCCTATTACGTTCTGACTTAATGGTCGATAAAGTTGGAGACTCGGTCACTGACTGCGTCCGTCGGTGTGCGCTTATTAGGACCCCGAACAGGTGAGTTACAACCATAGACGGTTAACTGGCGTAGCAGCAGCCTGATAAACGAGAGGTTTGATAAGTTACATTTGAACGTCTAACGTTGCTTGCAAAATGAAGAAGTTGGTCTATTTGCCCTTAAGACGCTTAAAGCTCCTTAAATTACATGTTTTTGCATTTCTTAAAGGTTTTGTGTGCATACATTAAAAATAAACTGTTTCCTCCCACGACACAGGGAATGAGTTGAGTGGAGGGAAACCGCCCCGAGTTCATAATTTGACACTTAATATCTCTGGGGTGTTGTCTAAATAAAGGAAGTAGCATTGAACTCAGCGTGCAGGGAGCCAAGCAGCATGCACGAGAGCAGATCGGATGATGTTGGATGTGACTCAACAGGATCGGAATCAGCTGTCAGTAATGCCACCCACGGCAGCCGGGCGTCCAGACAGGGCACCGTTGTGGAGCGACTCTCGAGGTATGTCATGCCCAGTGCTTTCCAGCGTAGGTCGAGGCTGCAGAGGCAGATGGAGGTCACTGACAGCTCCGCACCGGGAGGACTTCAGAGGGAGGCTCAGGAGAGAGGCTCGTTCACACCCGCTATGCGTAAAAAATACCTGAAGGAGTTGCTGTTAAGCAATCAAACACACAGCGGGTTAAGTAGCGTACTGTCACAAACGCACAGTGTGTCCTCCGAGCAGGACGAAGGCTGGGCTTTGTATCCGATGGAGCACGCGTGGATGCTGTCTGCAGTTGAGGGAAACTATGAAACCATCCTGGAGTTTATTTCCGAGGACCCCTATCTGTTAACCAGGAAGGATTTCATCAGCGGGTATTCAGTCCTGCACTGGTTGGCCAAGAGAGGACAGGACGACACTCTGCTCAAACTTTTAAGGTACGCGGAAAGTGAGGGGATCCCAGTGAATGTGGACGTGCGGGGCAGCGGCGGGCTCACCCCGCTGCATGTCGCCAGCATGCACAGTCAGTACATGGTCATCAAGCTGCTGGTCGGAGCTTTCAGTGCCAACGTAGATGCCATGGACTACAATGGAAAGAGAGCCTGGCAGTATCTGAAGGGAGACGCCCCGCTGGAGATGAAGGAGTTGCTGGGGACCTGGGATGATGAGCACGGATGTGGATGTGCGCAAAATGTCAACAGAAACGTCAACAACAACAGTGCTGGCGCAATGAACATGACCGCATATGACGAGGTCGATCGTGGAGAGACAGATCACGTGAACTCTTTTGACCCGGCTAAGACGGGGAGCAGCTGGGGGTTTGGGTCTTTAAGAAAGCTGCTGCCCTCGTTTTCATTTCTTGGGAATAAAAACTGAGTCTGGTTATGACATACCTCCAAATATGTGCATTATCTTCACGGTTTTTGTGGTACCAAACCTTATGTGAAGCACACATCTTCATTTTAAGTCATTTCTGCTTATTGAGGCCTTACAGTTCTTAAAACAATTATTTAAATAATTATAGCACAACCCACATTGCTCTTTCAAGACCACCACTTCTAATAGGCTTGAGAACAAGTTAAACAACATTTTCAGGATTGAGTAAGCAGAATTTAAAAACAGATGATCAAAAAGGGATTTTTTTTTAACTGTTTGCTTTGGCTGTCAAATACCACCCTCCTCCCCAGTCTCATATCCTTCAAATAAAATGACCATAACTTGTGATAAATAGATATTGCTACATTAGGGGGGGGTTCAAGTTAAGGTTGGGAGCCACTGCACCTATATTTAGTCAGTAATGCTTTTCATGGTGTTCAGTGAAAGTACTGGCACTTGATTAGATTTGTATTAACTTTCACTGAACCTGACTAATAAAACACTGTATGTACACTGAGATGTTTCTGAACATTTTCTTCCAACCTACCCAGTTCTGCTTGTGTGAACAACTCAACCTTAGGGATTGCTGACATGGTAGACCACTTCAAGGAAACATTTCGTAATTTGTCCTGCTACTAGATTCGGCTTCTTGAATAGCACTGCTGTCTTTGGAACAAGCAGCAACGCCAGAGCTTAGTAGTGGCCAAACTAGAAATAACCACAATCTTCCATAAACACATAGAAATTCTCCTTCTCTTGAAAAGTGCAGCGTTGCATTAAAGGCGTGTGGTCAGGAGAGTGAAACCCTTTGAGTGCTTGTCTTCATAAAGAGATGCGTCAGTGGCAACCCGCCAATGTAATGTTTGCCTGATATACAGTCTGTAAACAGATATCAAAACATCAAGTTTGATCACAGATCTTTTATTGTCAAACATGAGCATAACCAGAGTATCTGTACAAAATGACTGCTGGTCCAGATAACATGGCTCCGTGCCTGCGGTCAGGCCCAGCAGCTGGAGGTCCTGGCAGATGTTGGGATGCTTGGATCCAGGGACCCTCATGTTTACAGACCGAGCTTGGTCCTCCTCCAGTGTCTCCTCTTGGAGTTGTACCTGAAAAATATTAGAAACAACAAACATGTCAGGTATACATACTACAATGACAAATTTAAACTAAAAAACTGTTAAACTGAGTGGGAAAAAAATTTAACCTAACCGAGGGCTGTAAAATGTTTTAACTACCCTCTTACAGAAAGTTACTATTTAACTTGCCAAAATAGGGACACATTTATTCTGACAGTGTGGCTACCACACACATTACGTAAGCGGAGATCAAGGTTGAATAGTGAAGCAGCTTATGACATTTTAAAGGATTAAAAAACTGCTCTGCACCTTGAGATGTACGGTCTGGGTACTGGTGTCCCATAGTCATGATAGACATTGAAACATGCATATTGCCCCCTGTATCTGTTGCTTGTGCAATTGAGTGGCAATTACTTCACTGACGGGACAAATACATTTTTACAAGCATTTTCCCCTGGCCTGTATTATTTGTCTTATTTTCTTGGAGATGTCAAAACCAGGAGTCCATAGCAACTAAAGAGATGATACCAGTCTTATTCAAGTGAGTCCCGTTGAAACTATGCAAATTCTGTTGATGCTGCTCTTATTTCAGAGGCCACAAACTGACAAATCCAAAACCTGTGTGATACAGAAATCACTTAAATCACACTTTTAAATCTTACTTGTAAATCCCACCTCTGAAGAAACAAAGACGTGTATAATCTCTTTCCACTAATGAATCATAGTCGCCAAACAAAAAACATTTAAATCCTTCAGGAGATCAGCCATTCAGGACAAACAGTGAAATGTTCAGCTACAGAGCTTCCTCATCACCACACAGTGAGCAGGAGTCCGAGCTCTGTTGCAGAAAGATGCTCTCAGCAGGGTTAATGACAGCACTCTACTGCCATGGAGTGCTGCAATTGCAGACCTGCTTTACATGAAGTTCCTGATTCTTCTCTCAGAGGATTTAACCATCATCTACACCTTAGGATATATTTCTTCTTCTTTTTGACTGCTCAATAAACTTTGCTGGGGAAATAAGTGATTAAGTAAACCTTACTTGGTTTACTTAAAGTAAATATATAAATATGGCAGTCCATAATATAGTTTTCATATATTCACTTAAATTGCCAATTCACAAGGTCTACATAGCAAGATGAATACAGCAACCTACAGTAGTCTATATACTATGTTATATTTCATATTTTATATGTCATTTTGGTGGCTAGTGCTGTAGAATTATGTTGTAGTGTTTACAGTTTAGTCTGCTCTTTAAAATATATGCAACGCCATATGTAACCAAATATTACTCTGACAAGTCCGGCAAAAGCCTTATATTCTCATTTCATATATTCTGCACAAAATAAGATTCAAATGGATAAATATAGTTGTTACACACTGTGCTTTTGTATAAGATTAGATTCAACTATATTGTCATTACACATGTACAGGTACAAGGCAACGAAATGCAGTTTGGGTCTAACCAGAAGTGCAATAGCAGTAAGTGCAGGATGGGTATGTACTGAATAAATATAGAATGAATACCATTATAAACAGAATTTTACAGTTAGATTATCCTATGAATATAATATATAGAGTATAATGTATTTAATGTCCCATCTGACCCAATATATGTGAACAACTTGATCATTAAATTAGAAATGATTGCATGCTTGTTCTATTATACTGCAGGAGTGCAAGTTAGGAGTACCTAATAAACTGGCAAATGATGGTGACAATGAGCGACTCAGTGGTGATTAACGTTATTCGATGCGCTGTGTCCACATGTAACGTTACACACTGCACGCTCTCACTAGCTACATGGCAGCTTCATCTTGCATATGGTGCACAGTACAAATAAACACCAAGGCATCATGCACTCACCTGATCTTGTTCCCAGTCTTCATTCTGATCCACTGAGGAATGGGCCTGTTCTGTTTCTGCTTCTTAGCGAGGAAGCGCTTGATCTTGAAAGTCTTGTGGGACGACTAGAAACAACAAAACGCGCCATTAATTCCAGGTCAAAGACCGCGTTTCGGTCCAATGTTACATAACTGCGAGTTTAAAAGGAACATATTTAAAGCAGTTACTAAGTATACATAAATGAGCAAGCAGCTAACATGCGTAGCTCTACAGAATTGGAACCAGCTAGTATCATTGAGCAGCTTCAATAGGCTCACATTCCCTCTTTTTAGACAACATACAGATGTATGACGTACTATTGACATGTTTATTAATCACACAATATATTTGTGCGGGTTTATAGGGACTGCTGAAATGGATGTTTAAAGATTTTGTATTTACCATTTTGTCCCCAGTCCTTTCCCGACTATGGCGGTGGCCGAAGAGAAAGAAGGAAGTGACGTCGGCTCTTTTATCCAATGAGCGTCCTTGCAACTGGCTCCAAGTTCTACACACAGCGACACCACTGGGGGTTAGTTAACATGCGTCCTGTTCTGGTTCAAGCCTTCTTTAACTTTATGTCAGTACATTTATTTCCCAACACATTGACTATGACTTTTCCTTGTCACATTAAAAAAACGTATGTTTTGGGTTCTTTTCTTACACTTCCATCAAGACAAATACATACTACATTTATTATTGATACTTGTACTCGCTAAATTTCATATTCATAGGACTAAATAATGCAAAAATGATCTCAAACATTACATACATTTCAGCAATTCATTATTCTAAAAACAACAAACTATCAATCTATGTACCCACTATAAAATCTTTGTAAACTGATGTATTTGTTATGTAAATGCATAATATATAATATTTGTTTATTTCTGTTCTGATTGCCTGCATGTCTTTGAATGTTGTTTGAATAAAGACAATTTAAATTACTACATGATGCTACTTTATACTTCCACTACTATTGGGGAACTGTTGCACTGTTTGGTCCACTTATAAAGATATTACATACAAAATGGATGAGACTACCCAAACCTAATTAAAGCAGTTCATTGGCTTCACCTCAACCTGCTGCAACATTAAAATTCTGCTTAATGCTCAAAAGCCATTTGACATGATGATACTTCAGTACTTTTACATCATGGTATTACTACTCATACTTAAAGAGCATACTGAGGTTAGAGCCCCCAGTGAATCAGTGTATAGGAAAAAAATGTAGGAACTAGATTAAACTATACAAGTTTAAATACACTACCAAGGCTCTGGGGTAATTTTTTTGAGAAAATCTGAGTACTATGTACTGTGAAATGCGTACAGTATGTATGTTTATCTGAACAGATCCAAATGTTTGGAATTAAAGGTAGATTACCATCTGGGTAAAGTGGAAAGCTGCTGCAGACACTGATGGCCCCAAAGGCCTAAGGTTTACTAAATGTTAATACGTGTTTGGGAATGTGCACCCCTGGAGTACAGTACATTAATATCAACTAAAGCAGGGTACGCATCATGAGTTAATTTTGGGTCAAATCTAGTGCTCTAATGATACATATTTAAATTGATCACATGAGTACTGGGAAGAAAAATCAAAATAACTAATCTTAGACTTCAGGAAGTGTATAGCTGACTCCCTTCCCATCTTCATGCAGCATTCAGTTTCTATGCTCCTCATATCTGGAATAAAATCCCAGAAACCTGCAGATGCTGAAGACCTTTCTTTTTGATGTTGCCTTTCTTTAAATAATGTTAATTTCTTTAATTTCTTATACTGCACTGTAACTTTTATTCCTGTGTTTTATCTGTTTTTATTTTATTTTTTACTGTTTTTGTGTAAAGCACTTTGAATTGCCCTGTTGCTGAAATGTTCTATACAAATGAAGCTGCCTTGCCTTGCCTTCATAAATGGAGACTGTGTGGAAAGAGTTATAATTGAATTTCCTGTGAATCCACATATCAGACAACCTCTCCTGGTCTACCAACACCACAACTACTGTCAAAAAGGCACAGCAGCGTCTGCACTTCCTGCAAGTTCTTGGGAGAAACAAGATATGTGGCTGCTGGCAGCCTTCTACCACTCTGCAATAGAGAGCATCATAACTTACTGCCTCACAGTGTTCTGCAGCGTCATCAACACTGAACAAAAAATCATTGGCTGCCCTTTTCACTCCAGGACATTACACACACCTGCTACCTTTCCAGACCAAAAAAATATATGTTAAAAACAGTTTTCACCCCTGGCCACCATTTCATTGATCTCATGCCCTTTAGGGAGACACTACAGGTCCATCAAAACACTAACTCTATACTAATGAACAGTTTCTTTCCAAAGGCCATCCAGACTCTAAATATACACACATAATGACTCTGCACCCCAACTTCACATTTTATCAATGTTTTAACAATTAATCTTACTGATCTGTGCAATATTATGTTAAGAAATGTGCAATATATTTATTACCATAAACTACATTCCCTTGTTTTATGATGAATGACTGCTGTTTTTGTTATTTACATGGATGTGTGCATTAGCGTTTTTCCTTTAAGCACCGATGGGAGGGGCACTTATAATTTCATTGTATTCAAGGTAATATAATGACAATAAAGGCTTATGGAATAGGAGTTCTACGGCAAATTTCTGTACCAGTCCTGGCCATCCTTGGACAAACATTCAAGTCTAGTGTCAGCTGTTAAGTAGGTGTACCCAGACTAGTTAAGTGGAGGAAGAGGTGAACAAACTACTGTAGTGTTTTGAAATAGCTAAAACAAAATACAATTTAAAGCTATTAAAAACAATCAGTGCAGTTCAAGGCTGAATGTTTCCCTAAAGAGGAAAAAAGACATGAACGCTTAAGTAAATACCTCTTTTATTTCCAGTCAAAAGTGGCATATGTATGTTAGCATCACCATGCTGTATTCAGTTTTGTGCAACACACATCAATGTTTAAGGGGTGTTTCAGATAAGAAAACAAGGGGGCACACAGGTTAATCCCTGATTGAAGTTGACATGCAGGCGTGGCTGTCACATGGCAGTCTAATCAGAAATGGCTATTTCTCCTCAGTCACTGTATGAATAAATCACATGATCCAAAATCAGGCTACGTACTTCAGCGTATGTTGTGCCTGTGTGACTATTTCACAGTTGCAGACCATGAAAAGCTTTAATAAAAGCTGAACATACGTTTGGGTCGTCTAGCTCCCCATGCAGAAGAAGATGTAATTTCCATGTGTACACCTTAAACTGCATGTCTATGCTACAACAGAAATTTCATTCAAGACAGTGTTGAAACAATATTGATGAGCTTGGCAATGTTACATAAAGAGAGTTAACAACTTTGATATGGATAATGTTGAAAACCAAAGCTTTACATCAGATAAATAATACTGAAATAAGGTCACTTTGAGTTCATGAAAGCTTTGGCTTTATCTAATGTGGCCTACAGCCAAACTCTTAACAAGGATGTGGTTGCTTTTCTTAAAAAAATTAAACTAAACAGGGTCACATTCAGGCACTAAGAGACTCTGCAATTACATCTCTTCTTCTGAGACTGGGCGAGCCGGATGCAGCCCTGCTTAAACTGCAGTGCATGTTGCCCGGAGGCGCCACATTGCTGATTTGAGCCTCACAGGGCTGACTCCCCTCTCCTAACCAAACTTAAAATGCCATAAGTAGAAATCTGCTCAATCGTCCCCTTTGTCAGCCACTTTCTCGGTCTCGGTCACAGTATCCGGCTTTCTGTCGGCAGAGATGGATTCGGCTCCTCCTCCACCCCTTCGATTCCGGCTTCTGGCCCCTGGCTGGTACAGCTGAATCGCAGGCCGATCCTGATGTACAGAAACAACTCTTTTAGAAGAAATGCTTGCAATTGCAAAAAGCACTTGATTCAAGAGGGTAGAGTCGTTACCTTATTTCGGAGTCGCTCTCTTTTACCACTGTCTTCCTTCTTGTGGTCTTTGGCAGGCCTCTCCGGCCTCTCAGAGTGAGCTGAGTCTCCAATGTGTTCACCCTTTTTCTTCTCCAAGACACGCTCTTTATCTTTTTTGACCTCCTCCTCCCTCTTCCTATATGAGTTCTCTCCATCCTGCCGTTCTCTCCTTCTCCTACGATCTTCGTCCTGTCGCCTTATTCGCTCCTTCTCTTTCTGCCGCCGCTCCTTCTCCCGCTCTCGATCTGGGTCTCGCTCCCTGAACTCCTTCCTCCCGTCTTCGTCAACTCTGTGAAAACACAAATCCAGTTTAAATATTTTGTTCAAAGTGGGAAATGTACTTTGTGTGTGTGTGTATATATATATATATATATATATATATATATATATATATATTTTGATATATTCTGAAGCAACTAACTTCCTTCCTCGATCCTCTTTATTTTCGATGTGCTGACGTCTCTTATAATCAGCACTCCCTATGGATCTGTCCTCTTTATTTGGCCTCTCTGGTTTCTTGGCTTTTTCCTTGGGCTTCTCAGAATCAGCATCATCCCCTCTGTCTGGCTTCTTTAGGAGCTACACAGTTGAAAATAAAGACAAAGTCATAATGTAATATTGGAGATTATTACACACTGTTTTAAAATGCTCCAAATCGACTTCAACACACCTTAATTTTTGGTTCTTCTTTTACGACGTCCTTGTCTTTCTCCAGCGGTTTCTCAAGTCTCTTTATCTTCTCTGCCTCTTTGCGCTTCCTTCTCTCCTCCTCTCTCCACTTACGACGCTCTTCATCACGCAGACGCTTGCGTTCAAGCTCCCTCCTTCTTCTTTCTTCTTTCTTTTCCTCCCTAATTCTCTGAACAGCATATAAACAAGACATGAGGCCAGCCTTAATCATGCAACTGAACAATTGTAACCACAGTACTTTATTTACCTGTTTATTTTTCAGGAAGTCCAGCAGCGGAGTTGTTTTTTTAGCTTGAAGGGAGAACAAAATTTTGTTTGAATTCTTCCATCCACATTTATAAATATATACAATGATGTTTTGGCTGCACTTTCTAATTTAAGGGACTGTTCACCTACCTACAAGTTCCTTTGATTTTGCCTCAATCTCTTCCAACAGGGTCTCAGGTGTTGATGCCAACTTGTCGTCATCGCCATTGTAAATTTCAAGAAACTTCTTGTAATCAGGATCTGAAAGAAAAAATGCACCATACAAATAAAGACATGTTGATGCTTCTGGTAAGACTATTTCTCTTTAGCTTGATATGGTACTAAGTATTTTTAAACTATACTAAATTGAAGGAAGGTATTTTCAGGTCAGACAAAATCACCAGTTTAACAGTTATGACAACTACTACCATTAATCCAGGCTATTTTAGATTACTCTTTATGAAACAAAAGGAAAATGTTCACAAATATACACATAATAAATGTTGTCAGTTTGTTGCAAATAATAAATAATAATGTAAATAATTAAAAAAGTACTACTAAACTGAACCATTACAAAATCTCTCTTTTCTATGATAACATAACTATACCGGTAAATAGCTTTACCTTCAGTTATTGTTCCACATTTTGCATCCTTTTTCTTACTTCTTTTCTTGGCAGTCTTTTGAAAAGGTGCAAACTCCACAATGGCAGTATACTCCTGTCCTGTTTAAAAACAACCATGAAGATTCAATTCATGCCTGAAAAAAACCTTAAGTTTGTATATTTAGCTGTAAATGTTTGCTCTTCCTACCTCTGCTGTCAATGAACACATATCCATCAAATCGATCTCTGAAGAGAACTATATCCTCTTGATTTTTGAAATTTATGTAAGCCCTTGCGAAGAGGTGAGGGTAAAGGCTGAAAGGACAGAATCCCATGTCAGGTTACACTGTTAGGTGTCAGTGATAGTATTTTTTTAAATTACAAAACGTCTTTATATCAACTCACCTGGTGTCGTTGGAGAAAAACTCCAAGTAGTCCAGCTCTGGGAGAGGTTGTAAATGCTCCTCCAGCTCTTCCTTGGTCAAACTTGGTGGTAAACGTCTGATTACGATCTAAGAAAGAAGATATTATTATCACATCTGGGAGAACCAGACAGGAAAAAGACAACAATTACCTACTATTTACTCACAGTTTTGGTGAGCCAAGTGACAATGTGTCTCTCTATATAAATTGCAAAGCGGACTATGCATTTTTATATCCGACAAATCCAAGCTAGTTAAAAGCATGCTGTTATAATTTCCTTAAACTAACGTAATTAGTATCCGTAACTGACGACTTGTAACGTTAGCAAATCTGGCTAGCAAGTTTACCTTTGTCATGGCCTCTTTCTTTTCCTTGGACTTCTCCGTCTTTTCTCCATCTTCACACTTTATTTCCAATTTTCGCTCCCTTGGTCGAGCATTTTCCTTGTCTTCCTTCATAGTTGAAAAGCTACTTCGTCCTGAGGTTGTATTTCATCTCATTCCCCAGACTTGTTTACTTTTTTAGCAAGTTAGCTGACTAGTAGCAACCGAACTAACCGTAAGCGAATGGTGATATCGAAGCCATGACCCGCCCTACTCTACTTCTGATTGGCTTACCCTGACCTGCTGGCCTAAACCAACCAACCCAACCAGAGCAAGCAGCGAGTGCTCGCCAATCGGAGGGAGCGCAATGCCTTCGCCATCCTAGGACTTCCTTATTTTTCCCTCTCACGGGTGCTCCTGCAGTTTTGCAACACCGCCAGAAGAGGGCGTTGTGAGCTAAAATACAATACGTAACGTTGGAAGCATAGACTGTATATTTATTTATTAATATTAACGGTCTATGGTTGGAAGTAATGTTTTAACAATTTAATTACAAATACAGCAATAGATAATATCTCTCAAAATGTATAATAACACTTGACGGCAAATAGATAGTGTAGTTGTTTGTACAGCATGACGATTCTTTTTCATCAATATAAAGCTGACGGTTTTCTTTTGAAAAAACCCAACAGGAAGCACTTTCTTGTACTGTAGCGGTCGTCAGGAGGGTCGACATTTTGTTAGCTTCTTAGCAAAATAAACTGAGTCTTAGGTCAACTTTGTTGTTATCTAAGTGGCTCTTTGTCGCCTAACAGTTACCTGTTATCATGTGGTATGAAATATTGCCCGGCTTCGCCGTCATGACCGTGTGTTTGATTATACCTGGCGTCGCCACAGCACAGATCCACAAGTTTACCAACGGAGGAAAGGTGAGGAGGATGCTGGATGCTAATGTGGCTCTGACCATGCTAATAAGTAGACTACAGCTAGCGTTTTGTACCCTAAGCTACTTGATTTAAAGGCTCTTGTGTTTTCCCATGTAGGAAAAGAGAATCGCTCGGTATCCGTGGCAGTGGTATCTGATGGAGAGGGACAAGCGAGTGTCGGGATCAGGACAGCACGTTGACTCCAAGGTTAGTGACCAACCGTGATATGTGTCCACAGAAATATGACCTTTTGCTAGAAAACGCAAACGCTTTCGTAATTTTCACACTCTCCAGCAGCCTCGTTTCAGGGTTGTCCTCCAGCTAGCTATTGACATAGCAAAATGTAGCACACAGTTTGATGAAACTAGCCATTTTGAAACTTGGTATGTGTGTGTGTATATATGTGTAATTGTTGGTACTACTTGAAAATGATGTAATGTTTTTTGTGACAATGCAAATATGAAATCATTAAGAGGATAACTATAATAGTTATTACCCTCACTCAATCAGATTACAACCTGTCATCTGCAGAAAAGACACTGACAGTAAATGGTACAAGTATGGTACCATAGTGGTATACCAATACAAAAAATAAAAATAAAATAATAAAGCTTGTTAAATTTATAATAAAATTTAGTATATTCTTGCATTATGAGAGGGGATTCAAATATCTAATGACATTTTCCCCAAACTGTACAATTGCGTGTATACTTAGAATTCCAGCAGAATTTGTACTAATTTTTTTTTTTATTCCTCAACAGGGACTCGAGAACATCCACTGAAGACAGACTATTAAGACCCTGATGAGAAGAAAGTTGTACATTAAAAGATTATATTTAACATTCAGATGTTTTGTTTTCAGTCTTTTAAGGCAATCCTCCCTGTTATCAAATAAACTGTTCCACACTTGAAATCTTCTCAGGCTTCTCAGCTCATATGTTGAATTTCAAAGGCAACCGACAAGAGATTCCTCAAATCATTGTTTTACACCTGTTCATATGTTGTAATGCTTATACTGTATGTTATGTCACCTGTAAAGATGAGACATCAGTGTTGTACAAGAGTTACTGTAGAGACTAGATATTGGTTATCAAAGTTGTGAGTTGTCTTAAAGTCTCTCCTGGTCAATAGGCTGCGTCAGTCAAAATAACGCCAAACTAATTTAATTGTTTAGAGTAAATTAACAGCGAGGCCATCTGCCTGCCATTAGAGCTGAAAACTAATGTGCCACTATTTTGATATTGAAACATTAGGTCATTTTTTTCTTCTCAAATGTGAGAAATTGCTGCTTTAGTTTTGTTGTTCAGACCTCACTAGATGTTATGTGAAATTTTGAGCATTTTTGAAAATATTCTGTTATTTAAGGGTACAGTGCGTATCTGTCATCCCAAAGAGGGATCCTAACTAGTGCTGTCAAACGTTTAAAATATTTAATCACAACTAATTTCATAGTTAACTCGCAATTAATCACATTTTATCTATTCTAAATGTCCCTTAATTTCTTAGTTTTTCCTCATTTTTAATGCTCTTAACATGGAAAAGTAGTTTGGCTTGCTTTGTGCAAATGGGTGGCAGTAGCTCAGTTCGTAGGGAGTTGGGTTGGGAACCGGAGGGTCGCTGGTTCAAGTCCTCATTCTGACCAAAGTATGGTAGCTGGACATGTGCCAGTTCACCTCCTGGGCACTGTCAAGGAGCTCTTGAACAAGGCACCCAACCCCCAACTGTGCGGGGCCCCTTTCTATGGGCAGCCTCCTCACTCTGACATCTCTCCATTAGTGCATGTAAGGGACCTGAGCGTGTGTGTAATTCAGGCCTGTGTGTAATAACAAAGTGTACATTGAAATTTCCCATTGTGGGATTAATATACATTAAATGCTTTTTTTTATTGAAAACAGTCATATAGCCTACTGAAGTGTTAAATTTGACACGTAACATTTTCACTTGGAGCAAATAATCTCTTACACAATGTAACACTGTCCGTTAATAAAAGGGTTAAAAAAAACTACTTTGACGCGGAGGCGGAGAATTCACATCCACTGTGTGCCTGGCCATCAAGTGGTATTTCAGACTGGACGTGCTGCGATGATAGCTCAGTTCACAACGACAAAACACACAGATCACTTTGGTCTGGTCAATGGAACATTTGATAACTTTCAAAAAGTAAACTTTCCATTCAGAATCTTATTGGCATCCATTTCGGCTTCTCGCGCTCCCATCCACTCAAAACGTAATCTTACTACTCTTTGGCCTACAAACCTACAAAGTTTGCTACACCAAAAAGAATGTTGAATGCCTGAATTACACACACTCTCAGGTCCTGTACATGCACTAATGGAGAGATGTCAGAGTGAGGGGGCTGCCCATGGAAAGGCACCCCGAGCAGTTGGGGGTTTGGTGCCTTGCTCAAGAGCACCTTGGCAGTGCCCAGGAGGTGAACTGGCACCTCTCCAGCTACCAGTCCACCACCATACTTTTGGTCCGTACGGGGACTTGAACCACCATACGGTTCGCAGCCCAACTCCCTACGGACTGAGCTACTGCAACCCCCAAATAAATGTCGTCCCTGGGTTAACTTGTGATAAAATAATTGACACCGTTAAAATGGGTTTGCGTTTAAATGACCGCATTAATTGTAAGTAATAACAACACCACTGTTGCATCCACATGATACAGCCTTCCGTAATGGTGCATGCACTGAGTCCAAAAATAAATCTGAGAGGTTGCAAAATGATTAAGAGAATAAAAAGCTAGAAAAAAAAAAAAACATTCAGTTTTTCAACGTTTTTCTAATCTTTTTTTCCCACTTATAAATTACTGTAATTTTTTTTTTTTAAACCAAAAAATGTGGAAACCACAACTTGATAATGAAAATTTATTTACCATTGTGATCATTTGCAAAACATTAACAAAATTAAATTAAAGTTGACCATTGAAAGGGAAGACGAGTTCTCGTGAGTCAATAGGATAGAGAATATACAACAGGATACTTCTCAGTCTCACTTTTCTTTACAATTAAAATCCTTCTCCATATTGTATATTCAACCTTAACTGAATGTGGTTATTGTCCAAAACAAATACAACATTAATACCAAGAAAAAAGTAAAGGTGTCCTATAAAAGGGTAATCTGTAGAGATATGATGTTCACTTCTCCTCCTTGCCTTTGGTTTTCCTGTACACCATCTCCCTGAAGCTCGACAGGATCTTGCTCTCTCTCTTCCTCCTCTCCTCCTGGTTGAAGGATGCCAGAGCTCTCTTTTCATCTGCACTGTAGATCTGGTTTTCCTTTCTCAGACGCACGGCCTCCATACGACGATGTCTGCAGGGTGACATTTGAAATTTGTGAGTATCACAATAATGATAAATACGTACAGTAAATCTCTTTGCATCATAGTGACATCTGAAACATCGCCAATTATTAATTTGCTGCAGTACAAATTGTATTACAGCCAAGGTGAGAGTTTATAGTCCTACTTCTGAACATCACGTACCTGCTGCCGCTCATCACGTAGCCAGACTTCTCAAAGTCTGCGATCTCGTCGCTGGTGAGACCGATCTCACCTCTTCTCGGGATACGTTTGCCTGCTTTCACATACTCCGCCATCGCAGCACCTTCACCTGGCAGCAGCGCATGACCAAAACTGAAAGAAAAAATACACTTTAAAAAAATAAATAAAAAAGTACTGTAAAATTAAAGATTATATGTGCTGTTAATACAGATGTCTGCTTCCTCTTATCAGAGTAAAGACTAGTTTGTACCACTTGTAGGGCTGCAACTGATGGTAATTTTTTATTATCTAATTGCAGATTATTTTCTTGATCAACTGTTTGGCGTACGTGTCAGAAAATGATAAAAATGGACGTCACAAGTTCCTAAGGTCAAAGCTGACTATTTCAAATGTCTTGTTTTGTCCACCAGTGAAAAACGATAAACCATCATACAAGAAAGATATACAGCAAATATTCACATTTCAAAAGCTGGAATCACTGAATTTTCAATACAGAGTCTGTGGCCAGGTTGGCTCAGTTGGTAGAACAGGCGCACATATACTTAGGTTTATGCTCAACGCAGAGGTCCAGGGTTCAACTCCGACCTGTGACAATTGCATCGCTTCCCCCTATCACCCCCCTAGCTGTACTGTCCATTAAAAGGTGGAAAAGCCTCATAAATTCTAAAAATCTTAAACAAAAAGAGTCTACAGCCTATCTGTGAGGGTGTATGTGTGGCTTTAAAAGGTAAATGATAAATACTTGATTAAATCACCAATATTCTATTAAAAACAGAGCTACAACAGGAAGTTGGCCTCATGTTATTGTTGGCAAAGATAACCTGTCAGTGTTATGAATTTTGGGTGTTCTCAGACAATTCTAATCACTGGAGCCACACAGAATCTACAGATTAATGCAGAGTAATTTAAACAAATTAAAAAAAGACTCAAGAAAAATAAATAAATAAAAAACGGTAAAACATCTCCAGTCATGGCAGAAAAACAGTCCACTAAATTCCACAGATTTTTATTCTGGATCACCACTGTAAACCATGGAGATTTTGTTTGGCTCTGCTAACCACCACAATGTGATGAGCATTAGTGACGTAACATAATTGCAACAGTAAAAATAGACTTACTCTAAAGGTCTGTCG
This sequence comes from Percina caprodes, assembly GCA_013375575.1. Classification (NCBI taxonomy): domain Eukaryota; kingdom Metazoa; phylum Chordata; class Actinopteri; order Perciformes; family Percidae; genus Percina; species Percina caprodes. The sequence goes on along the minus strand of JABXJD010000003.1, from coordinate 2,430,061 downwards.
TCCTGGGACATGTGTGTGAGCGGGGCTTCGGGGCCAACCACGTGTTCGTCCATGCAGGTTTTCTCCACCCACATCACCCCGTTGGGATCCTCCTCTTCCTCCTCTGACTCTTCACTGCTGGGGTTACTGGACTCCTTGCGGCTCTTCTTCGCCTTCTTCTTCTTGGACTTCTTCGACCTGTTTGGAAACGGGAAGAGATGTTTGGTTAGACAAAATGTCCTTTTTCTCTGAGAATGAAGCTGGCATATAGCTGCATGTTAAGCACTTACTTTTTGCTCTTCTTTTTCTTTTTCTTCTTCTTTATTTCTTCCTCTGAGAAGATTAAAAAAAAAACATGACATTTAAGCTGATAAAACTTGTGAAATATACTTTTTAAGATTAATGTAATTATGAGTGTCTTACCATCTGAATCTGACTCTAGCTCGCTGTCCTCTGAGTGCTTTTTGTTCTTTTTTTTCTTGGATTTCTTCTTCTTTTTCTTCCTCTTTTTTTCTTCTGTGAATGACAGATTTCATCTTAATACAAATGGCATACAATATGCCTGTAATTTATTTTTCTTATTACTTTGACTTTATTTATTTAAACACTGCTTGCTGTACCTTCTGAACTTGATTCTGAGCTGCTGTTTTTCTCGTCTTCGACTGGTGTGAATTCGTCAGAGCTGTTTGACAATAAATAAACAAAGAAATAAATACATGCTTTTGCACCCGAACATAATAGAGTTCAAGTATCCTCCACACGTGCAGTACTGGAGAGAAGAAATGTATGGTTCTTCTTAAAAGCGACAATATTGTACGATAAATGTGTTGCCATGAAGGAGAGATTATTGACTTACTCTGGCTCTTTCACTCTTGGTGAATATCCCCAAACTTCAGGACAACCTAACTCGCCGATCCTCTCCCTCTCCTGCAGACGCCTGTAACAGAAAGACAGACGAATGCAATAAACAAATAACTTATTATGCTATTATGTAACAATGTGTGTGTGTGGGGGCATCAAGGCAGCATTCACATCAGTTTCCCCTATTTGTTTAAAACCTAAATAATTGCATCTTTTGCATGATTAACTGTAGAGATGTGCAACAATTCAACATTAGCAGTGTTGGAAAATACCTGTATTGATATTGTGAAAATGATGATTTCAACCATTCAACAGTCTCTCTTAAACCACATATGGATAATTCAGCAAGCAAAGTCTTGGTTAACCGTATTGAAACCTTTTGAACGATCAAGAAATATTCCAAGAGCATATTATGTATTAGTGCAGTTGATATTGTATTAATGAGTTGTAATTTAGCTACATAGGCTAAATATATTCATAAATATCACATAAGATGAATCTGACACTTTAATATTTTAAAAACACTGATTTTCTTCTTATTTTGCATCAGATTTTCTGTGAGTAGGTTTCTCCTCTTGGTGCTTTTACTATTCCATAATAAATTATATTAAGGAGATTTTTGGTAAGGTATTTTAAAAGATTAATGTTGAAGTCACTGAAGAGAAAACAAGATCATCAGGGTTACATCTGCTTGGGTTTAGAAAGTACACATATCTAACCTGAATAATAAAGTGGAGGCATTGACTGTTAAAAGGCGTGCATATTTACCAGACAGGATATGTCAAATATAAAACTAAAAGTATTTTACTCTCTTACACTTGTACAATTGCGACAATAATAAAGGGATCTGAAACGTGACCCATACTATAGACTAAAAGTCAGGATTTCTTGATCTTATTTTTAATTTATTTCATCATCTACTGTATCTTTTGTGATCATAACTTCATAGAAAAGCATGAATGAATTCATCAACGATGAATAGATTAGTTGCCGTTTCGTGTTTTGTTACCTGGCAATAAAAGCCTCTTGTCTCTGTCTCTGAGCGTCGTCCCGCTGCTGTTCGTAGTAATAATCTTCTTTAAAGCTACCGTGTTTTCCAGGAGCGTCCCGTTGCTCGGACCACTGGTTGTGACTGATGTTATTGTTATTGTTGGGCCGCTCCCTGGACCTGGATCTGGACCGGGACCGGCTACGACGGGGGCTTCCAATGCGGATCCGCCTGATGTTTCTCGCCTCTCGGAATCGACGGTCCCGTTCCTCGTGTTCCTTCTCCCTGTTGCGCGGTTTCGGAAGTTTCGGTCCAAAGCTATACGGCGAAAGGCTTCGTTCGCGGCTGTCGCTGCGGTGGCGGCTGCGGGAGCGAGTCCGGGGTCTCCGGGGCCGAGGACTCCGAGGCCCCCCGCTGCCGTCAGAGCTCGAGCGAGCCGACAGTGGCATACCTACTGACTGCTTTAAATTCACACCGAAAATACGGGACACACTAAAGATAAAACGTTGGTATTTTAAGGAAGATTAATAAAAATTAACACGCGTCCAAGTTTTCTGTAATACGCAACAAGCACGTACACTCACAGAACTGGCCGAGCAGCGCGTCCAATAACAGGAAGTCATGATACGTCCGTTCACTAAAAGAAACCGGTCCTCTTAAAATGCTGCACAAAGTTCCGCGTACATTTTTTATGAGAAAATGTATAATACAATATAATACATTAATATACAGTATATTATTCATTTATGAATAATGAAAGTTGAAGCCAAAGATGTAAAGGTACTAATTTTATGAGCACCCAACATTAATAGTAATGTTAAGTCAATTGAGACTGAATGTTTACAAATAAATTGAGTAAACATGGAAGTTAAGTCAATAAATAAAATACAAAAATGGCACTTGAGGCGATGGGGTCTGGTAGTGGGTTAATTGTCTAAGAATACATGAACTGCCCATATTGATTTGCATTCATTTGGTAGATTTGTTCTCTTCTAACAGAGATTGAACTGCAAAAAGTTTATACTCTAAAAAAGAAATAACATTTCATGGGTTGCAAAACGGACCTCGATTTGGACATAACATATATCCAGGTGTGTTGTAACTGTGTAACTTCAATTTTTGGTTTCACTTTGTCCCCATCGGATCGGTCCGCATAATAATAATAATAATAATAATAATAATAATAATAATAATAATACATTTATATATCGCTTTTCATGGACTCAAACTCGCATATGCACCTAGCGGGAACGCGCACAGCGTGCAGCCAATTAATAATAATTTCATTGTAATAATCATTTTTATTAGACTAGTCTGAGGAGCCACATGTAAAATACAGGTAGAAAATGAAGCACTCACCCCCGCCCCCAGATGTTGGCGGGCAGGCACAACACAGGAAGTTCCAAACATGTGGAATGTGGACCCACACTGGTACTTGCCGTACTATAGCCAGTGTGGACGAGCAGTGTGTTTTTGTAACAGAGACGCGCCGTAACAGCTCATAAAGCAAGATGCCTTCTGTAAATACTGTTAAGCTGAAAGGAAACGTGGAGCCACCGGCGGTGAACATGAAAGTTGAGAAAGCACTAGCGATGGAGTTCTTTTTCACGGAGTTGAATGCGACCGCTACGTGTCTCATTTGCAGACAGAAAGTATTATTTAAGGGATTTAATATGAAGCGGCATTACAACGCTAAACACGCGGGAAAGTATGATAAATACAAAGGAAGGATAAGAAAGAACATGTCCGATACGCTTCATGAAGACTTCAACCGCTCCCCAGGGACTTCAATAGGTCCCGATTTGAGAAGAGAATCTGAACCTAAACTGAGCTCCTCAGGTATTTTACTTTATTTTATTTAATGTCCTTACGTCTCTACACTTTTATTTTGAAGGCAATGAACCGGTAGTTATCTCGACGCTAAACCCGGCGTGGAAAAGTAAGTTTTCCACAGAAATAGCCTAACGTTCAGCCACTCTTTCAAAGGTGTTTAAATGCTAACATGAAGTCAACCTGTTTAAATGTCTTGTAATGGTATTTAATTTAATTGTGTAGTCGTTAGTCCGACACGACGGCGACTCCTTGTGGCTGTTCAATCAATGAGGCTGCAGTGCAGTTGGCAGGGGAAGCTGTCTGTTGTTAGCCATTGTCTGTAGCCAGCTAAGTAAGTTACTACAGTCGGCGGTAGTGGCACTGCTTAGTCTTGGCAGAAAACATCAAGGTTGCAGGTAAAAAAAATACGAATTTCATGTGCAGCTATTTAAAGTTGCAATATCCCATGTATCCATTGTGGTGTTGTATTTAAAGCTAACATGCTAAAGGGATGCTAAATAGTAGGCCGCGCTGTCCACGATTCATTAAACAGGAAGGGAGGAAACGCAGTTAGCGTTACCTTTTGTTAGCAGGCTGAAAGAACAGCGTTTGGATATGACTTAATCAAAAGCAACAATAATATATTCGTTAAAGTAGCTAGTGTCACCGTTGAAATTAAATGAACATAGTTTCGGAACTGTACAATGTCATACGAGACTGATATTTCAGCTCGTTACCACAACGTTGTTAAACTAACGTCTGCACGACTGTAAACAGTGATGTTCACGTTCATGCTCTCACTGTTGGTGTTTGCGTCGAGACACGGTCTTTTTGAGAACATTATAGTAATTTGTTCTATTAAGTCGTTTGCAATTTTACAAATGCAGCCAGATTACAGTGCACAGTCTTTTCAAGCAAACGCAACAGCAACACAAATCATGCCTTCACGTTAATTTTTTGATGAAACACTTGCAACTTCATGACCATTTTGGAGCCTGTTGCTCTAAATCTCATTTTGTTAGTCAGAAAACGTGCTTTGTAACCTTTTGGCTACCGCCAGTGCGGGTAGACAAAGTATTAGAGGTAGACCAATACATTGCCAGGGTCTATATTAACTTACTGCAATCAATTAGAAACACTTCAGTATTGTGTACTACAATTTTTGAAGAATCTCAAACAATAGCCTTTATGAACAAGAACCAACACATTTCACAGAGCAGACTTATAGCTTGTTAATTCACTAGAAACCAGGTTGAACATGTAGTTGGGAATGTTCCGATACGATACCAGAAATCGGTATCGCCTCCGATACGTCCTAAAACGCAGGTATATCAGTATCGGGAAGCACTGGAGTTTATGCACCGATCCGATACCACGTAGTAAAACCCTTTAAGTAGTTTATGTTCTTTTTCTGTTTATAAATGACAAAAGACAAAATGACTAAATGATAAAAGAAAGTTCTGTGGCATTCATTGTTTGTGTTTGTTCATGTTTCACAAAGAGTTTAACCTGAGCCAGACCGACATCAAAGATAGAAGTCATATCACAGCCATACAGGGACAGCAGTATACAGTTGTTAAAACATAGTAAAATACATGACACACTAGTATCGATTCAGTACTCTGTATCGGCCGATATGCAAATTAAGGTATCAGAATTGCTATCGGGAAGTAAAAATTGTATCGGACCATCTCTAACATGTAGTATTGCACAAACAAAAGAAAACCAAGTCAGAGTTGGTTTGAAGTTAGACATCCTTTAACAAACATTGACTGCTTGGACTGTTGGAAAAGCAGGGTATGAAAATGACCAAAACTGAATTTGACTCCAAACCGTTAACTTTATAATTTTTGAAGCACCTAATGGTATTTTGTATGTCACCATAATGTAATTATCTTGACTTTTCTGGTGTACTCAGAAATGTGATTCTCACTTTTTTCTCTCTACAGCCATGCCAAGTCTAAAGCTGATATCTGCGACTGACACACAGTATTCAGCAACTGTGCTGAAGTCAATGAATGAGCAGCGAAGCCATGGATTATTTTGTGATGTCACCATTATCATACAGGACAAGAAATTCAGAGCTCACAAAACAATCTTGTCTGCCTCAAGTACTTATTTCCACCAGCTTTTCAGCGTAGCTGGACAAGTTATTGAGTTAAACTTCATTAGAGCAGAAATCTTTGAGGAGATTCTTAATTACATTTACAGCGCCAAGATTGTCCGTGTCCGCTCTGACATGCTAGAGGAGCTCATCAATGCTGGACAGATACTGGGAGTCAAGTTCATCGCAAACTTGGGGTCACCATTATCACAAGTTAAAGGTCTGCCTGGTTTGTCTAAGGAGACTGGGAGCAAAAGTGACACATCCACAGAGATGATGCCCATCATCGCAGAGTCTTTCTCAATATCCGCGGAGGAATTCAATCAGACGAGCAAGCCTACAGGTAATGACTCGGACTCGGACAATGATGTTATGTTTGTCTCACATACAGATGCTCAAACCAGAGCAGCCAGTCAGAAAGCCAACTCTGGTGAGGTCATTGATGTGGATATAGGTGATTCAAAAAAGGCAGCACCAAATCAAAATGAAGAATCAAACCATTCAGTTGCAAAACAGAAAGAGAAAGCCAGAACCCCCTTGAAAACGTATGCTACAAAGCCTCCCGTCATTAGTTGTCCAAACCCCAGTTTGCCCAACAGCAGCCCGCTGCGCAGTCCAGACAGCAGCTCCAATAACTCGTCTTCCCCTGCCAGATTTTCCTCAGGAAGTGCTCCCACAACGCCAGCCAGGTTAGGCAGTTTCACCCCTGAGCCCTCGAGTGCCTCTCAGACCTCTGAAAACAGTGATATAATGGGAGTCCACAAAAAGCAAGTGTCTGCTTCATCTCAGCAAGGGGATTTCAAAGTAAGGCTCTTAGATGTGTCTGATAGCCAAGCAAATCCAACTAGCATACCCAAATCAGTTATAGCAGCAAAAAAGACGGTGACACTGAATACAGCAACAGAAATTGATTCAATATCATCAGGCTGTAAAGTGTATGCCAATATTGGAGAGGACACTTATGATATTGTCCCAGTAAAGGAAGATCCAGGCGAAGGGGGATCTAAAGCCAATAAAGGGAAGAGATCATTAATGGCAACGCCTGTAAAGCCCCTGGATAAAACACCCACATCCCCGAAGGCCAGCCCAAAGAAGAGGACCAAAACAGAGCTTGAGGATCACTATGAGCTAATCATGGATGGGAAGACTTTCTATGTGTGCATTGTCTGCAAGCGCCCATACGTGTGTCTGACAAGTCTCCGCCGTCACTTCAACACCCACTCGTGGGAGAAGAAGTACCCGTGTCGCTACTGTAACAAGGTCTTTGCACTGGCCGAGTACAGAACTAAACATGAAATCCATCACACAGGAGAGAGGAGGTACCAGTGCTTGGTGTGCAATGAAATGTTCATGAACTACCAGTTACTGTCCACCCACTGCAAGCAAGTCCACAACCAGGATCCCAGCGGTAGGAAAGAGAAAGATGATGCAGACAACAACTTATACCGACTCCTGCCGTGTAAGACGGTGCAGATGAAGCCATACTCGTGGAGTACTGACGGGCACGGGGTCCCTGTCATATCCGAGGATGGCAGTGTGCATCACATAACCAGCGTTGGCGAAGACGTCCACTCTTCCACCCAGACCAGGATGTTGAACTGGGACGACATCTTTATTGAGTCCGATGCTCACATGCCACCTGATGCTCACAGCCAACCGGAGTCAACCATGAACAGTCCTCCACAAGGAGCCACAGAGTTTGACTTTGTTATACCAGAGACATACTGAGCATCACTCGCGCTGCTCCGTTACCTGTGCCTTTTAGGTGCCCCCAACCGTTTTTTCCTCTTTGGTTCCATGGCAACAATATTCTTATGTAATTCTTAAAAGTGTCCGCTTAAGGTACGGTCACATTAGCCTTTCTGTTTAATGACATTTGTGGTGTAATATTTAATGAATATGGTGATTATGCACTCTAGAATAATGTCAGAAGCAGCAGGGAACTCTGACCTGTGAGTCTGCCAGAGACAGCTGGAGATTGCTTGAGTTTGTCAGTTGTGCCGTCTTTGGTTGAAGTGAAAGTCAGACGGAGTGAATAGTTGCAGGATGGAAGTGTAATGTGACCGTACCTTTACTCACGTTACTCTGCTTGTTTAATAGCCTTTCTCATCTTTTGTATCATTGAAATAAATTATCGTCATCTTCGCAAAAATACATAGTTCACACACAGTAAAATCAATCAATCAAAACTGCTCCATAAATGAGGCATAATTCACTAGCTGTAATAAAAAGGCAAATGTATATTTAATTTTTTTTAATGTATGAGGCAAGTTATAGCTATATCAGCTAGAACATGTCTGTTAAATTACCTGGAGGACAAAGCATTGAAATGAGATATTTGAATTTCTTGTTCTCTTGTTCCTGCAGATCATGTTGTCTGAATCAGTTTAACATTAAGCATCCCACTGAGCTCCATTTCATAAAATATATGAAACCTCAGTTGATGATTTTGTCTGTAACTGTAACCCTTTTTCACAGGATATATTAATGACATTTGTGGTTTTGACAGATTTGTGTAAAATACAGGATGATGCCTGTAATAAAATAAAACATGATTACTTACACTTTAAGTCCATCATCACCTGATGCATCAATCCTGAGTCTGTATTTGAAAATCAGATGGACCTTCTGGACTGATGATTCCTTGTTCCCATTTGAGTGAGAATGTTAAGAATGATTGGAAAATATATTTTTTCATTGCGTGATTGTTGGTGATCCCACGTGGGTATTATGGCAGGGAAGATATACAATGGTTATTTAATTTTCCAGTAGTTGGAAAAATAGTAATGTCTTTTTTGTTAATTAAACCCCTTCTGTTTTAATTTGATATACCTGTACATTTTTATTTTCTTTGCTTTCCTTGTTTTGCCCTAAATGTAATTTTAATGCAAAATCTGCCAGCTTCATAGTGTACTAGGGACTTTGCATACAAATGTGATGATAGGATTGACATAAATTGAGGATTATTTCAGTCCGTACATATAGCACTTAGTGTTGGATCAGGCAGAAGATTTTTTTGTAGTAATATTTTTACACTTTAATCTTGTTCTTCCATTGTTTTAAAATGTAGTGATTGGTCAGTATGAGTAAAAAAAAAGTAGTGCTAACATGGAAATCTATTCTACTTCATGTCATTCAATAAAACATGCCAGATTTGTTTTTCAATTAAATTAACATTGTGTGATATACATTATATTTGCGTTAATCACTTATTTTTATTTTTTTACTTTTTCAGATGTATTTATGAGTTAAATAGCATTTTAGCAATAAAATTAAATACTCAATTATGTTGGCATTGTACTAAATCTCTCTTTTCTGTCAATTATGGAGTGTTCCCTAACGGTAAACAAATTATTGTTTTACTATTTTAACTTAATTTTCTCACACTACCCGCACATAAACATCTATTTTATTTACTGTTGTGTCAATGCGATGTATACATTCTTTCGCATCTCAGTTGTGGATTAACAGTTGAATCCACTAGTGTCATGAACTTAAACTTTGTTCATTACACTGTAAATTTCAGCTCTGCATTAAATCCATCTTTAGGATTAGCTTTAGGAGCAGCGGGCCACTGTTTTTTGATCAAGGACACTTCGACATATTAATCTAAATGCTAACATGCTGATATTTACAGGTATGTTTACCATCTTAATTTAACATGTTATCATGCTAACATTTGCTAATTAGCACTAAACTTAAAAGTCAAGCTGAGGTGTATGTGGTTAAGGGATCCAGACTTTTCCTCTCCTGCCACCATGAGGTTGACATTTTCGGTGTTTTGTCTTATCAACTGTTGGATGGATTGCTTTTAATTTTGGTGATCATGTCCTCCTCTAAAGATAAAACTGATAACTTTGGTGATCACTTAACTTTCCACATCAACACCATCAAGTCAAAACTTTGGTTTATTAAGTCAGTAGGGATCATCCTCTGAGCACTGAATGTCTGTAAATTGTCTTATGGCAACCCATAACCTAACCAATCAGATGTGTCAGTCTGGGACAAAGTGGTAAACCGACCCCACTGCTAGCTTGGCTTAAAAGAAACACACACCATTTGAATTACACAAAACATTTTTTTAATGGCAAGATAAAAGGAACTGACAATCAGCCTCTGAGAGTGTGTTGTTTAAATTATAAAAAGCAGCAATTAAAGTTGACAGCAACCCGTTTCACACTAAGTTTACTCTTCTTAACACTTCAACAGTTCTTTAACTTTTCATGATCTCCCATGTCATGTCAGTGAATCCAGCACCAACTGTTTACACTCAGGCTTAATAAGGTTTCTTCCTGACAAAGACAACACATTTCAACTCATAGATGTGATATTGCTACTTCCTACTTACAAGGAAAGATGAAATATGCTTACCTTCTTTGTAGCTTTCAGTGAAAACACAACATATAGGATTTTTGGGTGTAACTAACCATCCTTCCTAAACTACTGCAGAATAGCTTATTTCTTCATTGCTCTGCAAACTGATCAAGATATTTTTGAACATAAACTGAAGAGTTGATAAATAGATACCATAATCTGATAGTATACCTTAGGCTTAGCTTGCTAAAAGAGCATATGTGTAGAATACTGCTATACATACATTAAGAGCATGTAATACCTCCATTACTGCTAACTTTGCCTAATTAACAAGTGTAAAAACGACTGCCTGGGCCTACAACTAGTTTTTCATTTTCAAGCTGATTCCTAACTGGGGAAGACACCAAAGATTTAATATAACTGGGGTTTGATATCATAGAAGGGTTATAGCTGTGCTCATCAGTCATCTGTCATCTGTGTTACTCGAGGCAGGAAGCATTTGCAATATGTATTAACAGGAGGAAACATAAAGCAGGAGCTGGAGGAGAGTTTTTGACCATGTACAGATTAAGTCCAGGTGGCCGAGAGCTGCAGCGCTGATAGGCCATTTGCATTAAGGCAGATAGATGTGTAAACAGCCCTGGCTTTGAAACGGTTGTCTCTCTTGATGTGTTTACACAAACACACACACATACACACACTGTAGGCATGAGAGTGAGTGGTGCTCAGGGAGACAAACACTCATTGTGTTGGGCTGAACTCAAAGGCAGTGTGCTCCGCGGCCATCCTCTTCCTCGCCACCTTTCCTTCAACACAGTTCTCAAAGATTGTGAGGAAAAGCCCAGAGGAATTTGCATTCAAACCACTCAATCAGCACCCGATAATGTTTCAGGTGCCTTCTTTGCTCTAAGCCATCTTATGGGCTGTACGGCGGGGGCTTCTCATCAGGATGGTTGTGAGGAGGAGAGTAGCGTGGAGGGATCATGGTGGGCCACAGGTGGCTGGCTCCAGACTGGGAGTCATCCGACAGGCCGGAGGAGTCTGGGAACATGTAGGAGCCCTGTGGGGAAGACAGTAATTTTTTTAGAATTACTTGTTCAAGAGTTTGGTTTCAGAATAACTACTGACTAAATCACTGTATATATGATTTTGTTTGATTATTTGAAGTGGCTCTGTACCTGCAGGTCGTAGGCAGTGTAAGGTGGCAGGCAGGGGGCAGTGTTGTAATATGAGTTGAGGGTGGTTGGTGGAGGAGGCTGAGGGGGGACTGGAGCTGTGATGGTCTCCGGTTCAGATGTGCTCTCTGAGACAGCTGAGGGAGTCTGACAGGAAGAATATTGGTCACTTTCTGTCAGTTCAATCACCAGAGACTTTCAAAAAAAAAAAAAAATACTTTACATCAGCGCATACATTATTTCAACGCATTCAGCAGAATTTACACTCAGTTGCCGGATGGTGTCTTCTCTTCTTTGCTGGTAAATGTATGTACCCACCATGTCTTTGAAGCCTCCCAGCACCGCAGCAGCAATGATGCCCAGAAAGAGGGCCACGATGTTGAGGATTGTAGCAGACCACAACAGGTGATAGAGGTGCACTACGTCTTCGCAGCTCTTTACATCTGTGTATTCATGGTAGCCTCCAATCACCTCTACACGGCTAGCCCAGTGGGTGGAACAGAGAGGGAGACGGCATACAGTCAAGCCATAAAAAGTCAATAATGAAAGTTTTTTCTTTTTTGTATTCAGGACACAATGAACATACAACATGTTTTGATTTATAGATATTATTGAGTCAATGAGAGCTTGAGACACAGTGGATATGAATGGGTGTTTGGTCGAACACGAAAAGGACATGATGTGGAATTGGCACACTAAAAAAAAACACATGAGTTGATCATTAATGGCCAATATGGTTCTATAAAAAAAAAAAAATAACCTACTTCCAAATCATGGATGATTTCCTAAATTTTTTCAAAACATCTTTATTCTGAAGTCCAATAAGAGGATGTTCTCTGTAACAAAGGTTAAAAGAAAAACATTCTTGTTCTAATACAATCAACGTTGCAGTGCAAAAACAATCTCCCACAAAGGTACACATAAAAAAATCTAGTAAGTAGCTACTGATTCAGAGGTTTGTCAGCATACTCACTTCCCGCAGTTATAGAGGTCGCAGCAGTAACAGGTGTTGCCCTTCACACGCAGGTTACATGTGCGCGATGATATTTGACAGGGCACCTGAAGGACAAAATTAACTTTAAATTATTAGTCTTTTCACTTTTGGTCGACTTGTGGCTCTTAACAATGTCCCTATACAAGTGCAAGGCTAATACTGACACATACACTGAGCATGAATTAATTGTATTTCTGTAAACAGAAAGTTAATTATGTGTTTCTTACATCACGTTCAGTCTCACTGGAGTGATACTCACAGCGGCCAGCATACAGAGGCCTGAGGTCCTGCCGTACAAGTGACAACATTTTAACACATTTTAGTCCACAATTGTCACTGGTCTACTGACAGACACACACTGAATTACAAGAAACAAAAAGAGACAAGAACTCATCCGTGATTAGTGCTGCATGATTAATGACTGAATTGTTAATTGTGAGTTCAATCTAGTTCATCAATCAAAACCGCTTAGAAAGCTGGTAAGCAAGGCTGGAATATTAACTGGATAAAGCAGGACACTGCCCTTTTAGTTTTTAAAAAGTATGATGTGTTTATTATGCACTTAATTATGCAGCCCTACAGATGCTGTATGTATAGTTGAGGCAAAACAAGAAAGGATTGTGATCTTTAGCACCAAAAATGTGATTTAGTTTGAGAAGTAAAATTAAGAACAACAAAAATGTTCAATGTAACAGTCACCAAAATGAGAATGGATAACCATCTGACAGCATCACGTCATGTCTTCAGTCTGTCACTGCATCATATTACTAATTCCCTTTCATGCAACAGTAAGGCTCTTTGTATTTCAGTGTACAAAAAACAAACGATTGCATTAGTGGTTATGTATTGTTTTAAGTACTTTGCATCATGGAGAATAATCTCCTACTACAAAATGCATTTTTCTTGCTGAGAAGGGTGCAGCAGCTGCTACTGCCGACCATACGTGAGCAATGCCCTTGCAGAAGGTCAGAAATTTTACTGTCTCATGCAGACAGAATATATTAAGCTTTAATGGGGATGGCATTGATTAATCAGCTTGTTATAAGTCAGGGCACAAGTGTTATCCATATTTATAATTTATCACTTTGGTTATACAAGTAGAAGCTTCAGTGATACTTACAATGTGCCTGGAAGCAAACACTCCATCAACAATAGCACAGCAGAAGGCAGCCACCACTCCGAAACTGATGAAGACAATAGATGCCACTAACTGTGAAAGAAAACATCATCTGCATCACTCTTCATCGCGCTTGTGAGACTATAATCTCAATTTAAGCATCATTTTAATTGCTTCCTCTCACCACCTTCGTATTGGGTTACATTTTTAACAATAATCTGTATCATCCTGGACATGTGCTTCTCTCTAAATCGGAATACCTTTGAATGGGACCAGGGTGGAGAGGGCTGTGTGGCCCGGGTAAAAGACAGTAACAGAGCGTTGCGGTTGTGACCCAGCTCCAGTGGTGTTTGTGGCTGGCACAGTGCCCAACTCTTTATAGGCACTGCAACCCTTAATCCCCTCCACACTCCCCTAACTCTCCTCCTTTCACTCCTTAATGAAAGACAGCAGCACGTATTCAATTACACATCACCCCACCCTGTCTGCAGCCAGCAGAGCTCACAGGAAGGAGGCAGTGCAAGTGACAAAACTGATCCAACAGCTAGAGGTAAAAGGGACATATGCCTGTCCCAAGCTTTCTACAACACTAACATGAATACATCTGTAAGCATCTGATTGAGAAACCAAGGGATTTTCAACACTGTGCTTATGATTTGGCAAAGGTGTTGCTAGTTGTCAGGCTGGTCGTTCTTAGTTTTTTACTCTGATTGGACTTGGCCCTCCATCAACATTATTTTCTGCAAAACTAACAACAGTTAGTTTTCAGTCAGTCATTTTAAATTAAATAATTTCTGTATTTGTGTTTTGCTCTCGTGTGCTCCTCTCACTGGTTTGAAGTGGACAGGGCTTAGCTGGAAAAACGTAAAGTCTCATCGATGAGGCACTCAGGAGCAACGTTTGAATCAAAGTCTGAGTTGTGGGTTTTGCTTGGGCTGCAAGGCCACTGTTAATCAAAAACAACAGTCCTAATGAAGCAGGCTTTGAGAGTTAAACTCTTAATAAATAATAACTTAAGATGTTTTCCAAACTTTAACTGTGATTGTTACACACTGAGTCATTATTATCTGATGTTATAGTGAAATACTTAGAATCTTGGAACCAAGTTTTTGAGCATCAAGATGTTTAAATGTGTTTTTCGAGGATAATCTGGCAAATGTGGAATAAAAATATGTAGGTTTTGAGTGGCTTTCAGTAATAAAGACCCTTTACTACATGGAGTTGATTCATACCGACGTGTATCAGAAGTGCTTCTTCATCTATGTACACTTTGATATTCTTTGCACCATTTTTAAATCAATAAAATCATTTTAAATCTATATTTGTATTTTTTATCCTTTACTCATAATCCTTTATTTTAAAATGTAATATAAAAGGTTCACAGTTTGCTGCTGATGTCTGATAACAGGATCATTTGTTGATTGTTTGTTTTCTATCAATTATGATTATTTTAATTTCTCCTATTTACAAGTATAAAAATATGGAAAGCTATTCTTCTTAACTCACTGAAAACACATTTTCTTTGTATTCATATGTTGATTATTCTCTCAATTAGTCAATATAAAATGCCAGATAATAGTGTGAATGTTTATATAATCTTCCCAGAGATTGTTTTCTCCAAACAGTCCAAAATCCAAATATACAATATATTGATAATTCTTTTGCCAAGTACATTTACACATACAGGGTACAATGTATTCTCTGCCTTTAACCCATCCTAAGTAATTGGGAGCAGTGGGCAGCCATTGTCCAGCGCCCCGTGACCAATTCCAGTTGTCATGCCAGTACCTATGTCAGGACAAAGGCAGGAGTTACCTAGCATGCATGTCTTTATACAATATACCATCATAAAAGACAAAGAAAACCTGTCAACGTTCACACTTTAGTGGCTTAAAGCAGTGAATTGTCAGCATTTGTGGTTAAAATATAAATTAAGTGTTTAACTAATTAGTTAAATAGTCAATTAAATTTCTGTAGGCCAACTAATCATTTCAGCCCTACTGAAAATGTTACAATACAAAAGTCATGTGTGCTTCTAACACCCCAAAACCATGAATTATATCAACACATTTTATTCTATGTAATAAAATGTTATGGGAAGCAACATATCAGAGGCAGCGTGGTGTAACTCGGTCAGTTGTGGGACCCGATGGCATCCAAACTTTGCTGTGTTATGTGAAAAGGTGTCACAGTTCAAACTCATTCTTCATTTCAGCCCTGACAGTCCCCGCCCGGCACCTTCCACCTGCTCCCTTCATCTATCTTTCCTTCCCCACATTCCAGTGTGGACATCTGCCCTCCTCCACTTACACCCTATTTCTATTTCTGGCTGCATCTCACTTGAAGCCCGGACGTTTCAGACCCAGTGGGACTCACAGTCTGGGTCAGGTCTGCTATGTCTATTGTCACATTGACAACATAATCTGGCATGTAGGCGTTTGTAAATTAACTGGGAATGAAACACAGTATTGTTTGGGGCTTTTCCCTTTATTATAGTGAATAGACGTGAAAGGGGGAGAGAGATGGGGGATGACATGCAGCAAAAGGTGGCAGGTTAGACTCGAACCCAGGCCACTACAGAACTCAGCCAACATAGGGCGAATGCTCTTACTAGGTGAGCTAGAGGCCGCCCCAAACGCGGTTTAATGATAACTTTCTTTGACTGTAAAGACAAGGAGTCACCAAGCACTGAAAGTGATCTCAATACACAAAGGAAATATAAATCCTCTTACCATCTGCCTCTTGTTCTCTATCAAATGAGCGCCAATAATTCCCAGGAAAGAGCCAAAGCCCAGCTGGAAAAAGAGAAAATAGCTATTAGGGTATTTATCTAATTTGACCATAAAGCTTTGATTTCATACTGCAATGAGATAAATCAAGAGTTAGGTGTTTCTGTCACACTCTGGAGAAGCACTTTAGCATGTTTACAGTGTTATGAACTATTCACAATCTCTGTACATTACATGATATCTTAATGATTTAAACTATGAATCTGATGAATTTGAGGTCAAAATTAGAAAAGGCATCTTTGGAAATGTAGCTGACACATAGGGGCTGCTTTCATGGTCGCTCTTTACTTTCAGCAGAACAAAACACATTTATGGACTGAGATACTTGGCCTCACTCAGCCCATAATGATACTGATGCTGAATAATGAATGTGTGGAAAATTCAACCCTCAGAAACCCTTTAGTAATTAGGCTCATCGGGAGCGGGAAGAGCCGACTGAAAACACTCTCACTTCACTGACACTTCTCTCATTATGAACTCTGACAGTGGACAGGCCTGTTGCATGCAGGTGTGTATGTGCACTCACAATGACTCCTGGGTAGTAGCCACCCACTGTGATGTTCTGCGTCCTGGTAGTCGCTGCCAGGCCAAAGATGAGGATGAGCACAGATACGATGAGCAGCAACACTGTCACTATTATGGATTTCCTCTTTCTCCTCTTAAAGGAACCTAAAAGACGACAAATGAGGGCACATTACTGCTGTGACGTGAACAGGAAAGTGATGTGAAATTAAAGGATGAGGCCGCAACTAGACTCCACCACAAGCATTGATGCAATGGGAAGTAGTTAAAAAGACGTGTGACTGGACTGGAGTTTCATGTATATGAAAATAAACTAAACTAGTCTTGATTTGAAAAACATAAAACAAAGTACCCAACTTGAAGCTTTTCTTTAATTACAGATGGTTTGATTAAGTGGGAAAACTTCCTGACATGCTCCAAATTATCAGTTGATTCAACAATTTACCGTTTGCCATTTACAATTACTTTCATCATTATATTTACATTTTGGTGGCTTTTTCTATTAATTTGTGTCAAAAACTTAAATTAACAGCTTTGAAATGTTGATCAACAACACAGTCTCTTCAAGTATTGCTGCCTGAGACCTTTGTTGAATATCATTCCCTTAAGTCCCTGTCTCTCTCCTCATATCAAGTCAGCTATTTGCTCTATTCTGTCTGACAGAGGCATTCAAGTTTTTGAATATTTTTACAGGCAACATACTATACAATAAATGTATGCATCCAGTCAGGCCAGGTAACTGTATACTGTATATTTGTAAAGCAGAGTTTTCATCCTGTACTGAAATCAAACGAGTTCACTAAATTGGCAGTACAACAAATATTGATAGGAAGTTGCCTCGGTGAGCTCACAGTGCACAGCATACTAATAATACAACCATCATTTACACAAGAGCATATTCAAATACACAACAAAATGTGCATTAAGAAAAAATTGAAATACCTGACAATTTGTGAGAGGTTTGCAATTTAGAAACCAAAATAACCAAACTTATTAACAATATATATCATCAACTACAAAGACAACCATAAACTAAATGCCAAAGGTTTACGCCATTCAGGCCAAATAACCTTAAGAAATGTGCTTCTTTTAAACTCAATCTGAACTCCTTTCAGAGGGCACTTCTTTAAAGAGCTGCTGGCTGAAAATCATCCCTAACAATATTCAGGGCCTTTTGGTGACGTCAAACAATATAAACTGAAGAGAAAGAGATGCAGTGTTAACTATTTTCTCCAATGCATCTGGTTCAGCAGTAGTCAGGCTGATGGAGAAATGTCCACCTGCTTCTAGTTGATCTATTCCATCTATTTTTTCTACCTCTTGATGTATTTATTCTTTCAGAAACATCGTCAAACTAATAGGTCATCCACGTCACTTCTAAGTTATGTGTTATCCATTTTTGGAAACAGACAGACATTTCATTCACTGCTGGTGAATTATGATGCTCCAACCTGGAGATCAATAAGAACTCAGTACAGTGAGCAGGGAAAACACATATCTGTCAAGTTTTCTCAATAGGGTGCCTGCATGATGACAGCCGCTGAGATAAATGATCTAGTAGTCTCACTATCTAGAAATATATACAATCTTGAAGAGCTGGTAATGATAAGAGCTGGTAAAGATATTACAAAAACAATTACCGTACAGTATACTGTGATGAAATTACAGTTCCTCTGGGATTGTGTTCACTGTAATAATGTAGCCTATTGTAGATTGTTTAATGTCCTGGTCTCAAATGCTAAATTACAGTTAATTGCAACAATATGTGGCTGTTTAACATCCGTAGATGCAAAGATCATCCAATGCCAGCTTTAAGGTCAAATATTTGCTACTTTATATATTATCCAATTGTCAATAGTTTTCCGCAAAAACATTGTTGACGCATTTTATTTAATCAATGTCCTCTGGCCCTAACTCAACATCATGGGTAGATTTGTTTATTACTGTAGTTCTACCTGAGACCAGGGGACTACAAGTATACATTTAAGCACCGATACTGTTATTTGACTTGCTCATGAAGAGGTAAGATTACTTATGTTTAACATAATATTACAAAGTAGATATTTGAAGATTACTCCATGCAACAGAGTTACATGTTTTTTGTGACATAACCATTTTGCCTCTCCAGTCCAGTGATGCTCTAATAAGTGACCACTTGTCTTTCTCCACCTGCTTTACAAGGAAAAAGAAGTCAAAGCACTTACGTGATCCTACTGTGTCAACAATCTAGTACTATTGAGAATTACCTGTTATTGACAGTAGCCTACCTATTATATATTCACAGATTTTCTCCTACACAAATAGACCATTTTATTCCTTTAATTTTTATGGAAGCAGCTGAGCATCCCACAGTCTCATCGTCGCCGCACCTGCAGTGACGCGCTGCGGCCTGGACTAGAAGAAGAAAAAACGCTCTGATGATGCAACGAGTGTTTTGTCTGCTTTTGTGAGAGAGAGAAAAACATACCGCTACTGTTTTAAACCGACAAATATAATATAGGCATATTAATTGCCTACATATTTACCTTAGTGTGTGAAACAATTAAAAGAAGCTTCCAGCGTTCAATACAGTCTCTGCATTCAGTTTGGTCAAACGAGTACCGGTATATTATTTAATTGATAAAACCTGCTGCAGACACGCCATTGACCTTGCACACACCTACCCACGCTTGTTTCAGACAGGGTCAGTCCGCTGGATTGAAGGCTCTGAGCAGGAGGCATGCTGGCTAGAGGCTGTACGCAGTCCGCCCGGACGACCCACTTGCTTATAATTAAACAATGGTCACGACTCAACGTTATTCGCTATGTATTTTAGCGCTAACTGTGTAAAACCGCGAGCTAACGCAGACGGCGTGCTCGCTTGCTGTGGCATTCTCTGACAACAGCCCCCCGTCCCGCCGAGCCAGTCTGTCTCATTTACATCCCCGCGGCTGTTGATACGTCTGCCGGTCTCCGTCCTCACAGTGTGTCGGTGTAAGGACGGTGGTGGGTCGCTGCTGCTGCTGCTAGCTGTGTGTGCGCATGTCACACACATAAGGCTACTCAAAAAACGAAGTAGGCTACTCAGTCGTTACTTACACTTGTTTCAAAGCAAACCATCCCGGTGCATGACATTATCAGTTGAAGTAGCCTACGTGGGCGTTTATACCGCCATGTCCGTCATGTAGCCTACTTTTCCAATACAAGAACAAATGTTGAATCGTAAGATAATTAATTTGATATTCTCATAATACTATCGTCTTTGTTCTGTCGATTATACTGCTCTGTATGTGTCTTTGTCTTACATAGATTTGGAGCTCATTGTCGTGGTTTGGAAGAAAGTAAAAGTTGGAGCTGACACAGAGTTCAGGTCCAGCATGGAGCGCCATCGTCTGTCAAAAACAGACGTTGCGTTCAAGAGCTTTATATTTATATAAATATTTTTAAACATTCAGGGAGCGGGTACGTCTGAGCATAGACTAGTCCTGAAGACATTTTTTGTACACAATTCCATCTGGTCCAAAATTAAAAAAAGGACCCCATGTTTTCTTTAGTAGTTAGTATTTTACTTTAGGTAACCTAAACTATGAAGGCGGACAGTACTAGCCTACTTCATTTGTAGTAGCAGCATTAAAAATAGATAATCCAGGTCAGATACTTATAGTCTATGGTCAGATATGAAAATGAAAATGCAGTAGGGCATATATGTGAGTAACCACAAAAACCAAAGAGGTAAAATAATCATTAAGCCATACTTATACATTTAGATTTAAATATGTTGATAATATTTTTAGTTCAGTCTTTTTGCACGTGTCTTTCTTTCTACTTTTTTTTTACCTTGGTTGCAATTTTATTTGTGACATTGACAGGGCTCTTGCCTCCTGTGTTTTTCTGGGAATTAGTTTTTTTTAATCAATGCAAAACAACTAACTAATTAAAAAAATTAATTAGGATTCATTGTTTCCCATCGGACTCTTTAAGCCTATTCTTGGCCCTGTTAAGTGTTTGAAATGTTATTTAGAACTTCATGTAGGGAAAAATAACATTACAGAAAATGTTATTTATCCTTATTTGATTTATTATATTTATTTTGTTAATTAAAAATACAGACTTAAAAAAGTAGGCTACATATTTTGCATAATTTCTAAAGGGGGTTGTAATTGTAAATTAAAGACTTGGAAATATGACCTCAGAATCTCTTAACATTGTTTTTCAGCTCTGTACATACAGGCACACACAGCAACTTTTTCCTGATAGTTAAAACATCACAAAATGTTAAATTGTATTTAACTCATTATGCTATTGCAGTACACACAGTTGCTTGATTTAATTAAACAACCCATTTGTATTTTTACGGTTACATCCTATATGATGTCACTTGCTTAAAATGCATAAACTCTGTCAAAATTATATTACAGGAAGGTCGTTAATATGTTCGATGAAACACAGACTAGTTTGTTCAGAAGCAACCGATTGCTTTTGTTAGGTGAAGGCCTACATGATGGCTATTAACTGAAGGGCTGTTGATTTGATCCTATGGCACTCTGTTTAAGGTATGAAAACATACTATACAGCAAAAGTGCTCTTGAGCAAGGCACTGGAACTTTCCAAATTGCGCCAAATAAGGCTGGATTATCGAAGAAGCAAACTGGGCATCCTTATTGACTGTGTGTATCAAATTGCCACACATTTTGGCCATGGTAGATGGCCGGCAGGGGCCCGCAGCGACTAATTTGTGCCTTGCTTCCTAGCAGGTTAACCAGCACAAATGCACATACCCACTAAGGACAATGCATGGAATATAAGTGCTGCATGTAAGAAGCCATGAATATCATTTTGAATGACAAATCCTTTTAAGATCATTCCTCTGCATGGACAGGTGCATGCAATTAATGCTTCCCATAAAGGCTTTCGCAGCTAAATGTTCTGGGGATTTTTGCTTTTCTGCAAATGTCCTTATGTGAGGAGATGAATCATTGGCCTTCGCTGTAAAATACACACACATATAAACACACACGCACACATAAAAGCGCACGTGCACGTTTTTGCCGCGCAAATCTCAAAGAACAGATTTTTTTCCATGACGCAATTTCTCTTTTCATGTAAAGAAGCAGGAAAAAAGTCCCCCCTCTCCCACTTTTTACACGGGGTAACAGAACGTTACGTGACCGGCGTGCAGATGGGATCAGGAATGAGGACATCTCGAACTTCTCCAGAGGGGAGCTTATGGTAAGCAGTTGCTGCAGGAGTCTATGGAGCTGCTGGCGTTGGCAACTGGATCATTATGCATGAATGTGAAGGGACAATAGCCTACATAATGACTGATATTTAATTTATGATTATGTTATTATGTGATAGGCTATGTTTCATGTTGAATATAGGCCCGGTCAACAATAAAATAATACAATTTGTTTTATTTATTTTTTTATTTAACACGTTAATTGTCCTTTGTGCACATACAGTAGGCCTATGCAGCCACAGGCATTGACAACCGTGTCTTGGATAAGCTATAAATATTGTATTCAGGCTTTGCTTCAGACTTAGCCCGACAATGGCTAATGGTGTGCGTGTACTGAATGCAGTGTTCTGGTCCAGGCCGCTGCCAAAACGTCTCTAGGACAAAAAAAAGCACTTTGTACCCCACCCCCAGTTTTTCTCTGTCCAGCGTTCATTCACTATGATGCGCGCTTAGTTGCGAGAGGTTCTCCACACGCGGTCCCCTTTGCATGCCTACAACTTTTTAATGAACTCCCCAAATACTTTTTGACTTAAGATTATTTTTTCCTCTGGGGTACAAGAGGGCTTTCAACATATTAAGACGCATTTCTATTGCAAAGAAAACTTCAGGTATGTCAGAATCATTTCGATTTGATTTGAACTAGCCCATACTAATTATTTCTTGTGTGTGTTTGCAGATTGAGTTATTCAGGTAGCTTGGCATTGTTGTGAAAAGTTTTGATAATGTTGTTGAGTTTGCAGCCTAAAGAGGTGTCGCTTTAAGTCACAGCATGGCAGATGTGATTAGTTTAACAAGTACCTTTTTCTTCTGTGAAGAATATGGAGCCCAGTTCCACAGAGGGAGGAGCTGAAGATACGCTCCTTAAAAATCATCCACCAAGTCTTGTAAGTGCTGACTTTAAATAAAAAACATATAACTTTATAATCACTTTATTCACTGAAGCAGATGCAGTAATTAAGGACTCTCTTCCACTAGCACAGGGTTTGTTTTTAAAAAACAGCGGAGTTGTGTTATTAACTCAATAATCAAGCGGGTTGTATTGGCACAAAACTCAAATCATAACAGCATTTTAAACATTTAACAGCAGATACTTTTAAAAGCCAAACTCTCACAAATGAATTGACTTTTCAGTGACACTCTCAAGCATCCTGTGGTTCTGGGATCTGTGTGTCCTGGCCTCTGGATGCTGAGAGTCAGTGAGTAACATCTGGCTGTCAAAGTGACCCTCCAGCTTTGCTGTCTGCAGCTGCTGCTCCAAGCAGGAGGGTCCACTCAGAGGAGGTCAGCTCTCCCAACGAGTGCCAGAGAGGTCACCAGTGGGTTTATAATTTGCAGAAACAGGGGACAGGACCATCAGTGCGATGTTCATTAACATGCAGAGCACTCTCTGGCAGTTTATATCGTCGGTCATACTCGGATTAGAAGGCATGCCATTTTTTTCCTGCAGTGATTTGAAAAGAAAATAGGTTGACTGCAGAACTTAGCAGTTGAGAATATGTGTGGTGAGGGCTTTTTCTCTCCTTCTTCTTTCCACCAGCCTCACAAAGTGATACTCAAACATGGCCAAGAGTTGGAGGAAGAGCAAGAGGAGTTGGCAGAGCACCAGCCTCTAGAGCAGGAAGACCTGAACTTTGAGAGATGGAAGCGCAGGCCATTACCCGAGAGGACGCTTCACCAGAAAATAGTTGACATTAAGACATATCTGTGGAATGCAGAGACCAAGGAATTCATGGGTCGCTCTGGGAAGAGCTGGAGTGAGTTAACGATAAAGACAAGTTCTATGTTATTGGTGTATGGGGGACTAATTTGGATTAATGAAAAAGTACTTTATTTTATTTTGCATGTGTCCAATAATTACAGATCTAATGTTGAATGCTTTACAGTTTGAATCGTCTTAAACAAGAGCACACATGGTGTTTGAATGTCTTTAAAAGATGCACTTAGGGATAGTTTAGGGGGTAAAAAATGTATCTCCAGTCCAGGAACTGTGCTCACTGTGCTGCTAGTGTGTGTGTGTCCTAATGCTCAATGTTTACATAGGTGCATGGACAATTCAGAGTGGCCCGACAAAAACAGACTGCCTGGGGACGTATCCCCAGCGGGAGCTCACTGTCCCGGGCCTCGCATTGGCCGGGAATCACATTCCTCTACATCTTACCATGCTCTCCGCAGTCTCTTTCCCAAAGCCTTGGCGACCCCGTCGCTGAACTTAACATGCTTATGGCCCCTCAGTTGCAGTTAATACTTAGAGATGATCTTGTCTTTTTTTATCCATAGAGCTCACTGCCAAATTGAGCTTTGGTGCATGCAAACTTTATTTGGAAGCAGCGAGAGACTGGATGAATTTGTTGAGTCAATGATGATGAGGCAGCGTCTTGGTATTCCAGGCAAGCTGCTATGTGACGCTGTTGAGCCCCCTCCCTTAGGTCCACTGTACACAATGGCAAACATGAGCCACCTGAGTGTAGAGAGAATATATAAGGAAAATGTGTATTACTTTTATCCGAGGAAAGTGTGTGTTACTTGCATAAGCTGAAATCCTGGATCCCAGGCAGGGCTAAGAGCTCATTTCAGCTACAAAACCAGTGTGTGCACACTTGTGGAGGAGTGGGGCCCATGTGTCTGATGAAGAAAGGCACTGAGTTGAAGTCTGTGCTGTGTGTCCTGTGAGACGAGTGTGTAACAGGGGCACAATACCAGAGTGGGGTGATTGGGGTTCCTTGGAGCTGGCCGAGCCTCTATGGCTGCAAAAGACCTTCACTATGATGGCAACCGGAGGTTCACTATGTTCCTGAGTGAAAGGACAGCTGGGAGAATTCTCACTGAGCTCAAACAGAAAGGCCTTTGTGGCACCAGGGACGTAAGGCTGGCTGCAGCTAGTCCCCTGTGAAATTGCCCGCACAGCAAAAGCCATTTAATTTAGGGCACGTTTGGCTAAATTAGTTGCTAATGAACTGTTTATTGAAAATTGCAGAACAATGATAGTTCTTTGAGGTTTCTTTGTTATGGGGTTTTCACATTAGCTCAGTACAGTGGATGTTATAGCAAAACTGTAAGCTATTATTAGTTATTTGCAAGTCCAGACATGAAGGGGGGACACAGCACTTTTGTATGAGTAAACAAATTAGTGACCATCCTGATCAAGGACAGTAACTGGAGTCCAGACCGACCACATAGTCCAAGCAAAAAGGAAATCCTTAATGGTTCATTGTTCTTCTTCACTCGGATCAGAGAAATGATTTGTTGAGAGATGTGTCGTCTATTATGTAACCACTTTTGTGCAAATACTGCCCCAGAAATGTTCACTCCTTTTTTTTTCCTCCTTTTTCAGGCCTCATCCTTCTCTTCTACACTGCACTGTATGTGTTTCTTGCAGCCATGTTTGGCGGCTGTATGTTTTGCCTCATGTGGTCTATTAGTCCCTACCATCCAACCTTTAATGATAGAGTGATGCCACCAGGTAAATATAACCCCAAACTCAAAACACTCCATTGCATCCATGGCTGTCATTTTCCACTTGTCTCTCTGCTTTACTGTCCTTCAGTCTGTTGCTTCTATTTGAGTCATAGCACAGTTGACTGTCTCTGGGTCTCCACTGGCAGGTATGACGATGTCTCCACACCTAGAAGGCCATGAGATCGCCTTCAATGCCTCTGATCGCAAATCCTGGAAGAAGTACGCAAGGTCTATGGATGAATATCTAAGACGTGAGTTGGGAGTGATTGTAGAGGATGATGTTAAAGTTGAGGTGGGGTGGGGGGGCCAGGGGTCAGAGGGGATTGTGAGTTTGTTTAAAATTAAGCGGGCATGCAATGAGTTAATCCTCGTCTTCGCTGCCTTTGTCCCCTTTTTCCATTTGGTCCATGCAGAGCATGCTGGGAAGGGAAGCCTCTTTGTGGGCAGAGTGCAGCCATTCAAGTCATTTTTTTTCTTCTCACCCTGCTTTTGTCAAGCCTCCTTAATCAGAGGCCTGAGTCTGGCAGAGCATTGCTGTAGCAAGGGTTTATTTATGCCGGCCTCTCTTATTCCCCTTCCCTCTCTGCTTCTTTCTCCCTGCCCTCCATTTTTAGCGTATAACGATGGCCCACAGGAGAAGAAGAATATTCGCTGCACACAGGACAGATACTTCATGCAGGACGACTTGGAGGAGAGCACAGAGCGGAAAGCGTGTCAGTTTAAGAGGTCCTGGTTGGGGGACTGTTCGGGGCTGCAGGACCCCCACTATGGCTATTCTCAGGGAAGGCCATGCATACTCCTTCGAATGAACCGGGTAAGACAGGTTTTAGTCACCAAAACCTGTAAAACAGCACACTTTAAAAAGTACAAACAAAAGAGGGAACACAAAACAGCAGGAACACAGTGTGTTACCGGACTGTTGAAGCTCACAGTTTTCTGAGTGAGTGACATCTTGTGGCCATGTCAGGGAGAGGATGAAGATTCATGACTTCTTTTGTGCACTATTTTTTCTTTTAGACAAGTTAGAATTACACTTTTGCACGCATTTTTTATTTATTATTTATGCCTAAAGACATTATCCTTGTTGAATAAAACAAATAATAGAATGCCTAGGAAAATTAGAGGTTGTCCACACACTGACATTTGTAAGCTACCAAAATTTTAATTTATGCAATGTTTTGACCTACAAAGTTGGAGGAACTATATAACTAACTAAAACTATATAACTATAACTAAAAAAAAAAGAGAGTGACTTTCTACTCACTATTCTTACTTTTCAATAGATTCTTGGTTACTTACCTGGCCAGGGCAAACCAATAAATGTGACCTGTGGAGTAAAGGTATAGTAACCATCATATTACTTTTGCTTGTAATTTTATCCCAGCAATAAGCAGCATATCTGAAAATGTCAAGAAAACAACTTCTTTCTTTTTCAGAAAGGACCTCCAGAAGCTTTGGGAGAAATCCAATTCTTTCCTAAAAGCATGTTTGACCTGAAGTACTATCCATACTATGGGAAGCTCAGACATGTGAGTCAAAGTTTCATTCTCATGGAAAACATATAGACTATTTTATTTAAGTCTAAAATAACACCTGTCATGTCTTTATCGCTCATGTCTCTTCTGTCTCAGGTAAACTACTCTGCACCGGTGGTGGCTGTGCGTTTTGCAGGAGTGCAGTACGACACTCATATCCAAGTACAATGCAAACTGAATGGAAAGGGCATCATTAATGATTCACCCACTGACCGCTACCTGGGCAGTGTGACCTTCTCCTTGGATGTCGGAGCGTAAGGCAAAGATATTGCTGCCAGCAGGATGCTCCCGTGACAATGAGGCAGGAAAAAAAAATCTTTTGAACCATTATTTTCCTTTTTATATGTATTTTCCCTCTGCTCATCTTTCACTTAAATATCCATGTCTTCTGCTGTGAAACAAATTCCCCAAGAAATAGATAGTTATTCTTGTGTTTCCATTGTATCTATGTACCTTGAGCGTGCTACTGGCACCTGCACCCAAAACAAACAGTGCTGAGCACAGGAAAAGTGCATAGAGTGAGTTTCAAGTCCTGATATTTTGTAATGATTAGCAAGATTAATCAAACTAAATTACACTCTGCCCAATAGTTAGCATTTCTGGCTATGCAAATCCAATTATGACTTAAAACTTTACTAGGCGATTAGCAATATTGTTGTATCAGGTTAGATTATGGTTTTGTGTGCACAGTTTTGTGTGACAATGTGTACTAATTTGTTTTGAATTATATTTTTCAAACATGTATATTGTAAGAATGCAAAAAACTATCATGCAAACACTGAAAGCAGGACTTGTACTGTACTTACACAGTAAAAAAAAGACATAATAAATGATAATGAATGCAAATACACTATTACTATATTTTTTGTTGAATAGAGCAGTATTATACATTTATGATAAAGCATCACAAGCCACTTCTTGCCTTCTTTTGTAAAAACATTTGCTTTTGAAATTGAAATACTACACAAGACTGATCAATAAAGATACATACTGTACTGTGAAATAATTTGTGAAAGGTCTGTACCATTTTAAAAAGTACAATTATTTTGTGATAGTATTAATCCTGTCTGAACTGTGCTACTAAACATGGTATCAATGTTGTATTTATTCCTATTATAGTTCTAATAATAAATACAATGTTCTGGTATGTCCTGTAAGTTTTCTTCCACATGGGACTGACACATTCACACACACTCAAAAAAAAAGCTTTCAACACATCTAAACTCTGTCATTTTCAGTTAAACTCTACAATTGGTATAGTTTAGTAATACTATAGTAGTTGTTTGGTTAAACCTTTGCTATACATTTGGACATCCACTGTCTAACTAATTTCATGATGAATTCATTTTTATATCTTCTAAATTTATGATTGGTGTTGACAGTAGTTTTTACGCATCACTAAGTTTATTTGGATTACTGTTACTGGAGTTTTGGAGAACGTTTTTGTTAACTAACCCTTTAACTGAACCATTTTGGGCTTACAAAAGTAATATACTGTATACTTAATGTGTTCTAAAATAACTTTTGAAACATGAAATTAGTTGTAAAAACGCTAAGAATCTACAGCCATGCTAGCTACTCTGTGAGGTGCAGTGGTGCGCTTTGCAAAATGCTAACATCTTTGTCTAGCTAGTTAGCTACTTCAGCTGAGGATGATGGGTATGTCAACAGTATTGCAGCTATTTGGTGAATTAGATAGCGCTAAAAGGATTACCAAAATTATTAGTTCTAAGTCACCTTGACAAGGACTCTGAATGTCTGAAGCAAATTCTATGGCAAGCCATCTAATAGTTGACAAACAACAAAAGTAAACCAAATGGCGGAGCTAAGGGGAAAAGTCTGAGGATCACCAAAGTCATTAGGATCCATCCTCTGGGGAACATGAATATTTGTAATATATTTTTGTCCCAATCCATTCAACAGTTGTAGAGATGTTTCAGTGTGGACCAAAGTGGTAGTGCTATATCAACAGACCATGTTTTTTCAACTTAATCAAATGTGCAGGCCCAGTTTGTGGCAAAGGGAAAGATTACAACACTTCCTTGGGGTTTGATAATTCCAGAAGAAATATAAAAAGTATTTCAAGGAAAATAATTGGTTAATTTGGCAAATATTGTTACTTTTACAAAAAGGGACCCCAAACAACAAGGAAGTAAAGCCAATGTCAATAAAACACAAGTCAACTGTTTATCATTACAGTTTACTATTCTCAGGAATACATCAACTGGTGTGACCTGTGTAAACTCGCATGTCTGCAATAGCTGGATTGAGAGTCATGCCTCTGGTTGTAAAAAGCATGTTGTTTTGAGCAATCACAGCAGTTCACTCAGCAGCGTGAATATTTAGTTTACAACCATTCACCATCGAATTCAGTTTTGTCTTTTAACGCTTCCTGTTCCTCAACTTCACACTGAAAGGTGAACTGCTAAAAGAATGACAGTGATACATAAGAACTAAACTTTATTTAATTTGTTCCCCACTTGTGTTAAACAAGCTCATCATATCACATTCTTCATCAGATGGAGACAAGCTTCAAGTTAGCAACTCAGAGGTGCACAACAAAAAGGCACGAAACTGTCGGAGGGGAGTGATCGAATGTACAAAACGTAGGCTGTATGAATTAAATGGTGTGACTTTAATATTACTCATGATCTTCTTACTGCGCATGCTGTTTATGTTACTGTACTATCTCATGGAGGGAAAATAATGTACATCCAACATAGTTTAATCCCTGTGACCAATGTAGGTTCAAATTTAAAACAGGTCACCAAAATATGTTTTTGAATTAATATAGGATTATAATGGAAGAACACTATAATTAATTCCCCAAATGCTCAACTGTAAATCTTGAAGTGTACATCAAAAGAAAAATAAATCATCCTAACATGAGTGACAGAAACTTAAAACAATCTCCCAAAAAACCAAAATAAACTGGCCCCAATTATGGTAAAGTGTCTTAGTGTCCCTTTCATCAAATGACTATGTGCAGCAGGTAGTGTTTCATTTAGGTGTAAATTTATGTTACATAAAAGGTTAAAATAATGTGAAAACATTGGCGTTTGGGATGTAAATGACAACAGTGGAGCTTGCTTTTTACATTCACTTCATCAAAAATCAATGTCATTCATTCTATACAAGAGAGTAATTTACACATACACTATTATACAGCACAGAAACCGAGAGGGGGAAAAAAAGTCTCTCTGTGGCGGCAGGAGCAAGGTCTCTCTGGGGGAGGAGGTGGACGGCTAATCACAGCCATAAATTTAATTTATTCAAAACATGCAATCTACAATCAAATAATGCAATAATTATCATAAATGTTTTGGTACTTGGTTCAGTCATTGGCATCAAAGCAAAAACAATGTTGCTGGGATCAGTTTTAAACTGTGTACGAGAAATAAGCCAAAGGTTATTTTTAGGCAAACAGAAATGAGCGGGAAATTTGGGTTATTTCGATGCACTCAGGGGCAGGGAATGTGTTTTTAAGAGCTGCGAGGGTTAAAAGGGTTGAAAGGGTGCAAGAGGCAGAAGCAGCTGGGTTGGATTATACAGACTGGTAGCCAGTACGACTCTTCCTCCGGCCAATCAGGTAAGAGATAAGCACAAGGATGATTAGGAAGCTGAGGGCCACGCCCACTGCAATGGGCACCAAAAAGCTCAAATCAGAGTCCAGGAAGCATTCCTCAGCTGACAGACAGAAAGATAGACAGACAGATAGATAAAAGACAGACAGACAGACAGATAGGAGACAGACAGCTCGTTAGTGGTTTTAGTCAGTAGAAAACATTACTCGGAGCAGAATTTAAGATATTTTCAGTCCACAAAGAGAGAAAAAACAGCAGGAAATGAGATCAGAACCTACACAAAGTTTAGAGATTAGATAAAAGGGGTATTAAATGTTCTAAGGACACAAAAAAGAAATTCCTCAAGTGGTTATTACTTATTAGTCCCTATGAATATTAACGTTAGGCAGGATCAGCAACAAAACTTTAAAAGGAACAGACCAACATTTTGGGAAATACGCTAATGCTCTCATGCGGAAAGTCAAATCAATACCACTCTTTCAGTCAAATACATTCATATGCAGTGTCACAAACACCCCAAAAGTATTCTTTACGTAATTAGACTGATTCATTCAGTCCAATAACATTTGAAAAGTCTCTAAGAGCCGTTTCATCAAATTATTTCATGGCAATTTAAGACTTTTTGGCATTTAATGAGTAACTTTCATAGTAATAAATAGAGAGCCATTTTGGAAGCAGTGGGGACGCAGCAAGTCACTGTGCCAGGCCAAGAAACAGTCCTGTAAAACCCAACATTTAAATTTTACAACCCTGATTTTGAATGGATGAAATTAGAGTTATAACATGTTGAAAGCTTTAGAGTTGAGTTATGCTAGCCAAGCTGTTTACCTCGTTTTCAGTCTTTGTGCTAAGCTAACCGTTATATTTATCATTTAGACATGAGAGTGGTATTAATGTACTGATCTAACTTTTCTAATTTCCCAAAACATCAATCAATTCCTTTCCGAACACAGTTAGGAAGTCAACAGCACTAAACACTGCATTGAAACATTAATATAAATCTTTCCACAATTAGTCAAAGGCAGCGATTCCCTGACTGTCCTTTGAAGAGATTAGATCTAAATGAGGAAAGTTTAACTATAAAGACTCGTAGCTGGTGGCCATGTTTCTCTTTCTCCCGATGAAATAGGCCAGCAGAACAATAAGAATGAGAACAAGCAGGGCAACTCCGACAGATATGGGAACAAGGAAGCTCTCCGCATCAGCCTGGCAATCCTCAGCTAGACAGGAGTGAAGAGAGCAGAAAGGTGAATGTCTTATATGTTGAACAGAAGAATTGAAATAAAAAATATTAATGGTTAAGGCATGAACGGCTGAAAGAAAGATGCTAAGTGACTCAAAGATGCCGCCAGGTATTCAAAGTAGGAATAAACTCAGGTGTCCAGGGCAGCAACGCATTTTTATTTCCATAAATCTTAAAAGACTAAAAGCTCCACTTTAGTCTGACAAACAATTTATAATCCAATTTATTATAGCTAACAGCTTGAGTGAATAGAGATGAAATCTGTAGTACTTCTTTCCACAACACACATTAAATCATTTTTAACAAGATGGTCTTGCGGCACAAATTCCCTTTACTGAACATGTGTGTGCAATGCTCTCAAAGTTACCAAAATTATATCTTAACAGCATTAGCAATTATTGAATGAACAAAACAAAACTGTATTATTAAGCAAGGCACAGTTGTCATGATGATAAACCTGTTAGATGAGATTTATTGAGAACAAGGGAGATTAACGTTGAGGAAATGTCTAGCACATACATTTATACAAGTGCTGCAAAACCATCTTCATAATTAATTAAGGCAACAGAGTTTGTACAAAGCTGAAATACACAAGACAGCAACAATCACAAGCAACAATCATAGCTCGTATTTGATTTGGAAATATTACTCACACACATGTACAATGTCCTGGGAAAGCTAATTTTATAAGCAACTAAAAAAATGCAACTATTTCTGCTTGCTTTGCTCCAGTACTGAAGAGTTGGAACAAGGCTAACAGTACACAGCACTCTGCTCCAACATAACTCCTACCATGTGTACCATTGGCTTTCTAATATTACAAAAATACACATTCTGGGGAGTGCCTTCATCCCTGATACTGCATCAATGCAAGCTGCACTAATTACCTGACTTTAAAGCTCCTGAAAACCTGCTTCCAGCTTCTTACTATGAGCGACTATGTGAAAACAACTTTCTGCAAAAAACTTTGTCTATTTCACACAAGATTATATCACTTACTTCAGTGGATTTCCTTTTATAAGACAGATGTGGGATTGTTTTGTTCTTGACCACAAGGTCCTGATGGAGCAAATACGATGACCTTTTAAAGAAAACACCCCTTTTTGCTCTCTTGCCGAGAGTTAGATGACGAGATCGACACCACTCATGTCTGCAAATATGGAGCTAAAGCAAAATATAGCAAAACATGCCGTTTTTTTAATTTTGGGTTTTCTGCTTCCGATTTAACACAACACCCACACACACTCTTTAGAGGTATTGGTAGGCAGACTTGTTTCCTTTGGACTAGCTAAGCTAACTGTCTCCTGGATGTAGCTTTATATTTACCTGACAGACACGACAGTGGTATTAATCTTCTTATCTTACTCTCGGCAAGAAAGCAAATATCATAAAACTATTCCCGTGGATACACAGGACACTTTCTGAACTTTACCTTTGATTGTTGCTTGTTCAGTAATTATATTTAATGTTACAGAGAAATACTTCAAATAAATCAAACTTTTTCAGGGGCTTTAACGTGCCCTGATCTAGCCCTCAGACCTCAGGCCAAGCCCACGCCTATACACACCAGGTGAGATAACGTGACATCAATTGCAACAAAACGCAAAAATTTGAAGAGTGCCTTAGTGCATTTATATGTAAATAGCCCCATGAAAGTGAACATCTACACAACATAACTCCCTTTTCTAAAGCTAATGCCAAATTGTATTGTGTGAGAAAAAACAGTTGACCTTTTTTTTTCCTCAGATTGATTCTCTGACTGGAGCGTGTGCAAATATAAGAAATACTTTTTTAAACAGCAGACATTTTGACATGGTACAGCAGGCAAAGCACAGGTGTAAATAATTAACACTAAAGACGATTTGTCACTGAAATGTAAGTGAGCCGCTATTAATGTCATTAGTTCCACCGGGACTTTTACGGTTTTGATGCCAAAGTGTCCTCTGTGAAGAAGGTCTATTCATTTTAAACAAACACTTTAATTTTAAATTCCAAATATGATTTGAGCCACATAATCAGGACAATAATTCCAATGTTTCTCCTGCTCTACAGGGGCAAACATGGGTTAAAGCATATTTTCCTTCACTGCTTTCAGAATGGAGTAGACTTTCATCCTTGTAAATGAATTTCTGGGAATACAGAAAGCTGATTGACCATCTTTCTTTGACTTGTGGAAAAATGCTGTTGAAAATGACCATTCCTTTACGTTTTAATGTAAATAATTATGGAGATGAAAAGTCAAACCATAATGGAAGTAAAAACTAAAATGTGCACAGAGATTAAATAATAACAAAATAAAAACAAAAACGGGAATGTCTGCAGAGCAAGTGCAGGATCCTACAGCAACTGATTTAAATTGTCACACATCTTGTGCTTAAAATGCATAAAACAACTTAATGTCCAGAGGCTTTTGTAAATGTTGGAGGTGTACTGTACCTGTGTAAAAACTTTTCATGTGATTATAATTACTTAAATATAAAAAATGTTGTGTGGATGTTGCACTTGCTCATTAACAACAAAAAAGGAAAGACAAGACATCCAGAAAACAAAAAAAGAAAACACAAACATTGGGGGTAGACAAGTTTGGTCCTTGGAAAAAAAAATAAAACATACAGACCCTCAATCTTAATAAGGAGTCAACATAAATGACTCCTTATTATAGTATTATTAATGCATTAATGTGCATTTCATGTCTCATAATGGCCAATAACTTCAATACGGCATCTCATGTTTTCCCAGCAGAGACTTTAGTTTAGATTTTGATTTTTTAAGTTATTAGCCAATTAAACAATTGCATATGAAACTCAAGGACCAGGCTTGGGAACCCCGTGAGATTGATTGCAAACTGGATTTAAAGTGTCTGATATCCAACATAAGTCTTTCTTCGACCAATCACGTAAGCAATCACTACAATGAGAATCAAGCCGGCCAGAGCAGCCCCCACAATGATTGGGATTAAGATGCTGGTGTCATCCATTGAACATTCATGGGCTGCAGATAAAAAGAGAATCAGTCAACAGATGGAACAGTGATTTTCTGATTAATAACACAGCAGGACAGCAGTTCAGATTATTTGCCATCAGCTGTGCCAAAATATAACACTTAAAAAAGTTGCCACATGAACATAAATATCTTTTGAATCAGCGTTGCCAGATGGGAAATAACCTTAAGTATCGTACCGGAGCCTACAAACTATCGTATTTTAAGGAAACTTTACTGTACGCAAATCATAACAACAAGAACAAACTAAATGTGTAATTTTATTTTTTTAAAATTAAAATTACTTTTTGACATGCTTACAAATCTACCCACTAGGTTTTTTTTTTTTAAACAAGCTAATGGAGCTATGATGCGTGAAAGGGGGTATGTGTCCATCAGTCTGTCATTTCTTGTAATAGCCTGCTATTACAAACTTAAAAATTACACAACTAGAAGCCTGTTGATATTCTGCATGAAAACTTACTGGTGCATTTAAAACAACTTGAACACAGCATACCTTAGTGAGAAAATTCAAGCTCTACCTCTGCTTTTAGTGGCTGCTACATCTTCGGCCAGACTTAAAGGTCAAATTATTATCTATTAGTGTGGTACTATACTATCTACGGTACTGGCATTATTGATCATACAGAGGGCAAAATTATCGTACATCTGGCAACGCTGTTTGGCATGATAGATGATAGTGGATGCTGCAAGAGCTAATTTGGGTGTTTATGAAGTGCTCTGGACGATTGACATTAGCCTAGGATGGACTTGATTATAAATGGGAATG
Organism: Percina caprodes; assembly: GCA_013375575.1. NCBI lineage: Eukaryota > Metazoa > Chordata > Actinopteri > Perciformes > Percidae > Percina > Percina caprodes. The sequence continues at coordinate 2,394,601 of JABXJD010000003.1, read as the reverse complement.
TCTCTTCAGGATTCAAAACCAGTGGTTCCAAAACTGAGGTCAAGTCCCCTTAAGTAGTCCCAAGAAAAAATTTGAGTGGAATGGGGGTCACAACATGACATCTCTTTTTCCTCACCAAATTTTCCTCCAATTTCTGCATTTTTTCCTTTTGTTGTAAAATAATGGATACTTTTCCCTGTTCTAAAAACCCTTCATGTGATTTGTGATGAAGTACCATGAGCAGATATTGCTTCATTTAAAGGGGTCGCAAGCCCAAAAGGTTGAGAACCACTCATTTTAAGTGTGTATAATCAAACACTTTCCATTGGTTGTCATTAGGTTAATGAAGTAAAACAGTAATAGCTTTTACTGAGGATGCGCGGGAGTAATCTGTGACTTCTTTTTGTGATCCAAAACAAAATCAGTGCTACTGATCACTGTAATGCCAGGTTTCCACTGCATATATTTGATATTATTATACTGTATATATTATCAGACATATAAACTACAGCTATTCTGAAAAGAGAACCAAGATACTGTCTGTACCAATTTTCAAATGACACCCATCCCTAGTGCTGGTACAAACTAACAATAACACCACTTAGTTGCTTCAAACACAACAAAGATGATCTTGCTTATTACAAGCCTCATTACGTCATCAGCCCCCCTGGTCAGCAGAGTCGGTTTTAAGAGACATTAAAGAATAACCTACCTGTGCTGAAAACACCATTCTTGACTCCAAATGGCTGTACTTGAAGGTTGAAGGTGTAGAGGGTGAGTGGGCTAGTGATTGTGTAGTTCTGCTCCTTGTTACACATGTAAGAGGTGCCGATAGCTGCCTCCCACAGACTCAGGTTGCTGTTTGCTTCAGTAAACAGCACACCTTGAAAGAAACACAGACAAAAGAAAAACTCAACATTAGCTTGCTTCTCAGTGTGGATTCTGGGTAGATAAGTGGATAGATAAGATACATCTAATTACCAGAGCTCGTCTTTCCGGTGATGTTAAGAGCATGCAGGCGGAATTTCTTTGTGTCCTGTTAGAAAGAAAACGGACAGAAAAAAAATAAATGCATCAAATAATTTATTTTGAACAAATTAAATTTCACAAAATCTCACCCATCTCAATTACTGAAGGCTAACACAGACTCCATATCCAGCATAGCCAGTATATATACTTTTCTCTTTTCTTTGTTCAGGGACGAGGGTTACCTTGAGCAAACATTTTACATTTTCTTGCATCCTGTCTGGATGTCATCAAATATATCTTATATTAACCAATCAACCAGGGCTTGACAATAATGGCTGCCCTTGGCAACCACATTGAGTCAATTGGCAACCCTTTTGGCCTCTGGTTGCCCCCTTTGGCAACCACCTGGTCAATATTAGTGTATTTTTAATATATAAAAACAAATCAAAACCTACAAAACTGGAAAATCTTATTTCAAAAGAAGTCATTATTTTATTTGGTTGTCTCTGTAAAGTTTTGAATACTACGCAACACAAAATTTCTGCTGTTGTGCGACCGCTTTCCACACATGCGCGTTTGCCATGAAAAGATACAGGCAATGCAATTTTCTGTCCACGTTAACGGCGCATGTTAAAATCCAGTGCTAATATGGCACCCGTGCCCAGTATCTACCGGACGCAATACTGAATAACTGATTAAGAGTGCATGAAAACGAGTTAGCAATAGAAAAGTCTAAATGGATAGATAAAATGAATGTGCCAACTTTAGGCACATGTGATTCAGCTTCAATTGACAATCTTAAAAACAGACATAGCCAGAAATCTTGGTGTAGTCATGGACTCAGACCTGAATTTCAACAGCCACATTAAGACAAAGTCAGCCTATTATCACCTTAAGAATATATCAAGGGTTAAAGGACTTATGTCTCAGCAGGATTTGGAAAAACTAGTCCATGCTGATATAGAACGCTGGTGTTTGAGTCCTCACTAAGACCAAGAAAGTGGATCACATTACCCCAGTTCTGAAGTCTTTGCACTGGCTTCCTGTCCATCAAAAAACTTTTGTGGGTTACTAAAATCAATAAACGGTTTAGGGGCCAAAATGCTGAAAATGTGCTATACAAAATACGCTGCCTTCCCTTGGTTTTGATGTTGCACAAAATGTTTAAATCTTTTTTTTTTAAATACAACATAAAATACTTGGTTATCATTATCTTAAAAATTTAAAGAAAGAAAAAAGAAAATGTAACCAAGCAGGTTTATCAAACTTACATTGGTGAATGTGAGCATGATGGTCATTGTGTTGGATGTCAGTATCAGCTCACTGCTGTTGACTCCACATGATCCAGAAACTTTGGTCCCGTTAGGCTCAATGTTCATCTTGAGAAGGGAAGAGAGGAGAATCAAATAAGCAAAAGGACTATGGAAGATCATTTGTGCATCTGGAAAACCAGGCTCCAACATTATAATTTTGCGTTTATGAACATACCTCTTCTTGCTTGAAACCAATCCGCAGGCCAATGACGGCTATCAGACAGGCTGTGCTGTTTTCATCACGCTTGATGCTGTACTTCCCAGTGGTGGGTGTGGGGAGGGTAGGGGTCGGGGTGGTTGTGGGAGGAGGGGCAGTGGAAGTGGAGTTTGTGACCGGAGCTGCAGTGGTAGTACTGGTGGCATGAGTAGTGGGGGCAGCAGGAGTTGTGGGTACATCGGCAGCACAAGAAGTAACTGTGTGAAAGAACAGACAAATGTAAACAGGAGAGAAATATTAGAAGCAGGATTAAATGTGACGCTGCATCATGCACTTACCGTTTTCACTAATGCTGTTGTTACTGACGAAAGCTTGTATGAGCACGTTCCACAGCGTCTGATTGACCGCATCAGCTTCAATCACGTCTTTACTCTTGCATGAGTAGCAGGTGTCCAGGCCTATATCTGTTATGTGAGGCTTCACGGCAACAGTTCTGGTTTCTAAAGAAAGTTCAAAAACCCATCAGAATCAGTACAAGGCCTGTGAATCATGTGTGTATTTTTGATTGCTAAGTGAGGTGTAGAGGTTACCGTTTAATACAGAATTAGGGAAGATGGTTGTGTCACTGAGGTTGTAGGAAAAGATGATGGTGTCTGCCTGGTACATTTTTCCATTGACGGTGAAGTTCACACTCCAGGAATGACCTTCTCCAAAATTAAGCTTCAACGTTGAGCTTGTGGCATCACATGTACTTTCATTTGTTGTGACTTTAGCAGGAAGTTCAAACTCGACTTCTGTGCTCTAAAAGAGAGCAGAGTGTAACCATATTTAAAGACATTTTACAAGTTTCGTGTCAAACTGTTTAACCCTCATGTTGTCCTCGGGTCAAATTTGACCCATTTTCTGTTTTTTTCATCACAGAAAATGGGCGTTCGAAATAAGCTGAAAATGTCAACATTAGAAATATCAAATAACTTTGGAAAAAACAAAAAAAAAAGCACCCACAACATTGAAAAAGTGACAGAAATGTCAGAAAAAGCAATAATTTTTTTCCATGGTTGATTGGAAGACAACACAAGGGTAAAAAGCAAACTTCAGAGACCACAAGGAAAAACAACAAAACTTTACTTCATCTGATGTGCCTAACAAAAATAAAATCATAATTCTTACAAACGTCTAGCTAACTCTTCTGTTCTGTTGTTTTTAAGCATCTGTCACACTAACTAAAATGTTCTCATCACCCAAAACACTTCCCTGTAAATAGGCAAGGAGTGATAGACAGCATATGTGAAAGATCCATTACAATGTCATTCATTTTGGTGAACTGCTTTCTATAGCACAACCATTCACTAAAACAGGACATACCAAATTGCAGGATATGCACTAACTGAAAAGCTGAATAGCAAAAAAAAGCTATTTGCTTTGTAATGACTCCCCTTATTTCCCCTTTCCACGATGACATTTGCTTCCACGAGTTGTGTGATAGTCACGCTGTTGGGGCGGCCTGATAAGAGTGGAGCTGCTTTGCTCTATTGGCAAACTTTATAAGGTTACTGTGAAGCCTGATGTACTAAATATAAACACAGTCGGTCTTAGTAGAACACTCTGAGATTATTGTGACTAAGACCAGACACTCACCTTATTGTCAGCTACTTCATAAGAGACAGAAAAGTTGACCATTAGACTGGCATAGAGGCATAACTGGTTGTCTTTGTTTGTGACATTCACCTCAATGCCATGCGACAGCTGGAACGCTGAAAAGAAAATGAAAAACTTAATAGGTTACTCTCTAAAAGTATAATTGCAAAAAGTGGAAACTCATGGGCACTACATATGTATAAGTATATCTGTTAAAATATGAGAGACCCACACTTCTTATGCAAACAACCACAAAGTCAGTAGCACCGTCGTCCAGCTGAAATTGGATAACCTCCACAGCCAAAGTGCCATGTACTAAAATACAACTTGATCAGGAATATTGTGAACAGGCTGTAAATATCCTAGGTCACCGGCCACATAAGTGTATTTAAGAGATATTATATACAAGAGTTACAGTCCATGACCCCACGTTGACTGAAGTGGACAAGAAAACACTAAAGTTACAATCGTACAGAAATGTCCTGTCCTACTTACAGAACAAAGGCTTGTACCTTTCTACTGGCTCTAAGAAACTGCATACAATTAACAGAAGGGAGGCCAAGGTCCATTCATATTTACTACATGGTTTCACCAGAATGCATTGTCGTCAAATCAACAGCTGCCTGCCACATTCTCCAAGTATCATAAATTTATAAAGCACCTGACATGAACTCAAACTCACACAGATGTGTGTGATCTTGTTATAAAAATCCTGTATTCGTACTGAACGGCCGGGTTGTAAGACATAATGTCAACTCCACTTTAGGCTGACAATTTTGGTCATCACTTGAAAATATATGTTTTTCCTCACACAGATTGTGGTACACAGCTATCATATTTTATGACCCTGTCTTTGGAAGCATTATTTTGTAAACGCCTATCAAAAGCATTGTGTTATCATGTGCGATAAAGACGTTTGCAGTGGAAACATAGCTGAAACTGATAGGTCACAGAATGTACTGTATGTCAGCATTGGAGATTACCTTTCAAGAAAAACTAACCACACTATAAGCTAAATATAACCTTTGTGAGAAAATGTTAGCTTAAACATCAAGTAACAGAAATGTAACGTGACATTAGCTAGCTAAGAATTGACAGTAAATTCCTTAATTTAAAACACTTTTCACAAAGAAATACGCTAGAATGATGCAGACACACCACAGCATTAGGGTACATTCACACTAGATCAGTTAGTCCGGCTATTTGCCATAGGATTGTATGGTGGTGATTGTCATTTAAATAGGCCATTTCTTTGACGTCCTGTTATGTTCTTCAACCCTCCCACAAGTAGACTTTATATTTCACAATTACTGTTTTCTGGAAGATCGTTTATAGATCTCGAAATGTTCAAACCTACAGGCGGCTTTATTTAATGGAGAAAGAAGAGAGAGGGAGCAACTGTGCTTTGTTCTGGAGCTTGTTGAAGGAAACTAGCCTGAAATCCAGCGTGTCCCTCCGGTTCCACTGTGTATTAATGTTCTCAAACTCCTTTCGCTTAGAGAAACAACAAACTTTGAGCTAGCAAGATACATGCTGAAAATGGCAAGTTTTGAAGAAAATTTGAATCGTAAGGCAGGTTCTTTTGGGGAATAATTGTAAAGAGCTTTACAAAAAATGTTTAAATTTACTATGTAACTGTGACATTTTGGGACTGAATGGTGGGCATTGTCATGGAGGAAGCACACACAGTGATACACTGGTAAGAGCAAATTACATTTATTTATTTATGTATCGAGCTAATGCACTGTAATATCGCTGCATCCGGAGCTTAACACTGCCCAAGATGATTGTGATTGGTTTAAAGAAACACAAACAACCAATACGTTTTTTTTCTCCTATCCTACGGTAAGTGCTTGTGTTACGTTTTATACCCTCAAGTTTTCTTGTGGCAGCGATGATGTAGTGATGTTTATTATACCGGCTTAAAATACATGATTGGAAAACGTAGGGTGATGTTGAGTTGCGTTTTGTCAAAACTTGAATATGTCTCAACTTCTCACTGCTGTGAGCCCCCACCGCCAGCCTAAACATACTAACTATATATTATTATTATTATAATATAGTGCGTTGCACTATCCGAGAACAGATGCAACGCACTGTATTACCCCCATTCAAAACGATGCACACACCAGGCACAAGTATAAATACTAGCTACGTAGGCTACGGCGAAAGCTCTGCGGGGAGCATCCGCAGAAGCATAAAACGGCCTTTAGCCTTAAGCAGCTAGCTAAATCGGCATAAGTAAGGCCACTAGCTACGTAGCAGCCTTTACTGTAAACTGCCAAACGTTTGCTAACTATTTTTTATATTGTTTATGAGTTTTATTTTGCGTCGACTGGGGTTCAAGTACCATGTTTACTCTCTTAACATTGTGTGTGTGTGGCTAACGTTATTTAGCAGCGGACATGATTCAGATGGTTTCATCATTACCTCAAACTTAAGCTTCAAAACAAGTGTTGTTATCTAACAAGTAGCTAAGCTAACGGCTAAGGTTGACTGGCCAACACATTATGAACATGCAGTAACGTTATAACGTTAAATCTGACTGTACACGTACGGGCAATGCATAGTTTTATTCTTACACATCGGCACGAAAAGGAAAATTGCAACGGTGAGGGGAAATGTAACGTTAGTTTCTTCAGCTGCACACAGTGACGCTCCAGTTTGATGTTGTTGACGTAGGTAACAATTGGCAATACAGCTAGCTTTATTAGCACAACATCACGACTGGAACGAATAGCCAATGATGATGGGTTGGTTTTAAGGCCTGTGAAGTTAGCGTATATTGAACCTCAGCACACTTATGTACATATAATTCAAGGCTGCAGACAAATAAGACATCTTCTTAATCTCCAGAGCAGCACTTAGCCTGAATCAAGCTAGGGGCACCAGGCCCGGAGTGTCCCATGAGTTTAATCACTTCGCAGAAACACATAGCGATATTTTTCTCACCTTTTGCTTTTGATTTAAAGACTAATAAATGTAATGATACATACCAATTCCAAAGGTGAGGAATAAAACAATTGAAGCATATCGATACATGATCGCCCAGTATTTTTTAGTGTCCACCGGAGAAAAGCTGAAGAAACCGACAGGGACGCTCAATCAGCGGTGCTTGGGATGACGCCGCCAGTACCAGGAAATGGAAGTCATATGACACATCTCAGAGCAGAAGGTGTGGACTCAAGCCTCTCGCTCCCTTTTACAGAGTTAATTATTGTACTGTGTCCATTTTCAAGCATCACGAGAACGTGAATGTTTAATAGCTTTAGACAAAAAATGCTTACTTTCATACAAGACAGTAAGATGTTTAAAAATCAATGATTAATAAAATAAAACCCGTTTGTCAGTTTTTAAAAAAAAGGCAAAATCATTGTTTGACGCTGCCTTTTATGTAACAGGTAGTTCATTTGTAGGTATAATTGTAACAAAAACTTTTATTATTGTATTTCATGTATGAATAATTCTGTTTAACTTGTTTTATCTTACATTCTCTTTACCAAGTGTTTTTATTGCCCTTTGTTTTATGTAAAGCACTTTGAATTGCCTTGTTGCTTAGTGTGTTATAGAAATAAGTTGCCTTGTCTTGCTTGCATGCTGTGTGGCGTGAATGTTTAATGACTTTAGACAAAACGCTTACTAGTGGGCTGATCACAAAACAGTGAGATGTTTGGAAGTCAATGATTAATAAAAGAATATCCAATTGAAAGTTGTTTTAATCTGAAGCAATAAATCTAACAGACTCATACAAACAAGGGCATGTCTAATCAATCATATATTTCCTCATGTGTTTAAGCAATCCACTCCCATTCCCCCCACTTTTCAGCAAGGCCTGCAAGCCCCACAGGGAGACATACAAAAAAAAAATATATAGTGTGTATATGTCATGACACCTGGGGAGGATGGGCTCTGATGTCCTTGTGCTTTTAGCATACTTTCTAAGGGTAAACAAAACCTAAAAAGCAGTTGACTGTCAGATGAGATCATTTAAAATGTCACTTTTGTGATGTACAAAAACGTACAAAGACAGAACAAACGAGAAACTTAAATGCATATTTGTTTTTTTTACAACTGAAGTGTTTTAGCAGCTTGAATACACCCTATAACAAAAGAAGTGCTCTTTTTTTGGCACAAACTTTGCTTTGAAGCTTTGTGTGTTCATAATCACAGCTTTATCAGATGGCTACATGGTCTAAAAATTGTAAAATATTGCTGCAGGATCACATATTTGACACAGATATTCCCCAAATTGTCATTTTTCTACTATGAAATGTTGTCCCATATTTGACACTGACTAAAGAAACAAGCATCGGTTTAATTTTTTGATCCTTTTTCTCTCCAAAGTGAGATACATTTAGGGCATTGTTAAGTGTGTCAGCCTTTGCTTGGCATACTGAGTGAACAAAAAGACAAAAAGTGACTTGATAACAAAGAGCATATTGATTCAAACTATGGACAAAAAAAAGAATCTAAGTTTGAAAATAAATATTTTTCCTCTCCATTAAAAAAAAAAAGAGCAAACGGATCAACATCTGTGTGTCTTCTTTGTCTGTCCACGGTAGCCCAACTCTCAGAGGCACTGAGAAATATGGACAATATTCTCTTTTCAATGGGCATGCAGTCCACAGGATCACAAGACCCTTGACAAAAATCCTGTGGAGCAGTATCCATTCACTTGTCGGTCTCTGGGTTTAAGATTATTATGGTTAACATCCACTGGAGCAAAATATTTAGAGACCGATCACCTCAGCCTGAATGGACCATCTGCATCTCTTTTTTCTCAGTCACTTTTTCATTCTCTAAGCCACATAGTTGTACTGGTTGGGGTTCTCCTTGTCACGTTCCATATAGTCCCTGTCAATAAGAGACTCTATCCTCTTCTTCAAGTCAGCAGGCTGAAAGGTAAGAGGACAGAGAGGAGGCAGAGGTTAACATGGAGGCACATGCCATCATTTCTAGTTATTTTTATACTTTGAGGTGTGATATAATCAGTGAAAAGCAGATTTACAGTATGTAAGCTATGTAACTTCCCCAGAGTATCTTACTATACAAAAGTCTTTCTACAGCAGTAAAGACATTTTGAAGATACACTACCGGTCAAAAGTTTGGGGTCACTTAAAAATGTCCATACCTCTCCATTATAGACAGAATACCAGCTGATCTGAGTGGGTGGCTGAACTTTAATGCAATATCTACATTGCCCAATATCAGCAACCATTCATCCAAAGTACATTTTGTTTACTAATCTGATATCATTTAAAAAAATTATCTAGAAAAACATTGCAGAACCCTTTTGCAATTATGTAAGCACATAATGTAATCTGAAAACTCCTGGTTAAAAAAAAATGCAACTGATCTCAGATGGTATTCTGTCTACAATGGAGTGCAATGGACATTTCTAAGTGACCCCAAACTTGTTACCGGTAGTGTATGTCTAACCGTATTTAGAAACAGTGTCTCCCTTTCATAGTTTGCCCACCACAAAAACTGAAAATTATTTAACTATAAAATGTCCTATTAAGTACATATTGCTGTCACAGTTCTTTAGGATTTTAAACAGTAATACAGAATTTAAAATACTCAGACCCCATATAAATCAATGGAACTTGGAAAATGATTTTGTAACTAGAAGGCTTACAGTGTTATGTTTATTACCTTGACGGGGAATTTAAGCTGGTTGTACACTTCAGACATCAAGAGATTATGGCTCAGAGTCTTCCTCATCTTCATGATCCTCACGATGGCAGCATCGATCTGATACTGACGATCCTGAAACACCCGTTCTGTGGTACTGGCTTGCTCCTCCACCTGAGAGGAAACAGTTACAATAATTCACCAAAACCTTGATAAAGATAAAAAATAAATTAAAATAAAGATAATACTTCTACCGTTTCTTTCATCTGGATCTGGTTTATTTTGATCCTGAAGAGCTTGTGTTTGAAGTCATCATTGCAAGAAAACTTATCCCCGTCCTCCACATCTTTGCTTTTTGGGATTTTGGTGAGGACACGTGCTTTTCCACAAGCAAGTGACTGCAGAGTCCGGCGCAGTTCACTGTCCTCTGTAAACAACAAACAGTGTTTTAGATCAGTGAAGCTGCATAATGTGTCCTCGACAACCCTTGTTTCTTCATCAAAGTGTTGCCAACCAAACTTTGGTGATCTCACACCTATTCCTGTTGCCAGTTTGATCTCCTCCAGGGTGAACTCCTCTCCTTCATTAAACATCAGTAGCACAAGTGTTTGGAAAAGTGACACCTGCAGCTCCTTTTTGCCCTTTTGTGAGAAAAATCAAAGAGAGCAATTAACATCATGCTGCATTCAGTGAGCAGACACGCAAGAGCATTCTCTAGTTATCTACCTCTTTATATTCAGCTTTTAAGACACAATGGCCGAGTGTTGACTGCCACTGCAGCTTCCTGCCACTGTGTTTGCCCAGGTAGAAGGTCTTGAAGATCTCCTGCAGTCGCACCATCTGGACAAAGATAACAGAGGCCTTACAAAGCATCATTCAGTATATCTATTGAATAGCAGGTTATAAAAATCAGCATCTTCCCGACAATTTCTGTATTTGCTCAGTACTTACCTCAGGAGGCAGGTGCACTTCCATCGGGACATAGGTTGGCCAGTAACCCATCGTGAGGATGTTCACCGTCAGCTCAATGTTGCCAGGAATGTTTTGGCACTGCATATACTGCAGAAAAACAAAGTTACACATGTAATAGCCAACTGCCAAATTGAATTACTTAAAGTGCTCATTTTATGCTTTTTACCCCCTTTCCTTTGTGTAATATATATTTTTTGTACATGTTATAGGTTTAAAAAGTGAAAAAGCCCAAAGTCCCCCCTAAAGGGACTTAACATCTCCATCAGAAAACACTGTTCACAAACTGCTCCAAACAGCTCTATTGTAGTCCATCCTACAAATGTGCGTCACATGTTAATACGCTCGCTTAGCTGCTAGCGTGGAACGCCCTCATACTCTGCTTCTGACTGGCTTGTAGTGCTGACCTAGGTAGAAGTGAGATGTCTCACTCTGTAGCTAAAACAGAGAGCTCAACACACAGGGTGAAAAGAGGAGCTGCAGCAATGTGCAGTGCAACAAAAATAGTGTTTTTTGAAAATCCAACCATGTAAACCTATTCTGATATAACCTCTAACTACAATTATGAACCTGAAAATGAGTACATTATGATCACTTTAACCAAAAAAGCAAAGCACTTAAAAACCCAACGAGGGGCTGTGTTTGAGAAGGCATGCTATTTCAGGTGTCAGTGAAATGCCAAAACATGATCCATGAAGCCCAGTCTAAATAATAAATCAATGAATTTGAAGGCTTATTGGATTTCAAATCAATCCACAGTGGCTTAAAATAATATGAGGAGGGATTTTAGAACTCTGGAAACTTCACACTGCAATAATTACTTCATCTTTTATGGCGACAAATGCAAAGTAATGATTAGAAATAAGCTATTCCTGTTACAGTAATCTACCCAGAATGCTTAGGGCGAGAGCTGAAACAATTGACTGATTAAATCGATTTTGCCTATTGACATTAAAATAACATTTTATGTCAACATAAACAGTTTCTCCAATGTGAATTTGTGCAGTTCTTTTGTTTTGTGATCATTTATTTTTTGGAAAGTTGATTGGACAAAATGAGACATCTGATCAATTTGGGCTTTAGAGAATTATGATGTGCATTTTCCTCCATTTTCTGAAATATATAAAAACTCAATGAATAAGTGATTGATTAAGAAATAAATATTTAGTTGTAGCTCTAATAGCAAGTATACGATTGCCCAAAGCAGTCCATTGGCCAGATGATGTAGTACTCTGTGATGGAAAAGGTTAAGGCGGGTTCAACCGCTCTGAATTACTATACATCATCTCACGGTCATACGAATCAAATACAAAACTCACCTGGTTACTCTTTAACCCATTATTGTTGTTATTGTTGTTCTCACCTGTTTGAACTGCACCATGATGTCTTTAGAAAGCTCCATATCCTTGAACATCCCCTCCAATTTGCTGGTGAATGCTGCTCCACATTCTAAGGAAACACCACAATGTCACAAGTCAAATGTGCCTTCAGGGTCTAGATATCTCTTTTTATGATTTATTTCCCATAGTGTGTGTTAAGTTAATTGACTGTAAAATTAGTGGACAGAGCATGTGTGACATCACCCACTGGTTTGTGGAGATCTGCCATGAGTCGTTGAGCTTGCCGTTACGGGAGCAGCCATCCTGTTTGCGGATGTGGCAATTTTAGACGAGAGGGAGGAGTGAGGGAGACGCTGCTTACACTCTACGTTACACACTTTCACATCACAGCCACCCCCTGGTACACTCCCTGCTTTATCGCCGATTTTCAAAATCAATCGATCATTCTGTGTTGAAGACTTAAAACTAGCGATTGAGACCAAAAACTTATGAAAATGTTTACTGAGATAATAAATCTAGTGAGAAGTGGGTCATTTTCTCATAGACTTCTACAGAAACCGACCTCGTTTTGCAACAGCACGTGTCGCCTCCTGCTGGAATTCAGATAGAATGCAGGTTTAAGGCACTTCCGCATTTGCAGTACTTTGCCGAACCGGATGCTTTGTCCATTAATATACAGTCTATGGTTAAGATACATTTTGAGGGATTAAACTGACCATGTTTCAGCTTTGACAACATCGACTTTTCAGCATCTACAGAGGCGCTTTTTCCAACCAGCAACCTCTTGGCCAGATCCTTTTTATAAAAGGCCTCAAAAACGTCTTTTCCTACAGTGACAACATTAAACATATTAAATTAAGAACAACCATAGAGTACAAAAAAAAAAAAAAAAACTACACTAACAAAAAAGTAATATTAAATATTAGACCAACCATAGATGAATCTAAAAATAATCATGATCTTATCCAGCATCTTCTCCAGTTCTTCATCTGTTGCTTCTTTGTTTCCTGCCCTTAGCTTTGAATCCACATGTTTTGCTGTAAACAAAAGTGTATTTATAGTACATGTTATTGCATGAATATCATGATCATATGCAGATTTACGGACGGTGCAGCAAGTATGAATGGGGAAAATGCTTACTGACCTATAAGCTCTGCAGGTTTATTTGGCCGTTTGTTGATGAATGTTTCAAAAGCCTCCTTCATGGCATTGACGAACTTCTCGTTCTTCATGAAGCATATGTCGATGACGTGATCCACCTTGTCTTTGAAGTCCAGCAACTCTTGCACCATTGTTTTGTCTTTTTCTGGATTTATTACGATTGTGCTTCCAAAAGCCTAGATTTCCAAGACATAGGTAAACAACAGTTAGCAACAGATAATGCAAAAACACTATTCCTGAGAGCTTAGCACCTATATCACATATCTATATCATCATCTTCAGACTGTTATAACTGTTAATGCTGTCATCATACCTTTATGTACTCTATCCAGTGCTGCAGGAGGACCTGGACGCCACCTCGCACTCGACTGAAGAGTTGATAGAGAAGAGACAGATCCTGAATTCTGTTCTCATCCAGCAGGTGAGTCAGCCCTGGAAGTTTCCAACAACAGAAAGTCAGAGGTCAGAACACAAGACTCATCCTATAGTCAGACAGACAGCGTAGTTACATATCAGATATAGCCTAGACATTTACAAACTGCTGTAATGTGACTCATGTATACGGTTATACTAAGTATTTACTGCTGTGTACCTTTCTGCAGAGTAGCCGTGAGATGTTCACCCAGCAACTGCTTCTCCACAGTAGCAATGAGCGGTTTTCTGAGTGGGTGTGGCCGTTGGCGGGGGGGGGGGAGAGAGCTCAGGTTACAAATGAGTCTTTATCACTGTTAAACTGCAAACTGTGTACTAGTCTAACACTCACTGTGTGCTCTGGTCCAGATATGTGATGACTCTGTCAGCCTCCTCCTCTAAGCGCTTGTTGACATGATGGAGATATTCTGGGACCTGCAACAAGCAGCGATATTAATATGTTTACCATATTGTGTTCTCTTAATATTAACTACTTTAAAAAGATACTAACAGCTATTAACACCTAAAATATTTTTTTGTGACAAAAGAGACTGCTTTTCTCTAAAACAGTAGAATATTTAATAATCCAGGTTACAAACTACTTCACATGAAACAGCACATCAAAATAACAACAACAACACAATCAAATAGAGAACCTATAGAGAAAGAAAGACGTTGACAGGACCATAAGAAAATAGATAAAACAAATATCAATAATAAACAAAAAAGATAATTTAAGTAAAATCAAGTAAATCTTGATTGTGCCTCTATACTACAGTCTATTCATGTAGAGTTTAACTTCTATATGTAAAGTTAGTTGTATTAGACATATCTTAAGCCACAGTCTAAAAGAAATATAATTTTTTTCACAATCAAATAAAATGTTTTGAAACCTGTAGGAAAACGTAATTCTTTGAGCTGAGACAATAAAAACTGAAAGTATGTCTCAAGCCAATGTGTCAGCAAGTCAACAAAGCTGCTATAATTATTGTCTAAATCGTGCAAAAGCTTTATCAGATGAGATTTAAAAATGAAAGAAAACATCACTCAAAACACAGCATGTACTGTGTCTTTAGTTCATTCTGATCACCTGAAGCTGTGGATGGAGGATATGTTGGTGTTGTTGTTCTTCTATTTTGGTTTCTTGTTGTGTGTAGTATTAAGTGCTTTATTTGTGTATTTATTTATTTTTAACATTAACACAAAATGCTGAGTCCGTTCGGTTTCATTCTGTGGACTAAAATAAAGACCTGATGTTGCAATTTGTGGACATATACTGTGTAATCAGATTGTTTAAATTTGTCCAGGTATTCAAGGAAATAAAAAAATAAAAACACCAACAAACAACAAAAACAGACCCAGAGTACCAAGGTCACATAAATCACCTCTCTCTGCTGCATCAGCCTCTGTCCCTCTGCAGCGTACAGACGATTAGTTTCCTCCAAAAAGCGTTGCTCAAAAGAGTCCTGATAAATCTGTCATGGATGGAGAGAACACAGGTTTTATTAAAGCCATTTGTCAACAAGAAACTGACAACTCATCACACCCCTGTGTGGGTCACAATCTCAAACACCACAGCTGCACAAGCCACACTTAGTACAGGTGTACAGGGGTGACTGTGGCTCAGTGGTAGAGCGGTCGCCAGCTAATCAGAAGGTTGGTGGTTTGATCGCTGGCCCTGCAGTCCTATGTCGAAGTGTCCTTGGGCAAGACACTGACCCACGAGTGTTTATGAGCAGGTGGCACCTGTGGCTGAGGTGTGTGTGAATGGTTCCTGAAAGTGCTTTTACACTAGAAAAAAGGCTATATAATAAAAGTTTAAAACAGGGACCTGAGGCAAAAACAGGTGGTATGGAAAACAATCTCAACCTCAAGACCTGGCAGAATCAATACACGCTGGAACAACTCACGTGACGGGGTACGATGGAGGCCGATCGGCTCCGTGCACAGATCAGGACAAAGATACAGTCTTCCAAATACAGATTCACACCAGCTGACACTTCTGTGTGGATCGTTATTAAAATAATAATAAAATATTACATAGTCAGTTACCTGCAGGTCAGAGAGCATGCTCAGCAGGCTCCTCAGTAGACTGCGGTCTATCGCCTCTCCATTTCGCTCCCTCTCAATGAGCAGCAGAATCCCGTCAATAGTTTTACTCTGGACCTTCAGATCACTGATGATGTAGAACCTGAACAACTCCAGACCCATGTCCCTGCAGACCAGAGCAAGGGTGTTCAAACAACCACTTTAAAAACAGAAATCAGCCCCATGTTATTGTACAACAGCTGGATCACTCACCAGATTGATGGCAGCATTGAATTTTGTAAAACATAGGTGCGGTCCAAAAACAAAAATATACTCCTAATCATGATCTGTGAAACAATGACAAACACCCACAGTTAGGAAATGGCACTAATGACAGTGTTATTCTTTTATAACAATTTTCTTGTTAAATTAAAGGGGCACGCTACAGATTTTACACATGCTCCGTTCACTTTTCACAAGGGGTACTTCTCAGTCTGTGAAAACACTTTGTATGATGTCTTCTGTGGCTCTGAGGGTGCTTTTCTAAAGCTTGAGAAAATAACTGATCTTGATTTTGGTTTGAGACTTGAAAATAAATTTGAATAATTGTTTCCTATATCCCCAAACATTATGCATTTAAACATGAAAATTAATTAAAACAAATTGCATGGGTAGCCAGGTCATGTAAACAGACTTTCAAAAGATATGACAACTAGAGCCTGACTTATTAAATTTAAAACACATACCATTTGTCTGCAGTGATCTTGCCAGCACTTGTCAATTTTCTTTAGGAAAAGCACACTGTCCAGGGCATCCGTATGAACAACGCTAAGGAAAAAGAGCTTTGTTGCAATATGACTGCCTGATCAATACTAAATCATATACGAGTAAATAGTGATGGAAATTGAAGATAAATAGAAACTGTAAAGGATATTCTCTGAATTGATCAATTTGTGCCTTGATGTGGTCTTCACACACGGCCCTCAGCTGTTTGTAAAGTTTGGCAGATATCTTATGGGAGCACAGGTTCTCAACAGCCTGAGGGGACAAACACCAGTGTCAAAAGGGACATTTTCTTATCAGTGAGCTTCCTCTGGGAGGTCAACAGGTCTGGAATTATACCTGATAGAGCTCCTCTAGATTGTACTTAATTGAAGTGCTGTTCTGAATGGCCTCCACTGCCTCCTTCAGCTTCTGCCAGGTCTCCTGCGTGTAGTTCTCTGGCAATTTGGGCTTTTCTGTGTGCAAAAATTGAAAGGAAAAACAAAACAGTTCTGATAACACTGTAACATGTTGCAGGCTCCTGAGCAAAACAAGTGTTTCTTCTGATAGTATAATGAATAATGACGATAGTGACAAAAACAAAAATCTAATATCTAGTTATTGAATTATATTATTAGACAGGATATTGCATTATGGTTACTGTAATATAAAGATATGACTAGGGCTGGGCTATAAGCTCATCCCATGATATCCATCCAACCGTCACATCTCTTCTCTCTAAATCCTGTAACTGCAGTAGACAATGCAACACTCACTACGTAACTTTAGATATTCTAGGTGTACATATGCACTAACCTAGGTACCTCTTAAATAGAATTAAGTGCAAACTGCTCTCAAACCAGATTCTTTAGTTTTACTATCTGATGTTTTTTCTCCTTTAATTGTTTCAATTAACTCTTATTTGTTGCGTGGTCGCTGGTTGTATTGCATTGTTTGACTGTTTCTTGTGTTCAGGTCTCTACAGAAAAAAAGACATCTTGATCTCAATAAAACTCGTATTCATCAACAAACAGCTAAATATAATTTAAAATGGTTAAATATGGCTGAAATCATTTTCCATTATAAAATGTAATTTTACAATATTGCTAAATTACATATGAAAGAATAAACTTGACATTCAAAGCTCAGAATCATTAATTTGAAGTACAGCAATTAGAGAAATGATATCACAAGATCAAATCATCACAATATTATAACAATATAAAATAACAATTTTTTATAATGTGTCTTTTTATAGTGTTATTAGCGATTCCTAATAGGACTTTTAGAACTAATTTAACTGTTTTAGTTATGTTAAATTAGATAATTATGTGTGCCTAAATTTCTTCTGACTCAAATATATGCCACCCACATGTTGACAACTCATTGATACCAAGGTGACTAGTGAAGGAAATGGGAGTGTTTTTTTCAAGTTTGACACATTTTTTAGTTCATAGTAATGCCAATGTGATGTTAGAACCATTCCTGGTTTACTGACTCAGCTAAGTTAATATTTTAGCATTCAAATTGTAATGCAGCCTTCAGGACCAAGAAGAGACTAACAAGATCCAGTCCCATATCACAATGTTACAATGTCTTGTCCAGTGGGGACAACATCACAGTGCCTGGGGGCTTGTTAGTAGTTTTGGAGCTTGAATCACATTATCCACCAGTTTATCTGCTACCTTTGAAGTTCTTGATGACTAGTTTCTTTGCAGCACCGGGTTTACTGTTAGAAAAGGTGCCGGATCCTGCGGGTTTCGTCAGTCCGTTTGCATGGTGTCCCACACCACCGGGCAGGAACACGGCTTTGCTTTTGTTATTAGAGCACGAAGCAGCAGCAGCAGCAGCCTCCTCAGCCATTTTAACATCCAGTCCAATGAAATCCACTGAATCCTCAAACCTTAACTTCTTCTGGATGTGCAGCGAAGTGGGAGAGCAGGGGGAGGAGGAGGATGAAGAAGAGGAGGAATTCAGGGTCTTGGGAGGCGAGGAAGAAATCGTGTCAGAAGTGTCTTCCCTCTCTGAGCCGTTTATTTTCCTCTTCTTCGGAGATGTAATGTTACCGCTGTCGTTTTTGACATCAGTAGCCGCTGTTCTAGCCTCCTGGGTTGGCGGTGGTGGGGGATTAGGGGCAGATAAACCTGTTGGAAACATGAAAAAACGGGAATACTAATTCTTAACAGCCAGTCTTTTGATCCGAAACTTCCAGGCTTGAGATGAGCTCAGTGTCCGAGAGCTTTTAACGTTATCTATCTTCCTACGGAGAAGTTTTTATCCAAGTCTTTTATCCAGTACAAATCAGATAATAAATTGTTAAACTAAACAGCTCCACTTGAACCTAGCCTTGTCGCTTTCTTGTTATTGCTGGCAGAAGAAGAAAGATGGTTGGCTATTGCTTCCTCTTTTGCCTCTCGTGTCTACCCGCGTTGTACAATTGTTAATTAAAAGTGGTCAACTGAAGCGGCCGTTAACGATAATTATTTACAGAAGAACTGTATCTATAGCCAAAATAGGCTCACATAATACTAAAACATCCGTTAGCCAACACGGAGAAAATTCGCTCTCAAAATCTAGTCGGTGACCCCACCGGAAGTACTTTGTCCATAAGTACTTTTTGCACAAACGTGTTTTTTTTTTGTTTTTTTTATATACTGAAAACAGTGTTGTAACCGCTCTGGCCACAAGATGGCGCCAAGCCATCACCATTACGTGGACTGATGACATTTTTATGGTGATGTATTTACCCACATGAATGAATAAAGGAAGTTGCCCAGTTGTTATCATATTAATTGATATTTACTATGTTGTAAATATATTCTAGTTCACACTGTCAAAATAAAATGTAATAACAGATTTATTAAAGACAAACTTAAGAGCATTTGTTCTCCATCCTCAAAGTATTTTTTGACTAAATTTAGACTTTCCTATTGTTTAAAATGTATTTGTTTAATGTTTAATTATATTTTATATATGTTTCATTATACCGACACTATGTCTAACAGCCTATAGAGATGATAACTAGCATCTCACTGCACAATATGTATGATTGTGTAGCCTATGCAACATATGTGTTGTTTTGAATGTGAAAAACAGTGGCATAAAGGTTTGTGATCAACTGCTATGTTTTAAAATCCTTAAGGATATTTCATATATACCATATAAGATACTATATAGAATTTATCCTGTAAAAAATATACCAGAGAGATTCTAAATTAGCACACAATGATAGTTAATACCACAATTTGTTCAGTTTTTATTTAACGTAAAGAAATTCCATATTTAAATTTACAAAAAAAAATGTTACAGCAATACTGTAAGTCATAATTAGAATAAACTGTTTTATATGAAATGTGTGCACATGCAAGTAATTTGACTTTGGTTTTACTTTGCTCTTATTTACTTTGCTCTCAATGTTACACATGGTGTAAATCAAGATAGACAAGCTGAACCACAACCAAGATAGGTGTAAATTGTAAACAAATACAAGTAGTGCAAAGAAATAAATATTGAATGGAAGTAGGCTTTATGAAGTGGGTGGTTACACTAGATGCATGTACATGTCTCAATACCGTTTATAGCCTACTACAGTGTGCAGAATATATATATTTTACAGCAATTGCAATGTTCATGATTACAAAAAAGTGTGTATTTCAAACTGTAAATATATATTCTATATTATTTTGTAGATAAGTGGATGTTTTAGTGTTACCGTTACCGTGTTCTAGTTATTGTAGGCCTACACTGAAAAGTTAGTTTAAAAACATTTCAGTTCCATCCAATTGCATGTATAACTTTAGGTGGACAAGCTTTGAGATGTTTGATTTATTTAATCCATCCATAATCTATCTAACTTTATAAATATATCTAACCAAGAAACGAATAAAGAATTGAATTGCGTCACAATAAAGAGCAATTTATGCACACCAAAACTGCCTTGTCACTATGGAAACTGACATTTACATGATGTTTCCATGATGTAAGCGCTACATGCGTATTTTAAATGACTTATCGTGTGTTTAGCTGTCTGTGAAATATAAACAACGCCAGAGCACGACTTTAGATTGTGTACGCCTTAAAAATGGAGATACACAAGTTACCTAGGTGACAGGGAATGAAGGAAGCGAATACAACCTGATTTGTCATGTAACGCAAACAACTGTCGTAAAATGACGTAACTCTCATACTGCTGGTCCCTAAACAGGCGTGGGATTGCTATAGCGTTACTTGAAATGTGAATTGTATTCTGTTAGTTAACGTTACTTGTGTTTACCATAGCTGACCTGGCGCGTCCGAACAAGCGTTGTCATAATTAAGGAACGCGGTAACGGTAACAGTGACCAAGGAGGATGTTTAAAAAGTACGTTGCTGATTATTTCCATGTTGTTACGTGAGCTAACCAAAGCTAACGTTAGGTGGCTAGCTAGCTAACTGATTAGCAATTGCGTCTTCAACTTTATTGTGGGCTCAGGTTCAATTAGCTAGCTAATGAGACAAATAGACCTGATTCATGATATTTTGTGAGTTGTTACATCAGACGAGGCATGAACAATACATTTGAACTTGTCAGTGTGGTGTGATATAAAGATACTCTCTTCACGTTTATTAACTAGACTAAACTGTCTTGTATCCAAAGATCAGGTGGTGTCATCTTGATACAGTTAGGAAAATTCAGGCGCATATGACATAAGCGAAGCATATTTTCACTTTGAAGGTTTGAGTAATATTTTTGACCTAATTACAATGTGGAAAGGTACCTTTTCCACAAGGTTCTCAATACTATCTCTTCATTTATAGTGTATTGAAATCAAAGTTACGGCCGAATTAGAACTAAATTAAAGGTGTACGTATACAGATATTCATTTGATTGTATGGATGAAATTTGTATTTGTATTTATTTAACCTTTTTTGATTGAAATAAATAAGAGCATTTTATTTTCTATAATTGGAGTCTCTTCCAAATATATCTGCATCAGCATACTGAGGGTATTGGTTGACATTGCCATATTGTAACTAAACTAACATTGTTATTGCAGCTGCCAATATTTGCCGCTGGATCAGTGTGCTTCATGTGTATGTTTGTGACATATTTAGGCCTACAGTGTATCGATTACAGGCAAATAAGTTCAAAAATAGGATTAAATTTTGTTGAAAAAAAAAAAGATTTGACATGCTTGTTCTGTTTTCTGTCAGCATTGTACTTCAAAAATCATTTAATACAAAAAGCATTTTCTCTTTCCTGTTTCAGATTTGATGATAAGGAAAATGTGTCTAATTGTATCCAGCTGAAAACATCTGTGATCAAAGGCATCAAAAATCAGCTGTTGGAACAGTTTCCAGACATAGAGTCATGGCTCAATCACATAATGCCAAAAAAGGACCCTGTCAAAATCGTGAGATGGTATGACTTTATGGTATTTCATTTTTCCTATCAAAGTGCATGCACTGTTTTCAGTATAGTATATTTTATCTACATATATATATATTTTTTACTCTTCCCACAGCCATGAACACATTGAAATCCTGACAGTGAACGGGGAACTGCTTTTCTTCAGACAGAGAGAAGGACCATTCTACCCAACCCTCAGACTGTTGCATAAATGTAAGCTCTTCTAATGTCAACGGCCTTTTGGTTGTGTTTGAGTTTCCTCATGCTGATTACAAATTGTCTTTGGGTTTTATAGATCCTTTCATTCTTCCACACCAGCAAGTAGACAAAGGGGCCATTAAATTTGTCTTAAGTGGAGCCAACATCATGTGCCCCGGGCTGACGTCACCAGGCGCTAAACTCTACCCAGCTGCAACCGACACAGTAGTTGTATCCTTTTATACACGATGTGTGTGGGAGCTGTTTGATTTTCACACACATAAAAAAGTAACAATTATAATTTGTGGATTTGTCCTATGCTGGCTTTCAATATTTCTTCCAAATCCACATTAAAAAAATCTCACTTTCCTTTCACATTTTAAACACAAGTTTTTCTTTAACAAGTGGATGCAGGCCATAATGGCGGAGGGAAAACAACATGCACTTTGTGTTGGTGTTATGAAGATGTCTGCTGACAGCATGTAAGATTTCTTCACCTACAGGAGACCAAAAAATAAATCCTTGTTGTTATGATGCCTAATCTAAATCTGTCTTTTGCAAACAGAGGAAAAGTCAACAAGGGAATTGGAATTGAGAACGTTCACTACCTGAATGATGGATTGTGGCACATGAAGACGTATAAATGATGACATCCACACCTGCCCCTACCCCCCCAGACAGCGTGGAGCTCGTGACCGCGACGCATGAGCTGGCAATCACCTGTTTACACCCAAGAACTTAGCTGTGCAAACGGCTGAAGGCTTTGAATCAATCGGCATAATGCACAAATAAAAGAAAGATCTGGCTTTAAACCTTAATCTCAGTTGGTATTTTGTTTTGGATCCAATTTAAGATGTGCACACAATTGCTTGAGATTTTAGAATTTAATCCAATGGTGGACATGACAAAATTGTAATAACTTTAGCATAACCTAGTTTTCATGTAGTGTAGAATCGAGTTGGAGTAATGATGTAGCCTTTCTACTTATCAGTAAAGGGTATGAGCGTTATAATACCTGAGAAGCAGAGATGGCAAAAGTACCCACTTCCTATACTCAAGTAGAAGTACAGATATTTGTGTTAAAAAAATACTCTGGTAAAAGAAGTACTGATTTAACTTATTTACTCAAGTAAAAGCCACAATGTACAGGCTTGGAAATGTACTTAAAGTATAAAAGTAAAAGTGTTAATGACACAAAATGTTGCTAGAAAGCTGCTGAGAAACTTCAGTGTTCATGGAAAACAGGTTCTTTATATGCTGTTGGCTACATTGTAAATGGATGTCTGCCAACATGTTTTTAAAAGCATCACTTTCATCAAACGTTATGCAACATATTTCCAGCAGGCAGCTAACTGCAAGCGGGCACATCGGGACACAAACGAGTAGGCCCCCAGAGACCCAATTAGATTGAATTCGGTATTGATGACGTGAAAAATAATAACGGTAACTCCACTGACATTTGAAACTGAAATAACGAGCCACTTTTGTAAAACGTAAGGAGTAGAAAGTATCTGTGTTAAAATGTAAGGAGTAAAAGTAAAAAATGTTGGCAAAAATAAATAGTAAAGTAAAAATATCTGAAAAATCTACTTGAGTACAGTAAGTATTTGTACTTTGTTACTTCCCATCTCTGCTGGGAGAGAGTGGCGTGGCACAGGTTTACAACTGCTTGATCCCGTCCTTCCTGTCAGGGAAACTGCTAGAGTTTCACGTTAGTACACCTTGCTAAAAACAATGCAGTGTTCCACAACAGCCCTTATGTGTAATACAAAGGACATTTACACTACAATGTCACTTGTGTGCATTAGTTAACTTGTTTTAATCTGACTACATATTTCCATTGTACCATGGCATCTATGAGAACTGCAATATTATTTTTCTTACTTGACAGCAGCAAAATGTTAATATACATTGTGTTAAGACACAACATAGTTGTCAAGGCAGAACATAAAGGGTTGTTGACAATACATTCAGTTCTATATCAACTTTGTTTGTCTTAAAGCAGTCCAACTGTAAAAATGTTTTCCTTCGCCAAAAATCATTCACAGCAGGGTTGACAATGTTCACATCAACATATTGAAAGCTGCCAGCACTCTTTTTTTATGATTTCTTTACGTTCATTCTCATTCCCACCTTTTCACAGTCCTCGTCGGATTGTTCAACACCACAAAACTACCTTGCATTTCATTAGAAAATTAATTTTATTCACTTTTATTATCCAAAACCCTTTTTTTTCTTCAGTCTGACAAACATGTGTTTTAAAAATGTCCATGGAACAATAACACCTCCAATGAAAAGAATTTGAAATGACAAAATATACATTAACCAGAAGTTAACATTAAGGTGTATTATTTTCCTTTTTGATGTGAAGTCCAATTCTTCATATGTGGAGGTAACAGAGCATAAAGAGGCAAGAAATGCACTTGATTTAGAGCTGGTTGGGGCAAACGTGTTTGACTCAATATTGGTGCTACTATACAATCTTCAAATCAGGTGGGTGACATATTTTCAGGAATAAAAAAAAGTTATTCATAATGTAGTAAGATGGCATAGCACTTTAAACAGTTACATTTGTTCAATATTATGTTTTTTGGCTTTTTCCCTTTGTATTACATCTCTTTTTTTGTGCACGTTATAGGTTTACAAAGCCCAAAGTGACCTCCAACAGTAAACTTTGTTCACAAACTGCTCCAAGCAGCTCTATTGTAGTCCAGCCTTTATTTCCGTGACGAATGTGCGTCACTTTGTAACGCACATTATAATGCTCGACTAGCTGCTAGCATAGCACGCCCTCATACTTTGCTTCTGACTGGCTTGTAATGCTGACCTAGGTACTGTGCACGTGTGACTCCCTACAAAGATTGAACAGAAGTGAGATGTCTCACTCTGTAGCTGAAACAGAGCTCAACACACAGGGTGAAAAGAGGAGCTGCAGCAATGTACAGTACAATATGGTGTTTTTTGAAAATCAAACCATGAAAACATTCTGATATAACCTCTAAATTCAATTAATTATGAAACTGAAAATGAGCACTTTAAATCATTTCAGAAACCTGTCATTTCAAAAGTCATCGCCTGATAACTAATGCAGCTTCTAGTCTAGTCACAAGTTTGATATATGTCCCAGTTCTATCTTTATTCAAAAAACGCCCACTATGTTTACTTACACCAAAGGAATAGGGTTCTGATTGTGCCAAGTGAAAAAGGTAAAAATATACATTAAAGGGTTATATTTCCATCCAGGATGAAGTTTTACAATTAGAAAACATCTTCCCACAGTTAGATTTGCCATCATAGAAGCAAAACTTTTAAAATGCCACATCCATATTGCAGGAATGAGTCTCTAGTCATTATCTGAATTTTCAGGAGGGTTGAATACTAAAGAGTCATGAAAATCATGGCCGTAAGGACGAAGTCTGTATACTCCAAACATCATAACCTGCATTTGATTTGGTGACATCCCGCTGAATGTGACTGCCATGTCGGAGCAGCAGCCCTCCACCACATTATTGGGGTTGTCCTTCATGCTGTCACTTATCAGGTTGTTCACACCTTTGTTGTTGAACAGGCCTTTTCCGTGTGCATCTTCTCCATTCTCTGCAAAGACCCCTGTATATTTGAGGCACACGGCCAGCTGCTTGTCCTCACTCAGCTTCCACAGGGCGCGTCCTCTTTCTGGACATTTGTCTTCATCCTGGAACACATGCACTAGCCTTTTCAGAGCTTCATAACTTAGAACAATGCCACTATCATACGCCACATACTCAAGCTCCCCTGACTTCATTACGTTGCCCAGGTAGAAGGGCTCGCTGGGATCCTTTGCGAGCACAAGGTATTTGAGGTTCTCAATGATGGCAAACGTGGTAGGTTGTGCCACAAAGAACCACTGGAGGCCTCCAGCATTCTCATAAGCATGCCTCAGAGCTTTACGTAACCTCGCCCAGTCATCTTTTTCATTCAAGTCTATTGCCTCAAGCGCCTTAGAAGACTCAGAGGTGTAAAACACAGCCTTATCACAATGTTTGCTCCAGGTGTCCAATGCAGTGGCCCAGTAAACAAGGAACTTGGGCTGGACCATGATGATGCAAGAGACCCGGACTTGATTGCTCAACTCCTGAACGCGACTGTCAGAGAGTTGTGTCAGCTCATCTTTACTCGGGGCCTTGACGTGATGATGATGATGATCTTCTGTCTTGGACTCTGTGCCAGGGCGTAAACTACCTAGGAGTGACAGCAGCAAGCAGAAGAGGCCTCCCATGACCATCCCCTTCATGAAAGAACCTCCTTCAGACAACATTTTGACAGCAGACACTGGGCGAGAGAGAAAATGCATTCATGTAGCTGTCTGAAAATGTTATCATTCATAATCATTCATCCCATTGTGTTAGCTTTATTGTTACATTAGCTGCACATAACTTGCTATGTGCAGCTAATGAGAAGGCTGGACTTATGGTGTATGTGCTTGTTACTGGCCTACTTATCTTTATTTGGCTGGAGGCAAATTTCTCTACACCAAAAGTGTTTTCTTAATTAACCAACAATTATATTTATGACTACTTAGTCAGCTGATTACTTTGATTAATGGTTTGATCTATGATATATCAGAAAAATGTCAATCACAAGTCCAAGGTGATGTCTTGAAGTAGTTTGTTTCATCCAAACAACAGCACAAAAACCAAAGATATCCAGTTTACTATCATTAAGGACTAAGAAAACACCTACATATATTTAATTTATTAATTATTTACATATAATAAGCTGGAACCAGAGAATTTCAGCTCAAATATTGCTTTTGATTTTTCAGCAAGATGAATTACTTTGTGTGAGGCAAGAAATCAAATCCCTGAACGTTTTTCACAATTTTCCTGACATCTCAGACAAAACACTTTATTAGCAGAGGAATCAATACTAATGTAAGTTAATTTAAAGGCTTTAATAAAATGGCGTTAGCTTGTTCTTCTTCTATGTACAAGATGAGCACCTTATAGGATCTGAGCTCGCCTAGAAACATTGAAGACATAACGTTACTAATGTTTGAACCGTGTAACGTTACCTGTTTTTAACGTCGACATACGTTAGCATTAGTAACTTAATAACATTATGACAGGGAGGTAACGTTAAGGAAGTGGTACCAGCTGTCAGCTAGCTAACGGTTAGCTTCCCCGCTTCGTAACGCCGGGCTACACTAGCTAAACGTTTAACTCGGGTCTTGACTTTTGTTACACACATGACAGATAAAGAGCAATTACTGTACCTAGCTAACGTTGGGTTAATGCAGCCGTGCAAGGTGATGTTCCTGCTTTCCCTTGTCTTTCAGCTCCCACTTTTCCAGCTTTGTAAGATCGCCAACGTCCCGACAGGACAGTTAGTTAACAACTAGATTGGTGCATGTTTGTTACGATCTAGCGCATGTCTAGCTCTAGCGAGTTAAACACTTCCGCTTTCTGACGTCATGTGACTCCGCTGTTGAGGCGGTTGTGTTGAGACGCGTTATATGGAGCCCCAAAATATAATGAATAATACATAAATAAAAATAAATAATAAAGTCATAATAGATTATTAAACAAGTGAATAATATTAACTGAACAAATAAGGCAAATTACACACACGATCCATATATATATATATATATATATATATATATATATATATATATATATATATATATATATATATATATATATATATATATGTTAGTATAGCCTATATATATACTTTTAAATTCAATGTATTGATGTGTTATTACCCAGGGGGCCCTTTTGTTTCATATTACATTTGATGTATTTATTATATTTTACTTAATCTATTCATAAAATCATTTAATAATCAAGGTCTTTATTTATCATGTTCACAACAATTACAGGGTTGTTGCCGGTGCCATTCTTAGCTCTCGCTTCTTCCAACAATAATAATCATATAGGCTTTGCATGAGAAAGAAGGAATTATGATGAAATTTAAATTCAGATCACACAAGTAACAACGAAATAAGAATCTAAACAGAAAGTAGTGCACATTTAAAAAAAAATGAATAAAATAAAACAAAATACTGTATATAATAAAGTAGACAGTAATTGCGATTAATAAACTTGAGTGTTAACATAAATTGTAAATACAATAAATTAGTAGTAATAAATATGTATGCAACGTAAACAGGGATTTAATAAATGAGCTAGCCTATGCATATTGATAATATATGTACAGTAACAGTTGTAAAACAGTAATGAAAAGGTCA
The DNA here is from genome assembly GCA_013375575.1 of Percina caprodes. NCBI lineage: Eukaryota > Metazoa > Chordata > Actinopteri > Perciformes > Percidae > Percina > Percina caprodes. The sequence continues at coordinate 2,366,421 of JABXJD010000003.1, read as the reverse complement.
AGTGGTGATAAAGTGTCAAGTAATGAGCTCAATGTCTTTATTATTTATTTATTTAGTACTTTTTACCATTTACATTTTGGAGTTCCATAATGTCAGCCATCTATTCATCAATAGATTCCCAAAACAGATTTACTGAAATTGTTGATTGGATTGAATTATGTAAATTGTTCATATTCAGATTAAGATTTATATTGAGAGTATTAATTATAACCTTTATTTAACCAGGAGAAATCTATTGAGATAAATAATCTCTTTTTAAAGGGTGACCTGGCCAAGACAGGCAGCAGCATCTAAAACACATAGTTACAGACAAGAATACAAGAGGAAAAAGTTAATGTAATTGAAATAAAGCAAAGCAATTCACATTACATCAATTTCACAAATGATTGAAAACACTGACATTTTAAAGAGTCTGCCTCCCTTTCTTTCATTTTGGATTTAAAAGCATTTACCAAGATTAATTCATAAAATCTCAACTCAGTCTGCAGCGCATTTCATCCAGAGGGGGCAAAATACACAAAAAGCCTTTTTCCTTGTTCAGTGTGCGCATTAGTGACAGAAAGAAAATTATGTCCTGAGAACATAAGAATCAATGAATGTAAGGTAGCACACCAAGCATTGCCTTATAAATACCAATGACTACAAGTCGCCAGAGCAGGCCATCCTACCCGAGAGTACAACTCGCAGTGGTGAGTGTGAATTTTACATGATACAGATTAACTGTCAATTTAAGATTTTAGATTAATAATGTTCTCAGATTTATCTTGTGACTGTGTGCAGGGGGGCTCAACCCACAAGTTTAAAACCACATGAACAAAACTACTGAACTGTAGGACATATAAAGTGCATTGTTGCATCATTTAATTCATTTATCAATTTAATAATGGAACAATATGTTAGTCATAGCCAGTGGCCAAGTCCATTAATGACTTTTACTTTTTAAACACTAAGTACATTTTGTTGATAATACTTATCTACGTTTACTTTTCTGCAGTTTATGACCTTAATTTTCCCATGAGCATGATTAACACATCAACATAAATCCTGTATGTAATTTCAACAATGATGGTAAGTTATTGTTTTAATAATGTCAACGTGGTTGATCTAAAGTCACTGCATGACCTTACAAACCAACTTTGCTGTGCTTTTACCTCATTGACTGCTGTGCAGCCAAATGCATCAAATGTTGTTTTCATTGTCGTAGAGACAACCTTATAAATCACCTGATACCCCAAACACTCATCTGAGGAGTGTTAGTGACCTTTCAGATTGACAAAAAGCCCTGCAGCCCTGCTGCAGCCTCCTTCAGCAGCCGAATACTCTTGACTTGTTTTGATCTTTTGTATTATTTTTTTTAGAACCAATTACTCTTGAGTTTTAAGTCTTTGTAAAAAAGTGATAAATTGATTAAACACACTGTCATTTTCTACCAAAGGAGTCTTGTCATAGTACACACACAGGCATGGGCTCAAATCTAATCTAGCAGTTGGGGGGGACAATAAACATAAAATTTCTAAAGAGCAATTTTTGAAGGGGACACAAATGATACAGCCACAATCGTACTTGTAGAGGATGTGTGTACAGAGGAAAGCCTTAATACTAGCATTAGTGTGGAAACTGTACCATTGGCCTTCTTTTCAGTGTTTCTCTTGATAATGACTTATTTTGAAAAAGTGTCCACATATAAAAGAAATACAATGCTATTGTACACTTGTTAAATTAGCTGATCATAATGTAAATTAATGAGCCACTGATGAAGCTCATCTGCTCACGCTGACAGCCACACCTCCAAAAATATTAACTAAACTCAACACACTTAACTGAGACCCTACCCCTGACTGTCCCTGGTCTCCCTGTTCTTCAGTTCTCTCTGTCTCCTTTGCCTGTGACATTGTGACGTGATTTTCATAAGAACCCATTCTTATAAAACTTTTACCACTTGAGAGGACTTATTTCGCATCTATATTTTGCCGTACTTACTTGATGTTTTGGTGAACTGAAAAAGGATTTCATGTCTGTTTTCTCTGTAATTTAATCTGCACAACAATAACACAAATATTTAACGTCAGATGTCTAAATATGAGTTAGGTTCATAGGTTCACCACATGGTAATATTTTATCCTCCAGATACATATTAGGTTTTGTCTGGGACAGAGGATATCCATTTAACTGCAGCAAACCCAGCCACTTAACATCACATTAAGCATAATATTTTACATACTTTTTGTGTGCCTCCATGGAGGAAAACATAAATTGGTGCCTATGTTTGGTCTCCCAATTGGAACGGTCCAGACAATGGGAGAAACTGGTGACCATGAGCCTCCATGAACTTATCACTTTTATGCTTGATAAGGATCTATTGGAGATCTACCCCAACTTTTGGACTGCTCTCAGGATTGTACTTACTCTGTCAGTCACTGTGGCTCAAGCAGAGAGGAGCTTTTCAAAAGTAAGGTTGATCAAGTCATTCCTGAGGTCACTGACCTTTTCATCAGTATCAATCACTCGGTAGAGCAGCAGATTTCATACGATAACATCATTGATGATTTTGGATCAAGGAAGGCCAGAAACGTCAGGTTTTAGGTTTAGTTTGTGTTTTCTTTTCTTGCAATAGTGTAATAATTAGATTCTCTTTAGTGTGTTTTCACATTTTTATGATGAAGGATTTGTGCCATTTAGAATATTTATTTTATTTAATGTGCATGTTAATCTTAGTATTTTATATTATTGTTGCTCTCTGCTCTTGTTAAATTTTTTTATATATATGATTGTTTATATTTTTGGCACATGTATATATTGCATATATATGTTATCATAATTAAAATAAAATTAAGTGAAAGAGAAAATTCTATTTCTCAATTGCACAAATCCTTCATCAGAACATTTGAAAAACACACTTAAGAGAATCCAGTTATTAACCAGTTACTAACTATTACAACAGGAAACACAGTTTTTAAGGTGCACAATCTCCACCTCCAACATTTTCAGAAGACAATGAACACAATTCTACACAAAATATGACAAATAAATTATCAGAACTTAAATTAAATATAGGCTACACTAAAAATTCTGCAATTATGTGTGTGTGTTTTGTTCTTTTTAGCTTGAATGTATAACCACCACTGTTTACACTCTACTCTTCTTTCTCTACACTAGTCTTTTAATAAAGCCTTTTTTTAAAGATTATTTAATGAGAACAAATGCAAACTGGAATATGTGTACACCACAATGTAAGGTTCACATTTGAACCTTTTCTTTACTTATTATACTGTTACCCATCCCTCCAACATCTTACCCCTGACCCAACCCCCCTGGTCGATAATACACAGTGTTCAGACTCTTACAAAAGTAGGCCTATATAAATAATCAACATAAGAGAAAAAGCAAGCAGAACTAATAAAAAAAAACAAATTGGTAAGTATGCAGTTGCCAGTACAGAGGAAGAAAGAAGGTTTGACTAATAAACATTTCATTTTTACCCTGTGGCAGTATTTTGGATTTAGCTGGGCCCATGTGGAAAGTATGTAACTTATACATTGAAAGCAGCACTGACAATAAAACCTCCAAAAAATATAAATAGGCATCTGCATATGCTTAAATGAGCTCGTGGAAATGAAAAGATATATAGGCCTATCTATCTATTAATGTATGTAATGTACTTCGAGGTGGAGATTTTCAACCCTAATTTAATAGACGCCACCCGATACAAATCATCATGATACTTTGTCACGATACGATATTATTGCGATTTTAAACATATTCTCTGATATATTGCACTTTATAACCCTTTTTCCAACTCCTAAGTTTTCCCAATTTCAAATGTTGTCCCCAAAAGGAAACTTTGTCAACATCTGTTTTATCTAAAAAGATACATTTCTGTGTTTGTTCATCAATTCAATTTAATTGCTGCAAAATGGGATTGTAAAGCAGACAAACTGACGAACACATATATAATAAAAGATTGATTCTTGGCGTGTATTGATACAGTATTGCCACTGAAAATATTGCGATACTATGCTGTATTTTCCCCCCACCCTTACAATTTAATGCTGGATAGTTTAATGCATCATATTTTAACTGTGGGATATTATGAATAGAATCTGTACAAGTACACAGTAAGTCAGTAGTAGTGGCCTACAGTTGCATATTAAGTGCATTGGGGGCCTTCTGTAAGTTATTTCAGAGTACGGAGTCGTTCTGGAGAAAGCTGCAAGAAGCAATACAGGAAGAATGTTTTGAACGTGCACAACAATAAGCTTTTAAAGCAGCCATTATTATGTTATTATGCTACACAAACAATTAAAGCGTGGCACAAGAACAAAGCACATGTGTTTTGGACTAACAGAATGTGAAACATATTTACCACAAAGATACCTATTTGAATCATCAGACAGTCATAATGTAAAGCCTCAGAAATGTTAGTCATTCAACACAAAATGACGTAGAAACATGCAGTGACACTCAGCTGTGTACCTGAGACATGAACAATGATAGGTTTGAACAGCCCATCACACAGAAATGGTGTCAGACATAAACCATCTGAGCTCTGCTGGACAGCCGCTGATTACTGTTGCAGAGTAAACATTTGTTAGGCCTCTCTGTACAAGCAGAGATAGGCTCCGGCGCAATTGACAGGGTCCCCTAAATTGTGTTCATGACGCCTGATCCATCGTGTCAAAACCATTAAGAAGGAGACTGGGGGTGATGATAATGTATTGATCAGGTTGTGATGGATGACCACTGAAGATATATAAGTGAAGTTCTTTGCCGAGCGGAGTTATAGTCCAGATCTTTCCATCCAAATAGAGAGGCATCATGCTTTCTATAGCACTGTTTTACCTTGTAGCTGTGATTTGTTCTGCAAGACGGACACATGCTCTACCTCTGTACCCTGATACCAACCTGGAGCCACAGGCAGGTAGGACTCACTTGTTTGCTTTAATTTTACGGAAAAAGTTGGACAGCTTTAGGTCAATTTGGCTTTCAAATGTGACCTTTTGTCTTTAGCAACACTGTTTACTCTGCTCTTCTGTTTTACTGCATTTGTGTGAGAACTTAGCTAAGTTGGTGTACACCTTAATGACGTAAAAGTGTATTCAAAAACATACAGAAACTAAACTAAACTGTTCATTTTATTCCTAAACGTCCCTAGATATGAATACATTTCTATCTTAGTAAACTTTACTAAAATATTTAAATATCTTTTTTCCATTTTTGCTCTTCAAGATGTGGTTAAAAGAAAATCCCAAAATACAATGTTATTCTGTTTAACTCAGGAATATAATTATCCCAATGACAGGATGATGAGAGGACGTTTTATCTCAACAGATTTCATTCAGAAATTAGTGTCAGAGGTGGAGGATGGACCTAACACTTCTGAGGGAGAGCAGAGAGAGGGGAATAACCTGTATCCTCTATTGATGCAGCACAATGGAGGGAGAGAGTCCTGGAATAAAGGTAAACATAATACTAATATCATGCAAATAAATCAGTCACATATGGTCAACATAATGATTTTTTGACTTTCTACCTTTGTTTTTAAGGGGCTAAAGATTCAGCACAACAAGATAAATTTGCTAACATGGTAAGGTAAACGTCCTCAATCTGTAAGAAAGTAATAATATGGCCTTAAATACTGTCTACCAATTCAAATAAGTTAAAGGTGAAATGGCACAGAAAGACCAAGTAATGCAGAATTAGATGTTAGTAGGTTTCGGTATGGGTGCAGGTGTAGATTTAAAGGAAGTCACAGAGCGAGGGGGTGGGGGGGGGGATTTGTGCAGAGTTTTGTTGCAGGATCTGAGATTGAGTGCAGATACATATGGGCACAAAAGTTTAAATGTATGCTGGAATCAGACCACAGAGTGCTTTATAAGTTTTGCCCTAAAATCAATTCTGAAATCAATTTAATGTCAATGCCAATTAAAATGGGGGTTATATTTTCAGTTATAGCTCTGGCTGTAGTGTAGCACAGATACAACAGTTCATCCGCATCATGTTATTTCTTTCTTGTTTTGAGGTCGAGGATCTCAGAGAAGTCGTCTTCAAGCTGGCAGCGGCTGACAAGCTTCGCTCTCAGGGTTTTCTTAGATCAGAGCAGAACTTGCCAAAGACAAACAAAAGAGGTGAGTGACTCTTGTTTTTTCTATCAAGCACACACCATGCCACACCTGCTCTTTACACACGGACATGATATTATAATGCTATTATCTTATAAGAAGGATGTTTAACTAAGGCTAGTGCCGTTTAAAGTAGCACAGATCACTTATTCCTAAACATCACCGTAACAACAACCGTACAAGTCCAAGTAGTCTGAAACTATTATATTTTCCTAGGTAGACAAGTACTAACCCCACTAAAATAAAAGTAAGCAGTACTTTATTTTAAGTGCTCATGACATAAAGGCATATTTTTCCTTATGTTGAAAAGGCTGGTTATAAACACATTAATAAAGGTTTGTATCTGCTTATATCACAGTGTCTTATAAAGCGTTAAAAACTACTTGTTCATACATTACTTCTAATCCTAACAATGGGGGCATAAAGTGTTACCATATATAGTTCAGCACAAATAAAGTACAAGCACATTAAAATGTTTTTATGAGGAGTAAATAAATAATAATGTAATCATGTACTTGTACTGTCAGTTGAAGTCTATTATATTTGTAAATCCCAAAATTACAATTCTGTACAGCATATAACACTGACCTCTAGCTCACCCAGTAAGAGCGTTCGTCCCATGTAGGCTGAGTCCTGCAGCGGCCTGGGTTTGAATCCAACCTGCAGTCCTTTGCTGCGTGTCATCCCTCATCTCTCTCCCCCTTTTGTGTCTATCCGCTATCACTAACAAATGGAAAACCCCACAAAAAATAATCTTATAAAATAAAGATGGAAAATAAAACACACTTGATGATAGAAAAAATAACATGAAAGTTAAATACATAGAATGCATAACATAAGATCCAAAGTTAAACCCACTTAATAATAATAATAAAAATAACACTAATACATAATAATAAAATCAGTGCCTATTTTTTTTACATCACTGGCAGAGGAAAACTATACTAGGAAGTATTTTGTGCACACTCTTCCATTGGCAAGTCTCTAAGGTTATACATAAATTACCAGAAAATGACCAGTAGTTAAATGGCAATATAGAGAAACAGCTTGACAATATTTGGTCAATATTAAAATAAATAAGTGAAACAAGTTAAAGTCTTTGGAATGAAGAATGTGGATTATGTCAAATTTGACTTCAGCTTTGTACCTAACTTTTGAATTCTCTGATTCCCCGACAGCATGTTTCTGGAAATACTGTGTCACCAACTAGAGCCCAGTAGCTGCAGGACGTTTGGTGTGACTTCGGCACAGCCTGGGTGGCCACGCCTTCATCATTTTTATTTTCATTTTCATTTTGCACCAACCAGTAGTCTATATTCACCTTCTATACCAGAGCAACAGAAACTATATTTTTGAATCTGTAAATTGTTTTGTTTTTGTGTCTGAAAATAAACTTGAATATCAGGAATGCCATTTATGTGACCTGCTTTTGGTTGTGATATATCAAGGTAAATATCTTTAATAATATATAAAGAAGGGAGCATTATTTCACTAGTCAGCACACAACAATCAAGATTATGACAATTGAATTTGATAATTGTTTTTATTAGTGCGATAGTGAGAGGATTGAATCATCAGCATGGAAAAATATCTATTTACACTATAAACAGAAACATCAACAGTCAATTGCACATTTGTTCTTTTCAACGTGGCATAAAGATACCATCTGTCTAAGTGACTATGAATAAACAGTAAATACATACAACCAATAAAACATTTTTGCTTCAGCATGTCCCAAAGTCTTACTGCAACAGGTGAAGGTTTTTTAAAGTGGAATAGTGTTTGATTCATGGCCACAGTTTATTCTGGCAGGTTGTAGCGACCTCTACAGATCACCATCCCCAAATGCATGCTTACGCTGAGTAAAAAACGGGACAGAGCATTACGGTTTTAATTCCTCTTGTTGACTACATTGAAGTAAGTCTTCTCGATTTCAATGTCAGCTGGACACGTCTGTTTGAACTCCTCTCTCTCGTAGGCATTTTGAAGGTATCTCCACACGCCTGTGAACTCTGCAGGGATGTCAAAGTTGCAGTACTTCTTGGCAGCAACCTGAAATAAATCAGAAGGAAGATTTAAATTACAGGTGCATAGAGATCACAGGTGACAGAAGTAATCAGATCTTTTACTTAAGTAAAAGTACAAATACAACAATGTGAAAATACTCTATGCTATACTGTTTAATGTTTTTTCCAACAATGTATCATATTTTATGCTAAAATCATATTCTGTGAAGTCTATAACTGTCATATAAATGTAGTAGATAAAAAAAATACAATATTATTTTTTTCAACGCAGGGGAGTAAACGTATAAAGTAGTATACAACAATGAAGGTAACCTGTAAAAATACTACTGAAAATAAAAGTATGTAAGTATTATCAGCACAATTAACATAAAGTATAGAAAGTAAAAGAATTCATTATGCAGAAAATTGGCCCTTGTAGCTGATGTATTATTATAAAATACATTAGTACATTGTTTTAAAGCAGTCCAAGACACATTTCTTATTTTTTCATGTAAACCCTAGACTCAGAGTGACTCATGTATGAGGCTGAATATGTGTAAAGTACAAAGCATGTCTGTTCCCTGTACTATTCAAACTTTAGGGACAACATGTCTCTGTGATATGATAATGCTTGACCCTGAAGTCTGAATAGTACAGAGTACAGTGGCTGTTACCATGTTCTTAATGCTGATGCGTCAATGTGTAAGCAACATTTTACTGTTGTAGCTGCTGGAGGTAGTTTTAACAACTTTATACACAGTTCTGTAGTTTAGTCCAGTTGTTTCCAACCTAGGGGTCGGGCCCCTTCAACTGGTCACAAGATACATTTGAGGGGTTGTGAGATGATAAATGAGAGATAAATAAAGAGAAAATAAAGTTCTGACACACACTTTTCTACTTTATCTTATTTCTTGCTCTTCTTTGGTGAAATGTTGTAGAATTGCATCCCTTTGGGCCTTGAACAGTTATTTAAATGAAACTATTTCAGATTAGAGGAAAAATCCCTCTGTGGTGGAACGATTTATCAACTCCTAGACATCTGAAATGTTACAAGTTGCCCAGACGCTCTTTTTTTTTTAAGGAGTAACAAGCCAAAACAGTTGAAAACCACTGGTTTAATATTTAACAATGCATTGGAATTTATAAATGTATCATATCTTTTTATGTAAAATCTGATCCTGAAAATAACATGTAACCATATAGCGGTCAAATAAATTAGTAGTGGAATAAAAAGGACAACATTTCCCTCTGAAATATAATGAAATAGAAGTTTAAAGTAGCTTAAAATGCAAATACACAAGAAAGTCAAGTAAGACACCTAAACAAAAAAAAAAAACTAAACTATTCCAGATATTACTTCAAAGTGAAAACACAACTGATGCTCTGTCTCACCCTAATAACGTGCAGTTTGGGCAGCAGGTTGCAGTCCGCCAAGGTGAGGCGGTCCCCGTCCAGAAACTTCCTCTTGGAGATGGTGATGGTTTCTCTGGAGTTGTGGTCGATCTCCTCAGGGACAGGCGAGATCAGGTAGTTGTCCAAGCGCTTAAATTCCCGCAGCAGATTTTTCTCATGAACTGGCGGGTCAAAAACACAGAGATATGTTGTGTTGTTTTTGTGTGGTGTAAATACCTACAGGTAAACTGTAAGGTAAATTAAATACCTAGTAAGTACATTTACTAAAGTATTTTCAATTTTAAAGTACTTTTGAGCTACGTTATGTGAGCGCTTCCATTTGATGCAACTTTATACATTTACTCGACTACATTTAACATCTGTTGTTACTTGTTACTTTGTAAATTAACTTACTGTATACACGTTATGATTAGTTTATAAAATACAATGTATTATAATGGGTTAATCCCATCAAACTGAATATAAGTAAAAATCTGCTTCTGAAGCATAATATCTCACCATTCATATAGGTGGGAACAAGTGAGAAAACATTATGAGCTGTTCTATGTTTAAATCATTACAACAGCATCCAACTTACAGGCGTTATTGGGACTGTTCTTGATGAAAGCAGAGAACTTTGCAAAAATGTCAGCACCCACGTCAAAGGACTCTTTGTTTAGCGGGCTGAGATGAGGATACCTGCAGGAGTGAGAGAAGAAAGGAGAAGCCTGGGAGTAAACTTGTTTTTTTGAGAATAAGCCATCATCAAAATCACACCTTATTAATATCTATGTAATGGTTAAGCGCAACAATACCTGGGAGGAGCCAATGTTTGTTCAAGAAACTCCTCGATTTTGATGAAGTCTGTTTTGAGGGTGCCGTTGTAGAGAAGGAAAGGAGGGTTGGTCCCGGGGGCCAGGTCTTTGAGCTCAGCTGGCTTCCTGGAGAAAGAGGAAGGAGGGCAAGGAGGGTAAAAGGTATAGGTGTAGTCATTCAGTTCATTCAATCAGACTGTTATCAAGCACGTCAAAACGTAGAGCGTGTTGGTTATCGAGGCTGCCAGAACCAAATGTGGCTCTGTGAATTAATGATTTTAACATTGGCTGTTGGTTTAGTTAAAAAAAAAACGCACTGGGAGTGGTTGGTTGTTTAAAAGGCCTGTGTGTGTGTGTGTGTGTGTGTGTGTGTGTGTGTGTGTGTGTGTGTGTGTGTGTGTTCTGAATCATTCAATTGTCAGCATCTGTTCAAAATTTCCTGGTCTTATTTGCTCAAAGGTAATGACCCATTCACAGAATAAAGCCTCAATTAAAGAAGGGGTTTGTTTGACAGTGACAGAGAGCTCTTTGTACACTTTGGTGTTGCGAGCTCCTCCCTCTAACCTTGGTCAAACAGGGGGAGCAACACACCTATTCATGAGTGAGAAATGGTTTAGATTGCTCTTAAGTTCCCTTGCTTGCTTAATAGACTTCTATGTGAAAGTACCCATGACCAGATAGATGCTCAGGAAATGAGGAGGGATGCATACTTCCTCATGTCGACCGTGGTCACTGTAAACTTGACTCCTTTCAGCCACAAAACCATGAAGAGCCGCTGACAGAAGGGACAGTTCCCCACGTTCTCACCATCGTGTCCAGCCTGAAAAACACAAAAAGTAATGTTTAGCTTTTTGACCACATGAGCCACAAATGTTGTTTTGCCAGTGAAGCAATCACAATATCTCTTTTCTCGTCTGCCTGTAAACGAGTGATTTTGTAAGTGAAAGGCGAGTCTGGACAGTTTCCTCATGGATGGAAAAGCAGGCATTGTGTTGGAATGGAAAACAACAGACACTAACATTTGATCTCCTCCCTCATTGTCCCTCTCGATGTCAAAGGGAATAGTTTGACATTTTGGGAAATTATTTTCTTTCTTGATGAAAGTTAAATGAGAAGTTTGATACCACGGTCATGACTGTACGGTAAATATGAGTAAAGCTAGCAGCCTGTTAGCTTAGCTTATTATAAAGCCTAAAAACAGGGTGAACAACTAGCCTGGCTATGTTCAAAGGTAAGAAAATCTGCCAACGAACACATCTAAAGCTCACTACATAACAAATTAAAACAAAACAAATTAGAGGGTACATGATTCAGTCTTTTACAGGGTTCCCACTCCAAACTGTTAAAATACGGATGTTTGGACAGTGGCTGGCAACGTCAGGTCGACGCAATAAGCACCATTCAGCGTGTTGAACGCACCAGGGAGATTAGTAAGAGCAACTACGGCAGCAAGTAGTATGAATTCTCCTAACCCTCCTGTTCTTCTTTCACTAAACCCAACCTTCTGTTCTGCTTTTCTTTTTTGTGGTAAAATGTCTTTTTTTATTTCTTATATTTTGAAATGATCAACAGCCACAAACAATTACATACAATAGGCCTACAGTGAGACATTGGAACGCGTCCATTCTGCGTTTCCTAAACACAACCATCCCGTCCTTCCCACGTGTCATGGAAACGTAATCCTACCCACAACCTTTTCCTTAACCTAACTGTGTTAAAACTGACAGCAATAGTCCCGACCAAGCGTGTTTAATAAAAGCGCGTTTAGATATGACGCTAAAGGAGACTTTTAGCGTCAATAACAACCTGACCAAGCGTTTGTATTTTACTCAATTAGAGTGAGAATCTGTTGGTTTATGTGCTGGACTTTTTCCAAATAAATCTTCACATTACCCAACATAAAACCACAAATGTCATTTTTACACTTACTCTGTGGTACAGATTAAACAAGAGATATAACGTATAAATTAGTGAATTTTAAAGGTGGTGGTCGGCAATTTTAAAAAAATCTTTAACCTTCCAGTCTTTATGCTAAGTTAAGCATCTGCTGGCTTGATAGCTTTGGACCCACACAGGGCCGTGTTCCATCCTCATATCTAAACCACAGAATGTAAAAGTTGCGGTTTTAAACATGTTAATGTTGTGAAATGGTCGCAGTTTGGTTACATTTAGGCACAAAAACTATCCAGTTACATCAAGAAAAATATCGTAGTTTGAGTTAAAATCATGTACATTTGTTAGTTTACTTCACTTCCTGTTACACACATGTTGCAGAACGTGACGTACGGTAGTTCTGTTTTTTTCTGTGAAGTACTTTCATTTCCAAGTTTGTTTGACACATGGACCACCCCGACCTGCCTCCTCCTTACACTTGTAATTGTTGCTGTAACAAACAACTTATGGGAGAGGAAAGTATCTGTTTTATGTATCAGAAAACAAGTCTTGTATGATAATGGTTGGCTATTAGGCAACAACATAAGGTGAGAAATGAGAACAATTAATATTTATTCATACAGCTTCTTTAGGACTATACATCTGAATGTGTGCGTGAGTAAAGTGGGTGTGCCTAGTTCAGGCTGGGGGCCACTCACCCTGCATGCTCTCAGCTCTGTCTGGGTGTGTAATGATAAGGTGGACTGTCTGTCAGAGTTCTCTGATAAAAAATGTGCTATGACCCTCAGCAGGGATACAAACACTTCAGCATCCGTAGCACACAGTATCTGTAGATAGAGTTGTCCTCTGATTGTTTATACATGAACACACGCCCTTTAATTATGCTGATAAGTGGGCAGCAAATCCTTTATCTTTTCCTCTAAAAGAAAGGATGTAAAACAGGAAAACTAGGACACATTTCATGTAGAATTGAATAGTAAGTTATATAAACAGTGAATTCAGGTGTAATTGACTTTCCCACCCATATTGCAGCCAACTTCTTCCTACAAGTAATTAGTGAAATTGAAAAGAAATGACTCACCTTAATGAACAACTCAATGCTTGGCTCCTTGTCAGAGTTCTGCCGAGTGCCATGTTGTCCCAACAAAAGTTAAATAAGTTTAATTCACTTTCCTTTAATTTTAAACCTTGCTCCAGTCAAAGCTTCTCCTGAAGTTTTTGCACCCCAGAAATCAACCCACAGAGTTGGAGAGAAAGAAATCAGATAACAGGGCCTTTGGACAAATGCTGCTCTGGTTTCAAGTGTCTCTGTGGTCGTGGTTGTCAGGAGAAAGTGTAACACCTCCTGGCTGGTTAGGTTTTGTCTGAGGGCTCCTTGGAGGCTATCGCTCTGAACATACTTCACAAGTCAGGGGAGAGGGAGGATCCAGAGAAATGGGCGGGGTACTCACTCTTATATACCCAAAGCCAGCTTAAAATAGTTTCCTCTGCTCATTGCAATACACAGGAACTGATAACAGCATATGACTCAAAAGACACACATTCAGACAATTCATTTGGGCCACTCACATTCCAACACGGTTAGATATGGAGGGTATAATAGATTATGAGCACTTTTCATATCACAAGACTTTACTTGACACAAATCACTCATTGTTGAGGCAGAGACACCTAATCTAATTTTGAGGCAGAAAGTTGTTTTGGCAACACAGGAATGTAAGAAATACCTGAACAAACACTTTAAAAGTGTGTGTTTGTAATTTTGATTAAGATTTATGGGTATATTTTGCTGCAATAATAAAGTAAAAATGAAAAAATATGTCTTTGCTTCAGTGCTTTTTTGACATACAAAAATCCACCTAATGCTCTCTTAAAATATAATTCATAGCTGAATAAAGAAAGGCAGAATAGAGTCGGTGGGATAAAGTAATTAAGTACATTTACTCAAATACAATGTTTAATGTACTGTGAGTCTGCCACATGATAGAAGGAAATATATTTTGTTCCATTAAATTTATTTGACAACTATAGATAGTAGTTACTTTAATAGATTTTAAATATTAAGTCATTTTTATTTCATCTGTATATACAAATTATCCTTGTATGTGTTATAATTTGTTCTGCTTTAATATACCAAGCACAACTAGAATCTTACCATCAGTTCACTGGTGTGCTACTTAATACAACAGCTATTTATTGTATTTTCTACCTGTTTGGTTGTTTTTCATACTTGTTGGTTTATTTTTACCATCAAAGCAATTTTGTTGCTGCATGCGGAGACAATGACAATGTATTATAAGCTTCATCTCGACCAGTTACAACAATAGAATGCTGGTTGAAGGTTAATGCATACGTATTAATAATCCAATAACAGAAAAAATAAGAATTAACTAATTCTGCATAGTGATTACGTTTATGTGTCATCCTTTGGGTACATATTACTGATATTATGTATATATTTACAGACTACTACTTGTAATGGAGTAGTTTACACTGTATACAATATCACATTGTATTACTTCTTTCAGTTAAAAAAGATTTGAATATTGCTACCACTGCTTTTTGCTAATAGTATAATGCTATTTAGTCTATTGGTCAAGGTGGGTTTTGGCACCATTCTTTTCAAACAATGACGGGATATTTATTTCAGGGGTTTTGAGTAATGTATTACAGTGACGGGAATCCCCTCAGTGTTTTGGGCATAAAAACAAAAAAGATTCATGTTACTTTTTATTGCTGACTTGTTGTACGTGAGTAGTTGAGGCGTGAAGAAAGCATTGTGCTTTACAGCTGAATACAAGTATTGTTCTAAGTAATAATAAGTAATGAATAATAATAAAAACTAATGAATATGGCAGTTAACTTGGGAGTTTGGGAGTGAAAGCTCAGCTCAGTATCTGTGCTTCTTGTAATGTTTGCAATTACAGTAAATAGGGGAAGGGAAATTTTTATGACAAAATCCCCACATCTTAACGTGGTTAAGACTTCCCTAAAAAATAAGACCAACATCATGAGCAGAGTTATGCAATGCAGCACAAGGAATTTAAAACAGAGGATACAAGGCTCTGTGCTCCACTTTGCTCTATGTGGCTCTGTGCCATGAAAAACAAACCCATCAAATTGAAATTCCAAACAAATCCTGGAAATTTGATGAATAACACTTAACCATCAGAGGGAATATAAAAATGGCAGAGAAAGAGAAAAAGCATCCTCCTTTTCAGGGCGGTTATGGCTTGAGATTTCCCAAATGTCTGAAAGCTAATCTCCATTTCCACACAGTGGTACCACCCATCCTTCAAGCAGACAGTTTAAAACAATAATTTGTCTCTTTAATGACAATTCCTGTGGGAGGTGAATGGAATTTTACTGGAGTATAAGGTGGGAGTGTTACTCTTACGTACGCACATGATTAAAACGTGGCCTAGCCTCCATTATAATCTCCACTCCACTGCTATGGAGGGAGTGTTTATTGGAGCTTGTGTGATAAATGTCTGAAGTGCCATTCAGATATTAATTTTAATTCACCATCACAAGCGACTGCAATTGCTGATAATGTCATCACTGGTGAATAATCTCACATGTATTATGTATCAGTGTTTGGTTGGTATGACAACAGTCGTCACACACAAGGGTTGTGTAAGAGAGGAATTTAAGGTTAAAATCACAGTGTTTATAGTAAACTGAAACCAACTGATTCAAGCAGAGAGGACATTGAACAAAGAGATTTCCTGAATATTTCTGGAAAAAAATTGTCAATGACCTTCTCAATTCCTCTTCAACAGAGGAGAGGGATACACATATCTCCACTGGACACACAGCAGCTGGAAGTGACCTCCTGGAAACAAGTGCTTTATCTCCATAAACAGGATGCCCACTGTTGACCAGCCAGTCCAAGAGAATGAGTCTTGATTTTGCGTGTGCACACACACACGCGCACACACACACATACACACACACACACACACACACATATACACACACACACACACACACACACACACACACACACACACACACACACACACACACACACACACACACACACACACACAGGGGAAATAACTACTCTGGCTCTCTTCAATTACAAACAAAACTACATTGGTGTGAATCGGACTTCATCAAATTTACAAGAATGTGGAAATCCCATGTGGTCCCCTGGTAATACTAGTCCCTCGCGTTGGGCTTGTTTCCCGTTGCTTCACATCTTTATGCAAAGCTATAGCCTTCTAACTGCAGCTCCTGTGCTCCATTTTTAACACGCAGACATGAACATCAAACAATCTAAAACATAGCCGATAAGTGCATTTCCCAAAATGTAAAACAATTTGTTTAAACCTTGTCCTTATAGTCAAGCCACAAGCTGCAACAACTAATCAAAAAAGAAGTCACCTCACAGTTTTTTTCCAGCATGTTGCTCTAGTATGTTGTTTCAGAGTTTAAATGTAAATGTAAATATAAATGGACTGTAGTTATATAGTGCTTTTCTAGTCTTCACGACTACTCAAAGATTACACAGATTAATTGCACATACACACACCAAGCTCAGCCAACGCAACACTGGACCTTAGACATCAACTGCAGTCAACTGTGATTTTTTTTATTGCTAAAGGGGGAGGCTGTTTCTTGTACACAATGCCATCATTGACCTACTGACCGCCCTCTCCCAGGCGGTTAATACCCCAACAACATTGGAACAAAACCCCAGGATCTATCATGCAGGAT
Organism: Percina caprodes; assembly: GCA_013375575.1. NCBI lineage: Eukaryota > Metazoa > Chordata > Actinopteri > Perciformes > Percidae > Percina > Percina caprodes. Next base: position 2,349,474 of record JABXJD010000003.1, on the reverse strand, counting down.
ATGCACAATGACAGTGCCATGGAGTTTCTGCTTGTTCTTATCTATTCTTTTGGCTCTGAAGATTCGCTCCGCACATTTGGCTCCTGATTTCTCTTGTAAGTGTTTTTATTGTCAATAATTGCTTATTCAGGAGAAAGTCAAAATGCTGACGGGTTGTTGTTTTTTTAGCTGTGAAGGGTTCCCATAGGGAGCTTCTGAGAGACATTAAGCATCCTGTAATTTTCTCTGCACATCCTGGTTTCTAAACAGCTGGTGCAACTCATGCTGAAAGAACAGAATGAGGCTAAACAGGTCCTAAACTTAGATCTTCACAGAATATGTATTTCCAAAGGATTAAATAAACTCCAGTTGAGTTGTTTTGACTCCTGGCCATAAAATATGTTGGATGACATTATGGTAACAATATGTTCAGGCAAAATCAAAGGTAGCATTCGTCTGAGACAAAACTATTTTAAACAATAGTAGTGCATCTCTCTATCTGACCTCAGCAGAGATTTCCATTTTTTGTGTGGCTGCAGACCATGCAGGGGCTAACAAGAGGTCATTGTGAGGGAGTGCCTGGTACTGCCCCCCCTCGTTCCTCCACCCCCCACACACACACACACACACACACACACACACAGTACAGGAAGCACACATGGGGGCGGGGGGGAGAGACTGTTGTCTTGTATGTTTGTATGTGTTCTGTTCATAGTTCAAACATCTTGGAGAGCTACACCCGGCGACTGGGACACCACCCAGTCGACAACCAGGGCCAAGGTGTGAAGATTAAAAAAGCATCTAGGTCACACTATGAAAAAGGCGTTTCTAAATTGAGTAATAAGAACAAAGTAATTTCTTTGATAAGCATGGAAACCAATTGTCTTGTTAGTGATAAAGCAAATCTGAAACTTCTTTCATTACTGACATAAGTCAGAGCTATAACCATTTAAATATTTAAATGGGATGGAATTGACATATTAAACTACTGTGTTTGAAAATAGAGATAACCTTTTCCAATATTTTTTTCCACCTGTATATGCTAACTAACTTAAATATGATCTCCCACAATCAGCAGATATATGAAGTGAAATAAGCATCACCTTGTGTTTTCTTAGTATTTCTTCACACCATCCTGAAAAACCACACAGCTCATGCTTGTGAAGGGGACACGCTCATCATCGAGTGTCCCTCGAGGACATCTGTGGCTGTACTTTCAGCTTTCTATGGACGACGTGTTCCCAATCAGTATCTATGTCCCTCTGCAAACACAAACACAAGTGTGGAGGAGGATAAAGAATGCACTTCCTCAGTTGCTATCGAGGTATATAAATTACTCTATTATAATAAAATTCTATTGTGACCAACACAGCAGATTACGATAGTCGACACACGTTTTACTATTCTTTTAGAAAGTGCAGTCAGAGTGTCAGGATCGGCGCTCCTGTACCATCCCTGTCTTCAGTCCAGTGTTTGGCCAGGACCCCTGTCCTCTCACCAGCAAGTACCTTCTAGTGGCCTACAAGTGCAGACCAGGTGTGTCATATGGTCCTATAACAATATGTGGACAATCATATAACCAGAACAGAAGCCTACAGGAGGTGGTCAGGGTACTTACATTAATAAATCAAGTATAAAGTAACAGTAAGTAAGTAAAAGTATAAAGCAACTAAGTTTGTGTGTACTGCATGTTTAGGCTCTGCAAACAATGTTTATTTTCCAGAAGATCCCATATAGGAAATATTAATTTGAGATCATTCAGGGCTTTTATCCATATTACACAGTCTTCATCATTAGGTGATCTGTTGTATGTTTGTATCTGAGGACATGCAAGCGCAGTAGCTGTTATAACTTAATTCTTAGCACTTTTAGGACCTTTTGACTTATAAGTTAAACATGACAACATAATTATATTCAGGAAAATAATGAAGTAAGTGTGATATGTTTAAAAGCCCTGAAAAAGGCTAAAAAGTTGGTGAGTGACTTCAGTGAAACAACCCCAACTCACGTGGCTGCCACTGGTTTCTGATCACTCTAGTAAAATATGAAAATCAACATGTAATAACTTGAAAACTTGAGTTAAGTGACCAAACACACATCATCTCTGTTTTTATTTAGTTTAGTTTATTTATTTTCATTTAATTGCATTTTCAGTATCTAAATGTGATATATGCAGTAGTAGAAGAAGTAAGATCTTTCACTTAACTAAAAGTAGAAATAACACAGTATAAAATACTCCATGGGCAAAATAGTAATTTCTGTGTACCCATATCTGTTTTTCAGAGCACCACCGCACAAGGCTGGTGTGTGAAAATGAGCGTCTGAGGCTCATGTGTAAAAACGAGACTGTCCTTGCAATCTACTCGGCCACGTTTGGACACCTGCTGCATGGCAGTCCTTACTGTCCACAGGAACCTGGATCACACATTGACATGGGTCGGTAACAGGGCGCTTAAGTGTCATCCAGTGGCAAAATAATGGAAAAAATATTAGTTCTATAGCCACCTGGGCTGTTGTCTACGACAGCAAACTACACGATATATGGTCATATATCACCAGATCCTAGGTCTTTTCAGAAGCTTTGTGAACCAGCCTGTCTGCTGTGTCTTTTTTAGAACCTTTGTACAATAAATTAATATGGATAAATTAATAACTAAATTGTTATTTATTAATTTTTCAACATAAAAATTGATAATTATGTTGTCGACAGCCCCAGAATATGTGGAGTGAGTGTGTCGACCAATCAGAGGCTGTCTTCCTGACTAGATCTCCAAAGGCACCAGCAGCAATCAGTCTATGGATGTGACCCAGGCGGGATCTCACTTCCTTTAAATTGCATCCTCGGCTCCTCCACTTGCTTCCCTCCCTTGCGTTTAGTCCGTCTTACCAAGGAAGCATCGGAGAGATGGAAGAAATCATGGGAGGAGATAGTAAACGAGGAAATGTGTTTTTAGATGGAAGCTGAAGCATCACGTGAATTTGTCAGCTGTATGGGCAGAATTAGCAACGGCTTTCATCTGCACAGCTTCAGGGAAGGCTGCTATCCTGATCCTCGCTCATAACTCCTTGGAGATAGAATAGAGGAGGAATAAGACTTTGAGTCAATACATGCATTATTATAAAGGAGACCAGATGGGCAAATGGCTTAGACCCGAGAGGGATAGACACAGTGGAGAATAATTAGTGTGCTATTAATTTATTAGTATGCATTAGAGCTGAGATTTGAAACCAGAGCCTAATGTTACAACAAGAAACAATCTTTTCATAATGAACGCATTACAGTTATTTATTTTACTAAACTTAATTTATTCCAGAGTGTTTGTCACCTTCGGCTCTGAGGAAGGTGTCACGCAGGTGTCACAGCAGAGCCAACTGCTCAGTAGTGGCTGATACTTTAACCTTCGGGGACCCCTGCTTCCCAGGCACCAGGAAACACCTGCGCGTGTCCTTTACTTGTGGTAAGTGACAATCCGGATGTTACTGCTTGTGACCTATTTTGCTGCATCTTATAAAAATCTTCAATTTTATATTTAGTGCCCCGGTATCTTCTGGAAGATGTGGGTCGAGGGTCAATGGATCCTTTCATGATCTCAGACTACACACACGGTGAGAATAAGACTGAAAAATTTACAGGTTTTGTTGCATAAAGCAGACTTAAAATGGTGTTTGAGCCCAGGCCCCTCTCACCTGCAGGTGGATGGTACACTGGCCCCACCTACAGGCCTCAAAACGTGCTATTAACCAACTCTCTGGAGATCATTGAAAAAATTCTGGGTATGTGCACTGATGCCTGTCGACCCCAGGCTATAGTGTTACATGTACATTTATGATCATTGTTGTAGATCATTTTTAAAAGAGACATAGCATGTTTCCGTTTTAAAAAATTAGACACAAACACAGTGGAAGAATTGGCTCTCCAAACGGCTCAGTTGAAAAACACCAGTATTTTTAAGGAATCATTTTACTGCAGAAGGACAGAATGATATACAGGGCGGAGAAGTATTCATTTGCAGTTTTATGCCATGTTTTGAATTTAGATTGATTCATGATCATCACATGCCTCAATCTCTTCTAGGTCTCCCAGAGCGAGTGGCCCTGTACTTTGTCTCTGGCATCTGTGCTGGTCTGGTTTTCCTGCTCTGCCTGTTTGGTATACGCTCCACTATAATAAGAGATGTTAAAGATCTGGTTTCCGACCTGAAGGATGAGCTGAAAGCTTCTCGCAGACAGCGCAAGGAGCTCATGGAGGACCTCTTTGACGATGACATCTCAGACACATCATCCTTCCGTCGCCTCACACAATCATACCGCACAACAGAAATTCTCAGTCCTTCCACTTTGACTGTGGAGATGGTTGATCGTGACGTGGCTCAGACGAGGGATCAGCCTAACGGAGACATTTGGCCACATCGAGACTCCAGCCCTTATGCCATTCATAAGATTAAAACCTTACATTAAACATTGAGATAAGTTACAAGTATTAGAGAAAACAACTGCTAAATCATCTTTGCATCTCTGCTAGGAAATTGAGGTTGTGGACTGAAATTACATGCAGATAAGTCTATTTATTTTACCTATGCATGTATTGTCATTAATGGCAAATTGACTCTAAACAATAAAGAGGGAAATACAGTAAGTCTTAATGTGCTAGATGTATTACAATCTTATTGACATTAACATAAAACGATTTGTTCTTTAAAGTAATTTTAAATGCAATGTAATTTATGAAATAACAGTGGGACCAAAGTTTCAGCGTCAGCTAATTTTCTGCCTACCTTTGTTTTGGTTATTTGATCTCATGTGAAAACGTCAAAACCAGAATATACTGTCCAAATAAAATCATTCTAAATAATAAAGCATGTTTTAATGGGTGTGAGAATTGTGGTCTGTTTACGGTGATGCCTCGGTTTAATATTTCATAAAGAGCACCTGAAAAGAACTAATGCACAGTTGCATACTGTACATAATCATTATATTTTATAACCTCTTGGTTTGTTTTCTGTGCAAAAGTCTTAATCCCAAATTTGTACCTAAGGCTATAGGAGTAGGCTAAATGTAGGCTACCAAGGTAATCCTTAACAAGACACCCAATGTGTTTAGCATGATACACGCTTAAGTGTGAATTTGAAATGAAAATAATTATGAATTTACCACATAATGTTACAAATTTTGTTTAATGGTTGGCTACTTGCCGACAGGGCTGAGAAGCTGCATTAATTTACTCACTCTGGTCCACACTCCGCGGCAGAAGGTGGCGTTATGTGCCTCATTCTTGTTGCCAATCGCCTCTAAAAATCAGGATGATGAAGCCGAATCCACCAATAATGTATGCTGCATTCATGTAATCTCGAAATAATCGGAAAATAAGGAATCGACTGGGAAAACTCACGCGAATTCCCCCATGGTAAGTTCCATGACGCACTACATCTATGGAATGAAGGAGAATATTTTGCAACACGACTATACCGTCATATTACGCAGTAAAACATGTTTGGTTCAAACGTTTTTTTATTAATTTTACATATTGCATACGCATTTTTGCTCACGTCACATGTATTTTGTATGGCTATTATCCGTTAGTAGTTGTCAATGTAGAGTTACCTAGATTAGTTTAAAAAATCAGCACAAGTCGGATAAAGCAATATGTTTTAGTGGTAATTAAGTAATGGTTTAAGTAATGTAACGTTACTGGTACAGCGAGTCTGAGGTGGGAGTGGGACAATCACTAATATAGCTAAAGCTTCAAACTGGAAATAAGTATTGTTTAAACGCTCTGAGAAATAAAAAACAACACATCAGTCAATGTTTTCATCATGGATGTAGAAGTTGTTCCCACATTTCGACACCAAAGTCGAAAGAACGACTTCCCAACTCGGGATTTGGGACCATACTAGGCTAGGAGCACGTGAATGCAGCATAAACAGGGAGACAGATGAAGTAGGTGGGAGTCTTCCAACCCAACATCTCGCTAACTGTCTGCTGTAGCCTTAGCTAACTAGCTTGCTTAAATCAGCCACAACCCACCGGCTATCAAGGCTGGTCAGCATTGTTTCCGGACACAGACAAGAAGCCGGAAACTTTAATGTTTTTGTAAGAATGGCGCACACTAACCGGAGTAGCGTAACTTTGATCGATCGACTCTGTTGAACATTTGTGCCCACGTCCAGCCACAACAACCGCAGCTGGCTAACAACAAGTTTAGCTGAAGTTAGCATTAGCGACCCACCGCTGAACAGCTGTAATCCCGGAAGGCCGTCGCACCGAGTGGGGATTTTAACTTTCTCTCTCCGTGTCCAGACTGAACCAACACAAAGTTGCTAGCCAATGATAAATTACTATTTATCATTTATCGGTAAGAATGGAGTCCTCGTTGGGCATATGCGACGAGGAGTGCTTGGCAATATCCTTTTTGAATTAAGTTAACGTTACAGTGTGTGTGTGTGTGTGTGTTTTCTCTCCAGTTTGCTTTAGCTTGTTGGCTAACGTTAGATTTAACGTCAGGTAACGTTAGCAATTCTGCTAAAAGGCCATCCACACCAAGAACGATAACGATGTGAGCATCCACACCGCTGAACGATAACGTTCAATAAACAGTGGCTTGGCGCACGCTACAGCTGATAATAATACACAAGGGCAGCAGACGTTGCAGCGTAAAAGATTGAAGGAATGTCTGGTGAATACGGGTACATTTTATAAACCAGGCGAGCCGGAGGGGCAGGTGTCAGATATGTACAGAGCACAAAGAAAACACCGACACAGCATGATAACATTCAAAACACAAGATTCACTCTGTGACATAAGAAATACTTTCAAATGACTAACTCTAAAAAAAATACACAGATACCTAAAGGATCGTAGTCCCTTCGAGTGGAAAAGTCACGTCACACCACTGACTCCTGTGTCGAACAGATCTCTCGGCAGTGTCATCTGCTGTGCCATGTTGTATGGCAGCCTTTTAATTGGCTGTCAGTGTTGTATAGTTCATCAAATTGCTCTGAAGTTATCCCACAGATTCGCCACTGTCGTTGTTATTGTAGTTGTGGTGTGGACTCCGCCATCCACTTGAGTACAAACGATTTTCGAAACAATATATTTACAGTTATTGTTCTTGGTGGCCTTTTATTGTAATAATTAGCTAGCGGGTTAACTTGTGAGTTTATTAACCTGGTTGTTTATAGCTACAGTTGACCAAAATAATTGAACATAATAATGTGAGCCATGATTTCTTTTAAGTTACATTGGCTGCTACTAACCACCTTGGCAACTCCATTTTCTTCTGTGCCTTGACATTTGTCACATTAATTTGCCTCTTAATGTTCAATAAGCATGTCTTCTTCTAACAGAGATCATCACCTCTTTAGTATCTTTGATCTAACCACACGCATACTTATTTACAAGCTTAACATGACAGTGAGGCCCTGTCTGTCTGCAGATAATTAAAATAACAACTTGTGATGGCCAAGCACCTTTCTCATACTCACTGAAAATAATTCCTTGATTGTGATGCTTACACTGTGAGAGTTCAGGAGCTGAGGGCTGGCCAGAAGGAGCCCAGACTACTGTCACTAATTGAGCGCAGTGGAGAGTTTATGTAAGTATTAGAGAACCCAATGACCGAAATCTATGTAAATGTGTCAAACAATAGTTAAACCTGGTGAGATGCCACAGATTTCGAAGCAGCTCTAAACACCTTGAGATTTTAGATCTTTGCCTGCTTGCCTTTGTTTCATTCTGATGAAAGCCAAGTTTTTGACATTTATTTCAGTGTTTGAAGGTAGATGCTTTTTGTTTTTCTTATGGGCAGGTCCCTTAATTTGGAAACTGTTTTTATGGTTTGTTATATGAAATGAATAGATGTTATAGTGAATGGCATTACATAGACATTATACTGTTGTGTGGCTGAAGGACTGCCCATGGAGCTGTCTTGGTTTGGTGCAGTGTTACATTAGCAGGACTTTAATCCGGGTCTCGGCAACTGCAGCATTTGTGTTGTGAAAGGATGTTGTGGGTGTGTTTGTAGCAGGTTGTGGCTACTAGCATGAGGGAGAAAGCAATTACGCATACCAGCAGTCAGCTCACCACCCATTATCCAGAATTCCTCCACTCCACGGTCCTTGACTGTAATGAGACTCACATGGGCACCCAAGCTCCGTCCTCAGCTAACTGTGTTAAAACAACACACACTAAACTGAAGAGTCATGTAGACAAGGTGCTGTCAGGGTTTCTGTTGGTACATGCCGGTGTTATACAAGGTGAACATAATAAACAAAGAAGCACATTACAATTGAACAACCCTTCTATAAATACTGAATGTGAATCTGACAATATTTTAGTTTAATTGAAACTGTCAACAGTGTTTTATCTCATCTTTGGGGCAATATTTTAATGTTAATTAAACATACATTGTAAACAAACATTTAATATAGCTTTTCCTGTCTTCTGTATTTATTGTTATGATCTGTAAGATTATTCTGTTTGCTACAATTATTATTTTATAAATCCTTGTCTCTGATGCATCAATACTGTTTTTAAAGCTATAACTCAGGGAAAAAAAAACAAAACAACTATACTTGACATGAGGCATTTGACAGAGGTTCAAAGAGTACAGATAATACAAACTAGAGTCTCAAATAAATATTGACTTAAAGCAACATGTGACAGTTTTATATTTAAACCACCATGGAGTTCACTACAACATTCATATTTAATTCAAAGCTACTGTATTTGAGGTAATTCTATTATTTCGTCCACGCTCTTGAGAAGGTCCATACTTTAGAGGGGGCTTTGAAGACTCAGGAAAACCGCGTGTCCCTCTGACACAGCAGGGCTGAGTCATGTTCCTCTCCTTACAGTAATCAGACTTATTGTGAAGGAGAGGGGAAGCGTGGGCAGTGCCCAGCATGCTGCTTTGACCTAGCTGTTAGTCAGCCATTGTTAGAGTGAAAAACGACCACGCCTACATTAACCCACATACAGATTTGAAGCTGCTTATATTGCTTATTTAATAACTCAAAGCTTAGCTCCTCTAAATGTGCGCCAGCTGCTAGGTTGCTAAACTGGAGTTTTGTCAACAAGACCTGACTGAAGCAGGACACTTTTTAGTTCATTGTTTGCTTATTTGACTAAAGCAACTGGCCTGCAAATTTGACTAAAAGAGACTTTTGCATGTGTGCATGTGCATTTCACATTTAAAAAAAATCTTAAATTCACATTTTAATCACTAATTATAATCTAATCCTTGTTGTACATTTACCCATATTGCATCACAAATGTTCAGTGCATGAAACAGTTTTAATTCCAAGAAAATGCAGCATAAAAGAGAATTTGCTGCAGACGTCTATATATGCTTTATTTTAGAGTGTTTTATTGATCATCTTAAATTATATGAAAACCTCACAGAGCTGATGGTAAGTGTGCTGTTCTCATCCAGATTGGGTGTTTTGGCGACCCCTGATGCTGTTGTGTCTCGTCCAGTGGCTCAGCTGTCAATACCCATCAATGGTAATTTTGAAATTGTTCGAGGTATGTGAGTTTTTTTTTGTCCTCAATATCAAATTCACAGTATTTACTGTTTTGGGTGTGCAAATTATAATCAAATGTACTGGATATTTTTACCAGTGACCCGCTGCTACAAACTATTCTTCATTTCTATGTATTCTAAGATGTTTGTGCTTTCTATCCAATAGACGCAGCATGTTAATAAAGTTGACCCTCACTTTACATTCTTTAACCATAGTGTATAATGGTGTTAGTGTTACTCAGGGTCATGACATACTTGGTGTAAAAGTGAATGTCCAGGAAGCATTTCCTTTGCACTTGGAAGACAACATTTAAAAATCAACTGACAACAATTTGAGCCTGTTGAAATAATTTATAACACCTCTGGTTTACTCCCACAACAGACCTTTGAACTGCATTGGCGCCATTTAAGCTCTCTCCATTTTCATTTCAGAGGCGGAAGAGGCTCTTCTTATTAACTTCTCAGTAGCTTGTAAGTATGTTTTACCTCTCAGAAAATGTGTTGTTTTGGTCTTCCAAGCATGCCAGCAAGTATAAAATGTGCCTGTATTTTGGGAACAAAAGAGAGCCTAACCATGGTATTTATTGCAACACAGCCCCATTTTTAGAACCCAATATCCTTTATTTAGTAGCAGACAATGGTCATGGGTTACCAGGGCTCTCTGAAAGAATGCCTAGTTGGTTCACTATTAAATCACTTTGCTTTGTTTTCTAGACAGTCTGAATTTCTAATGTGTTTGCAAAGTCTAAACGTGTCCAACATGTGTGTAAGTGTGTGTGTTTTCTGTACCCCTCTGAAGCCTGTGTTAGGATACGAATCAAAGGAGATAAAGCTCCAGAGCTGCTGTTGGAACTCCAGGATGATGATCGGACTCAGACTTTCTTCGCCCAGGTGAAGAGTGCTCAGCAACAAGGTAAGACGTCACTGTCTGTCAGTAGTCTGAAGCAGGAGATGATTCATTATTTATTAATCATCTAACTCATCTAACATTTATTGACCTAGGGTGGATTACACCATTCACTGATTTCCTGTGTATACTATGCCACTTGCCATCCACACTGGTGGAGAGGGACTCACTTAGCTGCTATTTTTGAAATCTGATTCACCTTTAAAGGTGCCTGAAGCTTATTTTGCTTTCATTCTTACATTTTTGTTCTGGCCATGTAACTCATGCTCTACAACTGAATGAGCAATCTTTCTCAGCTATCCATATATAAGTCCTCACTGCTGTGTATTATGCTATAGTAATCATTTGGATTATCTCTATACACTGCACAAAATTATAAATACAACACTTTTGTTTTTGCCTCTATTTTTCATGAGCAAGACTTCTTTTATGTCCACAAAAGGCTTATTTTTCTCAAATATTGTTCACAAATCTGTTTAAATTGGTGTTAGTGAGCACTTCTCCTTTGCTGAGAAAATCCATCCACCTCACAGGTATGGCATATCAAGGTGCTGATTAGACAGCATGATTATTGCATAGGTGTGCCTCAGGCTGGCCACAATAAACTCTAAAATGTGCAGTTTTACTGTATTGGGGGGTCCGGGTGGTCAGTAAAAAAAAAATTGCTGGATATTGGCAGGACCTGGAACACCCTGTCGAATACACCGATCTAGAGCATGCCAAACATACTCAATGGGTGACATGTCCGGTGAGTATGCTGGCCATGCAAGAACAGGGATGTATTCAGCTTCCAGGAATGGTGTACAGACCCTTGCAACATGGGCCCACGCATTATGATGCAACATGAGGTGATGGTTGTGGATGATTGGCCCAACAGTGAGGAAACCGTGATTCATCCGCGAAGAGAACACCTCTGCCAAGTGTCAGACACCATCGAATGTGAGCATTTGCCCAATGAAGTTGGTTACAACGACAAGCTGCAGTCAGGTCAAGACCCCGATGAGGGCAACGAGCATGCAGATGAGCTTCCCTGAGACGGTTTCTGAATGTTTATGCAAACCGATTGTTGCAGCAGCTGTCCGGGTGGCTGGTCTCAGATGATCTTGGAGGTGAAGATGCAGGATGTGGTGGTCCTGGGCTGGTGTGGTCACACGTGGTTTGCAGTTATGAGGCCAGTTGGATATACTGTCAGATTCTCTGAAACTCCTTTGGAGATGGCTTATGGTATACATAACATTCCTGCAGCCAGCATGCCAATTGCGCGCTCCCTCAAAACCTGTGGGGGTTGTGCCGTGTGATAAAACTGCAAATGTTAGAGTGGCCTTTTATTGTGGCCAGCCTATGGCACGTCTGTGCAATAATCATGCTGTCTAATAAGCATCTTGATATGCCACACCGGTGAGGTAGATGGATTATTTCGGCAAAGGAGAAGTGCTAACTAACACAGATTTAGACAGATTTGTGAACAATATTGGAGAGAAATAAGCCTTTTGTGTACGTAGAAAAAGTCTTAGATCTTTGAGTTCAGCTCATGAGCAGCTCATGAAAAATGGGAGCAAAAACAAAAGTGTTGCGTTTTCTAATTTTGGTCAGTGTATTTATAGTAATTAAATAAAGACCAAAAAGTGTGTTGTGTACGCAAGTTTTTCCCTAATTGCACTTTTAATGTGAATGTAAACTGTGGCTATTAAGAAATGGCCAGTGAGCTGTTATTATCTCTATACTCAGAACCTGTACATTTAGTTTTACTGTTACTATCATTTATTTTCATTTACTAGTTGATAATTATAACATCCTATAGTATCAGTACTACAGTAGCACTGTGCCCTCTTGTTACTTCCTGTAATGACAACATTGGTCTTCTGGGTGTTGGCTTATTTTTTTATCCGGTGTTCATATTTGCATTCAATGAGGTCAACTGAAAAAGGATCGGAATTTACCTTTAGTAAAGTCAAAGGTTTAACAAGACATATAAGCTTCTATCTTGAGTTAGGTGTCGCACATTTTTATTGTTTTTTTACACAAAAATAAAGTTCCCTGGAAAGATGCTTCTTCTGCTTGATTATGGTTGTGTTAAGTGTGGATCATTGTGTGTTTTATCCTGACAATGCTGTTTCATTTTCTCAGTTGAATCCAAACTCAGAAAACCCAAAGCAATGGAGCCCCTTGCGCCAACAGCCCTGAGAGGTCCGGTCCCAATCCCACCGCAAAGAGCAAACAAGACTGCTAACTCTGTGGGCTCTGGAGTCAACCCATCCAGATCTACCAGTGCTCTGCCTCCCAACCTAAACAACAGCAGGTCAACAAATCAGACTAACACAGGTAATATACAGATACTGTGTTTACATTCAGAAAAATCCAACATTTAAGAAAAAAAAAAAGGTAATAACTTTGAAAACAAAGCCCAACGTATTTGTCTTTCAAATTAGTTTCTGTTGCTGTTAGATTAAATCCTCTGTTCCTCTGAACTTTCCGAAGATCCAGTTCAATCACTTGCCTCAGACTTTGGATTTGAAGACAACTTTAACCACGCTCTCAAAGTGGAGGAAAAAAAGAACCACCAGAATCGTATAGTCGCCACTAGGGAGCCTCCTCCGGTTCCCCCTCTACCTCCTCGCAAAGCCTCCTACACTCAATCCAATCCTCTGCCTCCTCCACCAGTCCCCAAAGACCGAGCTGTCTCCCTACAGGCCAAAGACAACTCCAAACCAGAGTAAGTTGACCTTTTTATGACATTATGTCAAGTTTACTGAAAACACTGGAAACTGGCTGAATATACTTAACTTTAAAACAGTTTTGATGTGTCCAAAATGTGGCTGGTGTTAAATTGTCTTTACTTTTTCCATTCCAGTAGTTTTAGGTCAGGGTTTGACCGTGCGGACAGGCCAACGTCTTGGAGTGACAGCCCCACAACCAACAGCATGAGACAGGCCATGTTCTCCAGCCAGGCAGGGCAAAGAGAATACCTCATCAAACACCTCCTTGGTAAGAAGGAGAACGAGTATGTGGACATCCAGACCTTCAGGTGAGAGGAGCTTCTTTATTATATATGGATAGTTTGTTGTATTCATATAGAAACACAGCAATGCTGCTGCTGCACACATTAACCCGACTCTGTGCATAAATACTGCTTTTTGTTTTTTTCAGGTTTTTCACAGGTACGTGGAATGTGAACGGCCAGGTTCCAGACAGCAGCCTTGAGCCGTGGCTCTGCTGTGACATAGAACCTCCTGATATTTATGCCCTGGGGTCAGTGAGAATTTATCTTACAGTACCTTTTCTGGCCGTGAAGTCATACATATTGTCCTCTGCTTCTGCTTTACTAACATTAAATATGGTGACTTGTTTTATCATTCTAGTTTCCAAGAATTGGACTTGAGCACTGAAGCTTTCCTCTACATGGACTCGCCCAAGGAGCAGCTGTGGGTGGAAGCTATGGAGAGGAGCTTGCACCCAAAAGCCAAGTACAAGAGGGTGAGTAGAGAAAAGACTTAATCTTCAGGTACTGTTGTCCACATTTCAAAGTGTCCTTGAGCAAGACACTGATATAGCAATACTGTACATTTGCCCCTGGCCATCAGTGTGTGTAAATGTAATGTAAGTTGGATATAACATGCCAAAGAAATGCAGCCATTTCTCATGGATGAATACTGTCTAGAACAAGTGGATCCTGCCATGTTGATGAATACATTGGTAAATGTGCTAACTTGCTTTTTTATGTCCACAGGTTCGAATAATACGTCTAGTTGGGATGATGCTGGTCATCTTTGTCAAAAAGATTCACAAGAATCACATTAAAGAAGTGGCTGCGGAGCATGTGGGAACAGGAATCATGGGGAAAATGGTTTGTTCACTCTAAACTCAGACCAACGGCTTTAAAATGCAATTAGTGATAGTAGACAACCACAGGATAAATGCGCCATGTTTGTTTCAGTCAAGTGCAGCAGAAAAATAAGTAATATGTTTAAAATGCTTTTGTTTTAATTTATTTATTTAATATTAAACTTGTTACACAGACCATTCCCACATCTGCAAACTGACAGACTGATCTTCTTTATGTTTAATGTCTTATGCAGGGAAACAAAGGAGGTGTGGCAGTCAGGTTTGTTTTCCACAACACTAGCTTCTGCATTGTCAACTCTCATCTAGCAGCACACGTGGAAGACTTTGAGCGCCGCAACCAGGACTATAAAGACATCTGTGCCCGCATGACCTTCCACTTACTGGACCACCCCCCTCTCAGTATCGTCAAACACGAGTGAGTTCCTCAGGCATTCATGTCCAGAGTGAGAACATTAAATAAATATGCATAGACAGATTTTACACTCATTGGTTTTGTTTGTATCATCAGCTTGAGTTTATTTCATAATTCTTGTGTTTTATTGTTGTTTGTACATACTGTATAACAATTTTTTTTTTCTTCACATTTCCAATACTTATTATAAATATAATTCTATTCTGCCAATTTCTTGTTACCTCATACACTAACATAATTAGTGTCTCTGGCTTTAGTAGCTTTACAAAGATGACTATCTTTTAAAGGATTTGTAAAGATAATCAAATTCACTACAAATTTGTTGCTGTGATTCAGTTGTTTAAAGCTATCTCTGTCTCTGTTTGTGTTTCAGTGTAGTAATTTGGCTCGGGGATCTAAACTATCGTCTGTTCATATACGATTCGGCTGAGGTCAAACAGCACATCTCTCAGAATGAGCTAAAAAAGCTTCAGGATCTTGATCAGGTAAGAGACTGTTGAAAGATAATATAATATATAAAACATAATAATTTTAGCGATAACTTTGTGTTTTTGCTTAGGAGCAGATAGTAAAATATATTTCTTTGTATTACTACTGTATAATGTGCTTGTGTTTGTTTTTTTCATGTAAATGAGTGACAATGAGACATAACTGAAACAGTAAATGATAAATGGATCATGATAAATAGAAGTTATATTTAAATGTATATGGGAAGCTGTTTTGCTAATAGCATTATTATGCAGGTTGTTACATATTACCACACTTGATGCATTTGTAATCTGCTATAATTTTCCTCTTAAACATATCTGTCAGATGATAATAAACTGGATTCTGATTTGACTCTTTCACCAAATAATACTTGGAAATGTTGCCACTTTTATTGTGTAGCTAAATATTCAGAGGCAGACAAAGAAAGCCTTCACAGACTTCATGGAGGGAGAGATCAACTTCATTCCCACATACAAGTATGACCCAAAAACGGATCGATGGGACTCGAGGTGAAAACATATCCCTGTATTGTATCTTTATTTTAATTATTTAACACACAAACCTACTCCAGGATTTGCATTGCTATATCCAACTTTTCCTCAGTTTTGGTTTTTCTTCTTTGGGTTCCTGATTAAATGTTGCCAGTAAGGAAGCTTTTTCCAGCCTTATCATTACACTAATACAGAGTCAGCAGTACTGTATGTATGTCTGATGTCTGACTGTTAACTTTGCCTCTGAAACTGTGGCTGTTTCCTGCAGTGGGAAGTGCCGTGTCCCGGCTTGGTGTGACAGAATCCTGTGGAGGGGCAACAATGTCAAGCAGCTCAAATACCGGAGTCACATGGAGCTGCAAACTAGTGACCACAAGCCTGTCAGTGCTCTCTTCACTGTAGGGGTAAGAAACTATGTTTTCAAATAAAAAAAAAAACATGACGGCAACTGACTGGTTTTGGTTGAAACATGCACAGTTCTGCTATTCATTTTAATAAATAGGATCTGTGTGTTTGTGTACCAGGTTAAGGTGGTAAATGAGCAGCGCCACAAAAAGGTGTTTGAGGAGATTGTTCGAGCGATGGACAGAATGGAGAACGATTTCCTTCCATCTGTAACTCTGAACAGGAGAGAGGTAAAAAAAAAAAAAAAAAGTCTTCACATGCCCTCATCCAACTGAGGGTCTGTCTTATGTACCTTCCTCAGTGATATCATCTCAGGCACTAATCACTGATATCCTTAAAAATAGAGTAGCTTGTTGTAATTTCTCCAAAGAATTGTAAGATGGAGCTACCTAGAATCTGTGGTTAATGTTGTCTCTCTTTCCCTGTCCGGCAGTTTACATTTGGGAATGTGAAATTTCGCCAGCTTCAAAAGGAGCGCTTCCTAATAACCAACGACGGCCAGGTCCCCTGTCATTTTGCCTTCATCCCCAAACTCAATGACTCACAGTACTGTAAGCCTTGGCTCCGTGCCGAGCCAAGTGACGGATTCTTAGAGCCGAGTAAGTCTGAACAACTCGCATTTCTTTTTTGATTGTTCTTAGGCTTGTTACCTCAAATTTTAGATCTGTGATCATGTGGTATTTTAATCATCGGCGATGAAATATAATAGGGAGATAATACATTTAGTTTTCCCACTGTAATAGTGTAATTCTGACTGTCATTCCATTCACCCTTTCACCTCAAAACTCTGCCTTTATCTTCCTGAACAGATGAGACCCTGGAGATCTATCTGGAGGTGTACGTCAGTAAAGACTCCGTCACACTGTTGAACTCTGGAGAGGACGCCATAGAGGACATTCTGGTGCTCCATCTGGACCGTGGCAAAGACTACTTCCTTACCATCTCTGGCAACTACCTGCCCAGTTGCTTTGGAACCTCGCTGGAGACTCTGTGCCGCATGAAGAAGCCCATCAGAGAGATCCCCATCACCAAACTAATTGACCTGGTGAGGGAAATGAAATCCAATCAGACAAGTTTAAAGACATATTTTCCTAAGATTGCTAGTGAAACATAAACCCTCCTCTACTAGGAGCAGTTTAGCTCAGATTGTAATGCGATGGCTGCTTCTCACTGTGTCGCTATCCACTACCTGAAACCTGAGCGGGGATGCATGAGAGCGTGTTCACTCCCTCAGGGTAAACTCAGTCACACAGAGGGAACTATATTTGGAGCACATAAAATGTCTCAACCTGTATAATTCTGGCCAAAAGGGGCCAAGGGAACAAGGAAGTGGCAGAAAACATAGGAAGGGAGCTCCTAAAGGACAGGGAAAACTGACTCAGGTTAGGCCCATATTAGTGCTTTATATAATTAGATTCCTCTGGTCTTCACACGTTCACCTCTGTCTGTTTCCATAATGCTATTTTTTGCTTAATCTGACTTTGCTTTGGAATATACTATCATTCAGTACTCTTTTTATTTCTATTTAAGGTATTCCATTTTCCTACTGGCCTGGTGTATTGGATCAATGATTTATTTAAGAACAATCTGTAATCTAATACTTTTCTGATTCTGTGTTTATGCAAATACCTCTTCTATCTACTTTGCTCTTTCTTCTTTTGTTTCCCTTCATTGCCTCTAATTGCCTTGATCCTTCTTTTCCAACTCTTCACTGTGGTTGTTGGCTGACTTCTTGCTCAGGGAGAGGACAACTACATGGAAAAGGTAAAATATTAAAACCAGTACTGATCATCTATCAGTGAAATCAGTCTCAAAATCCACTTGATTACAAGACTTAGTATCTGCTTTATGACACTTTATTCACCATCCCCAGTCACTCATGTCATAAAGAGAAACTGGTTCAAGTATTATTAGAATTAGTCAATCAACAAACGCCCCAGTGTAGGCTACATTCTGTTAACGTATATCTTTAATCTCAAAGATTTACATACTGTAGTAGAAATATTTTAGATTTTGTTAAGCATAAAATGTTTAGACTATTTACTTGAAAATTGTTATCCTGCTGTCTAACAAGTAGAAAGTAAAGGAACATGTTCACATTTTGGAATATGATGTTATAATACATTATTGGATAGCTTTGTTCACTTTCTTTCTGAGAATCCGATGAGACATTGTCAAAACAGTGAAAAGGAACTGTGTTAGTTGGAGCCGGTTGCTTTGGTTGCCAGTGAGACATGAAATCAGATCCTGGAAGTCCAGATTGAGTAACAGCTAAAAGAGTTTGAAGGCTTATTGTCATTCACCAAAATGCTGCAATCAACAATTATGAAGCTTTAGAAGTGCTGGTACGTGTATTTCTAAACTTTGGAGGAAGCCAGGCTAGCGGCTTCCAGTCTTTGTGGTAAACTAAGGTAATCTAGCAGTAGCTACTTAATAGAACAGGACAGTGGTAGCAAAACTCATCTAATGCTCTAAAAGTAAGAAACAAAGCCTACTTCCTAAAATGTTGGACTGTTCCTTTAACGTGCAGTCTTTTTCTGCTACAATACTGTGCACTTCGGTTGATTAAAAAGTGGCTTCACTAGCTAATCAGAAAATTGAATCAGTTTCGTACTCTCTAGATTTCAGAAAGCCGACAAGGGCAACAATCGTTAACCCACAGGCAATCACAGACCAGACCATATCAGCTTAGTTATAATCTGTGTGTGTGTGTGTGTGTGTGTGGACCAGTCAACCATTAAATCTCCTATTAAGGACAGGGTACTCTAGTCCAATGGAACTTAGACATACACAAACACACAAAATCTCATTTCACAGCAGGTCACCCTGAGTGCACAGCTCCCTCGTATTCATAATGAGAAATAAGGAGAAGAAATATTAGGCTTTTTTCAGCTAAATTGAAACACTCGTATGAAGCCAAACAACAAGTCTCCTCTTGCATTTCATAAATTGTTACTGATCAGTGAAACTGAATAGCTGCATTGAGACAGAACAGATCCACTTAGAATATGAATTAGGCTTCCTTTTCTAACAATGTAGCAATTTACACATTCTTTATTAAAGCTTCGTTGATCTTGTATGTGGAAGATTCACCACACTGTAAATACCTGAAGGTTCACAGTAGATGATTTTGGTGGCAAAACATTTTACAAGATATCACATTCATTCAGCATGCTGGCATAGTCCCCCATAGCCCACTCAGGTTTCCTCTGTATTTATGTGCAGCCTCACCAACTGTGGTTATTTTGGGATGTCTCTTGTGAGTCTCAGGAATCCATTTGCAGAGAGAAAAAGAATGTGATATAAAGCCCTTTTTTAAAATGGCTCTCCTACATTCAAGTTTCCAGACCTCCGAGATAATCACTGCTGCTCCTACTCTGTCACTAATTGATCAAATGTTTCATGTGCGGTCACCTAGAAGTCTCAGTATAAGAATAATGATTTCGATAATGTTTCTGGTAGTAAGAATATTGGTATCTTATTACAGGAAATAATTAAATTTCTTCTGCAATTTGCCAGTGTGAAACTTAGTAGTGAATATGTTAATCTCTCTCATCAGGAAAAGTCAAAGGTGAGCTTCCTGATGGTGGATGGTGCAAGTACTGAGGATAAACCTCTGAAGATCCCCAAAGAAGTGTGGATTCTTGTCAACCATCTCTTCACCAAGTCTTGTGATCAGGTAAGAAAGGCTACAGCTTTTAAAATACTGGCTACAACAACCTTGTAATATATGTAAAATGATATAGTAAATAATAACGGTGCTTGAAAAGGCTATTATATTTAATAAATTAACGTTCTTAATGTACATATGATGACCAAACAAGCACTTCTCACTTTCTGCTAATAGGTGTCTCACTTTGATGTAATCCACCCTTAAAGATGATCAAAAAATGGCTCTTATGCTATTACATGGTAGTATAAGACCAAATTCCAGATATCTATTATTTATTCATTCCACCATATATTTTTATATAGTGGTTACTGTCTTGTGAAACCATGTCCATGTCCATCTCCAAAACTTTTCATGAGCTGAGGAGCACAACGTTTTTCAGTTTTGTGACTTTTGTAACTCAATGGGATTGTATATGCTTTAGTTTAGGACGTTAGGAGGCAGGACAATTTTCTCAGTCCATAGGAACATCCTTCAAATTAAAAATGGTCCGATTTTGGACAGTAACAATAATAGTAAGATATGATTAAATCATGTTTTGTATTTAAAAAAAAAGAAGAAGCATAATACAGTGTTTCTGTGGACTCTTTTAAAATAAGATAAAGGCCTACCTTTTAGACAGGCATTTGGTTGACCCATCTGCACTTTATGTAATACATTGTAATTTTAATTGTGTATTGTATGTTTTGTATGTTTTCATGCAAATTATTTTGTCATTCTATCTGTGAAAAGTGCTGTATTAATACATTTTACTTACTTACTTAATATTCATGATGCTCAGCACAAATCATTTCTAATGTACGAAGAAAAGTGGGTTTTTTAATGTTTGGTACAAACCTAAATTTTGAGCTTGTTGTCCTGTTGGAAACTACAGTGTGGAGCCTTATGTGAAGAAGGTCTTTTTGTGTGTGCACAGTTTTGAACACACAGGTTTACTGGTTTCCCTGAAGAAAAAAGTAAAAAGTAATTAGTATGTGAGGCTGAAGACAAAGTCCATTTCATGTTTTATTTGTCATTATATGATGATTTATAGATTAAACAGTAGACGAGAGGACCAAGTTCTTTATTTGCAATGTCATGTAACAAGTCATGTTCATATCTGGCAAATGTATCACCATGGCAACAGTATTATTGTTGTGTCTTATAACTGTAAGTGGGCTGGGCACTTGTGTGTGCATGATACTTACTACCTACTAGTAACCTAACTAACCAAGGTATACTAATACTGACTGGACACAGAGGTCCTTGGAAACTGTTTTTAAATGCTCCATATTTGTCTCTGTGTGTCACCCAGGAGGACTTGTTCCAGACACCAGGTCTACAAGATGAGCTGCAGAGCATCATCGACTGTCTGGACACCAGCATCCCAGACTCTATCTGTATCCTTGTTTATGAAGCAGGTCCCACATGCCCCAGATTTCATTATACCCAGTCCTGCAACCACTGAAATGCCAAACCGCACATAAAATAAGACACACAGAGTAGCATTAAGGCACATACTTGCATACCTACTCAATAAACTGATTTTGATTCTACATCTCAGTATATTTATAGAACTCCATATTTGCATGTTCTTCCTTAACTGTTCATGTAGCTGGTTGTAACCACTCTGTAGCTGAGGCTCTGTTGATCTTCCTGGAGGCCTTGCCAGAGCCAGTGGTGTGTTATGAGCTCTACCAACGGTGCCTAGAATGCTCTCATGACAGCCGCCTCTGCAAACAGGTGCAGTGCTCACTCAATATACCATGTAGTTAACTGTATGATGGATACCAATTAGGCATTGTTTTCTTAGAAGAACTGTACAGAAAAGAGTTCAGAGTGACTACAGTATGTTTTAGCTCGGCATTATCCCAGGATTTCCTATGTCCTATACAGCATACAGTAATATGTATGACTAATCTTTGTCTAAATTTGACAATTGACAGTTGATCTCCCAGCTTCCCCGGGCTCACCGCAACGTGTTTCGCTACTTAATGGCTTTCCTGAAGGAACTTCTCAAGCACTCACACAGCAACAACCTAACAGCCAGCCTTATAGGTATGACATGGATACATCCTACCTTAATTTTCATACTACTTTTATAGCTCATTGGATATCCAATTCATTGTTCATAGATGTTTATAATGTGTAAACAGTCTCACTCAATTTGGATAACATAGCACAATGAAAAATAAGACCGTTGTAGTGTAAATTGATTTGTTGTATGTGAAGCTCTCTCTCTGTGTGTTAGCCATCTCTGTGTTTGTTCCCATGGCAATGAACAATCAGGTTAACAACAGTGATCACCATAAACCACTGTGACAACAACAGAAGCTTCTGTTTTACAACACTTTTATAAAAATGGCATACATTATATCAGACATCCATAAAACATTTAAGTGTTTACACTTTTATTATTATTATTATTATTATTATTATTATTATTATTATGTCATATAAACCTTTATACAAAATACTTCACCTGGGCAATAATTTAATACATTTTGGTGTCAGAATTAAATTTAAGCTATAACCAAAACTTCTTAAATGATACCTATCCCTATATATAGGGATAGGTATATACTCATAGTGACAAGTAATGAGATGATGATATTTTATTAACCAGTCTTTAGTGCAGACAACTAAATATCCACAAGGGTTGGTTATTGTGACATATACATTTAACAATGTATATGTCTTCACACTGCTGGTTGTACAGACCATGTAGTTTTATTGTACTTGATAGAAGATGTTATAGGTGTTATGTTAGTATATCAGTTCTTTTCTTTAACTCTTTGTCCTGTTCTTGTATTTTAGCTACACTCTTTGCCAGCCTCCTTATCCGTCCGCCTCCCAACCTGATGGGCAGGCCGACACCACATGAACGGCAGAAAGCGATCGACTTCATTCTGGGTTTCCTCATGGCAGGAGACGAGGAGTAGCCGATATTAATGGTACCTCACGTCATCAGTCGGGTTTGGAGTTGATTCCCAGCCTGGGTTACTGTTGGCAAAGGACCTGTAGGACACTGTGACACATCCACATGGTACTTTGTCATCTATTGGAGACCAGTGCAGTTCTTTTGCATCCTACCTTTTCACAATCACTCATGTTAGAGGAACTCAAGACTTCCATTAGAGCTGTGATGATTTTACCAAGTGTTATATATTCAGTTTGTCCACAGTATGAACTCTCGCTGGATTTGGAAGCACTTGGGAGAGGTTTGAACTCATGCCTATGCACTTTCTGACGGCCGAAAGGCTGTGGCTCCAGACTAAAGTTGTTATCCTCTTCAGCTGACCCTTCTTCATTTGTAGGAGCTCATGCCAAAAATATCTCTCCGGAACAGTGAGTGAGTGGTATGAATGTAAAAAACACTATGTATCCATAGATAAGCAAAAGACTCAATTACACTAAAGAAAAGTAAATCCCTGAAGTTTAAAGAGTTGACTGAATAAAAGTATAAATAGTTTGAAATGGGATAATTGTGGAAATGTATCACTAAGAATGTTTAAGTTTAAGATAAATCATGACAATCATTCATTTAAACTGAGGGGACAATATTATAGATATCATTAGGACCTTTTTGTTACCATACAGATTGTATTATAACTGTTATTTAAATAATTTTCAGTTTGCACCATGTACCATGGGAACAGTTTCTGGTTCCTTCTACAGTATGTGTTTGTTTTTGTTTTTAGCTCTGCATTGGTTTTAAAATTTCCTTTGCTTGTTTTTATTATCCTGTTTTAGAAAACTCTCTGAAACTGTCAATGTTTGCTGTTTTTATATAACTCCAGCCGTGAGCTTCACATCTCGTTTTGCCAGTTCCTCTTGAGTTACAAAACAAGTCTGTTAACACACTAACTTCCTGGTCAGCCAGAATCGAGCAAACAGTCACCCTCTATGGTTCTTAATTAGTGTTCTCAAATAGTGTAAATAGTGATCGTTTCCCTGGGTAATTTATGGGTATTTGACTGTTGGTATGGTGACGCAAATCTGTGATGGCGTCTTACGTTTTGTCATGTTTGTGGTACTGTTGATGTTTGTTTGTTTGTTTACATGTCTTTCCTTACTTCTGCAATATTATTTTCCATTGTTTTAGGCCCGTGTTGCCTAGACACCGTTGTTGTTTTCCTCGTGGTAAATCCAGATGAATAGTACGTTTAAGTAATGCAGCACTTTCTGGGTGCAAGATTTAATGGCTCATTACTCTGCAGGGTACAGCCTGTCTTTGTGCACTTTTTCTCATTTGTGCCACTGATTTTCACATTTGTAGTCACTGTTGAAAAAAAACATGTCATGGTTATTGAAATAAGGAACTTAAGCTGTGTATAATGAACAACATTTCCTCTTACAGTTTTATTCAAGATATGTCAGCATTAGTTTTCCCAGTTGACAAAAATATTCACATTTATACCATTAATTTACATTTGTTCAGTATCTCCTGTAATTCATTGATGCCAGAGGATTTCTTCTTAGATGCTCTGGGAATTTGAGAAGATTTCATGTATGGAGACATGGCGATCACAAGGTGACAACACTGACAATCATGGCACATATAGAAAAGCCTGTTGGGCTGAACTTGCTCTGTTCTTGCATAGTTTTTTTTCTGCCTTATCGCCATCAATACACTAGATTCCTCTGTTGGTCTTAATCAAGCCGCTCCTTGCCAAAAGGTGGCTCGGGCCTGAATGAATAGTTCTGGTGATTCAGGAGAGCATTTTACGTTTATTTATTTGATCTCCCTTTAGAATTACTATCCTCAACATGTCAAACAGGAAATCCGTATAATGAATAACCTCTGGTTTTAAGTGTTGTCTTAAGCCACTGCACCAACTGATGCATTTGTGTTTTTTGTCTTAAATTTTGTCACAATCTGTTCATAAAATTAAGGTACATTTTAAAGGTACGTGAGGAAACACTCGCACCTTTTTTCAACTTTACAGATTTTTGGTGCTTTTAATTTATTTAACAGAAATAAAACTATGTATTAAGCAGTTTTGTTTTCCCATTCAACACTGCCTTTTTATTGACAGCTTGTTATTTAGATTAACAACAGTTGTAGAATATTTTTTTGGGACTCGCTCTTCAAGTACATGTGAAATCGTTACTGGCTGATGTTCACCGTATATTTAGTCTACTCAGTGGCCGGTGACAGATCCTTCACCTCAGTGCAACATTCTCATTCACCGTGAATATAAAACCCCTGACTTGGACCTGCTGCCACTTCTTGCCTGTTGTGTTGTAGCCCAGTTTGAACTTATTCAAAACCATGGCCATGCTCAGAGTGTCTTCTTACCGCAAGCTGTTTGAGGATGATAGCTGGAGTCGAAATGGAGGGTTAAGTATGCAGTGCCGGGCCTCTGCCAGGTCAGTGTGGGTCTCTGGGTAGAGGACAAGTGCAGAATTTTAAAATATTAAGTGTTGTTTTACTTAAAAATATGTAGAATTTAAGATGTTTTAACCAGAAACAAATGTTAAAGAATGTAGGCATTATAGTTAAGGCAGATTTTCCTGAATGGTGATGACAAATGCCTTTTGTGCCCATGGAAATAATTTATTTTTCTGTTTGTTTCCCAAATGAATGTTTTTTTTACTGTGTTTAACTTTGTAAAAACCATGTACTATCCCTGGGTGTGGATCAAATGATCGCCCGTAGGATCCCTGAAAATACATTTTAGTCATGGTACTTTGTTTCCTCCTCTCAGGGGTGCGACTGTTAATGAGTGTGACTGTGACAAGTTAGACTTTGTAGCTGCCAAGGCACTCAACAAGGAGGGTCTGAACCGGTTTGTCCAAGACCGCAACATCATAGCTGCCCTCAACGACCGCCTGGTCAGGCTTATTGAACTGGTGAGGACAAACACTGTTACTGCTCCCAATGACACACCAGCACTTTATTTTCCCTCAGCGGTGTCATGCCTTTATTCTTGGTAAATTAAGCAGTGACTATACACACACACACACAGTTTGTATCTGTCTCTGCCCTAGGCCCATTGTTTTGAAGAGGAGAATGAGTCTCTTGAATGTCAGATTGTTGAACTAGAGGAGAAGCTGAACAGTCGACAAGACTCCTCCAGCATCCCCTCCACTGTGGCTGAGCCTGACTACAGTCTGGATGCGGTAGTGGAAAGACTGCGCAGGGAGAGGGTAGGCTGCTGCTGGGTGTGTCTGCTGCATGCTTCTCTGTGTGCGACATTCTTAAATTGGGTTTTCTCATAGACGTTCCATTGCAATTTCCATCCCATCAATTTTACTTTTGTTTGTGCAGTGACAGACAGGACTGATCTATAACCTTTTCAAGATCCATCACTGTCATCACCGCTTCTCCCTGCAGGATGAGATTCTGTGCGATACAGAGGAGCTGCAGAAAGAGCTTGAATATCTGATGAAAGAGTACGAGAAAGCTGCACAACAGAGGATCATCCTCCACCAGGGACGACAGGAGGTTGCTGAGGTAATAGTTGTAAATACTATATAGCATCCTTACCCGGAAGAAAACTTGTGAAAATCGGGGCTGTAGCCAGGATTTATAAACAAGAGTCCACCTACAAAAAATGTATATACAGCATACAGCTTGACAATGCAACATGAATGAGTAAAGGTTGACTTAAAAAATAATTAAAGCAAACCAAGATCAACACTAAAGTGATATACATAAAGGGTTTCTAAACAATTTACAAATGTATTACTTCAATAAAACAATTAAAATGCATAAATAAAATTAAGGGTTGCGCACATTTAAATGAATCCCTGAAGTTGGTGTATGTTCTCAGACCAGTTTAGCTTATGTTTATATTTTATTTTGAAAAATCAGTTCTATAAATGCATCCAAATGTAGAGATTCAAAGCCAACAAACAATATTAACTAATTACTAACATTAATAACTGCAGAGTTGATGGCTTATTGTTACGTGAAAAACAAAAGCCCTTTGGTTTTTCCACTATACATTAAACATTAACATGGAAGTTGTTAATCATAGTTGGCATTGTTTTGGCCTAGATACTTTTTTCTGTCTATAAAGTGTCCATGAGTCCCTGAGATGTCCTACAAACTGTTTGACTTTGAATTATGGACACCCCCAGCACTATGGGCAGAAGTGCTGCAATTCACCCTCCAAACCAGAGGTCATGAGATAAAGAATAGCTATGTTTAACCATTAGGGGTATATTTAGGTTAATGAGTCACTTCAGACCATGTTATGCACTTCCCATGAAGTTGGGAGACTTTCAAGAGATGAGATATAAGAAAAGAAAGGCCAAATTTAAAGCAGCACCTTTTTTAGACCCTCCTTGCCTGGTAAATTCCTTGTATCTGTCAAACTCAAATTAATCAACTAATGAATGTTAAATTGAGGCACTTGCGACTTATACAACTTTTATTCTTTAATTCCCCCTTGGTATCTACAGTATACAGTATCTCTTAGATTCTTGTATTGTGCTATACATAATCACACCTCTGTTGTGATAATGCACCTATAGCACTAGATGGCAGTGTTGCCAAGCTTCTCCCTGCTTCTCCTCCCCTCGGCCTCCTGGTGAATCAGCTGAAACTCGGCACAGCTGCTCCTCTGTAGTGCAGCCAATGGGTGTTGATCACCAGCAGTCACAGTCTGGGCTGGTGGCCCACTGCAACCTGAGCCACCAACTTTTCCATTTACCCCCCCTCCCTCACACATGCCAGAGCCAATCTCCTCCTAGCCAGGCCAGATGCGAGGGAGGATTTAATTTCTCCCTTACAGATGTGATGCAGGCTACACTACGGTGTTGTAATGTTCCTGCTGGCTCAGTTCTCTGGTTCTGAATTGGGAGCAGCTGCAGGGTGACAAGAAAGACTTGGTGGGAAAACGACAGCGAGGTAGAGGAAGAGCAGAGATGCGGAGGAGAGGAGCAAACACTACACAGCTCAACCCACAGCTAGCTGCAGTTCTCTCAACATAATGGTAGACTGACAGTGATGAAACAAGGCATGTTTGGTTTGTTTTAAAGTATAGTACTGGATATTGTGTTGTTTCACTCCTGCCAGTTCTGCTCCATTTTTCAAGGCCTACACATTTCCCCTCTTCATCGTCTCACAGTGATTTTAAACATTTAGTTTCAGATATGTTGTTATCACCGGATCTGGTGGGCTGCGGTAAAACACAGTTGTGCAAGTAAAACGAGTTGAACAACATTCACCAGAATTAAAATAGAATTACAAGAAAGTGGATAAGTGACAAGGCCAATTGCTCAGTCTGTTTTATAAGTGGTGCTGCATGGGAACAAAAAAACATGAAATTGTTCTTCACGCACTCTTAGGCAGAACAAGGAGAGAAGTTATAATAAAAGCCTTTAATTAGTCAGGCATGTCGGTTAAAACTCCTACCAGATTCAACCTCACAAGGTCATCATCAGGGCGAGAATAGTAAAAACTGTGGATAGTAACATTTTGAGGAATTTTAAAGGCCCTGAAAACTTGTTTTATGAATCAGCTTTATAAGCAATAGGGTTCCATACAAACACACAGTATTCTACAAAAGGAAGTTCAGTTTTGATTATTTCACATGATTTCTGTTTTTCTCTGTGCACTTTTCCATTGGTTTCAATAGGACGGGCTGTGTTGGAAAAAGGTTATGTCCGCTACTTCTAAGCACCAATTAGGATTTAACAACAATTGCATCAGAATATGATGTCAGTTAGTGGGTTGTTTGGCCAAAACATACCCAAACTTATGAATAAGATGTTTTTTTCTTCTTCTCCGAACTGGAGAACGGATAATTAAAGTTAAAAAATACTTGAATTGACTTGGGCACTATTCATTAATTGTTTCCGTTTTATAGCCAGCAGCATTAATGTTTTGGTTCCCTCTCACCGCTCATCAGTGTTGTTTTTAGCTGATAAATTCACTTTATACTACGTGCACAGCACTAAACAGCTGACTGACACAGTTAGTGACTGGCTAGTGAAGAGAGTAGCTAAAAAGACAAGATATTTGCTTCATGAGTGGGTGGAAACCAAAAGGGAGGTAAAAGGAGAGTTGATATTAGACTTCAATCGTCAGGTGGACAGAAACACGACTCCACATTAATGCTAATGTTGCTCTCCTGGATGCTAAAAATAGGCAACTTTTTTCCCAAATTAACTTTATAAGGTGGTAGTATGTCAGTGTTGTGTTTACAGCTTGTTGCCCCTAAGAGGCCAAAAAGACAATGCTTTAAAGTTTCTCCCCAGATTTCTAGCAGATTTTTGAACACAGGCAACAACAATAGCAGCAGCAGCAGCATCAGGACCAAACCACTTTTGCTTAAAGCTGTCCCTGCCACCCTCCCAGCGAGGCTCCACAACTTCACCACCAAACTCTCTCTGCATGTGTCCAAATGTAAATGTAGGCACCCACAGTAATTGCATCCAACACCAATTAATCTGGTTCTTTAAAAATAGTAGATGAGCTTAGAACTCCTGCTAGCAGATGGATTGGTGGACAGGGCTTTTGTGTCTAGTTAGCCTGCTTCTGAACTTCCTCCTCCTCCCCCTTTTCTCTGCATTGCGGTGTCTACTTGCTGTTCAGGGAAACAGGTGGATGTGCTGATGGTTTCTAAAATGATTAGTCAGGGTGGAAACAAAGCCTTTTTGTACTTTTCTTCAACCTGTGGTGTGATTTACTGCACAAACTACAGTGTTCTGAGACACCTCCAGAAATGAAGTTGAACTTTACTTGCAGCTTGTTGTCTGTTAATTAGATTTATTTTGCAGGAAGTCGATGCTGTGACAGCAGAGTGTTTGGCACTGAGGGAGCAAGTGGCTATCTACGAGGAGCAGCTGGCCAACATTGAGGCCCAGCACACAACGGTGAGGGGGACAGAGGATATGTAGCTGCAGTTTGATAAAACAGAAATTGTTTAAAGCATAAAAATGAGTCAAAATGTAGCTTTTAGATCACACGGGACTGTTGGAGAAATATCCAGACTTGTGGTGACAAACACAGCTGGGATGACCCTGGTCACGTTGCTGAAGAGCCCTGTCAACATAAACATATGGGGAGAGGACTAAAACACAAAATATGTATCTAATATATCATGCAACAAGTCAAAATTAGGCCCTTGTTTAATTTGTTGTGTTTATTTGAGCCTTTGTTCCAGTGTCATAAAGGGGACATAAAAAGAAAAGTCACTTTTTCAGTGCTTGTGCACATACATTTTGGTATCTGGAGTGCCTACCAACCCGCAAACTGTGAAATAAGACAACCTAGTCATGTTTTTGTGAACTGCCTAGATCCAACCTTTGCAAAAGTGCACCATATTTTTCACACAAACCAATCAGAGACTGGGCTTTATGGGAGGAGGGCTTAAAGAGGTTGGGCTTAAAAAGACGGGCGCTTTAAAACCGAGCGTTTTAGCCTGAGGGTCAATACAGGTATCATGAGACAGACTGTATTTAAAAAAATTGTTTTTTGAACAATTAAGCAGGTTAACACGATATAGTATAAATCCAAAATACACGTATGAACCTAAAATCAGCATATGTCTCACTTATGCTTACTTTCTAAGAGTATCATCACCACTGTTGTGTGTTTGCAACCATATTCAATGCACATAATTACCTATATCACATCCACACACACCTCGCTTTCTCCACCTTCTACAATGTTCTTCATCTCGCCAGGAGATGACAGATGCGCCCCAGTATCAGATCTTGAGGCTGTAGGCAGAGAGGCAGCAGAAGCAGGGCCAACTCCATCACACTGTGTTTTTCTCTGCAAAGCCAAGCCGCCTGGCGTTTAACACACTCCCTCTGGGACACGCTCAATAACTCAGTCCGGGAAATGCAGCTGAATACCAAATGGAAACCGAAGTTTTCTTTGTTTTATTAACTGTTGTTATTATCAGCACTTCAGATACCCCATATTTCCCTGATGAATCGGCAGCTATGCCGTTATTTAGCTGGAGGGGAAAGAGTACAAATGTTACACTGCCACTGCAGCTCTGTAACACTTAATTTTCTCTGTAATGGATATAGTTTTTTTTTTTTTTTTTAACTGAAGGAGCTTGATATTGGAAGGTGAAGACAGGTATGTTGAGGTATTTTATGTGTGTAAATTCATCAAAATGAACTGCGTGTGTTTGTATTTGCAGAGGTGAAATGTCACTTGTACATATCAGAGGTACTTTTTTCCATTTCATGCCACATCATAATTCTGCTGCACTTCAGTTTTCTTTGACTCCTATAGTTATTAGTTATGTTACAAATCAAGATTTTACATAGAAAACATGATGTGCTAATAAAATATGATGCATTGTTAAAGATAAAATCATTGAACAGTATATCAAATTAGCCACAGTGTATATTAGTATAACACTCGGGCCATTTATCCCCATACAAAGTGCTTTTACTTTTGACACTTTAAGTACATTTTTACAGATAATGCTTACATACTTTAACTTAAGTAACTTATGTAGATGCTTTACTTGAGTAAGTACTAATACTACACAATAAAAATTCTACTTTTGACTACAGTAAAAATGTTACATGCAATAATCCTATATTCAAAATATTATTAAATATTATCAGCAAAATGTAACTTAACTTTTAGTTAAGTAAAAGTTTTTAGTACAATATTTCCCTCTGAAATGTTGTGAAAACAAACTAGCATGAAATAATCACATTTAGTTGTTTAGTTGCATTTGACCACTGAGTATATTTCACCACTGTATTTTTTGAATGTGGCATGTGTGATCAGGAAGTGGAGAGTCTGCTGGAGCCAGCTGAAGGGGCTACAGGAGCCGTGGCAGCTATTACATTTGGCAGCCCTGACATCACCCCAGCTCTGGTTGTAAAAGAGTACTACTGCCAGCTGGCCGACAACCTCCAGGTACAACACACAGTAGCATAAAACACATATGAAGTGGAAGCCTGATGTTTTACAGTAGCATGTCTGTGTACAACCATAGAATCACAGCAAAGCAATTTCTGGCTTTGGTTCTCATTGAGTAACACTTGCATGCACATGAATGGCCTCATAAATGCCAATGGTGAACAAGTCACTAAGTACATTTACTCAAGTACTATACTTAAGTACAATTTATAAGGTACTTGTACTTTACTTGAGTGTTTCATTGTCATGCTACTTTTTACTCCTACTCCACTACTTCAGAGGGGTGTATGTTATCTGACAGCTATATGGATACTTTTTGAAATTAAAACATTACATTAAAGAAACATGATAAGCTTATAAAATGAATTTTTAAAGATTAAGCCAGTGTTTAGAAACCTAGTTGGGACCCTTTTCAGATGAATATAGTGTTATCTATCCAATTGTAAAAGAAAATCAGCAAAAGGAAATGCAAATTAATTTAACTCTATCAATAACAATATCAAGAGCTGAGCGCATTGAGATAAACAGCCGGTAGCTAGTGGATTCATTTGTCTTATTTATTAATATAAATTTGTGTCGCTGAACTTAGTTTTTTTTCTTCTTTCCTTTCCCATTAATCATCTCATTGATCTTGTGATCCTTTGGACGGGGCCAACCGTGTGCGTGCGTGCGTGCGTGCGTGCGTGCGTGTAAAAATAACAGCAGCTAAACCTCGACCAGTTATAACAGTAAAAATGCCACTTACACGTTCATGCATCAGTATTAACAATCCCATAATGTAATATATAAAGATGTATTAGTATCTGTGGAGCCTTTTTCCGCAGACAAAGTACTTTTGATACTTTAGGTTTTTATTTGTAATACTACTACTTTTACTTGAGTATTTTTAAATTGTTGTATTGCTGCTTTGATTAAAGTGAAAGGATCTCCCTCCACTGGCTGCCATCCTCAACCTCCTACTGACCACTGATTACTTTCTCCCTCCCTTTGAAAGGTCCAGATGAAAATCTCAACTTTCAAAATCACACAGCGATACTCCCACTTGTTTTCTTTTCCTCTTAACACAACACCAGGGAAGAACTCTAGTGTGTGTGTGTGTGTGTGTGTGTGTGTGTGTGTGTGTGTGGGTCAGACTAAAGCTCCGGTGGGTCTGACCCCCTCTGGGGCAAGGATGTCGGCCCCGTTCAGAGGTCAGGGCTGAAATCAGACTGCTGGCCGCCTTCCCAGGCTCCTCAGCAATACTGGAGTGTACGCTGATGCGTGTGTCCTTCATTTGGAGGCATGGCTGAAGGGTATTCAGCATATTTATATATTTGTGTGTCTGTCTAGATGCGTAGGTGTGATTTTTGTTCCCCCAAACCCTGTCTATTCCCTCTGTCTTCCTTCCACTTTGTCTCTTCTCTCGCCACCTGGGCACTGTCCTAGCCTGGCCTCAATTACGAAACGCAATTTTCTCGATGCTAAAAATGATTGCTATCGAGTTTAAACAGTAATTGTGATTGCTGGCTGATTCCCACACACCTGTGCACACTCGTGTTGCTTGTTTCTGCTGCATTTGTTCAATCTAATCAGGAATGTAATGGACACAAGGAGAGGTTTAACCATCAGCTGGGATAAGAGACTCTGATTGCTCCTTGCTCTACTGTCAGAGTGCACT
The DNA here is from genome assembly GCA_013375575.1 of Percina caprodes. Classification (NCBI taxonomy): domain Eukaryota; kingdom Metazoa; phylum Chordata; class Actinopteri; order Perciformes; family Percidae; genus Percina; species Percina caprodes. The sequence continues at coordinate 2,316,268 of JABXJD010000003.1, read as the reverse complement.
TAACTGCCCAAAAGAAAGCTCCATCCTCCATGGTCTTGAGCATTTGCAGACTCAAACTGAAAGGTCAGAACTTTTAAGACTGCACTTCTTCCTCCTCTTCTGTCTTTGCAGTACGAGTGTGGTGCATCCTCCTCCGTTGTGGTTCGCAGTGGTGATGGAAAACAACTGGAAGTGGGGGGAGCTGGAGGGTCAGCAGTCAAAGACTTGTCAAAGATAAAGAACATTGATGAGCTGAAGTTGCTGGTGAGTAGACTGCTCACTCACTCTTTTCATCACTTTTTAAAGGGTCAGTTCACCCAAATCAAACAAAAAGTGCTCCACATTATTAAGGTAGATTTGGGATTTGGGGTCCTATCTTGCACCTGGCTGAGCGCAAAGCCTGACGTGTCTTTGCTGCTTTAAGACAAGCAAGTGCACCTGTGCCCATGGGCGTGCTGGTCTTACAGGGAAGTGTGTTCAGGTGAATTCTTGGTGTACTATCTTGAAACAGTGGTAAGTGATAGTGATGGTCTAAAGTCATTGTTATTTTAACAGCGAATTAGTAAAATGTGCTTAGGCTTATGCACAACATATGCACACAATGCTTGTTACACACATACAAAGAAGCGCAGCAGCACACAAACATACAAAAGATTACATATAAAATATTACAGTGCAAATCTGCCATCATAATAGCAATGCACCAAGTTACAAACGTGCCTGGCTGTTAAAGGGAATGGGAGATGACAATCTGACCCTTCTTTCCGCGATCAAAGTAGCAAAAGTGGATTTGGACACGCCCTAAACACTCCAGCGCCTCAGATTGTTAAAATAGGACCTTTTTGTTTTATTTGCCAAGATTTTGAGATGACTTGTCTCTCATTTTTCTTTTGCGAACACCTTGCAAATCTCATCAACATGTTGTGCAGAGCTTCTGCATTAAGCAAGCTGATACTCTTATTAGTGCTTTGCATACAGTTGGATCAGAAGATTGAGACCACTGTCATGTGTGCCAGCAGCTGGTTAGCTTAGCAAAAAGACTAGAAACAAGGGGGAAACAACTCATCTGGCTCAGTCCAAAAGTAACAAAATCAGCCTACCAGCACCTCTAAAGATCCCTAAATAACACATTATATGTTGTATATTTAATCTGTACAAAACCAAAGTATAAAGCGTGTGTGTGTGTGGGGGGGGTGAACTGACCCTTTTAAGTTTTACATTTACACATCATTTAAATATTTCAGTTACTGCCTTCTGATTTAATCTTCCCATAACACATTTCCTACTTCTTTACTGACAAAGAAAAGAGGAGTCTTACAGACCACAACTGGCTCTGCGTTGGTCATCAGCTCTTAAATCAGACATAATGGTGGAAATGAATGGTTTCCCACAGCAAGCGAAGGGAGTGAAGAGCAGCTGAGTGACAGCAGAGCAACAGTGTGGGAGATCCTGCTGACCAGAGTGTTTACTCTGCGGACACTTTCAGCAGGAGATGTGAAAGGCTCGGCTTCAGCTCAGACAGGATTTATTGCCCTCTGTGTCCTCAGTTATTAAGTACAGTCTTTCAAAGCGCCTGCAGCGTCATGAACGTATTAAAACTTGACACACACACACACACACACACACACACACACACACACACACACACTCACTAGAGACTACCTCTGCAAATGAAAGAGAGGAAATAAACCTTCATCGGATATTTTTCATCCTGCCAGCTGAAAAATGACAGCAAGGGGCTTTGAATGAAAGCGCAAAGTGAGGCCTCAACAAAGATACGAAACAGGAAATTATGACTCAGGTAAAATCACTAGATGACTCCCGAAACTATTTCCTTCACATTAGTCTCTTTAACATCTAACAGGGGTCAGACCACAGGTGACGCCTAGCCACATCTGTAACAACCATGGTGGTTTGGTTCTCATTAATGTGGCTGTAGCTCTATCTCCAGCTCTTTAAATAAACAGTAAGCCTCTGTAACCACAGCAGAACTCTCCCAACATCATCTACTTTTGTCTACTATGCAGCACACTATCCCCAGTTCTTTTCAATCCAGCCTGACGGATGAACAGCCCGGCCTGATCTGCTCTGTTTCCTCTTGCGCCTGTGATGGATGCCTCAGGTCCTGTCCTGTTTCTCACTGAGACACAACATGGCCAAACAAACAGATTGCAGTGAAATCAGCTGTGACGCAGAAATGTATATAATAAAGCAGGCATTGATGGGGTTGTATGCCACTACTCGCATAAGCACACAACCCAGACCTCATTCATCATGCCAGGGAGAACCAAGGAGTCAGGGAGTAAGTGGCTCGACCAGGTTTGGGAGTCATCATCAGCCGGGTCTTCCTCTGCTCACATCATCTTGCTGAAAGACGAGCATGACCGCCTAGATCCCCATCTGGCTGTGACAGCTAATTGTTGAACTTGCGTGATTGCTGTAATTACTCATGGCAGAAAACCACAGCTTTAGACGTTGGGGGAGAAGGGGGATGCTCCTGCTTTAGTTTGGGGTGGAAGTAAAGGAACCTGTTTTATTTGTGTTGGTCGGGTTGAGTGATACTAATGTTTTGGATTGTTTAAGCTCAATTTCTATCCATTTTTTAAAAAAAATTGATCAAATGACAAAGTAATGCCATTGCTTGTGATGACCTTCCCATCTGTTTTAGCTCTTTCAGTTTTTTACAACACACAAACACTTCTAGCTTGTTTAAAAAGCTCTAAAAAACAGATGTTGGCAAGACCAAAAGAGAGAGTAAATAATGTGATTTGAAACACGACAGAGACCATGAAGGGAACATCAAGTCATTGTGAGCATTTGAATGGATAACCACTGCTGTATGTTGTTTATATTTCTGTAGATTTCAGAGCTACAAAAGGAGCTCTCTGAGCTGGAGAAGTCTAACGAGGAGCTGGAGGATGAGGTTGAGATGAAGACGGCTGCATATATTGACGAGATTACTGAGTTGGAGGTCAGAGTTGACTGATTAAAGTAATCATAGAATGCAAAGGACCAATGGTTTGGTCTAATTCTGTCATTTAATCTTGTGTGTGTGTGGTTGTGTGTGTGTGTGTGTGTGTGTGTGTGTGTGTGTTTCTCAGTGTACTATTGATGAAATGCGGCACCAGGAGGCCACCTTCCAAGTGCAGATGAAGGAGCAGTGTGAAGACTACAAGGAGCTGCTCAGTGAGAAGATGGCCAGAGACATGGAAATTACTGCTTACAGGTCAGACTGTCTGGTGTAATAAATGGTGATTTTGTGTGAAACTGTTCTGAATAATAAGTCTTCTGCATGATCAGGTAAGCTTGAAAACCTAAAAATGTACTTGAAACTGAATAACTTGAAATATATTTTCTGGGGTTGTTTATTGTTATATGCTCCCTGTTCGCATAGCAGCTAGAAGTCATCCTGGGGTTCATTAATACACACGAATAATATGAAACAAACAAATTGTCAAATTAACAGTCAAATTAGTACATAACACCCTGCCAAATATAAATCTAAGCAGTCCGTGTATACTGTCAATAGACGTGTAATGTATACATTCACCTACTATCTTATCCAATATTATCTGATCTTCAATATTTATTCCAGCACTCACCCTCTACTATTGTTTTTTCTTGTTTAGATTTTACTGTAATAGTTTTGAATTTAATATAGACAGGTGGAGGTTGGGGGTGTGGCCTAAGCAGAGAAAGGGGAGGTAACCTTGATCTGGAATTTTGCCCCTTAGGAGGTCACAAAGGGCAAAATTCCAGATCAGCCCATCCAAGCTTTCATTTTTTCAAAAACAGAGCAGGATACCCAGGGCTCGGTTTACACTTTTCGCCATTTCTAGCCACTGGGGCACCATAGGCTGGCAGGGGCAACTCATATTAATGTTAAAGTGAAATTTTCATGCCATGGGACCTTTTAATATGCTATAACAGACCATAATGTACTAATGTTGACGTCATTCTCAGAGCTGCCATAAATACAAGTCTTACAGTAATCATACCTTCACAACTCTCATTCCCCTCTTATAGAGAACTGCTGGTTGATCTTCTTAAATGAAAACCGTATTATTTTAAAGCATACTTCATGTCATTAGCAGCAGAGTACAATTATACCAGAGAAGATAAGCAGACTGTGGGACAGCGAGGTATAACTGTTAGCGAGACTGTTAGTCAATAGGATGACCCTGAACGAGCACTCTGGGGCAAAGATGGACAGGTATGTCTTCTGGGGAACATGGAGCTCCATGTTCTCCATCAGACATGAGCAGACATGCTCATTCCAACAAAAACACTGCACCAGATTTCACTGATTAGTTTGTCTTCTCCTGTTAAATGTGTCATAAAGTCAACTGCTAAAGTTTCTGATTGCAATTAAAATCTCAGGCGTCGGAGCCTTTTCTTGACATGTATTGTAGATTCCCATCTCTGCGGTAGGGAGTCAAATGAAAACAGATGTTCCCTACGGTGCCACACATAATTTAAACCTGTTGAGGAGAATAAACTGTTAGGGGCAAAGCACTGGGATGATTTCATTAGATTTAAATTAAATCCATTGTCTCTGTTTTTCCTCAACATCAACAAAAGGTTTCTGCATAAGCGTCACAGTAAATAATACAAGGAGTTTATTTGCAAGTCCAATATTGTCTTGTGTAATGCCACCTGGACATCCGCATTGTCCATAATAAGATATTCCTGCAAACAAAGGGCTGACATCACTGGCCAACTGGAGTCACAGGAAACCGCTTCTGACTATGATGCAGTTTCCTGTACCTGACCTTGAAGACGTTTTATATCATTCCCTCCTTCCTCTGAGGTTGTTTAACCATCTGCCGTTCTGGTATGTGGACTGACGCACTTCAACCACCTCATCCTGCTGCCATGGACTTCCTTCTGGTCCTTCCATTGCCAATCCGACTGCTTCTGACCCCCAGGAGCCCCTGCTGCAGACCTGAAGCTCAGACCCTCACAATGCCTCATTAGAATGGGCAAAGAGGACCTCACACTGTCAGCGCTGTGTGCTGGGCTACTGCCAGCTCTTCTCCACGCCAGCCTGTAAATGTCAGCCTTGCCCTTATACACATTTCCAAATTCGCCACAGTTTTAATTCCTTCTCGATACCCAACAGACTGTCCCAAAGACATTTAAGACACTGGAAAGGCACACAATCGACGCCAACTTTTTTCTTTCGTTCCTTCCTTTTTTTTCTTTTCATCCTTTTTTATTTACTGGATGTTTTGTCATCCGTGATTAAAACCATGAATAAGAAATGAAAATGGTGGTTGTTTATTCTCTCCGTGCTGTGGCAAACTGTCTGCACAACAGACTCTAATGACCCAAGGCTGCCATTACAGGGTGGCTTATCGCCTGTAAAAAGCATCTCAGAGTTCAGGCAGATGCTCGCTGCTATGGCTCACTGCTAATGTGAACCACATTACACTGTAATTCATTCTGCTGTTCATTGTGGTCTGCTCACGGTGCTGCATGACTCAGCAACAAGTAGCTCAACTAGGGACAAGATCCTTTTTAGTTAAGTGTAGTCGATGACTGGTCTGCCGGTCCTATCTTAAAGCTGCTACAATCAATATTTTTATATTCACAGTGAATACAGTCACTCCCCTCGACACTACTGAGCTTAAAAGCATCTTTCATCTCATTGTTTTGGTTTTCTGGCATGCAACTTTACTGCTTTGGTTCACTCTCATCTCTGTCATCACCAGCGTGTCCAGATGTAGCAGGCAGCTGTTTTCAGTGAAATAGCTTTAAAAACCCACTGTGCACTACCTGCCCAGCATCAAACAGCAGACCACCATAGTGAGCAACTATCTGGTGAACATAGTGAAGCATTTAGCAGCTAAAGATCCAGAAATATCCCTGAGGAGTTGGTGGAGACCAAAAACAGAGTTAAAAATATTGGACTTACACTCATCAGATGGAAACATAACGTAAAATCAGTGATAATCTTGCTCCATGTCTGCTGGATGTGAACAAAGCATCTGTTTGTTAACAAGTACGTCATCGCTAAACGTTAAACTTGATGGTGATGTGTCAATAATGTATTTAATTAGGCGGTAAACTTTATTTGAAGACATCACCTTGGCCTTTAGGAAATTGTTTTATCATTTTTCACAATTTCCCTAAATTGATTCATTGGGAGAATAATTGATGGTGAAAATAATAGTTAGTTGCAGTCTTAAAAAATTGACCTTAAGATTGTCAACTAATGTTTTTAATTTGAAGAAGAAATATGTTCTGTTTTTCTGGTAAACTTGGCCTACAACTGATGTGCAACACTACCTGTCACCTGTACTCTGTGTTTACTGTGGTATTCCTCTGGTTCAGGAGTCTTGTGGAGGAAGAGGAGGAGCGCCTGTGCAACCTGTGACTTGAGGCTGGAGAGTCAGACTGGCAGGCTGGATACTCCCCCGCACATGGATTAGAAAATAGACCTAAGGAAACCAGCACTATGATGAAGCTTAAGGTACCAATACAGCAATTTAAGCAAAACTTATCATGATAGATTAATGCCGTCTGGAGGCCTAAGCAGGGCCATTGATAACAGGTTGCTGGCAGATGACCCCAAGACTCAAAGAGAGATGGAGCTGTCTAAAAGAGGTGGGAGGATGGGGTCTGCGTGATGAGTGCGTATCCATTCAGTGTCTGGCAGGGATAGTTCCTTAAGTGGGTTTTATCTTTACCAGCTCACTGCCATGATTCATAAATGTGTTGTCTTTTGTTGAACAAGACATGCGCATGTGCGTGCGCACACACACACACACACACACACACACACACACACACACACACACAGACACACACGTTAAACTGTGGCTCTGTGAAGTCATTCTCCTCTAATACCACCTCATCCATCACTCAAACGTTGTCTGATTACCAGCTCTTAACCCTTGACCCCTTCACTGTTAACAAACATATTGACAGTTCTCCTATGGGTAACTAAAAGCATCCCACCTTCCCTTTGCTTTTACAGTCATGCATTCATGTTTTGTTTTTACATACTGACAGTCAAGTGCGCAGTGCACTGTTTACTTTTCAAATGGTTCATGAAGTTGTTGTTTTTCTACAGCTCTTACAAAATGAGCACCTGGATGTTTCTACAAGAAAAAGCCTGTGTGATTCATTATTTCTCCTTTAAAAATCAATGTCCCAATTTGCTGTCGTTTTTAGAAATAAGCATTCGGTAATACATTCCTCTGTAATCTTTTCCTTATTTTCTACATGACTTTCAAGCTGTCTGTGATAAATCATTTTTGGTTCCTGCTTCTGCACAAGCATCCGCATGTGCTTTAGATTTAAATTGAATAAAACTAATTGCTTGAGAGATCACCTCATACTGTGTGATTTCTTTTGTGAAAATCTCCATTTCATGAGAACTGCTTGTGAATTTTTGGACTTAAGAAGTTCCCCGCACTATAAAACTGCAGTGAGCACAGAGTGATTTATGTTCAGTGATCCTTCTTTCATTCATCTTTATGTTCAATGTGAGATTTGAACATTCCCAGCTATTAACGATCTCAAAGGCTTGTTAGCTCTGCCATAAAGATGAAAAATTCTGCTAATAACGGATCAAGATAAGATTAGCCACGCACAGTGAACTTGTGGTGATGAGGAGTTAGCCTCTGTAATAATTGAGTTCAGTGTCTGGAGAAAGAGCTGGGAATGGGTGGATACGGTGACTTGTTTAATTGTCTCAACATGAAACATGGCCGGCTCAGGAGGAAGCTGCTGTGTCTGTTTTCTCAGGGCCGCAGAGCTAAATCAAGATCTCAGAGGAGATATCTATATCTCCTCTATATGGCTCAAATAAAAAAACAATGAACCATCCAGTCTTCCTGAGCTCATGGGAATACTGCCTCTGCCTTGTGGTAAATATGAAAATATCTAAGAAAGTTGTGTTTTCCCACTTTTATCTTGTCTGCCCTGCCTATTGGGAAAAGGTGGTTGACAGTATGGAAATCATAAAATAGACTGGACCAGAATAATAAACTTTAGACTTTTAGGAAATGTATCATTTATCCTGCTCAGGAAAGTTATCTTTTCACACCTGCATTTAGACTGCTGTGCAAGAGAATAAATGCACAAACCAGTCCTCGTGACCAAGTATCAAAACGCTCAATCCACAGAGAAATGCACTCAGAGAATGTGTTGACCTTTAAACGCACCATTATTATCTTGCTGATGTTTAAGTGCTCATTCTTTTGACAAGTTTTTTTTAATAAGATATTTGGTGCTTTGAAAGAAGGGTAAATCTTCATGATTGACAGCTGTGATTGACTCACCTTTGATTAGGTACTGTAGATGTATACTTTGGCACCGCAGCTCCACTGTCTGATCACTACTGCGCAGGCTCTGGCTCCAAAATTACAAGATGGCAGCGCCTGTATCTGGGATATCTTGGATTCACTTTTGTACAGTGGGAGGAAGTGGAGATGCATCAGATCCTTATCATAATTAATTCTGAGTGGAACATGAATGTCTGAACCTTCATTTTAATTGTTGAGCCATTTAACTCAAAACCACAAAAAAATTGCCTCATGGTGGCACAAAACAAAGTCGTAGGATCACTAAAGTCATCGGGATTCATCCCACTGGGGATCATAAATGTCTGAACCAAATTTTATGACAATCAATCCAATAGTTGAGATATTTCAGTCTAGTCTAAAGGGATGGACTGACTGACATCCCTCAAGCCAAAAATGCATTACTATTGCACTTGAAACCACGTTATTTTTAAAGAAAACATAAATTCTCATAATGACTTTAAACAGAGATGGCAAAAGTACTCACTTTCCGTACTTAAGTAGAAGTACAAATACTTGAGTTAAAAAATACTCTGGTAAAAGTGGAAGTACTGATTAAACTTCTTTACTCAAGTAAAAGTAACAAAGTACAGGCTTGGAAATTTACTTAAAGTATAAAAGTAAAAGTAGCCTTGAATGACAACCATTTTCTATGCAAAGCTGCACACAGATGTTACTAGAGAGAGCTGAGGAACTTCAGTGGACATGGAAAACACATAAATGTCTTTATATGGCAATGGCTACATTTTAAATGGATGTCTGCCAATAGGCCTAAAACATCACATATATGATTATTATGACAGAAACTGGGACTCCAGGTTAATAAGATTCTGACTCATTAGCAAGATATGAATTCAGTTGTGATTCTGTGAGAATTCACAGATCCAGTTTATATTTTTAATAACATTTAAATGAATCTACATGTATGTGTGTGTGCTCAAATATGGCTTCATATGAATGACTAAACAGACATTAATGAAGAAGTTCCCCAGCACATTGGGGAGTCCTTCTTGATGCATACTGTCTCAAACATCTCTCTCTGATAAGGCTGAGGATGATGTCTTGCTGCTTGTCTGCCAAATCTCCGTTTTCTTCATTTTCAATCATGTCAAGTAAGGTTTATTTGTATAGCACCTTTCACAGATAAAAATCACAAAGTGCTTCACCGTAAAATGTAATACAATACCAACAAAGTACAATACAATGTATATGACACTTAAAAACAAATGGCACGTCTAACTAAACTAAATGTGCTAATGTTAGCGCCATCAAGCCGCAATGATTTGCTGTGAATTAATGCAGAATGCTGAATCTGTTGAGTTGCGTCAAATGCAACGTACAGTAGATATTCCCATCTATTTAGATTGAATATGGTATTGATGATGTAAACAATGATGACGATAACTCCAGTGAAATGATGTGAAAGTTGAGGACTATATTAGGACTGGATTAAAAAGCTGATTTTCCAACGTCCCCCCAGGTGTGTCTGTTAAAACAGACGGAGACAACTTCTGTCTAGCTAAGTTTTCATCCACTTGTCAATTGAATTACAGTATCAGAAGTTGGTGAACAGGTGAAGACCAAACCACTAGCTAACTTACTTTAAATGTGAAGAACTATATACTAATAACGGGCTTAAGTAAACTGACAACATGAGTTATACGACTTACAGTTCTCAAAGACGCACACACACAATCTCAGCTGATTATCCTCCGGACAGATATTCTCTTTTTCTCCGTGCGGCGCGCGCACCCGCTCGCTGGCGCGTGTCCGCGCTATTTTCCGACATAACAACCTCTTGTACAAAACAAAAGTAACGAGCCAATTTTGTAAAATGTAAGGAGTAGAAAGTACCGTCGCCACAAAAATAAATAGTAAAGTAAAGTAAAAATATCAGAAAAATCTACTTGAGTACAGTAACGGAGTATTTGTACTTCGTTACTTCCCATCTCTGACTTTAAATGGTTTAATAATCCAGTTAACATCTACAGCACATAAGTAACAATAAAAAACGATCACACACAAAATACACAACGGAACAGACTTTCATCCTATGAAGCAAATCAACAAACCAATGTGTTTTGCAAAAGCAAAAATGATTAAAAAAAAAGATTAATTTCAATTAACTGTGTTAATTCCGCAGCTTCTTTTCTAACACAATGAAGTATTTCAAAGATTTAAAATGTGAGTGTGGTGACCTCTGTGCTCTTCTGTATTCCTTTTGCCCCCATCACACGTCCTTGACAACTGAGGAAAATGCACGTTAACCCCTCAAAGCTGGTCGGTGACACTGAGTGGCCCGGGGCGGGACCCTGGCACCTCTGCTCCTTGAAGCCGGACAATTTGATTTGAAGGCGGAGATTTTCAAAGCTGAGTCATGGATGAGTGGTCAGCCAGTGGTTTGGCCTTTTCATCACTTGTTTTTTTTTTTTTTTGCCTTGATGGTGTATGTGGATATGGAGGGGGGGTGTTGAGAAAACAACCTAACCTGCCCAACACTAACAAACAAAGAAGTCACTGCTGGGAATAAAGCAGAGTTTGGTTCCTCTGGCTAACGTTTGCTGTGAAATTGAATGTTTCGTGATGGGTTGCTCGTGCTGAAAGGAATAATTTCACACTACATGTGCTGTGGATATAACATCCCATTAACTTCACATGGTGCAGGAATGTCTTTACATTAAGAGTGGCAGGGCCAGGCTCATAAATTATGACATCTGAGCTGGTTGCATCAGTCCACATATCTTCCATCTGTAGCAGAAGAATCTGATTAAGGCCTGAGGTAATAGTGATCGAGGTCAGCTTGTATGACTCTGCTCAGCTGTCACCTACACATAGGTATCCCCAAAATATTCTTTTCCCCTTCAGGTTCACCCAGACAAATAAACACTGTCCTCAGTGAGGACAAATGTAATTTTTTTAAGTCTCTTCATGGCAGTTTGGACCAAGCTGGTGTTTAGAAAGCAAATAAATAAGAGAGGACAGGGTTGAATCAGGGAAGAAAATAAGAACAGTAAAAATATACAAAGGAGGGAGAGCTATTGAGAAAGTATTTCCTTAACAAGAGGGGAACAAATAATAAATTATGGGGCCCCTCTCCCTTGAGGCAGGACTGGCATGCCTGAGGGTAGCAGGAAGTGGGCATCCCTCTCTTTTTATAGGGGTTGAGGACAGGCTTCCACTGTGGGAGCATCACATGAGGCAGAGTCCTGAGAGAAAAGTCCTTAAAGGAAAGTTTATACACACACTCACACTCACACAGCTCTATACACACAGTTAATACGCCATGCAATGCTTAATAAAGATGGTGGTAGTGTGACTGCATAACCCCAAGTACCCCATCATGTCATCACTGTAGTTTCTACCCTCCTCATATCAGCAGTCCCACTTGGCGTGTATAACTGAGAGGCTGCTGACAGCCATGACCCCACATTTACCCTGCACGTCTCCTCATGTCTGTCCCAAAGCAGGTGGCAAACACCCCCAGTACGAAACTCTCCATCTTGATATGACATCTGATATGTGAAATTTTTAAACCTTTTATTTCTTGGCAACCAATTCAGGTACCTTGTCTATGATGAGGAGATAAAGCAAAGCAGCTTTTTTTATTTCCCCAAACTCCGCACACAGCAGGTTAGTCACAGCCAAAGTTAATAAAAGTTTCCCAAAGTGTTCAATTAATCAACTTCACAGGGCGTGTTGGATGGAAGTGGATAAAAGTCTGGGCTACAGGGAACACAAGAGAAAACGGGCAGGATTTGTATTCTGCTGCAGTGGCTTTCATACCCATTAAAGGATGTTAGCATCTTTCTAAGCATAGTGACTTTATTGTCAGCTTAGGGCTTACACTGATCCAACCATTTGCTGTATTGGATTCCTGGCAGATGGCCTGCATGGATCTTGGCCACCCTTGAATTTAATTCTTATGTTAAGCTTCACTCGTCAGTAAATGGGCTGCTTTCTGCACTTAGCTTATACATAGGAACTTATGTATTGGTTGTAATGGTTTCTTATCAGTTAGAAAAAAACTGGTTATTTATCTGGAATTTCTATGTTGATAGATGCATACTGTGATATACAGTGAGTGCATATAAATACACTATAAGAAGGCATTTAATTTCAACTATACAGTGATCTCACTTACTGAGTATAAGAGTGAAGTACACATAAGTGCATTTGCAGACCACCATAAGGGCCTTCCATTTGATCTACATGTTCTACAATCTACAAAAAAGTATCTTCTTTATGATTTATTAAATCTGCATTAAAGTACCTTTTGACCACAAACACTAACAGCCGGTAAACACAAATCTGACCTAATGGCAGATGTATTGACGACCTCTCGCTGTCTGAAAACAGCTTTTATAGTTGTCTTGGTAAATTTTATATTATATAATATAATAATTAGATTTAATAAATAAATAGAAAACAGTTGCATATTTACACATCCAGGAGACATAGAGCAACATTAGCATTCATTAAGAGTCTTATTTCTGGCAACCTGATGCATTTAAATCCAAATTTACTCTTCTTTAAGCTCTGTTTTGGTTCTCCACCGCTGCTAACTTTGTATGTCTGCCATTCGGATTTTTTTTTTCTTTCTTTTTTTCATTTGATCCACTGTTTATATAAAAATATTGATTAGTGCAGCTTTAAATCAATAAGAAGGACATGTTTTGCTTGTGGACTTTCAGAGTCAATAAAAGCATTTATTCCTGTTACCACCCATTAACCCATAACCAATTCCTCTTCCTGTGCCTCTGAGGACTTGAAGCCAGAGCACCAGTAGTCCAAACTATCATAATTTGTGCTGCAAGTAAGAAATCACATGTGTCACAGTTTATGTCGGCAGTTGTAGCCTGGAGCAATGGCTGGTTTAGAGTTTGGAACAAACTACGAAATCATTTTCTTTGCACACCAGTCATTCATCTTTTTCCCAGACACCCAGACATCTCAGGCCTGCTTCCTCTCAAACTGACGTGACCGGCAGGTAAGCAACATTTTCCCTTCTTGGATCACATGTAGGTTTTTTTAAATTATATTTTAACATACATTAAAATGTAATCTGCTTTTACGTTGACATGATTTCCACATCTTGAACTTGAATCTTCATCCTATTTGACCAAATCCTTCCAGTGTCATGTAAAGGACAACAACATATGGACCAAACTGAGATTACATAGTGGTGTTAATTAGGTTATTGACCAATTAAATATGGGAATTGTCTCTTGCATTATTTACTATGTGTAGGAAAGCTCAAATACTTTTTATCAACTCTGAAGGAGGCTCTTTGTTCAGCTTGTCTCCTGAAATCTTTCTTCATAAGTGATCATTAAATGGATGGTTGAGTGTTCAACCACCAGTGAGCCTCAGTAGACCTGCTACAGGGCTGTATTGCCCTTGTGCTGTTTCACCACAGAGGCTCACCAGAGGACCTGTCAGGCCTGCAATGTTTTACAGCTCAGTTTGCAGACAAAACACCTCACAACCAAATCCCCTCAACAACATCTGCTGCCAATTTAGCTGAGGCATTCCTGCAGTGCTGTGCTGTTTAATATTCACAGGGGTTAGGATCCGCCGGGACAGGGGTGGACGGGGAACGGTGGGGAGGGGGGAACTGGCTTCTACAAGCCTTTCGTCCGTGGTCCAGACACGGTGAAAAATGAGGGGTTAACAAAGAGTGAGATGGAGCAGGGGTGGGTTAACTGGACTAATTTGCAGGGATAATAGTGGTGCTCATGGAAGGTCTTTGGGGAGCAGCGGTGTGGAACACAGACCTGATGGTGCAACCACACAGGAAGTTTACAACATGGCCAAAAATGTATTTAATCATCAAACAAGCAGCAAAGAGCTGGCGGCATGGCCCAAGCCAGCAGCCATCCTGAAGATGAAGACAAATGTTTGGACAAGGGGCCAGACCGAGCACCAGATCCACACCTCCAAGATTTCAGAGCATTGAAACCACTGATTGTATGGGCCAGGTCTAAGCACAACATGTCAAAGCTGAATATTTCCTTCTACTTTTGCCAGCCGCCTTGAGCGAAATAATAACATTATAAAGTAGATTATATATATGCTTTTAATTATTCTCATGCGAGTACCTACAATATGAACAATAAACCTGGGAACATTGCAACTTTTATTGGAAATTACTTGTGAATAGTAGGCATAAAAACAGTCTTTATTAGCAGTAATCAGTATATAAAGTATCATGCATAGTACATAACAGCACATATGTGCTGCCTGACTGGATTAAGAGAAGTCAAAAACCCATTAATTGATAGTTAGACTCTACAGACTGGCTACACAATGTCCCTGTGATTTTTTTGATGGATGTATCCCAGGCACTGCCAACTTTAGAAACCAAAAACAATCAAACCAGTTTCCTCCTTTAAGTGCAAGTTTATCTTTTTATGTTTATTTCTATGAGAAAATATATTTTGGTATGTATTATGCTTCTGGGATATACAATACCTTGCAGAGACGGAAACCTTAACATGAAAGCAATAATACACAGATCTTAAAATACTGAAGTTCAACAGTATTTGTTTCAGTGGGATGTAGTTCTCATTTGTGGGAATATTTACCTTAAATCATGTGTGGAAGCTATCAGTAACTCCCTCGTTGTTTTTGGGGTGAAACGGCAATTTATGTAAAAATAAATTCTGTCTATATTTTGCAGTGTGTGTCCTCTTCTCAAAAAGGAATGCGCCCACCCTGCTGAGAGGATGGTATTTCAGTGGTTGACACAACCGGGGCTGTCTAATGACTCTCTGAAAGGGTGATGTGGATCGTGCAACACCTCCGCTGCTCCCTCACTAAAGGACACCCCTCGCCATGGCAACTGCATAAACATCTGTCTCCCCATTCAAGGGAAGGTCTTGAGGGAATATACAAGGCTGAAATTTATTATATATTAGAGCCCCAGCCTATGTGTATGTCCATATTGCTGCTTAGTGGACTGAGAGAGCTACATGGGATAATTAGGACATCAGATTTCATATTTACACAAAGTGCAGTATGTGTTTGTGTGGCTGGGTTAGCTTAGTTGGTAGAGCAGGTGCACATACAGTATATAGAGGTTTACTCCTCCACGCAATGGCCGCAGGTTCGACTCCAACCTGCCTCCCTTTGCTGCATGTCATTCCCCTTCTCTCTCCCCTTTCTTCATCTGTCCTGTGGAATTCAAGGCCTCAAATGCCCAATAAATAAAATATAAAAGTGCAGTATGTTCATATTTACACTTTGTTTTTTGTATGAATTAAAAAAACATGTTATACAACATGTAATTAGTGATGTTTATAGTTATAGTTATTGTTTTAAACTTTAGACAAAGCCAGGCTAGCTGTTTCCCCCATGCTTCCAGTCTCTATGCTAAGCATATCTAAGCTAAGCTAACGAGGTGCTGGCTGCATCTTTATATTATAAGAGTGTCAAACTATTCTTTTAATCCCATTTACAAAAATCAGCAGTTTATAATAAGATACCCATTCTAAAGGGTTTATGTTATAAATAATTGTGTTATTAATTAATGGTTACTGAATTATATTAGTTATAGTAAATGCTGATTGAAAGTTGCTGGTAATAATAGTTCATGATTCATCTAATCTATAAAGATATGGTAACTGATTTGTTAACCTCTTTTAAAGGGTGACAAATTGTAAACTGGTACCATAAAATTAAGTTTGTTATTTTATACAAAATTAATTGTCTGTATGTTGTCATGGTTCCAACCAGTGACATGGAATTAAATCCATACCAACATTTTTCATGGAACATTGAGGATCCTCTCTGTTTCCTCTCACATTTCAAGGATATGTTGATACATGGCATCCAAGAGACGTTCACACTCTTTGACATGTTTCACATTCCCATGCCATGCATTACACTGAAGAGCAATAGGATTGATGCTGACAGAGCCCCCAAACATCTACGTGTGAAGAAGAGTTGGCTCATGCTGAAAATGAAACGGATGATGGAAATGAGTGCCGTGGCCTCATTTAAAAAAAATATTGTATATATTTATGATTCATAGCCAAACACCATTTACTATGTAAGTAGTGCAATTGAGGTGCAGGACTTTAAAAATGTAGAATATTTCTGTTACACAAGTAAACTGTTTTTGTTAACATTATATTTGCTGTAAAGTCTTGTTAAGAGCAATAACATTCCAAATACAATTAAAGTTGTCATTTTGAACCATTAGATATTTTGTTATGGTACTAAGGTCCACAATCAAACAAGCAACAGTCTAATATATACGTTAAGTATTTTTCTAACCCCAAATGGAAAGTAATTTTGATTGTCTGTTATTGTAAAACACATTTAGACAAGTTATACGTGACCATTAATAGGCTGAAAAACAAACAATGGTTGGTTAAAACCATAGCCAGGAGCAGCTGATCTCTATCGTTAAGCCCTTAGTTGTGGTTGGCTTGTGCTTTCATATATTATCTGGACTGTAAATGAAGCATATCTAATGGAATAATAACCTGTCAGATATCCACGTTGAGCACAGAGCTGCACTGTTTTTCAGGAGATGTTGACTATGTCAAAGAGCCAGAGGTTTGTTCGGGGGTCCCTTTTGTTGCCTTTTGAGTTGTGTTTTTGGCACACGGTGAAAGGTCTGTGGAGAATTGCCAGTGGCTGAGGTCATTAAACTGGGAGTTTCAAGTAAGCTGTTGCCGCAAAGTTACTTTCACTGAATTCAACACAGCAGACAAACAATGCAACAAGTCATCTACTGTGGTTTGGACTGTAGTTGTTACTGCAGCTTGAAAAGTATATCTAACTATATTTAGACAGAGTGATTAGCAGCAGCTAAGAAAGATTGCCAGGCAGCATTACTCTAGCATATACAAATGACGTCGGTCTCTTTGGTTCCAACTAAGAACAATTATTCAGTGGATTGCCACTGTCACTTGTCACTGTGCACCATCATCAGGTCCAAATTCCCATTTCTCCAATACTTTGGTTTTTGATCAAATACCTGCAAAACTAATGGCATTCATTGCACTTTGTTTTTCGTTTTAATTAGCAGTTGATAGCATCAAGCGACCACCACTGGGTCTAAAAAGTAAAGCCAATGACCAAGGCCTTAAACCTGCACTCTATCTAATGACCAGCAGGGGGCGACTCCACTGTTTGCAAAAAGAAGTTTATATTGTATAGAAGCTTATGAGACAATGACCCTACTTCTCACTTGATTTATTAACTCAGTACACATTGTGCTAATAAGTCTTCTTCGATCCAGCATGGTCTTCATTTTGAAGACAAGTTTAGCTGCTATGTTCTGACTGAGCTGCAGGGGACAGATGGAAACTGCAGGCAGGCCAATCAGGAAGGAGTTGCAGTAGTCTAGACGTGAGATGACTAGAGCCTGAACCAGAACTTGAGCCGCCTTCTGCGTTAGAATGGGACATATCCTTTTGATGTTATGTAGCATCTATCTACACGATTGAGTAGTTAGCAATGTTGGCAGTGAAGAAGACTTGGTCATCAAGTGTGTGGCTACCACAGAGTTGTCAACTGTTAAGTCAGGTCTTGGGTAGGAGAGCCCTTCCCTGGAAGGATATGATATGACTAAACCTTTTATTACTTCTTTATGCAAAGTCAAAAAAATCTTACAGAAGGTATCTATGAACTCTTAAAATACAATATCTGCATAATCAGCAAAAAACATGATTCATGTTTTTTTAGGGTTGTATGTAGGCACTCAAAGCAGTTAGTTATGGTTAGAGAAATATTCATGGTGTTGGTTTAATATTGGAAAAAGTGAACTAGTTGAAGCATGAAACACTGTAAAAATGTAACTGAAATGACAATCTTTCCCTCATTTAACCTTAACTAAAGCGCTTTTCTTCCAAAAACCTACTGCATGTGACCCAGGATGTGCTTTCCACACCCACCAGCCAATCCCAAACATCTGCCCATGGCTTCTGTGTGATGCACTTCAGAAAACTTTGCAGTGACCATAATCATGGCAGCAATTGAGTTTCCTTCTAAATGTATTTGGCAAACCACTACAGTAGTGCATAAACATTATTTTGAGGCGACAGAGTTGTGCGTGCATCTACTGTGCCAGACTTGCTTGAAATGTACTGCTCTGCCACAGAACACTAATTTCCTGAATATAAAGACATGAATGTGACAATAAAATTTGTAAACTGACATGTTTTTATGGGATGATTTCCTGAAGGCAACTTCTCATTTCTTCAGGCGACTGACAGTAAGAGAAGTGTATCATATGAAAACAGTCAACTTATTCGCAGTGGGAAGACTTTGACAAAAACTAAAATTAATCACAATGCTTGAGATGATTTCTCTGTGCCATGTCCAGTGTTGGGCAAGTTACTTTTAAAAAGTAATTAGTTACAGTTACTAGTAACTACTTCCAAAAAGTAACTAAATTAGATACTCAGTTACAAATTATAAAAGTAACTAGTTATTTCAGAAAGTAACTAATGCGTTACTTTTAAGTACATTTTTAAATGCTCAAATGTGACCCCACCTCCACCCCTCTTTAATGGAACATAAAATACTTGTGCATGTTCAATTATTTATGATAAAACTGAATATTATAATGAAATGGACACTTAATACAATACATTATTAACAGAAACAATGTACACACATCTAAACTTTTTTACTGTTGCTATGGGACAAAGTAAGACTATAGCCTCCAATCAAATGCCATGTACGTATATATTATGTTTAAATAGTGGATCGATACTAATAACACAATAAATGTTTTGGAACTTTTGATATTTTTTGCCCCTCAACAGTCCACAACTGGGCAAAATTAAACAATGCTTGTAAGCACTATAGCAAAAAATAATCAACAAATATACACACTCTTTGTAGTGCAAATAATGTAAGTGGCCTGATGTTTATATTTGTGCGCTGTGTGTGTGTGTGTGTGTGTGTGTGTGTGTGTGTGTGTGTGTGTGTGTGTGTGTCAACCTCAGCCAATCGTCAGCATTTATGCGGTTGTCTCGTGCACTGCCCACTAACCAAGGGGTGCCTCTTGGCTCAGAGAGCTAATACCGGTAACAGTGTTATTAAGATGGGAAGAGTAATCAATTAGATTACTCTTTACTGAAAAAAAAGTAACACCGTTAGTAACGCCGTTATTTATTACACCGTTATTTATAACGCTGTTATTCCCGTCACTGGTCATGTCACTAGTTTTTCATGCTGCACAAAAATGAATGATGTTGAGGTTCTTTTTATAGTTTGTTGACACCGGTAGGAATAACGTAAAGCAAGCCCAAACTTCAGTATTATTTGTTAAGGAAACCTCTGCTTCACTAGATAGCACTCAGTAGAACATAGTAGGAAATTCGGGAAGGAAACAGATGATGTCTAGCAGAGGTCATGAGCTTGTTTTGAACCCGTGATGACAGGAACACATGGTGTTCACCTCCAGCCCACTAAGCCACATGACGCACGATTTATCTTTAAGTTGAGAATGTGCAACTTCATTTCACTCTCTATCTCTGCTGAGCCATGTGTTTGGTGCAAACATACTTGGGGATTTTCAAAGTGTCTGGTTTTATAGTGAGTCCTGCTGGAATGAGATTAACTTAAAAAAATATCAGGCTGCTGTTAGTGTAACAGAGGTCCTGTTTACATGAGCAGAGTAGCTGTTGAAGCGATGGCCCCGTGTGAGCCAACAGAGCTACAAGGCAACTCTGGACTTAATGGTCCAAATTATGTATTGTTTATTTTCATCACATCCACCTGGGGCCATTAAATGTAACTCCTTTATGTTTTTAAATAATAATATTAAATAATATTAAACAATTATTGTGAAATTACTCATATTTTCACCACTCACAACAGATGCGCAATCTGTGAATATCAATGTTGTTGAGTGTTTCATTTCGGAGACACCTCATACATCGTTGACAATATGGACAATTCTTGTGGCTTTGCAAATATACTTAAAGAACAAGAAATTGTTTACACAAATGGCAACACCAATTTGTCTTTGTCTCCCGGGTCTTCTTGTAATCCACCCTTTGGTACTCCTTGATGGAGTCCATCATCCAGTATGAGAAGTGCACCGCCTTCTATCTCCTCAGAACCTTGAGTTGGTCCGCATGGTTCAGCAGGGTGCTGAGGACTTTATGCTGACATTCTGATATGAAAATCTAAATCTAGACCCACGTCTGAAATTCACAAACACTTAATGTAAATCTAACGCATATTTGTTTTGCATGATTTTAACATTATTTAATAAAAATAAGATAGCATTAAAAGTGCTCTAAAGCTTTACCGGACGAGTGTCAATGTGGTATGTGTCGCAGACTGGAGAAACAAGTGTTTATTAGAACCCGCCCACTTTCTTTGCCAAAAAGCATTAAAACCGATTTAAACCTCACAATTTAACAATATTTGATTTTTTTTTTTTTTTTTTACGTCTCCACAAAATCTTCCAACAAACAGCTTCTAAATCATAATAAATTATGTTTCCAATGTTATACATGACAGGTGATGTCAGATTTTGGATGATAACAGACCAGACTGAAAAACATGTGATTTGAATTTGATTACAAACATTTAGTTATACTTTATCAATAATGTAACACTGTTCAGGTTGATCATTTTTTCTCAGAAAAGTGTACAACTATACAAAATTCAGCATGGGTGTGGGCTGGTTCATTTCTTTTAGTTTAATGTATCTTTGCCTGATAACAACTTACCGTCTCCAAACATGAATGTCAAATGTAAGTGTTTTCAGTAGGCTAACATGACTCTAATAGCATAATACATTTTATGTACTTGCACACAAGGAAAAAAAGCATACTTTTCACATTTTTACATCATTTGTCAAAATTCTTACATCATCAGTTTTGAAAAAAAATGACCAACCTGAGAGGTAATACTGAACATTATCAGTAATATCAGTCTGTACATTTTATTACATTATTGATCAAGTTATTGCATTATTGGGTTTTATTATATTTTTGATCTAGTTAAGTGCAAACTTTGTCACATTTTTTGTAAATGATTACATTATTGGGTGCTACAGGGAGTGTTGTGTACTTGTTTGAGGTTTTCCTCAGTGTTTGTATGTTAGCTAATGTGTGTTGATGCCCACACTTCAAGCCCTTAGAGATGTGTCATGTCAAATCCCAAATCCAGAGTCATCCTTATCAGTCCGTTGTGTACACTGGATAGCACTGTGCCTTCCGTGTGATTGGTTGGCTATGAGTAAATCCATTTGTAATGTTTACCTGTTGCAGGCAGATGTTCTCCAGGAACGGTAGGAACATGTCCTGGCTGGACGTCAGCTGCTCTGTGTACCCAACACCCACAGCCTAGTGCATAGCATAGTGGACAGCATAGACAGTAACCTCTTGACTAGGATCTAAACTACCTAAACCAAAGTTTAAGTATATTTCCCGTGTTTGAAATTTCAGTATTATATATTAGGCTAGAGGATTTATTTGAAGGATTCATATGTTCTTTGTTGTTTAATGCGGTCAGAAAGTAGATTGTTGGACAATTCTAAATATTGTTCAGGGGACTGATGACCATGTCTGTTCCTCCTCTGGGTTCAATTGTTGTCAGTGTTGCCAGGTGTACAATAATTATTTTTACTTAGTATAATAATTTATCCTTAAATGCATGATTATTTTAACATGTCATAATTTAGTAAATTCTGTGTCAAGTTGTAAATTGAAATTACAACCTGAGTTTGGTTTGTCTAACTGTTAAATTTTGTATGGTCAGCCTCACATTTGTTTGGTAGGGTTTATGGTGCAAACGTTATCTTACGTTATCTGTAAACTATTTCCTTAAATGCAAGAAGGGAAAGTTTGTCTTGTATGGAAGCCTGCACGTTAAATGCTGACCACAGTGGTAGTGTACAATTTTTTTAAGTCAGTTGACTGATTCCGCAGATAAAATCCAACAGTGAGACATGTGTGATGGTTGACTGTTTGTTGTTTTAATACAGAAACACACAATAATTAATGTCCTGGGTTCTAGAGGTTGCCAAGCAGCGTTACTAATGAGTCTAGTTTTAAACTGTCATCCAGTGTATTGTGGTTCAATAATATACATGTGCTCCTTTCAGTCAAGACTAAAATGTCTGTAAATGTTGGTGGAAATAGTTATAATGCATCTAATCTTTGCTATTCATTCATTTAAATAATGTTGATACAGTTTTTTAAGCTTTAGTATTTGGCTACAGAAAAAAATGGATGATTTATTTTATGATGTTCTCTGCAAAATCTTCATACACATGTTACTAGCGTTATATCAAATTATTATTATTAATAATATTACCAGTCTATGTTTTAAACCTGTATCTTGTTTAATGTGGAGATGTTGTGGAAAGCTATGTTAGCAAAACAATTTCCATAGCTGACTGTATTTCAAGAGCTCACCCTTAACTTAACACCTCTCTCTGCTGTGTACAAGAGGTCATACGCTACACAGGATAGATCCTGCTTCAATTAACGTTAAAGCCTTTATTCCCGAGTTTTGGTAAGTCTACCTCTGAGGGAGAACCATCGGGAGAACATGGACATCTTTAAATTCGGACAACCAAGACAATTGGGCGCCATTTTGCTAGCTAACCTGCTGACTGTGGGAGCTAACGTTAGCATAGTTCAGGACAAAACAAATAACCTACCAAGAAATACCAAAGCACTTGAGTAAGTGTTTCACTAGCTAACCCATCTCTTTATATTAATGTCAGCCGGTAACAGTGGCTGTTTAAAGTAGTTATAGTGAAACATTAGGGTTTGTAGTAACCAGACAGTAATTCTAAACAAAAATGTCATTGTTGTTGTACTAGCTAGCTAGGTGTATTTGGAGTTTTTTTCGTGATTGAAAAGTCAAGACTGTCACAAGCAGGTTGTGCTATGGGTGTGCCTTACATGTATTGGAGTCACTGAGCTAAGTTAACTGTTAAACATTTTGATTTTATAAAAGGTAAAACCCTAATGATCTTTGACAAACATGTTTAGCAACTCTTCCTGCTAGCTGTATTTCCAGGGTAATCAAAGAGTCTTATAACTGGTTAAAGTAACTGCACAGTAAAAACGATTTTTTAGCCTAAATCACAACTTTCTTAAACAAAACAAACACAGTTGCCTTGCTCTATTTGTATGACGTGACCGAAAATGTATTAAGTTCAATTCTTATTGGTCTATATTAATGTTATATTTACACAGAAACATGAGATATATGTAATTTCTGGCAACTATTTTTGTTTGGATCAGGAAAAAAGACTTGCAACTTAGGAGACAGGTTAAAGATCTTTTCTCACCAGATGGTTGTAAGAGTCATTGAGTATTTGGAATATATGCAGTAT
The DNA here is from genome assembly GCA_013375575.1 of Percina caprodes. NCBI lineage: Eukaryota > Metazoa > Chordata > Actinopteri > Perciformes > Percidae > Percina > Percina caprodes. The sequence goes on along the minus strand of JABXJD010000003.1, from coordinate 2,292,649 downwards.
TAAGTGTTATTTGAAAACAAGTTTTTCATGGATTTACTCTATTTTCAGCAGAGTGGATGCCTAACTAACTGTGGGAAACTTAACTGGACTGCCCACCTTCTTTTGGGGTGAAAACAAGTTGCATAAGTATAACAATTATATGACATAATTAATTAACATGACTTTCATTTAGCATCTTACAAGACATGCATTCAACCACCATCAAAAATTGTGAGCACATCAAATATAAAAGCAACGTGTGCTCTTTTCAGCATTAATCTGCTGGCCCTTGATCATCCTCCACCCTCCGGCCCTCCTGACTCATCTCCGCTGTGTCTCCCTGTGGCATCCACGGTCAGTGTGCTTTGTATATTGCTGATGTCTGTGTTTACTAGTCTTACACGCAATGTTAGCCAGAGATGTCACCTACACGCACGCACGCATGCATGCACGCGCGCACGCACACATACATACACACAATTCACACAACTATATGTGCACACAACAAGATTTATACAGAAACACTGTAGCGGAAGAGAGAAAAGTCTTCAGGGTTTGTGTTTGATAAACAATTCAGTGGAGATAATTAGTTGATAAGACATCACTTTGATTTACTGTGGGGAATTCACTACATACAGTTTATTGCCTGCGAGCAGAGCCACACTCATAAGCTTTGTATTACCATATGTTGAATTTTTTATTAATTAACGTCCTAAAGGAGAAATGGGAAAGTGCAGATTCGCTCCAGTGGGGATGTAGGGGCAAGGACCATCTCTGATATTTGCATATGGCTCATACTAATAAAGTTCTAATGTGTGCTCATACAGTATATGGCTTAAGCGACTGTCAAATAACTGCTGCCTGCTGCTCCTGAAGTAATTAGCTCTGACCAAACAGACAGCTGGCCAATTAAATGTGCTCGTGGCTGCTGCTTGATGTGTGTTGGGCTTCGCAGAGGTGTAGATGGGAGGACAAACTCATCTCTCCTTAGTGGGGGGGAGAGATGCCAGGAAAGCTTGGCTGTGTCTTACACTGCTGTGTCTGTGTGCTTCTCAACTGGCTGTGCGAGCAGATAAGAAAGGAGGCAGAGCTGCTGATTCTGGTTTTATTCCACAACACCCCCCACCCCCCTTCCCCAGTCTGCCTTTTTCTTTGCAGCTGCAGGTCTGAGAGCTGACCTGCATTAAGACATCAGAATCTGCCTGACGGGCTAATAGGAACAGTTTTCTAGAACATCTTCAAATACTTGTTAAACTGTAGAGTTTTGGCAGTGATTTAAGGAAATCTGCTATTACGGTTTAAGTAGGGTTCACCTAATCTGTGTTGGCAGATTAGAAATGCCTGGACATCGCCCAAATGCAGTCTTTTTTTCTGAGGCACTGAATGAATGAAACTCACAAGCCAACATCTTTTTAGCCCTATTGCCTTTATTGTATTACGTTACTTCTCAATGCACTCTAGACTGTCGTTATTGGAGAGTACAGCATGGTGCAAAGATAAAAAGATCATTCTCACTCCTAATGCACTTGGTTCTGTTTTTTGCTTTTTGCACTTTTTGTTGAAATATGCCTAAAAGAGTCTTTCTGCTTTATTGTGACCACATTTCTTTTATAGTTTTCTGTAAACCCTCTGATGCTGATGGGAAAATGGCTTTGGTTTGGAGTGGTCTAGCCAGTGGGCATCTGACAGTGATTTGCTGATCCTGTGCAATTGCATGATGGTTCTCATCCTTTAAGGCCACAGGGCCCTAAGAGCCAGCCAATCACTGCCCCTCAGCACTCTGCTGTTGGCAATTATAGGTCAGTGTGTGTCACGACATCATTGTCTTCGCTTTGAATGGCTCAATACCAGCTCCTGCTGCATTCAGTTATGTTTTTCTCTTTGCTATTTAAAGTGGAACAGAAATCCAGTAACAACATGACCAATTTTTTTCTGAATCATTGTTGTTTATAGGATAGCGCTCCCTTGCCAAATTTCAGGCAAATAAGAGTGAATGCAATGATTTAACTTTCTTCCTTTTTTAAAATTATCAATTTAGTTAAAATCACACAATCTTCTACTGTAGTTTGAAGCTTCAAACATCGGTCAAATAGATCTTCACCTTGATTAACTTGCAAATTTTTATGGGAAAAGACCTGAGACCTGTTGCCCCAGCTTAACATAGGTGTGATTGTACTGTAAGTTGGAGTGTTAAGTTAACACAAACGGCCACACTTGATTCACCACTTTGTTCAGTTTCATAACCTATAATTCAATCCATAATTTAACAAAGAAGACTCTAACAAAAACAAATAATCACAGACCGATGTTTCACCTAGTGCATCACTTGAATACAATGTGTCACACATAAAGATGGTCATCTCCATGCAATATCATGGACATAACCATTGAACATTTTGAAAAACCATATACACGTACCTGTACTTAAGATTTGACATAGCTGGGCTATATGTCATCTATATATACAGTATATCTGTATATTTCGGATTTTGCGGATCTGTTAATAATATTTTTATACTTTCACCTTTATTGATGTTTTATATTTGCATTATTTATCTCCTTGTGATAAAGACAGTTCTATCTCATCTTATATTATTTTAAGATAAATGATTAAAACACAAACAAAAGTCTTTGGGAAAATGTCCATCTCTGTGAAACACGCCAAAGTGAAAGCAGTTACAGGTTTTTGTTAGAAGCAATGACATGTTAACAGCATCTATTCCCATCTCCAGGTAATGCAGCATGAAAACACATTGTGCCCTCATCAATAGCCTATAATTAAAAGTCACGGTACAGCAAAATCCCAAGCATGCATGCCAGTGTCATCATATATGTAAAGGGTGTAGTCTGTCACAGGCACTGTGCTTCCAGTTTAAATATGAAAGAAAATATTTTTCTCTCTAGTCGTTCTCAGTTAATAAGGAACAACCTGCATATGTTTAGGGGAGGTGTACAAACATTTTAGAAAGAAATTACTTGTATGGTGCAGTCCATTATCATAGCTCTCTTAGCTATAAGCTATAAGGCTATACGTTTGACTGTTAAATAATATATATATATATATATATATATATATATATATATATATATATATATAAACAGTAATTTATCAGGTTACAGTTAATATTAGTTACTTACTTGGAAAAATAGCTTTATTATTGTTAGCAAGCTGAGACAAAAACATTCAGCGTCTCTCAGCATACTTGACTCCTTTGAGCCACTCAACAGATTGGGGAAATACCTTGAGTGAAGTGACTCGTGTTGTCTGTCTTTGTGTGTGTTTGTCTCTTTGAGTGTCCATGTGGCAAAGAAGTTTGGACCGTTAACGCCTTTGTGTTTGCGTGGCAGCCCAGTGAGCAAAGTGACGCCGTCCTGACAGGGTCGGCTCAGTCCTCAGAGACATGGCCTGTTAACTGGCCCTAACAAGATAATAGCACTTCACCGATCCTCTGACCAGCAGTAAATTGTTTCTTTAAATGCTTTGGGTTAGGAGAGAAGAGGAATGGGCTTGACTGACGTGACCTTGAATGGATCTCATCAACAATCTCTGTAAAGTCCAGGATGTGTTGTCAGATAATCTGTGCCATGCACGCAGCTGATAAACATGTTGTTTTGAGTGACACCCATATGATCTGCTCACTCACTTCCTGGCTCTGAGCACGCTATGTGTATGTTGTGTTGTTAAAGATAAGGCTATTGCAGAAAACCTCAAGGTCAACTGGACACTTATGATTGTTTTTTAAAGCTGTTTACATCCTATGGTATTAAAAATGTTACATGTAAGAAGGCATGAGGGAGTTTTTATGTTACAAGCATCCAAACAATAGAAAGCATTCCTGTAAATAGACATTGCTCAATAAAACGTTTTAAGCTCTTTCTAACATGACAGCACAACACAATGGCTTTGCAAAACTTTACTATGTCACATAAAATCCCTGAGGGTTTTTGTTTATTACCTCATTTATGACCATAAAGATTTCACTTAGCTAGTGTCCCCATACCTTTACATGGCCAACACACCTTCATGCTTGTGTTACCACAATTAAGCGAGAAGGGCAGGGAGACGGGTGCCAACCATAGACTGACTGTAAAAATAGTGGACGTGGCAATTTTTGACAAAAGGGTGGAGCTGGGGAGGAGGACACGGCCAAGCCCGTGTTTCTTATGGTTGCAAGGGTGCTGTGCTAAGGTCTACGCTAAAGAGGAACATTTGCAGATTTTCAACCCTTCTGAAGCCAGTGGAGACTAGGGGTGCATGATTATGGCCAAAATAATAATCACGATTATTTTAATCAATATTGAGATCACAATTAATTATCACGATTATTTGTTGATTTTAACCAAAACAAATTTTATTGTCACATCGGCTTTCACATCCATATTATGCTACATTCCTCTTATCTTGAAGTTGTATGTTGTATGCCCGTTATCTGCCGGACATAATATCAACAGGGATTTCGGTACCTCATTACGGTGCCACTTACGTGTCTGTGTTGCTCTCTGATGCCCCAAAACAGACGTTAGAGGCAACAAAAATATCTCTGCTTGTCACGCTAGTAAACACGTTACACAGCAGGTAACGTTAACTGTAGCTACAGTAGTAATTGGCTAAAATGCTAAAAAAAACCTTAACCATTGTAGTGTGACTGTATTACACTGTAAAGGATTCCAACAGTGGGACGTACAGTCTGCCGCTAAAGCTACGGGCCAGGGCTCCAGACTAACTTTTTGCCTTGGTTGCACTGGTGCGCCTAACTTTTTTATTTAGGTACATCAGCACAAAATTTATGTGCAACCAAATATTTCCTTGCGTCGCCGTTAAGCCACAATTTCAAGGTCACCTTTTTATCATGCTCCACATACATTCATATATATTACGTAAATGCTTTTAAACAAGAATAAGGTGTAGGTAAATGCTTTTTTTATTCAAAGCACAATTATACTGTATATAAAAATAAAAATATTTAAAAAAAAATTAAAAAAAATGGTTTAAAGTGCTTCACTGAGCTGCAGAACTAACACATTTAAGCAAAATATAAAGTGCTACTGTTTAAAAGTGCATCCCTTAACTGAGACCTGACATTTCATGAATCATCAAGTCTTATAGCTGGTCCCCCCTTGCTGGCGTATGCCCCTCACATGGCCAACACCTGTAATTTGGCCTTCTTTCCTTTTGGCCTTGGCTAAACCAGCTTGCCACACTCCCTAGCATCAAATCCTCCAAACTCCTTGTGTCCTAATGTTCAGTTTTAAGTCAGCAGCCATTTTTCACAAGCTCTTTTATTAAAACAGATTGGGATTACAATGACATTCAAAGACAGGGTTTCCTTCCCTGTTTGATAATATACAGCTGCAACACATAAAAATTATCTGAAATAAATAGCCTAGGATATATTTAAAAAAACAAAAAATATCTCTGAGAAAGCTCCTTCACTTGTTTTCAACAACAATAACACACTGATTAAATAATATAGGGAGAGAAGATGAGTGCAATGTCAGCGGAGTTACACATGTCGTGTGTATGAAATGTCTGTATTGTCACTGCGCTGCATTTTTATGAACTGTGATATTCTGGCCATAGGTCACATCTCTCGCCCAGGTCCAGCAGGCTCCGTCTCACATAATATAATGACCTGAAGTTAGTTGCATTCAATAACTTCTTCAGTGTTTTTCGCCGTGGCCGAGTTACCAGCGGAAACACTGGTACAAATACAGGTTTGCCTCTCATGCGTAACAATATACAGCTGTGTTAATAACAAAACTGTGGACAAATGTCAGAAGTGTAGACCGGCGCTGAGTCTCTGTGTTGCCGGGGAGCCGTATGGGAGTGAATGGGGGCGGGGCTGCACGATGAGTAAGAGGAGAGATACAAACACAGGCACGACTTTACAGAAGAAATGGGTCATGTAAAGCATGGAAAAAAACAAAAACTGGAGCATATCGCTTGATCACGCAAATTTGATCGTGGAAAGCCAAAATCGTGATCGTGATTACAATTTGACTAATTGTGTAGGCCTAGTGGAGACACCTCAAAACAAGTTCAGGTCTTTTTTTTACTGTACACAGTCCTATGGGTAGCATTGCTAAGCCCCTGTCCTGATTGAAAGGTTGGCGTGTAGCCACGCCCTAAAGCATCCCCTGCTTCTAGGAATCTATTTTAAAATAAATGGGACCATAATTTACAAAATGAACATCATGTTGTATTGAAGAAGACTTGAAAATAGTAATTGAGAGCATAAACTCATTATGACAATGTTTCCTGTGGTAATAAATCAAGTAAGGAGTAGGGTAATTTTCCCATAGACTTCTTAGAAACTGACTTCTTTTTGTCAACCTGTAGAGTTTCCCTCTGCTAGAAACTAGATACAATTCAGGTTCACTACCGCATTGGTTTCATTTTTCAGGCCCGGAAGCTTCATCCATTATTTTTTACAGTCTATAGTGCCAACATGTCTTTGCGTAATTAAAAAGGAAGTGTCCTTTTAGCCCCAAAAGAGGACAGTTAGGGAAAGGCTTAAGGAAGCTAACAGTTTATATGCTAAGTCCATCCATCATCAATGTGTAACGTTCTATTGATGGGAAAGTTATGACCCTGATTATATTAGCCTATGGGCCGGTGCACTTGCTTTGTTCCTGGCCTGTGAGCTAAAGCTAATGTGGCTAAGCTGCACAGTGTATAGAATAATCCTGAAGGAAGTCTTGGCTCATTAACAAGGAACTGGAGTTCAGAGAAATTCACTAGTCACCATTGTCATGTTTTCTTATTGATGTTTTAAAAGAGCAGGGGAGGTTAACACTTACAGTAAATCCCAAACACATGTACAGTAGGGGAACTCTTGGAATCTCATGCAGCCACTAGTTCCCTTTTCTGTGTGTCACCCCCATCCCAGCTTTGCATTTCTCTACCCCCGTCCTGTGTTTGTGCTGGCTAAATTTTTATGACCATTCCAGGAATCCGTCGCCACTGCAGAGCTGCTGTTGTCAACACAGCTATTACAGACTCGTATTCTTGCCTTTTACTTGGCTCCAGGCTCTGTTTGCAGTCAGGAGTTGTTTTGGATTCTCTTTAGAAGCAGATGCAAGAATTACGTCACACACATACATAGGGTTTGAGCCAAAGTGCGCCAAAACATGACATGTCCTGTCACGCCAGCTGCCCTGCACCCAGTTATCCACCATAAAATCATGGGCAGGATCAGTGCTCAGCCAAAGATGGTTTGTTAGAAAGACAAAATGCCACTTTTTTCCATTTAGATTTTTAAAATGTTTGGTGAGGTTTGCTTCTTTTTGGTGGTAAAAAGGACAGAGTGATGACTCTGTAGCTTAATAATCTAGAGTTAGTTGACTGTAACGTCATTTTACAGCCTTGAATGTTGTAGGTAGATAGATAACATCAGTATCTTAATCACCTAATCAGGTATTCTGGACATTCAGGGCAGAGCAGCAGGTTGTCCTGTCTGTCAGTGAAACTATAACATTAGCTAAGTAACATTAGCTTAGCAGCTACAGGGGAGACTGTCAACAGGATCAATCTGATGATATCTGATATCTTCAGCATTGATTGTCAGAAATTACTTATTGGCTGTTTGTCATTATTATCACAAGTAGACAACGTTTTAGCAGTTGCCACTTTTTAATGTGATGATTAGAATAAAGAAAAAGTGGGCTGCCCTGGTGAACAGACACCAATCTTTGCGGCAGTGCATTTGCGCGACAGTCAGACACTGCAGAGCCAAAGATTGATTTTGCTGCAGCTGTCTGTGTGTGTGCCTCTGTCTGCGTGTGACCCAACCTGCTCTTTCCTTACAAAGCTTCCATATGGATGTAAAATTCTGCATTTTTGTCAAATAAAAAGGAGAGAGTATGATGCCTTTTATTCCTAGATCTAGATAAGTTTACCAGTACTAATCTGAACTAAAAACACGATCACTGTCACTAGATGGAAAGTATACGTTGGCTTTCACTCGGTGCTATTCACTGACAAAAAAAAAGAAGTCATTATTGAATGCATTACTGCGCTGCCACCAGGAGACTTCCCCAACTCTTGGCGTTTCCTCATTTGCACTCTCACGTCTGGCAGGTTCGAAATTACACGGCTGCTGGCCTTTCCACCTCTTCCTCATCCCAGTCAGCCACCTACAGGAAATTGGTCCTCTATAACTTGAGCATTGTGTTAGCTATCAAAATTCTTTTCATTTTTGTCAAGAGGGTCCACCGAGTCTGTAAGGCAGCTTTATTTGTATTGTATATTTACTGTATCCAAGTTTTCGAGCAGATTGGACTCACAGCCCAGAAGGAGTTAGACAAAGTATTGTTCCCATATGTCAAAAAGAATTAAAAAAATAAATAAATTCTAACAGCGCCATCTAATGGCCAATTCACTCAAGATTTAGCATGAATGCTCAAGTCGCTATGCAGAACAACTTTGTCATGTTTTGTGGAGATCAGAATAAATGACAACACATGACAAATCATAAAATCAAAATTGCCGCCTTCCGGTTGGGCGGAGCTAATGAAGGTAAATTAGAAATATGTCCGAAATGATTATATCAATATCAAATCTGGTGAAGAACGTAGTAACTACGTCTAAGTCCAAGGACTTCCACGCATTAGGGGGTGCTATGGCACCCGCTTACAGGTATAGGCCAAATCGGTGTGCAGTCTCACAAAGCTCCCAGGTGTTTATGTGGGCACCAATTTTTGTGAGTTTTCGTATATATATATATTGAGGCCGTCAAAAATGTGCCCATGGGCTAAAACCAGGCTAAAACCAATTAAGGGGCGCTATAGAGCAACCATACCACTCCCAAGCCTAATTGTGAATTCAGATGAAAGAGTTTAATATTCTGCAAATGGCTTTAAGATTTTGAGAGTTTTTGTGGATCCTAAAGTCCTCAAACAAGCCTTTGTAAAATGAGAAATTCATATTGTAAATTCTAAAATGTTGTGATTTTTTTCTAAAAAATAGCTTGATAGAGTTCCCCTGTGAATGCCCGAGACCAATCACTACAGAATTTTGCGTTTTTTTTATAGGTCTGACATGTGTGCAAGTTTTTGTGAGTTTTCCCGCATGCTAAGACCCTCAAAAATGAGAGAGACAGGAGAGGTGCGGAATAATAATAATCCCTACAAAAACAATAGGTTCCTTGCACTTCTTGCTAGGACACCGTTGGTGCCCTTGCACTTCAGTGCTCGTGCCATAATAATAATAATAATAATAATAATAATAATAACTAGAACTGCAAGCACTTATGACGGGGTCCAAGCCTCATAATGTCAGTTGCCCCGACACGAGTTGTCCCGGTGATCCGGGAGCGCGCAAAAGCAGAACCCGAAGCGTTACGTGGGGAGGCAAACTATTGAGAGGCGTGAGCTGCAAGGTTGGCGGTACATTGCCGTTGCAAATATCCCAAAGCCCTAAAGGATTTTTGACAGCTCTGGTCCGTCTGATTTCATTTTTTATAAAAGCTTGTAAAACATCAACCTTGTTGGCCATAGTCAATCTATGAACACAATTTCTTTCAGGAAAAACTGGGCCATTAGAATATTTGTGCTTCACTGAGGTCACTTGGAATTTAAAAAAGTTGTAGAACCATAAAGACAAATAAATAAATAAAATGAAATGAATCTCACAGATATATATTGATATCATACACAGCAATGCCACACAAGCATTTGTGTTGTCAAACAGTTTTTTGAAAAATAAACAAATTGAACATTATAACTCATATAAATGACAAATTATTTATATTTCTTAAAAGCAGTGTAAGAATTATCTCAAGTTTTTTGCTTAACGTTTGTGTTTGGTAGCTAGCTAGGAAAACTTGTTTGGTCGTCAAATGCACATACTTTAACGTAGCAAAATAGTTTCCATAACTTTTGGTCCGATCCATCTGGAGATGGTGCCTACCAGGTTCCATGCAGATCGGTTCGACGCCCAGGACGAGTTTGAAAGAGTTGGTTTTGCACATTGCGCAATATTGCAAAAAAAATCATTCAAGGAACACGTGGATGTAAGGTTTTCTAATGTGTTATGTGGGAGTTAAATGCCACAAAAACATAGTGTCACCTAGTGGTCCACATGTGTAATTTTTGGTAGGTGAGGTCCATGACCCATTGTACATCTACCCTGTAAATTTAAAGTTGCTCATGATTTTTGTAAAATGTGTGGGGGACCTCTAAATTGTCATGGCAAACAAGAATCTAAAGTTTTGTGTTGATAGCATTTATTTTGGTCAAGATGTGGCAAAGTTGGTTATTTCATAGTTAGCTATGTATTGATAAACAATTTAATTCATATCTTGCTACTCAGTCAGAATGTTATTAACCGGGAGTGCCAGTCTCTGTCACAATAATCATATATGTTTTAGGCTTATTAGCAGACATCCATTTAAAATGCAGGCAATGGTTTATAAAGAACCTTTTTTCCATGTCCTCTGAAGTTTCTCAGCTTGCACTCTAGTAACATTTGTGGGGTCCAGGTAGCTTTGTATAAACAATGGTTGTCATTCACAAGGCTACTTTTATACTTTAAGTACATTTCCAAGCCTGTACTTTGTTACTTTTACTTGAGTAAAGAAATTAAATCAGTACTTCTACTTTTACCAGAGTATTTTTTTAACAACAATATATGTACTTCTACTTGAGTACGGGAAGTGAGTACTTTTGCCATCTCTGCTGGAAGGCAGTGACACAAAGTGACAGTGTACAGGGCTGGAGCCACTCTTGCAGATGGACCTTGAACTCCTGAAAAGGACGTCTGGCCTCGCAGTAATGCCTCACCGGCGGCCCTTGCTGCCTGTCTACAAACTGTAACTCTATAGCCTCATTGTCACGCTCCATATCCTCCCGGTGACCCCAAGCCCAATTATACAGCTGACCCAGGCTTGATGATATAACCTTGGGCGTCTTTTTGGGGCTGCTGGGGCTCAGGGGTGCACCTCTTGTCTATCATGACATGTCAGCTCCGTGTGTTAACCAGACACTTCCCTGAGTGGTCCCAGTGGGGCATTTGGGGAAAGAGTGGCTTCTATGCAAAGCCCAGTACATTTCAACACATTGCCTCACTAAAGCTCTCTTTTTAGATAAACAATATAAGAAAATAGCATGTGTGATGCTGTCAAACTTATAATTTCCAATTCAACTTCTGTAAATATTTAGCACAAATGTTGAACATATGATGTGCACCATATATACAAAAAAAAAGATTAATCAAAGGATTAGAGATCCTTGGAAAGGTTTATTTCAACAGTATGTTCCTAAAGGTCTGAAATATAAATGTGGATACAGTGCACTTGTCTCTGCTGAATTCTTTTCTGATTATCCAACAGTAAAAACAGGAGAACCCTCCACTGTATGTAGATTTGACATGTATGCATGCTGAATCTCAGTGCATGGAGACGTATCCAGTCTCCATGCATGCTCAGCAGCTGTGATGCATTAATGTACAGCATGCTTAGTATGCACTATAAGCTTTGTAAAGGCTATCTGTCACTGATGAAGTGTTGCTTAATGGATGAGGAGTGGATTTAGAAAGACATGGGCATACTGCAGTGAATGAATTTCTGATTCAAGATTCAACTGAAGGTAAAGGGTAATGGCCGTGGCAGTCATGTCAACATGTCTTTTGTAGAGTTTCAGGCCAGGTTCAGTTTCACGAAAGTTAAATACACAAACAACTTGGGCTGACTTTAAGTATAATATGTAAAACAAATTATAGTAAATCTTAAGCATGTCTGTTGAATAATTAGAAAAAAATTTTTACGATTAGAGCATCCCATTTGAATTGAACATTTATGAAATGGCTCATTAATGCTACTATGCTGTGCCAATATTTCTGCCAAGTGCAGTTTTACTATACTGTTCATATAAATTCAGTCTGTTGGTCAGTATCTCGATAACGTCTGCTGGAGCTACAATATTAAGTCAACTCAAATTTTGTGGCTTGAGGGATGGTAATGTCGGTTTAACGGTCAGTCCACCATCTTGGTCTGGACTGAAACATCTTAACTATTAGATGGATTGATGTTCATGTTCCCAGAAGACGAAGCCATCTGATTTTGATCATCCCTTGACTTTTCTTCGATCACCAACATGAGGTTCACATTTGTAGTTTTGAGTGAAATGTCTTTACAAGTATTAGATGGATTGAAATGGAATTTGGGGCAGACATTCATGTTCCCCTCAGGTTAAATTGTAATACTTTTGGTGTCTTGTCAACTTTCTATGTAGCACCATCATCAGGTAAATGTACTTTGTGTTTAATGCTAATTAGCAAATAAACACACTTAACTGAAACAATGATCATGATACATGTGACCTGCTAAACATTAGCATGTTAGCATTGTCATTGACATTAGCATTTAGCTCAAAACATCAGCAGCAGACTCTTTAGTCTTTTAAATACATTTTCATTAATGGAAAAAAGACACAACACAGTGTTTTCTTAAAATAAGATTTTTAATATTACTTATTATCATAAAGATATATTTACACACTTTACAGAAATAGAAAATAAAAACACAAAGCTACGCATGAAAGGAAAAAATAAAATAAGTACTCCAAGAGCTAAAGCTTATCTTTTATAAATTAGAAACCAAAAGTTCAAATATGTACACAGTATTTCAACCATTTCTGATACACGTTTTATTTATTTATTTATTCATTTATTTATTTATGTCATTTATTTTTGCCCAGTTCAACATCAAAACAGAGACAGGGACTGTACATTTGGCCTGGTGAGTAATATGAGCACACACCATAAACAGAATATAAGTTTCAGGAATAATACATTGTCTTTTAAATGATATTTGCTTGAGACCTAGTAACACTGTTGCAATGGCGTGTAAGCCTACAGACTGTTCCTCTCCTTCGATTGTTCCGAATAATCTGATCTTGAACACAGTGGTTACATAGATGGAGAATGTGTCGCAATCAAGGCAGGAGGGGCATGTGCTATTCTGGGTGTAGGAAGTCTCATTTCGAGGCTCCGAGATAATGACAGATCTTAGTCACTTCCCCCGGGGAGATAAAATCTAGTTATCCTTTGGATTGCCCAGCCGATGGAAATGTGTGAATGCATTGGATTGAATATCAGCCACTTGATCTTGCACACACCCACTTTGAAGGCCAACATGATACAGTTGGATGGGCCTAGAGATTCACAAGGTAAAATCATGAAATGTGTTGCATTCCACTTCCACAATGAGTGAAATGTTTTTGAGTTCAATGTTATTTTAGAGGAATTTCATCTGGTAGATAACTGAGTATAGAATGATGATAGGATTAGAAAAACATAAAAACCTTGTGCTTTTCTGAGATGATTTTGTGTGGGGGTTGTGTCTATATTCGAGACAGAGATCAAAGCTAATATTTTAAAACTTGTTGCTAGCTTATTCTCGTCTCCACCTGTAACACAAATCTATCTCTCTGCTCATCCCCACTCCTTAAACACTCCCAGCCAAATGCATTTTGACAAAAAGAACTAAACACAAAGGGGCAAGTTCTCAGAACAAACATTTTTCTATCAGGAAAACATGCTAACAAGTGCATAGGAACATTACTCAGGCCTTGTGATGGTCACAGAGAAGAAGAACTGGAGAGGAAACATTGAGAGGATAGGAATCGTTTCTCTTGTATAAGCCTTGCTGGAAAAGACCATTAAGGAAAATGGTATTTGCTCCCCAAGCATAATGTATTGGTTTACCATTTCAGTTTGAGCCTGGACGTGCTGGTCCTTCCACACCACAAGGCCCATTAACCTGATGTGCAGGGGAGGGCTGTGGGCTATGATCTACAAGAAAAGAATGTCTGAAAGCTTTCACGTGTCCACGACATATTGTGCTGCAGACTACTTTTCTATTTTGTTACATCCACAGAAGATACAGCTTTTTACACTGTATTCAAAAAGTAAGCTTTGGACAACCAGCTAGACAAGAATCAGACAAAAAATTGTCACAATACACTGGAAAACCATTCTATACCAAGAGACTCTTGTTTTCAGGGTGTATTATTCCAGCAGCATAATGGAATTGCAAAAGTGCAGCCTTGCGAACCCATACAGAGAAGTCTTGGAGCAAAGCCGCGTCTATTTGTTGGGACTAGTTGACACCGGAGGCTTTGGATCAGTGGGATATTTGGCTTTTGATTTTTTGGATTCAACTTATAACCAGACCAAGATTAAAACGAGTGCTTTACATACACATTGGTTTGCTCTGGTCTCTGAAAGGGCAGCATGGCTGGTGCAGATGGTGAGCATACATTCATGAAGAACAGTGCAGATACAGACGTTGCTCGGCTCCATAACAATAACTTCTGAGATGGGGAAATATTGATTTGAACCCCTTGTCATGACCCAGTCTACTTCCAGCATCCAAACTCCAGCTGCTTTGAACTTCCATCCACAGCTCATATCTTCCTACTATCTTCCCCAATAATACATGAGACATCCTGAGCAAAGCTGTCTCACTCCCGAGGCGCATTAATGAAATCTACATCTCTGTCTGAAAGGGAATGAAAAAATAATGGTGGAACTGAAATTATTATTACTCCTCACAGTGCCCTAGGATTTAATACATTTTTAATCAAGGTGATCTTGGCTGGGTGGATTACCACTGTGATTTTAGATGCTCTCTTAATAAAAGCTTCTCATGCTGGGGTTGAGAAGACTGCTTTTTATTATAATATTTGCATGAGACATGGCGAGAGGGAAAATGTGTTGGAAATCTAGGTTAACCTACCATTTGCCTGTGTGGTCAAAACTGACTTGAAATAGGAGTGTTTGCTGATTGAATCACAGTGGATTGAAATCAGATTTTCACCTAAAATACGAGTGAAAAAACAAAGAAATTGCTCCACACACCTAATACACAACGAACAACTGCAAGGTGGCTGCTCTACAGGTTACAGTCCCAATAGGTTACTTGGTTACACATTGAATCAGCAGGGGCTCGAGGATTGGAAAAGGGGGAAGGGTGTGGTTTCAGTCTAAGCCAATTTAACAATGAGCTCAGACTAAGTGGCCCCGGCAAGCCTTGGGGAGATTCATCTGAGAAAGATTAACTCCAGGATTTAATGAGCGTAATGATCAAAGCCACGACCACCTGTGCTGTGGTAGGGCAGACTAGAAAGGCAACTGTACCCAACATAATGTAGGGAAAGGATCGTGACTAGAAAGGACTGAATCTGAATACATGGCTATATTGGTGAATACATAGAGGAAGAGTAAGGAAATATACGAAATTATGCTCATATTAGCATTAAATGTAATGTATGTATGTGTTTAGTTAAATAAATGCACAAAATAGACTGCTCTAGTACAAGCCTCTATCACAGCACCCTGAGAAAAAAAGAAATAAAACTACCTAAACACAGAAATAAACATGAACAGTAATATATTCCAGTATGATGGAAAGGCATAGCATTTCGTTAGTGAATGATTTCAGTCACAGGGTCACACCAGCCTTATGCTGAATATTAAAACAGCCAGAGCACTAGTGGTAGGCTGATTATGGTGGCATATTAAATGAGCTAATATTTGCTTTGTTTCCTCTTTCTTTCTTTTTTTGGTCTAATTTAATGGTCCTTGCTAACATTGTCTCATGTGGGATTTCTGTTTGCAAAAATTTAAAATGCATAATGTGTCAGTGTATCAAGACTTGAAACAAGAGGTAATGTGTTTCTCCTTAACCTTTTATTCCTTTGTTCCTGGCAGCATTGTGGAGAAGGTTATTATTTGGCACTTCATTAAAAGGCAAGGCAGCCTGTCGGTGGAGCAGACTGCCCCTGCCAGTTAACAGTCGTGTAGTAGAGCAGCTGCACAGGGCAGCAGTATGGTGAGAAGGCCGGGGATTGGGGACAGGATTGGGATTGGGATTTGGGGTCAAAGGACTCATCCAAGGTGGGTGTTACAGTAACCTTGAGCATGTCAGTAAACCCCCCCCCCACCAAGGTGTTAATGAGTTCAGAAACACCAAAATAGCTTTGGATTAAAGAATCTTCTAAATGAAGGAATTATTCTGTCACTTAAATAGATTGTTTTGACAATATGTGCTTTCTTTTCAGTCCAACTTAACTTTGCATGTGGAAGTACTGTTATCAGAAGGAACAAAGCACCATTAATAATATTAATTAAGCGATGGATATAATGCCATTCAAATGTCTTGCTCTTCCATTTTAAACACCTTGAATACTTCTTCGCATCAGACATCCAGAGTATCATTAGTGAACTTAATATTGTCAACTATCAAAACTGACCCTGCCCTTCCACATTATTAGCGCCCTCTCCTGCTAGTAAAGCTGTTAAGTAGCTACACGGCAATGAAATCAGCGGCTGCAGTAACCTTGGATCTGAGAGATGGGAATACCACATCGTGGAGAAGTGACAGATGCTTTAAGACTCAGATTGTTTTGACCGGGCTCCCTCTTCACCACATGTCATGCAAACCGTGTGAGACACTCAGGGAGAGCGCTATGATTGGGCTCTATTAGCAAATAATAGGAAAATTGAAAAAGAAAAGAAAAAAACACTTGGGAGAAGACAGAGATAGAGAGAAGAAGTGAGGGAGTGAGAGTAAGAGAAAGAGAGAGACAGAGAAATAGAGTCTGATAGCTGTGGCTCCATACCCCCCACCCCCCTTCCCTTCCCCCAATTCCTCCTAGAGCTGAGGGTGAGCGGCTTGTCCTGATTTTTGTGGACAGAGTTGCTTGAAGAACCAGCAGGTGCTATGGACATCACTCTTCAGGCTGGGCAAGCGTAGGCCCTTCGTTGCAAGGCCCCCCAAGGCAAAGGAAGAGCATAGAAATCAGAACCTGGGGGAGGGCGCTCAAAGCAGTGCCTGCAAAACAGGAAAATAACACAGAAAAAGTGCCATCAGCATGTGTTTTTTTGCTTCCTAAAAATCATTTAATGAGTCCTGCAGACTTTAAATTTCCTCTCCAATAACAATGCCCCTACTAGAGCTTTTACTGTTATAACCTGTTATCTTGCACCAACTAGAAAACAGGGAAGAAAAAGACCAGATTTCATTGTCTTTGATAGAAAAGTGCAACAGGGAGAAGAAAAACAATTGTATATCTCGCTGTAGAAAACACAAGCATCACATTTTACTATGCTGGGGCCAATGAATCACTCCTCAACAATGAGGACGTCTTTTATCTTCCATCGCTTTTCATCTACTCCTGTTCTGTCATAATTTCCCAAGTTTTCAAATTAGTTTTGTTGCATATACTGATAAGAGTCTGCTCTTGTTTTAAGATGGCATATTTCTGTGGTCATGTAATGCCCTGAGTCCTGATGTACCGGATATCTAATCTCCATTGAGTTGTTGTCGTCGTCTTTTGTGCTTTTGGGTCCACGGTATGACCTCAGTGTAGCAGCCCCTTGAAGTCAAACTACCATACTGTGAGTGTATAGGAAGAGTTGCAGACCTGTTCTACATTGTTTTGATAAAAGACTCATTCACTGAGCTTACCCACACTTGGGGTCTCAAGGGGTTTTCATAAATTGCCTGTGGCTTTAAAGCTGTAATATCCTGTCCTCTTTTGGACTGTCACTGGCATGGCTAAGATCTAAGAGTTAGCTAGTACGTTTGGATCTGAGTCTACTCAGATACTCAAAGGATGACCCGGGTCAACATCTTTCTTCTTGGAGTTGCTTACATCTGGAATGTGTAGTGATGAAAAGTCAAACTTTATCCCAGGTGTCTTAGGGAATAAAAAAAGAGCTGCTTTTGACACTGTACTAGGGAGATGTCGCTAAATGCATTTCGGTGCCTTGTACATGTACATGTGTAATGACAATAACGTTGAATCTAATCTAATCTAATAGCATAGAGTTGGTGGACAGACACTTTCAAGTCAATCGTTGTTCTCTACTTTTACAGTAATTACATTCAGGCTAGTAATGACATATCCACATACAGTCTGCCTGTCTACGAGTCTCACCAGCACTCAGCTGGATTTCTCCATTGAACTCTAGCTTTGATCAGACAAAATGCATCTCCAACTGCTTCCAGAGGTGTTTTTCCCATCATCAGCTCAAATTGAAGAAGAAAGCAGGACACACAAGGATGAACTAAGCCTTAAAGCTTTGAAAAGGCTGTAGAATGGATTGATGCTAGATAAAAATTAATTCCTTCAGTCAGAAAACATCATACTAAGGCATAAAGAACAAAGTGGGACTGAACTGTGTAGACGTTTAGCTCCTTGTTTGCATCATTTACTCAGTGAAGGCTGGTAGCATTATCACTAAAATGCAGCCTGATTCCCACTGAGGTCAGGTTGGGGTAAATTGACATGTTATGTGAAGAAACCCTTGAACGAGGTGAACTATGAACTTAGCAAGAATGAGAGGAGCCAGAGTGGGAAGCTAACAAAAAAAAGGAAATCTTCAGCGTGTTGTGGTTTAAGAGGTGTTAGCAGAGGCGGCATTGTGGCTCACTGAGCCGTTCACTTTTACAGAGCTTCACAACTTCCTGAAGGTCCCTGTATTTTGTGGCCATTCTCGCCCTGAACACTGAAAGCTCTGACCACTCAAATTGCAGAGAAGATTCTCACATTTTCTTGGCAGACTGAGGAAAGTTGGAGGACCCATGTTGTCCTTCAAGTGCAAACTGCTCTAGCTCGGTCCTTACTCATTGTTTTAACCTTTCTGCTGATACCCTAGAGTCCTGTATTGAAAGCAGGAATGAGTTCAAAAGAAGTCCTTTCAAAAACACAAAAACCCCAATAATTATCAAAAATCCGCTATAGATTGTAAAACCTCTCAAAAAAAAAAGGGCATTCAAACTTCTATAGCTTTGATCCCTTTTAAGTAAAAATGATTAACCATGCCTTGACACTCTCTGGCTGCAGCCTCCTCTCACTATGGCTTTAATTTATGGCGACCCTCTGCAGGTCAGTGTTGTATGGTTGGCACCTCCTGCAGGGATATTGTGTCTTGTCTAGTTTCCCTGTCCCTCACAGCATCTGGGAGAGACATGTGAATGGGTCCTGCACTTCTTAATGCGGGGACAAAATTCTACTGCTTTCCATTCACAGAAATTTACTAATACTAGCACGTGCATAGAGACTTTTAATCTGTATATACTGTAAATGTGATCATCTTGTTTAATTAGTTGTTGCATGTTTTAGTTTCTCAATGAAACTTGATCTGTTTTTATAGAAATAAAGAGTTTGTTTTGGTTCCGAAAAAGAAAATCAAACTGTAAAAAAGGTGATAAGTAAAATATTATCTCTGACTGTGGATGAAAGGGTTTTCACACAAAGACTTGTTTTATTTGACAGCAAGTTAAACAGTCCATCATGAGAAAACTGGAGCTGCTAGGAAACCCAACTCTTCAAAGTATTATCTTTAGAAAAAGGGATTTAATTGACTTAATCAGCTGGAGAGAAACAATGTATACTAGCTGAATGGGCTCAAAGGTTAAGTTTCCAACTATAAATGTCTCCAATATGAGGAAATAAATGGCGTAGCCTTAATCCTTTGTTGTACTACAAAGGCATGCAAGCTTGTAGGCTGAAGTCCAATAATCTGTTAAGACATACACTTATTTGGATTGCCAACAATAACATCCTTGTGTTGGAGTTGAGTCTGGCTGCAGAGTTTCCAAGGTTTCTGTAAGAGTTTGATTTCCCCATTCATCATCGAAAACATCCGAACTGATTCTGCCAACAAAGTATTTTAGGAGTCACCATCATATTCCTCTTAGAAGATCATCTATGAAGTTGTGTTTCCTCGCTACTCAGCAGATAATCGGGGAAGTGCTTTTACTCATATTCTCTTGAGAAACAAGTAGCTCTGACTTGACAGGAAGTTGGTACAATGCAGTAAAGATAGACAGAGCCTTTACTACGAGAATCCTGTTTTACTGTGTGACACTGACATTACAGGTATGATGGTATGCTTTGCCAAATAAAACCTTACAAGCATCTTTTCACCCCTGACTGCTGTAAACTCACCTTGCTCTAGAACGGCATGGGTCCCTTGTGGGAAAGACGTGGCCGTGGGCGTCTCCTCTTCCAGCCAGCTGGTCTGTGGCTCTGACCGCCCCTCCCAGGGTTTTGCTGGACCATTTTTCTCGCTGTAGCCGCCTCTTCCAGCTCTCTGCCATGCTCCGTGGAGGCCATGGGACCTGGAGGACACACACAGAGAAGAGACCAATTAGATGACCTCTCCAGTAAAAGATATTTCACAGCCTCTTCTCACTAAGAGTATCACATTTTGATTATCAGCTAAGTCCATCAGTGCCTACGGAAAATGTGTAGCAAAATCCAAAGAGAGATCACAGTGGTAATGGATGAGGAAACAAGAGACATGTATAGATAAGTGTGTGTGTGTGTGTGTGTGTGTGTGTGTGTGTGGGCCTCTTTAAGCCCACCCAGCATTGTGGTTCATCAAGTGTGGTGGAACACAACAGATAGACGAGAAACTCAAACCCTCGTGTCTCATGTCTCTGTCACTCTCCCCCAAGATTACAAACACGGCGCAGCATCAGCCCTTGTGGAGGTGCATCCTGTCGCAGTGTTTGATCCGAGATTAGAGATGAGTTTAATAGCGTTGGGTCTGTGTGAGAATTTGTGAATGTCCTAGGTGTGTGTGAGTACATGTGTGTTTGAGAGCAATCCCAGATGTTCTCAGTCATCTTTCAATAAGTCTAGCCTGATCCCCTTAAGCCCCTTTTTTCCAAATGGTTTGGTCCACCTTAAGTGTCTCTATGACCTCTTAACCTATCACAAACTAAAAGAACTCCTCTTGGAGATTGAGAGACTTCCGGAGGAATGTTTAGCAATAATATCTTTAGTACTTATAATAGGATATTTAACGTGGGTGATCTTTCATACTACATCCAGTTATTTAGTCCAATAAAAACGTAAGTAAAAGCAGAGCAGGTCTTTTTATTTGGGCATGTTAAAGTGGTTAAATATCTTAGTTGCGAGTCTTTGTATGCAGTACCTATACAGTCATGCATTTTTTATTTTATTTTAACAATCAAATGTACATAAACCTTTGTGTACCTCATAAAGAATGTAAGTTAATGGAGCTGGTTGGATGTGATTAAAGGGGCTCTACAGTGATTTAGCTGTTGACTTCTGTAAAGTTTGGAGGACTCAAAAAACAAATTTTAAAAATCTAAATTGAAGCAACAGAGGCCCAGATATCCTGACGTTTAGTCCATATTGTGGGTCAAATACACTGGATCCTATACTTTCCTTAATGCCCACAATCCATACGGCCTAAATGACCACTTTTTACAAACACAGCACCTCTAGTTTTAAAGTGTCAAGACCAAGCAGAGATAGCCCCAATGACATTAGCAGGGTTCTTTTTTCATTAAACTTCATGGGTAAAGTTAGTGAAGAACTCCTTCAACAGCACAACTTTCTCCTTTTTTAAAAAAGTAATACGTCCTAGGATCAGAGCCAAACTAACCCACTTTTCTCAAAGAAACTACAAATCCCCATTGGGCATTTCCCATCAAAAAGCTGATGGACATCACTCACATGGGGCCATGACATTCCTGTCTCCTCTCATAAGAGACACTGGCACCATTTTTAGAATTCCCAAGAGAATGACCTTCCTCTGGTTTACGAGGGCCTGGGTGAGGACACAGCTTAAGATAAGTCAGCCATGACTGCAAAGGTTTGGAAAAGCAGAAAGTAGGCTATACTGAGGATAGCCGTTGAGCAGCTTACAAAAACCATGATGATACTAGGTTCTCTGGTTCCTAAGGATGGTTTTCATCAGTTAGTGTATTTAGTTGAAGCAGAGGCCAATACTGCTGTTAAATGAACATGGCACAGCGTCAAAACCTGTCTCTAAAACCTGTCTATTGCGTTCAAAACACTCAGACGTCTTTGATAGCCAAGCTCATATTGCTTGAATGGAGGGCAGCGTTCCTCAAGAGCAAAATTCAAAAGAAGATTGAGATCTTATTTATTGGCCTTCAGCTGTGGCATATTGAAGACCTTTTTAAAAGAACAACTCTCTATAGAAAAAGAGGAAAAAGAAAAGTGTTTTTAGCCTTCAGGTTTAAATAATAGTGAACTGAATGACTAAGCTAGGCGGCTTGCTGAATGTTTTCGATGTATATCCTTAAAATGCCAGACATCTCAAGTTCCACATCCACACTAATCTTCTTCCGCAAGCACATTCTCACACTATATTTGTGGGTGAACAGTGGGCTAATTCATTTGCAGCAGGGAAAGTCTCTCTTGCATATTTCTGCATCTAAAGCCCATCTCTGCCCTAGGAGCACTAATCTGCGCATTATCCTTCTGTTATTGTTCCAGATACACTGTGAATGAGGGACATTGACACAGTCTGAAGGCTTTCAGCTCATTTTTAGAAAATCCAGGGGGTTGAATACACTCTGTGTTTAAGTATTATGGGGGGCCCTGCTTCTTCTCACCCCTGAAACACCATCAGAATTTATAAGGAAAAAGTTGTTTTAGCTGTCACAGTTGAAGTTGGATTAAAAAAACTCATATTGATATCTATCCAAACATGGATAACGCTACACACTTTCGGTCACAATCTCCACGAAGACATTCATGGTGTTGCACTTGGTTGTCGCATGAAAAAGTGCCTGAAGTAATTAGGTGAAAAATAAATAAAAAAGAGCGAGATACATACAATCTTGCCTACTTTCAAATCCACACAACCAAACAACTGATGCATGAAGTGAGTGTGATTGTCGAACTATTAGTTTGTGAAGTTTACATAACCTGTCAGTTGCAAACCCTGTGGTGGGGTTTTCAGAGTGCTGGTTTGACCATCCAACCAGCACTTTGGTTAAAGCATACTGACATCTTAAATATCTCACAGGGATACCTGCAGGAACTACAGTGCCACACAACGCCCAACTGCATCCGTTTGAGCGATGGGTAGTTTAAGAGGTGCTGCAAACACATGCATGGAGTTGCACTCGCTATATGCGCACACACACACACACACGCACACACACGCAGACACACACACACACACACACACACACACACACTGCAATGCAAGATGGTAAAGTAGTTGTATCTTGGCTCACACAACTCAACTCAACGCTGTTCCTCTCACAGGGTGGCTCAGGCTGTCATAACCCAGGTTCCATAATGAGACAATTTAGATGTCTCCTGCCATAGCAAGCTGTTAGCCACTGCTCTGCACTGGGGTTTGAAGGGAGAACATCTTGTGATTCTCCTGACAAATCTCAACCCGTCCAATCTGGCTACAGGATAGAAAAGTGTAATGAAAGCTGCTAAAAATAAGCTGGGCCCCAGTGATAACACTGGCA
This sequence comes from Percina caprodes, assembly GCA_013375575.1. NCBI lineage: Eukaryota > Metazoa > Chordata > Actinopteri > Perciformes > Percidae > Percina > Percina caprodes. The sequence continues at coordinate 2,269,385 of JABXJD010000003.1, read as the reverse complement.
GTATAGATTAACTCTTGCAGCCTGCAGGGAAAGCATCTGGGTGTGACAGATATGACAGACAGCAACAGCTAGCTTTGTATCTCTACCCATCTGTAGGGGAACTAATATATATTCATTGTTGCATCAGGATAAAACCTTTTGATTGTTTCCATGGCAGGTTTATCATTGGTTAATGCATATTTCATCTCCATAAACAAAGATATCTACGCTATCTTATTGCTCTGAAATTGGATCCGGTCTCTATAGTATCCCTTTTGAGGTTCTTCCCACGAGAGATTGCCATGTTTATGTTCAGCTGGTATAACAGTAAAATGGCACGATAACGTATGTCTTACAACAATAAGCTTCTTATCTCTATATCTGATGATCTTGAAGCCCTGAGTTTGCCCTCTTTCTATCAGATCTCAACACTTCCTCCCCCACTTGGTAATTCCCTAATTAAAGTTTAATAAAGAGGGAATTTCAGGAATGCCTGGTTATTGCTACTACTGCCGCCTCCTTAAATAGAAGAGGGTAGAAAAGGAGAGGTAGAAGTGTTCAGACAAAGAAGAGAATAGTTGACAGTGTCACAAACTGGCCAGTCTCCAGACTAATGATGAGTAGCTGGTTGGCTGCTCCCTAATTCCACGCCCTAGTTTCACCACCACCTCCTAAGGTGATATCCGTTATGTTGTGTTTTTGAAATGGCCGGCTCTCTGTCTTGTTATGGCCCGGCGGAAAGTGCAATACTGACAGCTTATCCCTGTTGATGCTGCAAAGAGTCCATCAGTGGAGCCTGGAGAGATATACATCTTCCAGCACCTGTCCATCCAGTCAGAGAAGAGAAATGGCTGTCCTCTGGTTTAATGCCAAGTTCATCAACTGCCCTCATGGCTGGCAAGAGCAAACTGTATATCACTGCACAGTGTGTCAATGCTGGAACCCAGGGAGCATGGCAAATGGGCCAGAGCTGCTTATTAATAGTTGTAAAGCTGATTTGTGGGTATCGACTGCCAAAACGACCACATAACAAATGTCTGCACATGTAAATGCAGCCACAGAGTAATGGTTTTTCTGCTATGATGACATAAGGGATTAAACTATATCAGCCTGTGAGTCTTACTGTAGCAACAAGTAAACACAAGTACAAACTGTTGCATCAAATGTAAACATGCACAGTCAAGCATGGTCATCCACATTTAATCCTTGCTGTGTTTAATTTTCTCTGTGTCACCGCAAATTGATTTTGCTGTTCTCTTGAACCTTATCTGTTTGTTTCCTCGTCTTGCTCATCACTCACAGTCACACTGATTATGGTTGGCTTAGCATCTCAAAAACATTTAATCTCTCTGTTTCTTTACTGTCCCTACATCATTTATCTGACACCTCTGTGTCATAAATCTTGCTTACTGCAGTTTGTATCTTGACGTGTGAACAAACAAACAAGGCTGGGAGAATGGAAACGGGTTGGTACTGAAATCAGAGGAGTTAACCCCATGTGCCCACAGTGTTATTCTATTCTAATCTATTCCTAATATATTCCTAATAATATTTTGGCATAAAAAATCTCATAAATTATTCAAGCTGGATACGTAGTTTCTGTCACAAGGGACTGAGATGTTTTTAGACTTGCTAGCGGCATAGTTCTACAGATGGTTGGTCAGTTTCCAACTTTGGTCCAGACTGGTATATCTCAACAGCTATTGTATTGATTGACATGAAATTGTGTACAGGCATTCATGTTCCCCAAAAGATAAATTCTACTGACTTTGGTGATCCCCTGACTTTTCCTCTATCATCTCCACCTCGGTTCCCTTTTGTTGGGAGTGGACTATTGAATGGATTACAATGACATATAGCACATACTTTAAAGCTCCTGTCAGGATGACTTGTAATAATTTTGGTGATTCCTTAACATTTTAAATAGCTCCATTATCAGGTCACAAATAAAATTTGTCCAATGCTATATAAACTAATACCTGCTAAGATAATGATATTCTCATCAGCCTCAGCTGTACTTTGTTCAGTGCTAATTAGAAAATGTTAGCATGCTATACAAAGATGGTTAACCCGATGAACATTATACCTGATAAACATGTGCATGTTAGCATTGTCCTTGTGATCTTATTAGCAAGCTGATTTTAGCATTTATCTCAAAGCATGGCTGTAGACTCTTCTATCTGAACTCCATATTAGCATTATGATTAGACTAAATCTGACTTCTGTATCTTTGACAGTTACATATTCACATACCATAAACACTATATTATAGCATTTCTTAAAAACATTTTCCAATGTAATGGTGGATTGGATTTCTATTGCAAAAACAAACCAAGGACTTGCACAGTAATATAGTAAGCTAATATAAAGATAACAGCAATTATTTGTGTCAATATGGGAGGTAGTTTTAGCTTATTGTGTGTGTGTGCGTGTTTGTGTGTAATCCTTATGGGTAACAGAGCAATATTTGTGTTAGTAGAAGACAGTAAGAATAAATACCCTGGTGTGTGTAGCCATGGTTATTACCATGACGTTAGAGGATCAGGCCTGCTGTCTCCATCGTGTGCCTCCCTCCTTCATTCACTAAAAGTAGCTTCAGCAAATGAATCCCTCTATAGCATACCATTACCACAGACATACTAACCCACACAGCCAGACAGAGACATGTCATGGGCAGAGATGCTTCCCACTGCATAAGCACATTAGGGAATCAGGATTATTTAGCCATGAATGAGATGTGTCAATTGTGCCAGATACAAGCCAAACATTATTTTACCCTGGAATAAGCCCCAGCACTGTTAAAGCATCCTACTGGGGATTTGCTTGCTGCCTGATAGCATCCCCACACATTCATCCTGCACATATGGAATGGTGCCTAACTAAGGAGGCAGTCCCTTGTTGTTCAGCTTTCACAATCTAACATTTAGTGTCGGAAATGCTGCTTATCGCATGCCTACAAGTAATCTGGGCCTTGGCAGAAACTGGTACCAATTGCTTGCCGATTTTCAGACCACGTTACCATGGCAGCCATCATGAAAGGCGCTCAGTTTGGAGCAAAAAGAATGACATAGTCAGCTGAAATCGACCTGGCTTTCAATTTACAGATTTCCCTGCACACAGAATCCCTGATCAACCCCCTGACTGTGGCTGTGATGTTTTTAACCTCCTCTGTTGGCCGCCACACTTGGCCTCTGAGTGTTGTTCTTAGGGTGGGGGTGGGGTGTTTTGGTCGTGAGCACTTTCTTTTATTTCTGTCGGGACCTGTTTGATATGCAGCATTGTTGTATTGTGATAATGCTAGGCTTGTGGCTGAGTTGAAGGCTGGCTTTGTCTATACAAACTCCAGTGAGGAAACCAAAGTGCATGAAAAGTTGTTGCCATTGCTGCAGCTTTTAAACTTAACCCCTTGTCCACCCTGCTCTGAAAGCAACCTCCACACTCTTACTAAAGGTTGAGAACAAATTGAAAACAAACGGTGCAGTCCTCTAGTTTCTGGCTTTCTGCAGATGCCTATTTGAGTCAGGCAGCCGCCTGTGATATGTGGTGCTATATGCTCCTGAATTAGAGAGTGTATGAAATGATGAGGTGTGAGACTGCATACTCTGCTATGATCAGAGTGCTGTGAGTTCAAAGGGCCGGTTGCAGCATTGAGCCAGCTAATAAAGCCACTGACTCCCCTTACCACTTGACTGCCTGTTGGTTAATACACAATCCCTCTCCAGTTGAAGGGTTGAATTTGTGGCTATAGGTTACTGCGTGTTGGAACCTACTGAACATGAACAGTCAGAGAAGCAAACATAGAATAGCTCAGATGGGGAGATTTCTTGTCAGAATTTTCCTTGAAGAGTGTCCAGACTAAGGGCAGAAGCAGGGAGATGCTGGTGTGGCTGTTTCCATTCAGAAGGTTTAATCTTTGCGCATGGCAGGTACAGTAGGCAAGTAAGGCTACCAACCGTTGCTGTAATCTCCAGAGATTGCATGTCAAGGGCAAAGGGATCCTCCAACCATTTGTTTCCATGGGCACACTAAATCAGACGTGAAACACAGCCTCCTCCCTCTCCTGTGTCATCACTACCCCCATGCTGTGAACCTGCGTGCCTTCTCCCATTTTTAATGTGGGAGAAAATGAGGGACAGAAAGAGGGAGGAAAAACATCACTGCGCAGGGTTCACTCACTGCAGCTTTTAATGCCTGAGGGGACCATCTCTTCTCCCCATAGCATATTCAGTGCTATTGAACAATATGGCACTTATATGCTAAATAACTAAATTGATGTTTGATGCATTAGGCTGTGTTCCATTGTTATGCATTGCATCAGACAAAACTTTTCAAATATGTAAAAAACAAAACCTCAGTAACTAGTTGTCTCAGTTTACCATACCATTTTCCTTGAATGAACTTATTAACGTTGACAGCAGTATTTTCTAAAACTAAATCACAAGTGGACCCCATGAACACGATACCGCTGAATGTAATTGATGAATTATGGCCCTCCCTAATCTATAAGTAAGCAAGTGAGCTAAAACTTAAAAGCTTTGTAGCATAAAACAACAAGTTTTCATAAATATTTGTATATATAAAAGTTGGACTTGTTTAAAATTGCCAGTAATTTAGTTTGGATGGTACGCTTGTTTTGCTTTAACTTGTAGCACGATTAGGTTATGTCTAATGAAAAGTGTATGCTAAAACAGTTTTATTATTCATATACTGAGTGTGTAGGAAAGAAGAACCTTTGGCTGAATGTTATGCAATGAAACATGTCACACGTATTTAGTGAAGAAATAAAATTCATGAGGATTTTTACTGACAGGTTCTGCTGAGGGTGAGCTAAAGTTTACTGTTTATTGGCCCTCTGTGTTCACAAGGTTCTCATCAGCTGTTAGTATGAACTGTTTGCCTGATATGGATTCATGTTTATGAATTCCATATATAGTTTTGCTCTTCTGTTTTCACAAACATCTGTTTATGTTCAAGGGGCCCTGACAGCAGGGCGGCCTCTCCTGAACAGTGAATGAGACAGAGGGACACAGCAAGGGGCCCTGTCTTGATCCAGGAAACAGTCAGTGGGGTGATCCATTAGTCAGGGGCAGATCATTCGATTGACCAACATTTAACCGCAGACCTGTATATGTGAAATAGTCTCCCAGGGAAAGTAAGGTGTATGATCAAAGACAGAGCGATTGTGATGAATAATGCATGATTTCATAAATGAATGATTTTTGTGTTGTCACAGAAGGGCCCCAGTTCTGTGGAAGATGGAAGAGATCTTACATTTTCAATTACATTTCGTACATGAGGTGCCTGACAGTTTGAAACCAAGTTTGAGGTGCACCACAACATCCTATAATTCTCTGAGAATAAAGTGACGTGCACATCCTGTTGCCTTAGGCTTGAAGTTTATTCAGATCCCAGTGGGGGCGTCACTAAACGAACTGAAAATCTACTAAGTCCCTCTACACCATCCATAGCCCCAATCCACACTGCCGTCTTCACACCAATGACATCTTTTGTCTGACTTAAAACTGCCTAACAGCAGCCAGCTGTGCAGCACTTTTAGCCATACATTATATGAAATCCCTCTGATCCATGATGGTGCCTATAGAGGTTTGACATTAATGGTGACAATACCCTTAACCATATTTTTTTGATTCTCCAAAGTAACTCTCTTCTACTCCTACATAATGTTTTAGTTGCTGTAAGTAGGAATTTCTACCACAAATGACATCTCTAAAGCAATACACATTAGTCATATGTTTCCATTCTGGGTGTCTACAAATTGAGCATGAAAGTAATTAAAGCACCTGCATGCAAAGACCACAATATGTATTCCGTGGTCAGGCAGCCCGTTAATAAAAATGTCCACTCAGATCTTGATCAGGAATCTGATCTACTGCTATAAATGTAACACTTAATGTTCAAAAAGAGAGTCATAAATCACTTTAACATTGGTGGAAACCAGCAGTTTTTTAAAATATCTGGCTCTAATTAAGTTGTAAGGAGCGCCCCAGGCCTGAGGATAAGGTCTGGTGATCAGATGAGGTCTGGTTAACTCAGGACCCCTCACCCCCACCACCCCTTGCTCAAACCTCCAGGTTGTGGCCTAAAAACTCAAAGAGAGGGGTCTGGACTGCAACAGACTTGTATATAAAAATTCTGCCTTTTTTATTTACAGCCAAGAAGTGTCATTCCACACATGAATTAGTAAAGACGGACTTGATCACCTGCTGTGAGTTCTTAGATGTAGCCGTGACTTCCTCCTCCATGGGAAGCTTACACAATCTCTCCGCTCCCAGATAGCCTCTCTTCCTGTCAGCCCTTTTTATTTTTCTGTCCCTTGGCCCGTCTTTTACTCCGCCTTTTACTTTTTTTCCTGTTCATTGCATTTGCTCTCAAGGGAAAATCTAAGTGAGTAGATTTATTCATTCAAAGGGTTCTGAATTACATTACAGCAACCCAGCAGTCACATATGCCAAAGTCTTCAACAGCTGAGCTCTCTGGGGAGTGTTAGCCCAAAGGTTAGCCTTATATCCCTACCAAATGAGTTATGATTTTTCACTAAATCTCTTCCTTAACTCCCACTCACTCGAGAGCAATTGTGAGTGCCATTCACCAATCTCATGTTGGGTGATATAATACAGATGTGTAGTTTATCACTGGGAGCTTTTGAAGTAGAATCTTTGAAACGTTATGAACCATAACCTAAAAATCTTCTGTCGCTGTATATATAATTATTAGAATTATAAAAATATTAAAATCAGAACAATGAATATTGATCCAAAAATTGTTAATAGATAAAGTAACCACACATGAATGTTTGTTTTGGGCTAAAAACTAGGAGATATCATTGCTGTTAGAAAATTTCCGATCTAATTCCCCCTTGGCTAAACAATAGCTACCAAAGTATGTGCGTAGTTTCTGTCGCCCCTATGAGGAAATCACAAGAAAACTGCCGGCGCATCCACATGATACAACCATTTTGTGACGTGTGCGTGCGTGCCTGAGTGCATGAATGCATGCGTGCGTGTGTGCGTGCGTGGGTGTGTGTTGTCTGCAGCAGATAAACTACACTGACGCTGCAGGCTGCTGGCTCTATTTCCACATAATGCTGCATGAAGAGGAAATACGGGTTCCTCATGAAACGGATTTCATCTGACCCTCTGTGTTTGTGTGTGACATAAACCCAGCTGGTGCACACAAGCTCCTGTGCCTCAAAAAAAGGGGGAAAGGCTCTGTGATTCTCCATAATCCCATAATAACCTTTTCACTGCTCCCCCTCTGACACAAATGTTTGCCCACTGTTATTATGTTATGCCTGGACATCTGGAAAAGTTTAGCTGCTTTTGTTCTCTCTACGACCACTATAATCACGTCTGCAGGCACAAACACCTTCTTTACATTAGAAAACCCGGTATTATGATGTAAAGCTTCCTGGTTGTGGTCAGTTTAGATCTATACATGTTGTTAACAAAATAATCACACCTAGTTCGGCAGCGTTTTATGCCTCTAGGTGCCTTAATAAGTGGCTGCTGATGTACTGTAGCCCTCGTCTTTTTGGCTGTACATTGACCCTTAGCACTTAGTCGAGCATGTGAGCGAGGCGGGCTACAGTACAGTATGCATGCATGATGGTGCCACAGAGAAGCTAGCCCCAACAATATATCAAAGTTTAATATGGAATAATAGCACTGCTGACAGCTCTCATAAAATCGCCCCCTTCCAAAGCAGACGATTTCTGTGCCAGATAATAGCTCTGATCCAGGCCTTGTGCCCCGCTCACACTCAGAACTGGCTTACCTATTCAATCCACAATTACACTGTGTGTGTGTGTGTGTGTGTGTGTGTGTGTGTGCGTGCGTGCGTGCAGTATGTGCGTGTCTGAGCCAGCTGCAATTGTTTTTATCCTGTGCATCCCTAGGTGAAGATTGGCAAGGTGTTTCCATGACGGAGACAAATTAGGCCTTGATATCTTTTAAGAGGCTGTGACAGACACAAGAAGGTTTTGAGACTGTTACCAGTCTTAAGAGTTACACAGGGAGCATGAGTGATCGGCCTTGGGATGAATTATGGATACCACATGTCTAAAGCTGGAGCCCACTCTTCAGCCAGAGTGCTTTTCAAGGATGGGTAATTGAAGTGCGCTGCTAAAGGATGCTAATATTACATAGAGAAGGCCATAGCAGCTCTTTTAGTGTACTGAATGAATATTGTAAGTAGCATTGGATTATTGAGTTGAATTGCCTGTTGCACTAGGACTTCTTGCTAATATACAAATACATCCAGAAATACAAGACTCATGCACACTTCGCCACCCTATGGCAGTCAGATTCATTTCTATATTCATTGCTTCCTGCAAGTGCACACACACTGTCTCTGTCTCACGCTATGTGTATCCTCTTTCTGCTTTCTCAGAGACACATATATCCACACACAGATGCCTTAAAGAGAGAAAGCCCACTGAACTGGAAAAGCATTTGTTTCAAGATGAAAGGCTTCACACCCACTGCCTACATGCAGAGCCTCTTCCGACACCTTCCCGCGACAGCGCATACTGTAGCAGAGGCTTGTGCTATGCAGACACACTCCAGCTAGCATCCCTCCCCACACCCATCAACGCTGCAACACACTTTCATCCCCTCCTCTCTTTCACTCCCTATCTCTCTCTACCTCTATGTCAATGGAGCTCTGATACTACAGTAGCAGCCAGGGAACAGAGAGGCACATAAGCGGCATGATTTGAACAACGTTGAGAAGGATAAGCTCCCATGAAAGCTCGAGGCACAGCAGCCTTGTTTTCCACGTCGCTGGTGTAGCACAGTGGGTTCTCAGGCGTGGAACATGCTTAGCCACACGCAGGGCGTGAAAACAGACACTGACCATGATGCTAGATAATTGCTTCCCATTTACTCATGTGCTGAGAGCCTTAGACAAAAATAGCATGTCGCTGTAACGAATGTGCTGGGAAACATGTGAACTGTGAGTGCTCTGGCCGTGGATCGATATACAGAGTGGACAGCATCTAGCAAGCATAAAGTCTACATTGCATCTTACAACCAAAGTCTATACAGCACCTAGATACATATTGGCTACACAGCATTGTGCAGTATATATACCTAGGCCTATATCTTCCAAGATGTAGTGTATACAACATTTTATCATCATAGTCTATGCTACATTATCTTTAGCTCATTCAGTGTACAGCATCTTCTCCATTTACTAAATATAAACACAGTGTGTCTGTGTGTCTTCTAAGCCACTGTAGTTAGTAGGTAGGTGATAATCCCAAGAATGATCCAGACATTTACACAAGCCTAACTGTTGTTTTTTCACACCACAATGTTACCTGCATCACATCTGCAGCTGACCATCGGTCTCCAAACTGAACTCCCAAGCTACATTTCTCAGAACCTATTTACTCCCATGATCCATCAGAGAGAATATGCCCTGCCGCTGTATAATTTTCCCAAGTCAATGATTTTCCAAATATTAGACATTTTAGATTCACACTGGAATTGATATCTAGTCCAACAATGGCTCCAGAGACGAAGAAGTCCTTTACGGAAATTTACTGTGACAAGGCATCAAGACTGAGCCCCTCAGGAGACAATCCATGCATCTGGGATCTGTGTTCCCCCCATCGATGTGTACAACAATTGTAGTCCTCATTATCATCACCACAGGAGGCACACAAGCACATATTGGTGCTGTGTTGCCCTGCTGCACAATCACAGTCATGTAATAATCATATAGCACTTGGGTCAGATGGAATACATCAAGGCATAAATTAGTTTGATTTGCTCCACCTTACAGAACATGTGCCATGCATATCTTACATTTCATAACAGCCCCAACAGTCACCCATACATCCAGCATTATCTATCACACAAGCTCCACAGCATAGCTCCACACAAGACTGTCCATCAACAAAAATGTTTTATCTCCAAGTCTTATAAGCTTACATCAAGGTGAGGCAGGGATACAAATGATCAATCTTAACTAGAACCCACATTCAAGTTTATCATAAAAATCCATGGCAGTACAATAGCAGACAGTATAACCACTGCACTGCAGTACTGTATACAACCAGGTGCTGATATTCCTGCCTTTTAGAGCCCACACAAGGCTAACCATGCTGAGTAACTGATCAACTACAGATGCCTGCGAGAGCACAAGGCAAACAGAGAGAGAAATAGAAAGCAGAGAGAGACGACCGGCGACGAGGCTGGCCGCTCCTGTACTCACCAGCACTGGCAGAACACAGCAGAGACACCAAGAGCACAATCACCAGCGTCAGGATCTTCACATTCATTTCTGCACTCCCCTCTGGCTCTCCGCTAGTCACTCGCTGATATACTGTAGTGTGTGTGTGTGTGTGTGTGTGTGTGTGTGTGTGTGTGTGTGTGTGTGTGTGTGTGTGTGTATGTGTGTGTGTGTGTGTGTGTGTGTGTGTGTGTGTGTGTGGATGGGAGGGAGAGAGAGGGGGAGAGAGCAGCTGAGCGAGCAAGAGAGAGAGAGAGCAGAGAGAGAGAGAGAGAGAGAGAGACTGACTGTTTGCTCCCCTGTGTGTGTGTGTGAGTGTGTCTGTGTGTCAATTTGTGGGAATATGTGTGTGTGTGTGGTGGCTCCCTGACTGTGCCTGTGTATTTGTCTAAATGCGTATTTGTATCAGTGTGTGACAGCGCCACTCCAAGACTGAAGGCACGTCTTGATCTGAGCTCTCCCACGGTGTGTGTGTTTTTTCTTCTTTTCTTCTGTCAGAAAAAAAGGAGCATGAGCCAAGTTCAGTGGTGCTGTGAATGTGTTGGAAGTAGCTTGCAGGTCTGTCTGTTGGCGTGTGTTTCTCTCTGTGTGTGTGTGAGTCTAGTGGGTCATGTGGCTTATGTATCATTGACTGTGGGTCAAGGAAAAGCCCCCCTAACCCCACCATCACACACCCTCTCCACCCCTTTTCCACAAACATGCAAGTGCACACGGCTGAGGAAAGAGAGCGGTTGCAAAGGGAGGGAGGAAAAGGGGGGAGATGGGAGGTGAAGGGTGGGGGTGCATGCAGGTTTATGATAATACCCAAACAGATGCTCTTGTTGAAAACTCTTTGAATTGCAAACAGGGCAGCCTGCCAGGAATCCAGGAATCAAAATACCAGCTTATTAGGGGAAGTAGATGAAAGAAGGGAAGGTGTGAGATGAGGTTCATGCTTTCCTGCTTTTGTATCTACGCCAGCTGTATAGACCTTTCTTCCTCACACTATTCTTTACCCTCAGTGGCGCTGAAGGTAGGACTTAAATCATCTGCGCTGTTTGAAGTTAGTGTCCATGACACTCAAAGTAACCGCAGGAAAAAACTTATCAGACTCTGTCTGATCACATCATTCGCACTATTTGTTCTACTGGCCCTGAAGTCATTTGTTTTATTTTGTTACACAGATTATATTCTTTCCACAAACAAAAGCTGCAAGAAAACCACCACCCTGCAATGGCTATAAAATGAATCAATTATTTTTTTTCAAATTTTGCTTATGGTACAATCAACAGGAAAGGTTCCATTGCTCGCTGTGAATTGTGAGAACTGTAAGCAGGCAGCAGAAGTACAACAAGTTTTCTTATCACATTTATCCACAGAGCCACATCAATGCAACAAGTTTCTACATCCCCTCTTGAGAAGACAATCATTTGGGAAGGACCATAAATTTTGGATGTTTTGAACTATGTATACAGAATATATAAAAGAAACACTGAACTCCACCCAGTTACGGCATTTTATACACCGCCCCCTGGTCTGGTCCAACAACCCTCAGAAAACTAATCACCATAATGTTAAAATACTTGAAAATAACTAACCTATCAATTTAATAATCTTAAACATAGATATTTTATATAATATTGTTGCCATGGTTTCAGTTCACTTTAGGGTAAGATCTGAGTCCCCAAAGGGCTGAAGTGACACATGATGGATGAACTGCCTCTGGTCACAGCCTCCAGACACAAACCCCCCCACCATAGTCTTCCACACAACCCCTCTTCTATGTGTTGTCACTAAACAGTCACTTTAGTAGTGTAGACCTGAGAAGAGGGGCCCTGTGACCCTCGGCTCTGCAGCTCCGGCTTCACACAGCCCGTCCATTGTCTCCCTAAGGCCCCAGGTCCCAGAGGGCAACATGTCTGTGCCACCCACTTGAGATCCTACAACAAGAGCACCTTCCATTTTTACATACAGCACTTAAAGCCTTCACTTCATGTGAAGCAATCCTCTCACCTCAGGGGTGGCCAAGCCCCCGCGGGCTAAAGATGCTTATCCAAGCCGGTTCTTTTTTTAGCCGAAAGATAATTCGCCCAAGTGACTTTAAAAGAATCTGTTTACAGCATTTTCTCCAAGGTACTCACTGATCACTGACAGAAAGCATGACTGATTCTTTCCAATTGTACATAATAAGAGATAGTGGGGATTATAGCGTCATTACCAGCCCATTTAGTAGTTAGGAGTAATTCAGAATTCAATTTAATCCTACATTCAAGGATAATTTCAAGGCAATGTGGGAGAACTGCCTGCAGAGTTATTTCAAATTAACAGTTAATGTGGGCATAAAGCTGAAACTGAGGCCAATATCCAGAATGTGTTGAGCAGGTGCTACCCATGATACAATAATTTATGGCTGTGGATTTACTAGTCATTAAATTGTCCTATGTATATGGATTAGAATGTGTGAGACATTGTAAAGTTGGCAATATGGGCTCAAACATTTGCACTCTATTAGCTTTAATTGGTTTAGCTTGAAGCAAAGCCTGCAATGAAAATGTAACAGATGGTGTTTCCTCAGAATGTATAGGTGGACTTTGTGCCATGACATGAGTGTAAGCCAGTGGAGGATTGTCTTTTTACATCCAGGGATGTGGAGTGAGACCTGGCAACATGACACAGTCAGAGGGCATCAACACAGCCACATGTGCCTCAACACAGGAAACACTTGGCTGTTTACAGGAAGTGTTTGATGAAGGAATGCGGTGTATGTCTGGATTCGGTCACTGATGACGACTTTTCCTGATTCCTGAGTTTTTAATAACAGGCAGACACAGGGTAACATAGATGATTGAAAAGGAATCTTTGCATTTCCTCTGAGTTTTATTTTCAAATAATAGACGGTACAGCAGGAACTGTCAACAGGTGGCCTCTCAGCTGTGGATAAATAAGTCCCCTGATCTCAGAAAAGATAAGCAGCTTTATTTACTGTATTCACAATTAATGTGTTTCCTGTTTATCTTCCGCTTGTATATAAAGCTCCTGATTTCCGAAATGCTAATAAAGTGTGCAGATGTTTGTTTGTTTGTTTTGTTGGTTTGATGATTGAATGAACAGTGGCAGGCCGCCCATGTTGTTATTGTTGTGCAAAAGTGAACTCTACGTGTCCACGTCCGCTTCCATCAGATACAGTGCACCTTTATTAAAATGGAAAGCAAATCAAACCTCCATCAAGATAAGAGTCACAGTCAGCAGCTTGAGTGAATGCAGAATGTCAATGTGAGATCAAGTCGCGGTTACTAATTAGCTTCTCCAGAGAGATCAGCAATGAGAGAAGAGAGTGTGACATCTTCATTAGGGCTTTTCAAAGTCTTTTTTTTTTTTTTTTTAAAGATGTGAGAGAATGTGAACTGTGGTTTGCACGTCTGAAGATTTAAACAAATGTGATTCTCCCCTCAGGCGGCCTGGGCTTCGTATCATGAAATGTCAAGAATCAGAGGCTTGGTGGATTAACTTATCTGCCTTTAATTGTGGCATTATCGGCAGCACTGCAAATTCAGCTGAGGAATGTTTTGAGCTCGCCAAAGCCCCCTGGAAGATAGGGCAGCAATTTTCTGCCAACTTGTGGTTCTCTTTTGGTCATATTGCCTCAGAACAACCACACACATACACACATTTTCTGTAATTTCATACTTGCATGAATAGAGTTCCTAGTAATCATTAAAAGACTATAAATAACTGCTGTTGCCCTGAAAAGCAGCAATTAACAATTATCTTTTAACAGTTTCTGTAAAACACTTTTTTTATTGCAGATAATGTAGTGAATAATTAAGTTTCTTTCTTTTTGGGAAGAAATTATGACAGACAGGAGGTCTGCTTATCCCTAAATTTGAACACCAGCTGGAGTTTATCTCCTCTAATGTTGAACAGGCTCTGAACTCAGTCATGAACTGAGAATAATCACAAACCCTTGACATCAGACGGCTGCAAGTCCAGAGAGGGAAGCAATTTACACAACAGTAAATAGATAAATACAAATTAACTTCTCATCTTCCTCCACTTCTTCTTTCTACTTGGACAGATTCATCCTCAGTCATATAAATTTAAACCCAAAATAATCAAAAAGAAATTTCCACAGCTTCTCTTTCCCTGAATTGACCGGACAAATTATGCCCTGGGACCTAATGCTGTGGTGTTGCGTGACTCTCAGACAGTTGTCTATATAATTAGTCTAGTAGGGCTCATCAGTATTTGGAAACAAAGCGGCCCGCAGATTGGAGAAAGATGCATTGTGAAATGACAATTCACTGTATCCTCCTAGATAAAAAGGTAACTTTTTATATCCTTATTAATCATAATATCCCAGGTAACTTCCATCTTCGAGGATTTGCAGACATAGGGGGCAGATTTTTATCCTCTGATGTTGCACCTGCAGAATGTACGTTTAAAAAAATCTATTCATATCTCGGAGTAGTTTTCCAAATCATGAAACCGTCTCGTATTATACCGTGCATTTGTCACTCTAGTTTGCAGCAAGGGCAGGATCAGACTCTAAGACCATGTACAAAACACGCTTCGCACCCTCATAAGCCTGTCAAACCTAGATTCTCCATAGATATAGTAAAACAACAAATAAGGGAAGTCTTTTGAATCTGCACTCTCCGCCATCTAATCAGTAATGAAAATCTACTGAGGGTTTTTCTCCAGGTGGCAGGTGATACCAGCCCAGCTTCTGACATCTCCTTGGAGCTCTCTGTCCCACTGATAGTGTTTAATGTCTCTTCAATACTCAGAAACCTTCTTAAGTTTGACTTCCCACCTTTAACTTTGCCGCACTCGTTGATGTGGATTGGTATGTGCTACAGATAGAGGGGAATTGGTAGAGGCATGCCAGCATTTCACATGCTTCAATGCACTTATAAAAACCAATCTTCTGGTCGCAGAGTGTGCTATTCTTCAGGAGTGTTTTTTTCCCTCAGTATGCACAAGATATGACAATCATTCACCCTTCCATTATTGTAACTCAACTCAGAAATCAACAGTCAAAACAAGCTAAATGGTGGAGGTGTTGTATCCAAACTGGGTAACTGCTCTCTTCTCCTGTAATATTGTTGCAGTTATCAGAGGTTTAATCTGTCTGAACAGTGGCATGTAGTTTGGAAATGGCTGATTTGTTTCTTATGGATGCAGTTTTTTTTTTAAGAGCTAGGGGCTGAGCATGCCGCAGCTTGGTCTGGCTGACAGACAGTGAGACAGAGAAATCTGACTTGACAGATGAGAGATAAGGAAATGTTGTCTGTGGGAGAAGACAGACTCTGAAAACAGACACAAGGTGTGTTTAAAAGCTCACAAAGCCTGAGTCTGTGCTGTGAAGTGAAAGAGCTGAAGATCAATGTCTACCGGAAACCAGCCAATTGTATCTTTCACTAAATTAATAATATTTTTTTCCGCCTTGATACAAGTTGTGAGATGTTTTAAGATACAAGAGAAGTGCACTTTTAAAAACAGGTTTACATTTTTTATAAAAACATTATTTTCTTTACCTGTAACAGAAGAGCCTGAACTCTTAAACTCCTTTGCTATAGAAGTATGTTTTCATTTGTGCACCGAACTGAACACAATAAAACAAATCTCTTGACAACTCCCCCTATAGAGAACATGATCTGATTTAATTTTGGAGCACAATGTTGCATAGCTTTGCATATTAGTGAAGAAAATATGATCTTCTTGAAAGGTAGGTGAAATTATATATTTTGTTATTGGCAACGAATCTTGTGAAAAGACCAAAACCAGCAGTGTATTAGATCAGAAGCTTTCCAAAATCCCTAGCTAGCTGTTTCTGGCTCTCAGCCCCCAACAATATTAGATATATTTTCTTGAAGAAGTAAATCTTTCAAAAAAGGTCTCAATTATATCCTTTTTTCAAGCTCAGTACATTCATAACAAACAGCTCTGTACTGTGGTTTTAGTAAATGTTTCACAAATATGAGTATATGTTCATTTTTGGGGGACTATTTTCAGTGGTGGATCAATACACATTGGTGTACTAGTGAGTATTTTCTGCAGTAGGCCAGTAGATGTGGGATTGATTCAAAAATAAACAACAGCGTCCATGGTCATTGTAATGAAGAAACCAAATGCAACTGTGTTGCTCATTGATGTGTTATCTAAAGTGTTTGGACGACAATAGAGATGTATATCAGTCTTTGTCTACACAGGACATAGTCTTTACAGAAGATCAATTCAGTGTTGGTTTTAGTCTTTTAATAAGTTAGGGCTGGGCGATATGGAGAAAATCAAATATCACAATATTTTTGACCAAATATCTCAATAGCATTACCAACGATATTGTAGTGTTGACCATTGGTGCTTTCACAAAATATTTACACAATGAGATTTTTGATAAATAAAGGATATAATGACTTAAGTGGGTAAAGGCAAATACTAAAACAGAACAGTCTGGTAAGTTCAGAAAATTACATCACTTTACTGTAATGCATCCTTTAAAAACCAGGAAAAACACCACTTATGCCATATTACAATATCCAAAATCTAAGACAATATCTAGTCTCATATCACAGTATCAATATATTATTGATATATTGCCCAGCTATAATTCCAATGGTCTCTCCATTATTAATGATGGCTAGCGGTGTGAAGTGAATCTGTTCAAATTTTTCACATTGAGTCGAACTTTGGTGAATTTAATTTTGACTAGGAAATTTGAACAATAACAAGCCATCTTGACCTATTAGCGAACGGAGACACAGACATAGGCACCTTAGCAATGGAGCAAGTCAATTTTTTGAATTTTTGGCAACTGACAAAAACAAGTAATAACATAATCACATATTTTTGCACCAAGAAACATGCCATTAGGAATCCCCTGTGATCAGTGATTTTGTCCAATTACTGGTTATATCTCAGGCTAATTTTCTGCCCTGCTCTCTTTCTCTCGCCCCACACAACAACAGACAAACCTAGAACAGTGTTTACCAAACCAGCATATTTTCCATCGAGTCCTGCTTTACCACAACTGGCTCAAATCAGTGCCACTCTGAGGTCAGCACAGCAGGGTTAGGGTTAGCTAAGGCTGTTTCTCAGATAGAGGAGGTTTGGATGGGATGAAAAACATTTTGGACAGGGGTAGGCTACTCCAGGAGCAGTTACTATGTTAAGTAGTGCAGGTGGCAGTTTCTGGACCTAATCCAAGAGGTTAGGTGGTGTAGAAAGGCAGAAAATTTGTTTTAAACTACAATTCTTTTTCAGGTGAAGGACCCCCATATAACCCTGCCAATTATGTATCGTTCCAAGTTTGCTGTCCCATTTTAAAACAAAACCAGCCACCCATGGACACAGAGAAAGAATTAATCTTAATAATAACACAGATATCCTTAGAGCCGATGACTGCAGCATGTTGACAAGGGAATATATAATGAATGCATGAAACATCATTACATAGTCTAAAACATTATGGTGATTATTATGGTGGGACATTAAACAGCTCACATGTCTTTTGTTCCTACAGTGATTGATTTTTGTCGTACTTACAGGCAGTGTAATGGTGTACTGCTCCTTAAGGCTGGAAGTCTTTGAAATGTCACTGCAAATAAATGGAGGAAAAACAACTTTTCTTTTTACGACTGACTTTTTCATTTGAACGTAAGCAAGTAAAGGAAAGTGAGGGTTACTTAAAGAACAAAAAGGGGAAACTCAGTGTTTTGAAGTCACTGTTCTTTTGTGTCTTATCTATCTGTAAAATCTCTCTTTGATGTCTTGTCACCTTCCCCCATTACAAATTCTCTTTGCTCTTTCCGAGAAGAAAAACTCCACAACCCTTTATTTTAAAATTCCCCTTTTTATTTTTCCGATATGTGCAATTGAAGTAAATTATTCATGCTCGCACAGACTATAAAGTTTAAGCAGATCTGGTGACTATTTCCCCAGCTGCTATTGTTATGAACAAAAAGAGGAAAAGGGCAAGAAAAGGCAACTTCATTAATGGCACATTATGTTTTATGGTGGACTTAGAACTTGAAGAACTCTGAGCATAATTTGTTTCTGTTTTATGTGAGCCACCCCAGTCCCCACCTGCCTCGGTTGGGGTAGATAAAGGGCATTTCTCGACATGAGCTTTAAGACCCATTAAAACAGGCATAAGTACCTCAATGAAATGCAGATAGAAAGCACCTGACAGTCGAGTAAAAGCTCATATTCCTTAAATGATTTTCTCTACTATGTGGTTTGCTTACTTGAAAAATAGTAGGATACAATATTTATTGGTGGCATGGGAAAATAGATTGGAAAAGTTAAAGAGTAAGTCAAGCTTTTCTGCCATTAAAGTCTACTTGACATTCAGAAAAAGAAATATGGTTGTTCCTTTCCGCTGTGACCATTTTAAAGAAGTTAAATACGACTGTGAAGAGTTTGAAAGAAGAAAAGACACAAGAAAGACAAACAAATGGACATGGAGTCAGCAAAGAATATGCTGTCCTTTGTACTTTTGGCATATTGGCAGCACATGATGAATGGACGTCTCTTCACAGGGAACGCCTGACCTCTCTCAGTTACGTAGCAACTAGACGTTTGGTGTTAGGAATTGTATTTCACATCATTTTTATCTGTGAATGCACACAGCCATAAATCTCAAACAGACGTGTGTTCCATTAAAGAAGAAGGATAACGTTTTCCTAACTCTTTCTCTCTTAACTCTTGGGCTTACGTTTGAGGTCAATTGAACAGTTCCTGCTATTTGGTTTCACTAACTGCCAGACATTGTTTTTCTGGCATTAGATGTGACACAGTTCAACAAATGGCAAATGCCTCAGTATAAACTCTTCCCACCAACCCACAAAACACATGTACACACACAGCCACTCTAGCATATCAACACTGAGGCTGGAGTCTTTCACACCACAGCCAAGCCTTTTAGTGCTGTTATGTTGACACGTAGCTACATACAATTAACACATTTTCACTGTAACAAATCACAAAAAAATTTGTTGATGCTTTATTTTGAGAAGAAGGGAAGACATCTAAAATGAAGTCTAAAAATGCCTCTAGCCAAAAAGCAGAATTTTTCAACTAAATCACTGACTTTGATTCAGTTGCTTCAGGGGACCTTTGAAAATAATCATAAGAAAATGTTTTGTGGCTGTAACTTCCCCACAGATTCTACCAGCATTAGATTCCCTGTGTTCTGTTATTTAGTAGTATACAGTATACATTTTTGTATTTTCAGTAATCATGCTCTTTGCTCCAAACCGCAACATATTAACACTTTATAAGGAAAGGTTTGATAAGTAGCAAATATAAAAACAAAACCTTTAAAGTTAAGTCATATTTGGTTATTAGAAATCAGTGAACTCCCATTAGAAGCACACTTCAAAAGTATTCCTACTTCTAAGTTGTTCATTCAGCTCTTTGATGTTATGAGTTATGAGTGTGACACTGGTGACCAGGCTGGTATTCATACTTCTCCGCAATGTGGATCTCGCTGTACTGTATGTTGGCATCCGTTTCTTCAGCTTCAAGTTTCAACTGTTGGAATACATTTAACCTTCCTATCAAACCATTTAAGCACACTACAAACTTCACAGATGAAACCAAAGACACCTACCTCACCACCCTGCTCACAGACATTTGGGTCAGCAGTCTGGTTGGGCAACCCAGTAGTACCTACAAATTATGTCCATGTTGGTCGTTTGTGCACCACACAATTTCCGTCGGTGCCAATGCTTTGGAAATTATTGGTATTGATGCTGCGTTTGGATGGGTGTGTGTAGCACGTCTGACTTTTGTTCAGGAGATGAGTTTGTATGCCTTTACAGACTTCCAATAATGTCTAATGTCCTCCTGTTCATACCAGCCAGTGAGAGGTCTCTTTCGGGTGTCTTTCCAATGTAAGTGATGGGGAACAAAATCTATGGTCCTTGTTATGTGAAAAAATATATTCCAAAGGTCATTGAATGTTAATTTGAGACTTTATTTAAATTGAATGGGTATCTTCCAAAGTTATATAGTCATTTTAGTTAAAAAACAGTTTATTAACCATCACAGCTCAACAACAGATCACTGAAGCCTCATGCTAGCGTCAGATAAACTTTTTAGTAGATGTTTGCGCAGAACAAAGAGTTTGATGCTCTTGTCACAGGTCAAGGTTACAGTGGGACTGACTAAAGACCATGATAACATGAAATGGAAATTTCCAATTACATAATTTGTATACATCATTTTTATATGTTCTATACAAAATGTTCAACACATTGTTTAGGGTTTGGATGAAAAGCCTTGGTATAGGGTAAAACTTGTGCCAATTAAACCTTCACTCGCAGGAGGATTTCTCATGGTTATAGCTGGGATATAAACCCAGTTCGCTAGAGTTGAGGGCAAGTCACCAATCAGCTACAGTACATCACTCTTCCACCACCTGTGTCACAACTGTTTCTAACCAACTTCACATAATTTGTTTTCTATTGAAATATTGTGCTTGTTCCAGAAGCAACTGCCATACTGCAACACTAGATCTTGCTTTTGAAATGTGTTGCATGTTAAGTAAACAATCTGTCAACATTTCTCTTTTTAAAAGACAAACATACCAGCAACCATTTCTGATGATAAAATGATTGGAATAATTGCAATAGGATCCCATTTGGGTTTGCCCTCATTCTGTTTCTCATTTCTTTTGGAGCACTGTTTGTGGCAGAGTGGTTTAGTATCTACATGTCTGGATTTCAGCACCAGCACCAAAGCTTTCTGAAAGCTCAGCCTGAACCATTAGGGCTCTCCAGTGGAGATGTTGAGGTGACTGAGTTTCCTTGGGAAAACAGCGCATGATGCTCAGTGGGCCAAATGTCCAACATGGCAGCTGATCACCACTCCAACTGGTTTAATTAAGAGCAGGCATTTTGCCCTGCTTATCCAGATGTGTTTGTGATCAAATGAGTGGTCAGGCCCCTCTGTGCTTGCTCATTATCTGGACACTGAGCCTGCTCTGCGCTGTGGGAAGCTCTTCAACTCAGATAAGACTGGTATGCTTTATGTTAGGTGTCACATACAGCTTTAGTGTGATGCTGTTTGAATTCCTTGTTTCTCTAACTTTTGGTGTTCATGAATAGTCAACATTTTCAGGATACATGGTTTTATCCTAGTTTTGAGTTATTTCTAATCAGTAAAAATTAATATTTAAGGGAAGCAGCTTTGAATAAAGAATAAAATGCATCATCTCACTGTCTGATATAATTCAAGTGTGTAAAATAAGCTACATTTTCTGGTTTTGCAACATGTTTTCAAACCATACAAAGTCGTTTTTACACTGTCTCCCCTGGCAGCAGTTGCAGTGTGCCTCTGTGGGTTGCTGGAATAGTTTGTTTGTTACACATGAAAGAAATGAGTCTGGGCTGTTTTTTTCAGATGCTTATTTACTGTGGCGCTGCTTTAGAAAAAGTCCAAGTGAGACCGCTCTCTCTGTGGTTGGCAGTTTGTAAATTAATTGATTTATTTGGCTTGGGAAGATTGCATGCATCACATATTTGGAGCAATCAAATCAGCAATTATGTGGTTTTAAATTTCATGTTTGCGCCCAGCTGTGACAAGCTCAACTGTCCTCAGAGAAGTCTAGCTGGATTTAATCTGTCTGTTGAAGAAGGCTGATTGCCTGGCATCACGACTAAAGATAATGCAAAACAATCATTTGTTGACACGACAGAAATGCTTAAAATATAGTACCTAAACTCTTTCATGTATTTAATGATAAAACATTTTTCATTAGTTGTTTAATAATAACGTCAACATTGTAGATCTTTGGAAAATTTCTGATACAGTACTTGTGTCTTGGCTCTTCAACTGGAGTCAAGAGTGTACACTTTGGCGAAAATCAGTGAGGAGCAAATCAACCAAATAGCAGGAGATGTAATATATTTTGTATTAGATTACATGTAGGATATGTACTGTATATTTTCTTTTCTGTGACCAATATTTTCTTAAATACATTTAGACATGAAAGCTTGCTGAGAAGAGAAATTATGAAATATGATCCCTCTTTTCTGGTATGTTGTGCTGAAGCCTGGCAGTTTATATATATATATATATATATATATATATATATATATATATATATATATATATATAATATAATATAATATAATTGCCACAACCATGTGTTAGTTAAAGATTAAATAAACATTATGAATGTGCAGATAGATAAATTGATGTGGATGTTGTCTGATGGCAGGTTGGTATGTATGATGACCGGGTGGAGGAGACTCAGAGTGGGGGTTACAGACCCCCAGACGGTACCTAGATGCGACATGAGAGAGATGTGCAACAGGGAGGGATGAGGGGGAAGATGAATGAAAGAGAGGGAAAGGGAGGGTAGGTCAAGCAATCAGAGAAACAAGCCTGGCTGCGCAGCACAGTATATGTAGGTTTGTCAGGTGATTAGAGGTGTGGTTTAGAAGTGGCCCTGCTCCCGAACCTAAGTTAACAAATTAACTTCATTTCACTAGCATGGACCACGCCACAACCATGTTTTAGTTAAAGATTTAATGAACATTATGAATGTGCAGATGAACACTATGAATGTGCAGATAGATAAATTGATGTGGATGTTGTCTGATGGCTGGTCTGGGAGGATGTTTGATGACCCGGGGGAGGAGACTCAGAGTGGGGCTTCTGTCTCAGAAGTAGTTTTCGCCCAAATAGTTTACAGACCCCCAAAAGTGTCAGATTGTGTAGAACTGAGTTGTGCATGGGCTTGAAGGAGATCGTTGAGATTGTTTGTGAATGTAAGATCGGTATTCCTGGGATGACCAGCGGCCTGGGAACTGAATGGTTTGGTTGGAGATGCCTGATCTGGCGGCTGTGGATGCTTTGCAGATGCGGAAAGAGTGGCTGGAATAATGTTTGGTGATATGGCTGAAATGCAGGGAGTTCTGTTCAGATGTTTTTGAAACCAGAGTCAAGTGGCCATTTTGGAATAGTGAAAAGTGGGTGTTGTGGAGATGCCTTGGCGGTGTACCTGGAGCCGATGTATTTGATTATTGGTTCATAGGGTTGAGGTAGGATCTGAGGTGGAAGACAAATGGGGAAGGAAACTTTTAAGTGTGAATATGAGAGAGTTTGAGGTGTAGATGGTGAGGTCTGATAAACCGGGGATGACGAGAAGGATTATTGACGGATGTAGTCGCTGCAAATTCTGAACACCTCAAAAGCTGAAAAAGCGTTAAAAGGAATGTATGGGTGTTAAAACTGCAGATGGACGTGACATCCAGAGAGGGAAATGTAAACCGATATGTGACTTGATGTGCCTTAAAGCAATTCTAGCCAGTTAAGTAGGCTGAGAGAGTGCTGGGCAAGACTGTTGATGATGTCTTGTGAGGCGTAAGAGGTTTCTCAGCTGGTGTGTTAGTTGAACATTGTGGCTAAAAACACTGATGTGGAGTTAATGTCCGATTCTGTAGCCGAGTATGAATTTCTTTATTGAAGATGTCTTCTACTGCTTTGTTGTCGGAGTAAATGAGTGTGGACTTGTGACAATTCGTGAGGAGGATGGCAGTGGCATTGGACGAAAGGTAAGACAAGAAGGAATTTGCAGAATTGAGACTCCAAAGGAACGCAAATAACAGGTGCTTGGAGCATCTGACTGCGAGAAGAAAGTTTGACGAGAGCAGAATGATGCGCTTTCCCTTCACCGAGGGCAGCAATGCCGGGAATGACAATGAATCAGGTTAATGCCTGAGAACTCGATGTAGATGCCAGGCCCAGAGGTTTTCTCATTGGAGAGAAGGATGGCAAGATTGTGAAAATCATTAATAATAGCACAAGGCCCTAAGTGAGGAAGGATGAGTGACACGAAAACCGTCAAGAAGGTGGAACATACAAGGAAGTCCGGGACTATTAAGCAAGATCCGGCACAGAGCTGCGGACAGAGAGTCGACTAGATCTACCTAATTGCCAGAGAGAATAAGCTAGGGCAGAGCAGGGGAGACCGGTGAAGGCACGGACAAAGCTGGCCTAGTGACTGGAGCTGCCATGGCTGGAGAAAAGTTGTTAACACAAGGAGCAAATACATTAGGGTGTTGGGGAAGGGAGGGGAAGGGGATGTGGGGGATGGGGAGAGGGGGGAACGGGGGTAAGGACAGATCAGTTGGAAAGAAGAAGAAGAAGGCTGAGGACCGTCAAGCACTATAGTAGGTAGATCCCTTTGAGCTGCTGGATGTGGCACTGGAATTGCAGTGCGGCCAGATTGGAAAGGGAGAGAGCAGAAGCCGATTGGCCAGGAACATCTGAAGGAAGGGTAGAGGAAGGGATGAAGGGATGTATGTGAACGGGGTCTTGTGAAGCCTGCAAATACGGGGATGAAAAGGCAGAGAACGCCTGAGACATGACAGACAGAGGGAGCAGGCACATGGGGAAATACGACCTGGCCCCCGCCAGTGGGAGCTAGTGATGAGTGCTGTGGCCGTCGAGGCCTCGTGACATCACCCTCGTGGCTGACGCTGGCGGGGGACCCGTAAGTGCTGGAGGCCCAGTGGTTGTTGCCGCTGGGGGTAACAACGGAGGCTGACGAAGCAGGCGGAGTGACTGGAGCCGCTGAGGCCAGAGAGAAGTTGCAAACACGTGAGAATTTGAAATGAATAGTGGCAATAACAGTCACGATAAAAGATAACAGATGCAAAGTTAGTAGCTGTCAAAAGTGCGCCAAAATAAATGGCAGTCAATGATACGCTAACGGCGGGTGACGGCTCAATAGCAGAAAAAACGGCGCCGTAGGAGCCCCGCAATGAGAGGAGAGGCACATGGGGAAATATGACCTGACCCCTGCCAGGGGGAGCTAATGATACGTGCTGTTGCTGGCGAGGCCCGTGACGTCATGAGTGATGCCGCTGACTGAGGCCGACACTGGTGGAGGCCGGCGGGGGACCCGGAAGCACCGAAGGCCCGGTGGTTGCCGCCTCCGTGGTAGCAACGGAGGCTAGGAAGAGCCTGTACAATGCAGTACTTGTGTACTTTTACAATTGGCCAGCAAAAGCGAAGAAGAAGAAGAAGAAGAAGAAGAAGAAGAAGAAGAAGAAGAAGAAGACTTGTATTAAAGCAATGTCGGTCCTAAAATAGTAAAACAATACACTTTACAAACGTTAGGATGAGGAAGGAAATATAGTATGTTCAACATGTTTTTTTAGTTTCACCCTGTGAAGTTTTCAACCATTAGTACTGCTATGGAGTGGGTATAATGAGTCCCTATAAATGGGTCCCTATTTTGTTTTTATCCTGTGCACATATGCATGGGGACGCACATGCATGACTGAGGTTGAGTTAAAGCTAAAGATATATTCTGTTTTGGTGATCATAGAAAATGCTTTCTAAATTGTTCCAGAAGTAACATTACATTTTCATTTCACATATATTACTGTTAAAGAAAGCTAAGTAGAGGCTCCTATTGTTTAATTCAAAATCTTCAAGTGCTTGAATGCTCAAGCAGGTACGGCATTACATGCAACAGCCCAAGGGCAAACAACGATGGGGGTAGGTGGACAAAACTTTGGTGAGGGCCATCTGTGTGCTATTTATTCCAGTCCTAGCAGTCATGGCTGCTTAATTCAAAAACTGTCAGAGTGTGTCATTAGGTGCAGCCATTTAAAAGCTTCAGATTTCATTAGCCACAGGAAGGGCCACATTACCCTCAGGATTAATGTCAGGTTTCGCGGTTCAATGCTACAGCAGTGGACTGCATTAATGTTGACCCTCTTGTTTAAATACACCCCAACTCATTAAGCATTATGTGGACCAAGAGTAGCCCTTAAATAGCCTGTGAATTATGGACATTTTGTACAAGCAGCATTCTTTTTACACCTCAAAAATCGCCCACCACTTCCTGCGCTGGCTAAGATTCAATTACAGAGCACTAAATCTTAAGCTGAGGGGTGTCATCTGCCATTCCACAGCCAAATGTTTTGTTTATACTCTTAGGCCGCATTGCACCCAGTGTTGCATCATCATGGCTGTGTCATAAGAAAGTTGTGGTCCACAGTGTCTTGATGATGTGGGTTGGGCGGCCTGTGTTCTAGAGGTGACACTATGTTGAACATGCCAGGAACTGTTTGTCAGGAAGCCTGAGCTCACTATCTAGAGAAAGAATTAGAGAGCTGAGTCACAGCGTAGTGAGATGCCCAGCAAAAGATAACTCTGAGGATGAGCCGAGTCATCACTCTTCCTGTTATAATTAGGCAACATGGGATTTTCAGCAGCCAATCACCTCATCTGCTTCCTTCTCTCCAATGAATACAGACAGGGAGTTGTGTTATTTAGATGGTGAAAGCTTCTTGAATTTCAGCGGCTCAGTTTTTTCCCTCTTGCAGGAGGTTTTAATACCATCTTTAACTTCCCTTGTTTAATAACGAACATGAAACTGTCAGCACTGGTGAAGCAAGCAAGACTTAATCGAGTGCTCTCTGCAGTTTTGCTACATGTTGACATCTATCCAAGGCCAGAAGCTGTGAATGTAATATGTTCTGTCCTCCTGAGGGGCAGCAGCACTGTTTGTTGGGGGAGGGCTCTGTGTTTCATCATTTACCCATTCATCACATTGTTACCCAAGTACCTGACTTTCAGCATGCTTTACCAAGTCTGAGAGGGGTCTGAATTTTTGGGGCTCTTAATCAGGAAGGGATTGCAACCAGCCATGATTCATGGTGTGGTCTGGTTGTCATACTGTATAAGCTCCAGAAGCAGCATCTTAAAGTTGGAATTTATACTCCCACTCCTGAGAGCTGTACCTCTACTGGTGGGATCTGTTTCCTCTGCAGAGTGAAGGCCTGAGCTCACTTTCCAGAGTTTTGACAGGCCGCAAGAGGCAGAACAATATAAATGTTTGAAAGGCAATTTGGACTCTATTCCCTTTTATCTTTTTTCCTTCACACAAAATCTGCAGACTGTTTTCTGTGTCAGCCAGAGGGGTTAGACCTTTGTGAAGCAGCAGCAATGCTGCCATACCGCTGACTTGGCAGTGAATCCATTTTTTGCAATTAACACTTTGTTTATGCTCTTACTTTGGTGCACTGTGGGCTCTGAAGTAAGCACATAATCTTTAAAGTGGTTGGGGGCACCACCGTTTAATGCCTTTTATTACTCAAGTGCAGCTCAGTCAATATCTCTGTCACAGCAGAGGATGTCAGACAACTATGCAGTCAATGTGTTCAAGTTCAGCCTTTAATACATTCCAGACTTGATATCAACCGTAGACTGTTACCACCAAAACCAGCAGGATATTTAACTAATTTGTTCTGTCATTTTTAATTTAGGTTTAGTTTGTAATGTGGAGTTGTCAACAACATCCTCATACTTTTGAGTTTTTTTAGGCAGATCTCTTCAGGGTTTTGGTATTGGCACGTGTCCATTGCTTCAGTAACTGGGAAATCGGCCGAGTTATAAGTAGCATTAGCTGCTAGCTTTACTTGTCTTGTGTGGCTTGCTCCTCTCGAATAACAGTTCACATGTTGTAGATGTCTCAAAGCATGTAATGTGATTGGAAAGCATCGTGAGCTAGCAGGAAAAGGGAGTAGTGCCCAGGCGCGTGAGCCAGTGTTGTAGTTGAGTCTGTTGAGTCCGAGTCATAACGTGAGTGCCCAGTGTTTGAATCTAAGTCTCAGTCACCAAAGAAGAGTCCCAGTTAAGTCACCGTTACCTAAGTTTGAATCTGAGTCTAGTCTTGAGTCTGCAATGTTCGAGTCCAAGTCCAAGTCTGAGTCACTAAAGAAGAATACCTCCATTGTGGGTAATCTGGTCTTGTTTTTGCGACTTGAGAAGATATATCTCCTTAAGTGTATATTCACAAGATATGTACTTCATCCTCCACTCATAGGATCGTACAACTCCATCCTGTGTTGACATAAACATAATCAATACAAAATTGTATTTCAATTTTGTATTTATTATAAACACAAGTCCCTTGTTATTACCAGAAAGGTTGAAGTGGAATTAAAATAGAACAGCAGGAATAATGTGTTTTGTGTTGTAAATAATTGTGCTCTATGCTTTGATGTACTTTGAATGTCTGTGACTGCTGATAGACTGGGGAAAGATGTTTTGAATGGAAAAGACCTTGACCCAGTTAAAACAACAAAGCCGTGTCGTGGGAAATGAATGAACGATGCTTTAAAATAGCGATGAGATTAAAGAAATACACCCAAAATGGAACAATAGTAGTGATTTCTTACCGCCTACTATTCGAACACGTTGCCAACGTAGTAGTGTACTGTTCACTTCAGTGGAAAAATCCTGATGATGACTACACTTAAGTGTGAAGAGCTTATTGAGTTTTCCCTAGGAAGCCTCTCCAGAGAGTGTTGGGAGCTATGCTGTAGGCAGTCACTGCAGAGACTCCAATTACTGACCAAGTCCCACTTGGCTGGCTTCTAACTGTGACCAGCAAATTAAAAAGAGAGAGAGAGAAAGAGAGACAGAGAGAGAGAGAGAGAGAGAGAGGGGGCAGAAAAAGCATTTAAAAGGCAAGACGAAGGTTTTCGGTTGCAGTGCGATACTGGCCTACAGGAAGCCAAAAAAGACGTCAAGCAGAGTTTAACAAGTGCATTGCCTGAGCAGAGGGAGAGATAGGCCGCTCTTTGTTCATAAATTGGACACACTCCAAACGCCTGCTTCATAGGATGTTCTTCGATAATCCAGCAGTGAGCAGCTGATTTATGACCTGCATTAATGTTCGGACTGAACTTCCTGAACAGAATCTTTAACTATTACCAAACCTCATGGAGAGGAGGGAAAAATCACATCTAACAAAAATAGATGTTGTTTTCGAATGGGAGTTTGTTGAGTTACATCAGTGGCATTAAAGTCAACCTTTTGGTTAGACATGTTGAATCTAAATTTTGAATTTTATCATCTTAAAAAGTCTTCTTTTGCCTAAAAGTATATTTTCAGTTAACTATCACACAAGCACAAGGTAAAGTTTGCCATTTTTGCTTGAAATATTACTTTCTGTAAACAATGAATTATTTATCCAAATATGACGAATATAAACATTTATGTTTATTGAATTAACTAATCATTACTGGTACATCTCTAGTAATATCATTACAACGGCCACACAGGCAGCTAACTTGCTGAGGAGCTGACATTGTGAATTAGCCAACCTGCTTCCAGGCTACTTTCCAGTCTTTTAACCATGACAGCAATAGTTTTCAAACCTTAAACGGTTAAGTGGTTATTATTGTAACCATGACGATGAAGGTTCCCCTAACCAAGTAGTTATTTGAACCTAAACCATGATCTTTCACTTACACTGCCCACGTTTTTGTGTGTGACTAAACCTAACCAAACATTAACCAATTTTATCCTGATCAAATCAAAAAGTTGCATCAGATCAAAAATGTGTCATTTTTGGAGGACATGGAGCCACAATGTACTTTTTCCGTTTACCGTAAGTTGGAGGACTTGCTATTTAAGATTGTTAAAACCTCTTCTTGAATCAGTGTTTATTCAAACTACGGAGGTTGTCTCTTAGATGTCATGCTAAGGAAAGATAATGCCGTGAAAACACCCACCCGGCGGCTTAATGCTTAAATACTGTTTTCACAAACAAGTTTTATCTTTGAAATAAAATGCACATTAGCTACAGTTTCATTATAAATATATTTTTTAATCTTCTTTCACAAACAATGAGAAGAATTCTATTGTGCTGTCTGCAGTAATAGTAACAGCAGGATATCAGTGTAAGATTTCACTCATAGAGTATGTGCAGATCAGTGCATGGTGTGGTGCTGGGCCAAAAGTGAGTGTTGGTGAGATAATACTTCTTGTATTTGAAACACTTTATATTTTTGCAACATGTAGGAGTCCCAGTGTTGTAGTAAGGCATCAGCTCCTGCAAACAAAACTAATTATCTCTAGGTTCACAGGCCTAGAGCAGCTGCCTGTTGTGAAAGATAGCAGAAAAACGTCATCGTTCTGTCACTGAGCACTTTCAAGAGATCCAAGGCACTTTCACCTCGTAACTTTTTTCTGTTCTTCTACTGTTTTGACGTGATGTCTTGTTTTCCAAGACAAGAACTTGTACACTCGGGAGGGGAAATGGATAAGAGTGGATGTGCCACATTTGCCATTGGAGTAGAATTTCTTTGTTTCCTCCAAGCAGACACACATTAAACAAGTGAGAGATCAGGGAAGCAGAAAGGCAGATGAGAAGTGCTGTGCATGTGTGCACTTCCACATGGGGCTTAAAAGGCAGAAAGGACAGCTGGTTCACTCATCACTACTTTGCTGTGTCCTGGGCTTTCAAACCTCCCAGGAACAGATTGTTTCTGCTGCTGGAGAGCTGATGTGCACCGTTCAGTAACTGGTTAAAAATTGACAACAAGATTTTTAAATGTAGCTCAATGTGTTTTATATTTTTGTAATATAATGGTGTAATTAACAACATGGCTTTAGCCTTAAAAATAAAATGTTAATAGTTACTTTGTGGCACTTAGCTGAGGATTGCCATTTTGTTGTGGTCTTTGGGATACTTATATTTGTCTAGTAAATCTGGTAATACAACATATAATGTTGCTGCCATTGTACAGTAGTTGACTGTTTGTTGAGCCCTGCATGTCAAGCATTCATTTCTCACAGTATACTGTAAATGCTTTTTACAGTGATAACAGTGACCGATTTACTTCTTGAAATTCTTCTGAAACAATGAGTCCTTGGTTTCAGACAGAGGTAGAAAAGCCGCCTGGCAACCGTTGATTTTGTTGGCTGAAATTGCAACTGTAATGCTGTCTCTGGTTGACTTTTTAATGCTACAGGTGCCTTATTTTATGTGAAAATGTAAAAGCTAAAAGATTGAAGCTAAAGCTGCATGTACCAGGCAAAAACTCAGTTGATGATCAATGTAGAAGACAATGAAATAAAGGAAGAACATTGTGTTGGTATCTTGTATTGGCTGGGGTTGCTTGAGCGTAAATTTTGCCAAATTCTATAACGAGTGGAAAAGATCCGCTATGTTTCCTTAAACTTTGATAGCATCCAGGACTGGCTTCCACACAGTGGATGCACCAGTTGTAACCTGTAACCCCCCCCCAAAATAATGTAGTCAGCTAACTGAATGATCATTGGCCTTGGAAGCAAAGTTGGGTTAGGTTACTACTGAAGTTATTAAGCTAGTTAGCCAGACATGCTAACGTGTGTAGTTTACATCAAAGCAGATAATCACATGTTTTACAGCCCCATGCACACTGTTACACTATATATATATATATATATATATATATATATATATATATATATATATATATATATGAAATATGTATATGTATATTGACTGCATCTTGACTGTAAATAGGCCAATACTATAATAACAAGAACATGTAGACCAAACTGTACCTTTCACTGTCATTAGCATGTATGTCAGTTTCATTTAAGCAATGCTATCTCAGAAAATTGCAGCAAGTCTGAGCTATTTGTGGGAAGTATGCCATACTTTCTCCTGTTTGGACTGGATTCTTGCTCCCTTATCTTTGCTTGGTCCCCATCCGCACTTTGCACAATACCAGAGCTGTAGTTTTTCACTCCCACATGATTTGGGTGACACTTTGATGAATCTTTTGTCTTTTGGCGGTATATCTTTCACTCTCCTTAAAAGGTTTAAACTGATGTTTACCTTTTGTGTTGCCGTGATGTCTATGATTCCCATGTTTTTTCCCAGTGGGAATGATAAGTAAGAAAGAGCATCCTTGTTTTTATGAGGTTAAAGTAGTAAAGTAAATTGAGATATTCCTGAATGTCTGCAACTTGGAAAGGAAAATGTTGCTGCATGAGAATATACTTTTCTGCGGACATCTCCAAGGTTTATAACATATTCTATGCCTGATTTGAGAAGACACTGCAGATGAGTTTGACTGACTTGTTGAGGTTACCACTCTGTCTGTTGACAGTGCACCTCGTCCTGGGGATGAAAACATCCTATTGGCTCCTCACGCATGGCTAACTCAGACCCATCACAACAAATCTGTCTCTCTGGGCCTGTCTGGTAGACTGTGTGTGTGTGTGTGTGTGTGTGTGTGTGTGTGTGCGTGTGAGCATGTGTGTAAGAGAGCGAGAGAGAGATGGTGTTGCAGACAAGGGAGTGATGGACGAGAAGTGACATATGACCCCTGAAGCAGCCAAGGATTAATGGCCTCAATAGGCCAGCTCCTCTAGAAGGATGTGTATGGGTAATAAGGACTTCCACCAGCCACAGTGCATCCATCCATCTGCCCTTCCGAATCCACACTCTTCTGCAGCTGTAGCTTCCAGATGTGAGGCCACCTGTGGAACAAGGGACACTGATTTCCTGCCACAGAGGCAGAGAAGATTCCTACAAAAAATTACTCTTGACTCGATACTTTCCTGATGTTTTGTGTACAGGGATCAGCATTTTTGAGTCAAGGGCACCTTTGGCGGTCTGAGCAGAGATGGTTTTCAGGTGGGGACGGCGTCACCGGTGGCGTGACAGCTTACATGAAAACTGGGGAGGTGAGAGATATAAGACACTGCAGGGACTCCAGCCAAGGTCCCGAGGAAAATAAAACATTGAAAATGTCACTGGGGTATTGTGACATTTTGCACTTTGAGCAAGTCTGAAAAGGTTCAAACCCCAACTGGGAAGTGAAAGCGGCAGCTATGAATATGAGTCACCTGTTTGAGAAATCATCTTACACTCATTTTACACCGTCTAGTCAGAGATGTGTGCATGGAAACTAATTTAAGAGGCATTTAGCATTTTTCAATTTTGAGTGTAATAAATATTTATGCAATAAAATTATTTTTGGCTGGTGATGGGGGACTAAAAGTGGGGTTGTTAATAATCATACATGCCTTTTTTGTCTGTTTTACACCAAAATTGATGTAAGGGGGTTTAGAATGATCACTCATTTCATATTGTGAGTCGTTGTGCCCACATTGTGTGTACGATATTTATTCATTAGTCAGAGAACTTCATAGGAATTCTTTCAATTCTTTGTGATGTATTTTAGAGTCAGTTCAGCCAAATTACGAAAAACCTAATTTTCCTGTTGACTAATTTTTGTTTGATCTGCTGAGGTTTTCAGATATTTGTTTCTAAGACTTCTGGCATCAACCTATTGCAATGGAGGTAAAAGGAATTTAGTTTGTACTGCTCAAAGCTTTCAACAGCATTTTTGACTTTAGGTATAGTAACAATCCTAACTTAAATTCCTATTACTGGCTTTTTACACAGGTTTTAACCCCAGTTGTTAAGCAATTTTGCTTAACTGTTATGACATTGTATCAGACTGAGCTCACATGTCAACAGATTAATCTCCACGACAACTGAGCAAATTCCATATGGCCATGTAGACCATGTGATAACCTCGAAAATATCGACCGGTTGAAGTTCCGGAGTTAGAGAGAGAAAATATTGTCCTACTTAGTCCACAGACCTCTCTGTGAACAGTTTTTTTGGCTATTTATTCCTTTGAAAACACTGAGGATTGTGTTTCATTTTGGCCAGAAACCATACCAATAACACAGGTTTATGAAAGCAATAATTCTTGGTTATTAAACCTTGGGTTTTATTTTGGGTAGTTAGTCTACAATAATATCATTGTAAAATAATAACTAAAATCTGGGAATGCAGCACAAATTGCTAGAAAGAGGTTAGACAGTGCCTGAAACATGAGAAGTCAGAGTTAAGAGATCCATTACAGTTTACAGACTGAGCTCCTGGTCCAACTTTGTCTGTACTTCCTGTAGTTGTTTGTGCTATTACCAGTAGCTCAGTTGGGCTTACTTTTAGTTTTACCTCCAATTTAAATACTTTAGAGACTTACAATATATCACTCCAGTTGAGATAAACTGGAATTACTATCTTGAGGCTTTCTTGCAAATAAACTTGGCTTCCAGGACAACACCCGATCACTTTCTTCTTCACAATGCTCTGATATTAAAAAGACCCATGCTGCTGACAAGTCTTTGAACAGGAGTGAGCTACACATTCATTAGAGATTTTTTTCCCAAAGCCTGCTCTGAAGAAAATCTGACAGAAAAATTATCCTTGTGACTTCAGTTAAAGTCTGTGTTGCTTCACCTTGTCCTTTGATTTGAGTGTAGATTGCTGGCATGTCTGAGGTCGTTTTAACACCCTGTGGTCCTATACTCAATGTCAAAGTCACATTAGGGACACATTACTGCCTCACAGCCAATAATTATCTGAGTTTAACACTGAATATAGCTACACTTACATAATGAGTATGCCAGCCTTTAACTTAAATTTGATATTTAAATAGTTTAAATGGAGGCTTTGACTATTCATAATGGGTTTGTAACTACTGAATTTATAATTTTGATAATAAATTCTGCAAGTATGTTTTTGCAATGGCACAAGAGTTTTTATAGAGGTTTGCTGGTTTGTCTTGCTCACATTTTTTATGAATGATTTGATATTAATCTCAATTGACCTAAAAATAGGTGAATCAGAATCTGGATCTGTGGTTTAATCTCAGAAGCAGCTGTGAACACA
Source organism: Percina caprodes (assembly GCA_013375575.1). Classification (NCBI taxonomy): domain Eukaryota; kingdom Metazoa; phylum Chordata; class Actinopteri; order Perciformes; family Percidae; genus Percina; species Percina caprodes. The sequence goes on along the minus strand of JABXJD010000003.1, from coordinate 2,234,665 downwards.
TCACTGTATAAAGTTAATATGGGGAACTTGTTAGCAAAGAGTTGCTACTTAATCATGCAGCTTTTTATGGTTATGTTTGGTGCTGGCAGGTAGTGTACAGTTGGTCTATTACCAAACCAGAAGGAAAACAATAAAGTTGTGGGTTGTAAATTGTGAAACCAGTCATTGACTTAGTTTTAAGCATTCAAGTGTAATCAGCTGGTAAAATTGTAAACCTTTTAATTGCAAGATTACAAATCCAACACATATATTGAATGTATTATAGATAAAAAATACTATGTATCATGTATAAAAACACATTTTATTAAACTTCCCAGGCTCTGCTACTGTTTTGGGCTACATGACCCTGAACTACTTCATCATCAAATGTCAGCTTTGCGTTGATTTAAGGAGGCTTATTTCTTTTTAAATCAGTATTAGAACATTATCTTCCCTTTGTAATCTTTTTGTAATCCAAAGTATTTCAGTATTTCCAATTGGTCCTAATCCCAGGACCGATTGATCCCTTTTAACTAATTAATTGTTTAATTGTTTTAATCCAGACACCAAATAAGGAGACCTGCCTTCCTATTCCAGCTCTTGATGAGCTCACATGGGGGCTGGCTCGCTGGTCATCTGTCCCGTTGTCCAAACCCATAACAACTCCCAGTCATCAGACCTGCCTGGACCACTTAAACAACCTCGAGCAAACACTCACTGTAAAATGGAAGCGTATGTTTTGCTAATAAGAATGAGCTGTCCAGTCAGTTTCACTCATGTATATCTCCTAATCTGGTGGTGGCTCTGCAAGAAGGATAAAGGGGGGGATTTCAGAGGTGATACACAAAATGCATGGCTGAGGCCTGGCCCAGGATGTCAGTGTTCAGGGTGGGTGACAGTGTTATTCCCTGCCATCTGTTTCCCAGGCGGCGGTCCAGCAGTGCTATGTTGAATGCACAGGAATGAGGGAGTAAGGAGCAGCCCACCATGCCACACTATTGGCACTGCAGCATTTCATATTAACATGGCAGTGGGTGTAGGCCTCCTGTGCCTGTTCGTAGGGGTGAAATGTGTTTGGTTTAGGCTACACACAGATATATAAATAAAGCTCTCTTACACTCAGACTGCCCATCTGTCTTTCGTCTGTCTGTTTTACATGTTTGTGGCACACTCTCAAAGAAAAAGGACTGGCACAATCATAAATTGCTCCACATTGCTGAGCTATAAAGTTACAGAATGTAGAAAAGGGAGATTTTTGAATTAGTGAAACTATAACTTGTTTGTTTTCTCTCTGTATTTCAGCCCGTGGTGTGTGTGAATTTCCCATGAAGAGCCACTTTGGCTCTCTTTTATGAATATGCCCAGGACTGTAAGCAGCATCAGTGTTTGGTGACACGGCAAATGCCGTAAATGGCATATCATTTTCTGTTTGGGTATGTTACCCAAACAACAAAGGAATGTTATGAGAGCAGTGGGGTCTCATCACTCACCCTTTTATGAGAAGAACTCACAAAGGCCTGAATCACTCTTTTTCTCTTTCTCTGCTGTCACCCTCAGGAAAAGTGAGCATGCTGTAAATCACCTTGGCAGCTCTATGTTTTGAAGCGGCAGACTGCTTGTAGCCAGTGTCATTTTATAGGTTGTTATTTCTCTCCATGTTGTAGAGAGAAGAGGCTCTGAAATCATGGTTCTTTAAATGCTGATGTGTTTGTTTAAAGTGGTGAATCAAAGTCAGGATGAATAGAGGGACATCTCCACAAAGACGGCCCAAAGTTCATGGGATAACTGCAATCTAACCTTTGTCCAGAATCTGAACCTCAAGGAATTCAGCTAATTCTTTTAGTATGGAAAGTGGAGGCTTTATTGAGTTCTTTGAGGATGTGAATCTAAACGTTTGTGTTAACTTGCATTTACATGCACGCTTTATATACAATGAATAACTTTGTGCGAGGGTTCATGGGAGAGGTTTAGAGAGGGTTTTGGTTTGGACCATTTTTGCAGAGATCTGGGCCATGTATTGGGTGTGAAGGTGCAATGATAAAGAATCTAAAAATAATGACCTCACTTTGTGAACAACAGTATAACTCCAGAGACCTATATATTGTTTTTCTCTATTTCTTTCACATGTGCATGTTAAGCTTTTCTGTCCTAAAACATTTAGACACCAAGGCAACGTATCATAAGTGTGTGTATGCTTGCATGCATAAATCTGCACAAATCCCAAAACAGGCTGTTCATAAGATCCAGAGAAAGAGCTGGATTATTTCTCCCTGATGCCCTTTGTTTGAAGAAATAGGTGTTGACTGACAGCTGAGCTCCTAGACCCTACTCAGCCAGGGTTCAATGCGGATGCCTGGCTAATGAGGTCGACCACAGGGATTATAATCAGACAGGGAATATTAGTGTTCTCATGTGTCAGTCAGGATGGGAAAACCTCCCAGTGCTGCAATGTCAAAGTGAGCTTTTTAGCTTCCGATTGGTTCATATTTACCATACAACAACATGGAGCCATGTCACAGCATCTCCTGTGTGGGCTTTAAAACGTCTCAAACCTGTGACAGTTAATAGGAGGAGTTATGGTGGGAAATCTCACCATGGGTCCAATTCCAAGACCCCGGTGGACACAAAGGCCTCTCCAAAACGTACAAATTATCTCCTGTTGGCATTTTGGCAGTAAAATGTGTTCGTTTTAACCTCGCAGTCTTTAACCTCACAATAATCATTCAGCAAAAGGTGGTCCTAAAGCTGGGACTGAATCTACGCTTTGCACTGAAATGTATTAATGGGTATTACTTTTGACCCTCTCCAACCTCAACGGCACTCACCTCTCCCTCCCTGCTCAGGCCATTTTAAAGAGCAAAACAGAGAAAGAGATGAGAGATGGAAAGAAAAACATATAAAAAAAAAAAAGCACGACTCACAAGAGCTATGCGACATATGGAAGCCATCACAGGCCTGGACTTCCATCTGTGTCTGCAGTCATGCCCTGCTGGCACCCACTAGTCACTGCGCATGATGGGAATAATCCAGGGCAGAGGAATTGAGATAAGAGGAGTCCGAATCCCTTGAGGACCAGATTTCAGCATTGGGGGAGGGGAGGGATTGGCTGTGAGTGGAGGTTGTTGTTGTGAGGTACAAAAGCTTGCTGCCCGCAGAAAACAGGTGCCCAACAGCTTAGTGGTTTTCAACTGTGTTTAGTGGTTTACTGGTTTCTCATGTTTTTCTGCTTGCAACAAATACCCTAAACACAACTGAAACTGCCAACTTCCTTGTTTTACATCAGCCTGTTGAAACTGTAAATGTTAGTGACACATTCCTTTGCTTTGGAATTTAAACAGTTTGTAGTCCGTAGCAAGTGTGCGTTTTCTGCCCTTCAGTCGCTGAGATACATTTGATTTTTTTGTGTTTGATTTCTGTTTGGATTGCAGCGCCAGTTTTCTGGCAAACTGAAATAAAACTAAATGAAATGCATAATTGGAAAAGGAAATTGGCTTCTTAATATACAAATCTTAATATACATGTTTGCATTGTTGAATTGGCCTAAAGGAATGAATTTAAAGTGTGTTATTTTAAGCGTCAGAGTTGAACGGAGAGGTAATTGAGTCTTCTGACCACATTCATTCAAGCTTCATATCCTGGTTTACTGCAGATGTAATCAGTAAGTTGAGTGATATTTGCTCCTTCCAGTCATGTTCTATTTTGTTCTCGTTCTAACAATGGCAACGTATACAAACAATAGAAGCTCTTTAGTCAATCGCGGTAAGCAAACAATTTAGGTAGCAGATACAATTAAGCATCAGAAAATCTGAGAAATTCTTTGTGGGGTTTTATAAATCCTCCTGAGCTGAACATTTTATCCTTAGACCTTTACTAACTGGCACAGTCCAAGTTTTTTGTGGGTGAAAGATATTTTGTAAAGCAGTACATTTTTCATCACCCCTTTTCAGAGGACCCCTGATGGTAAAGCTGTGGAGCTCTATCAATCTGAGAGTGAATGCCCATCAGCATTTTCACGTGCGACACACTTGCACACTTTACAAGATTCAAGCAACTACAAAGACCATTGAAACTTATCTTTTAGTTAAACAAATGAGCCCCATACCTTAACTTTCAAGCAACAGAATAAATGCAACGTCTGATCATGTGTGACAGTGCCGTCAGGTCTCTTGGGTCTTTCACCCTGTACAGCTCAATGCTGCCCTGAGGCCAAAGAGGGCAGGACCCTTCAGATTTAACACCTCACAGACGTGAACACCTGGGATTTATTAGTAATCGAGCACATGTGGTTGCATGCAGACAAAAAGTCTTGGCCTTTGTCTCGAACAGAGCAGAAAAGTTGTAACTTTCAGTCTGTTTCCTTTCTTCTTTACCTGTATTTTTTCTTCCTCCCTGCTGCTCGTCCATCTTCAGTGGTCTAGTGGGGAGCAGGGGGAGTCTTTTTAAGCTTGACTAATGTGGTTCAGATAGCGTGCAGGATGACAATGGGGGAGCACCTTGATCTGGGCCATGCCTTGTTTGTTGTGGCAGCTTTACCTCTACTCTCCTTTTTTCACTCCTCACTGCTGCTTTGCTTTAGCAATTCAGTCACTAAAAAGCAGTTACCTGACCTCTTTTTAACCTGTTTTTTGTGGTCTGGGTCCTCACCGTCATCTCAAGGCTATCTCCAACAGTATATAGGCCTCTTCGTCACTGCTGTCAACAATACTTGCTTCATCTCCCGGCCGGTTGCTGTAATCAAGCGCTTCTCTTATCAAAAGGAAGTATTTCTGCTGAAGATTTTTGTTGTTGTTGTTTTTAAATATTCATTTCCTACAGTGCAAACAATAAGACGACATCCTCGGATAGGGAGGGGACCGTGCCAGTGCCACGTGCAGCCGGAGGTGACACAGCATGCTGTTGTACAGTAATGGAGTCATCCATCAACAGGCCCCATTAAAACACCTTGACAAGCCAGCTGAGGCCACTCCAGTGGCCATGGTGACCAGTCTAAAGGTTGATGTTTGTTCTTGAACAGGAGCTTGCAGAAATATTCACTTTAAAGAAAGTAAATTCGGTTATATGGATCTGTTAATTTTTTGCTGTGTCAATTCAAAGCAAGTAAATTCACAAAGCAGTCGTAAAGTAAATATTAGTATAGTAATAATTCACTGACTATGAATGATAGAGCTAGACTACTGATCAGCTAATAAGCCAACAGTTTGATATCAAAAGAAAATTAGTTGGCCTTTCTTACATGTTATCATTTCTGTCTACAGTCATTTTCCGAAAAGACAGAAAGGACAATGGTAGAATTAATTTGGTATGTGTAACCGTAACCATGTAACCGTGCCCATTATTGCATATGAACTAACATTGTTAAAGTTTGAGGGTCTGGCAGTAAACAGTGCAGTCTTCCCAAAATAAAAACTGAGAATCTATGTACGTTTGTCCAGCTTATACAGTTTTGTTAAAGAATTGTCCATACTGTTAGACAATGCATCTGATGAAAAAAACAACATTTGTGTCATTTTAATTTACAGCCCAGCAAGTCAACAATCCTTTATGTCTTATTAAGAATAAGAAAAGCATGTGTTAGAGGCCAAAATGACCTTTTTCCTGTTCTTGGTGCTGTTAAAGCGCTTCACTATTTGTTCACTGCACTGAAAAGTCACTCAAGCTGAGATAGAGCAATTATGTGCAATTTCAGCTCTAAAGCCCATCTCCAGCAATCACCATGGCGATATTTAAAATGTGGTTAGAGTCAGACAGCAGACACATAAGTGGGAATATGTTCCCTTCACTGCTGACTGTTCTTTGTTCTCTTGAAGTTTAACCAATTTATAAACAAATACATCCTTTCTCAAATCTTTTTCACTGATTTAACATGTTCACTACAAAGTCAAATTGAGAAACCGCTAAGACCGGATGGCTTCAAATTATTGTATTTTCTGTTTGAAACAAACATTGAATCCCTAAAGCCCTGCAGAGGGGTGTTATTCCTGCAGTTTTCAGTTTTTATTTGTATTAGAGCCCAGCTGAAAAAGTCCCAGCGATCCCCCAGAGTGTAAACTATCTTTGACCAGTGATCAGGACCCTATTCAGACGACCGTATCTCCTCCATCTGTGGCGTTTCGACAGGCATCCTCCTGCATTCCAGTCCTTTTGTTTGCAGAGGTAGGGGAAGGGCATTAATGAGTCTTCCATTGACTTAACATCCTTGGAAAGTCCGCCTTGGCCTCACACCTGCTGCCTATAAGCCGCCGGAATCTCTGCTCCATCACTGTTGAGGATGTGCTGCCTGGAAAATATGCGGGCTCCTCAAGGCCCTCAAGGTAGCGCAGCATGCGTCGAGGAAACAATGAAGAATGTCAACCTGGACATCGCCTCCACATCCACAAGGAGGGCCAAGAATTTAGCCATTGTTTAATGAAAACGACCTCTTCATCACTGATATTGAGCACCTGTAGACTTAATATACTTTTAAGCTCTATTGTGTTGTTGTCGTCCTTGGTTTGACTGGGCTGTGGAAGCAAAGGTTGAGAGGTTGTTGTGTGATTGATTGTAGTTGTTTTACACTATGAAGAATTATGTGCTGGTGAAGTTTGCCAACACAATCATCCAATCGTCATCTGGGAAAAGCAGTACTGTGAGAGATATGGGCAGACAATGCAAAAAAACTAATTAACATAACCCCCAATGCAACCACAACTTTTTCCCTTCTTTTTTTCGATTAACAGGATACAACGTGTAAATTTGTGAATTTTAGAGGTACTGGTAGATGGATTTTATTACCTTTGAGCAGAGCTAGGCTAGCTGTTTCCCAATGTTTACAGTCTTTATGCTAAGCTGAGATAACCAGCTGCTGACTGTAGCTTCATATTTACAGTTCTGAGAGTCATCTTTTATGAAAGTGCATTTCCCAAAATATCAAACAATAGATAGATAGAAAATGAGGGTAATACATAAAAGCTGACAAGGAAGGAAGCTATAAAGGAATTGAGATAATGTAGTGGAACAGAAGTCAGAGTGATGGATGAGCATACAGATTTATTTTCAGCTCAATGTGCAAATTCACATACTGAATTTGGAGCGTCTCTTTTTAAACACGATCAAGCCATTATCCAAACATTAACCTCAACTTTCCCTAAATGTAACTCATAGTCAAAGATAGTTTTCCAGCAAACCATAACTTAAGTTGGTGAAGAGAATCTAAGCTCAAAGGTCCACTGAGGGTCTATGATCCAGAGCTCTCAGTTGTGTCTATCATTAATGTCATGATGATACCTGAGCCTGTTTCAGTTTATAGTCACCATAAAGTATCCATCCATCCATCTTCGTCCGTTTATCCAGTATTGGGTTGTGGGGGGAGCAGCACCAGCAGGGGACCCCAAAATTCCCTTTCCCAACACATTAACCAACTCCGACTGGTGGATCCCGAGGCGTTCCCAGGCCCGGTTGGAGATATAATCCCTCCACTTAGTCCTTGGTCTTCATCCAGGCCTCCTCCCAGCTGGACGTTCCTGGAACACCTCCCTAGGGAGGCGCCCATGAAGCATCCTTACCAGATGCCCGAACCACCTCAACTGGCTCCTTTCAATGCGAAGGAGCAGCGGCTCTACTCCGAGTTCCTCACAGATGACTGTGCTTCTCATCCTGTCTCTAAGGGAGACGCCAGCCACTCTCCTGAGGAAACCTATTCCGGCTGCTTGTACCCTTGATCTTTCATGACCATAGGTGAGGATAGGATGGAAAACTGACTGGTAGATCGAGAGCTTTGCCTTCAGGCTCAGCTCTCTCTTCGTCACAACGGTGCGATTAATTGAATGTAATACCGCACCCGCTGCGCCGATTCTCCAGTCCAACAACAGACAACCACTCTGGTTTAGATCAGGGAGGCCGTTTCTCCCAATCACACCTCTCCATGTATCTCCATCATCACCCATGTGTGCGTTGAAAACCCCCAGCAGAACTATGGAGTCCCCCACTGGAGCCATATACAGGCCCCTGCGGCATCAACGGGTTTGCTGTTGCTGTGCATCGGTGCCGTTTGGTGGCCGTTATGTTAAATGTAAACAAGAAGCTGCTTGGTCACTTCTCTATTGTCATCGTGTTAAACCCACCAATAGTGCGCCAGGTAGATAAGCCAGTTTGTGATTGGGTCCTGCAAAATTGTGAACTGAAGCAGGAGAATTAAACGTGCAGGTTTCCAGACAGAGCTGCAGGGTGAAATCAACTCAAAGAGTTCGGCAGAGTGGGCGGGGTTTACCCAGTCTAGGTTCATATCACAAATCAATGATGTTTTTTTTAGGTGGCTGCTGCATTTAATGGAGACATGGGGAAAAACAGACGTGAACAGACAAAGGAAAGAAGCCTGATTAACAATCAAACACTTGAACCAACTTGTTGTATCTCTGTGCTTTGGCCCTGTCAATATGCGTTTAAGCATCTGTGATGATGAAAGCCAGCTCACACACAACTGTATTTGACTTTAATACTTGATGCCACATTTCCTTAGCCTGGCATCACAACCAGTATTTATCCCTTAACCATAAAAGCTACTACTGTATATCTGATCATCACTGTTACTGAGCCACTTTGTCCCAATGCAACTAGCTTAGAAAAACAAAGTCAAACGAGTTATTCAGTATGACAAAAGATTCAGAACTCACTACCTGATTAACTGTGGGCCTCTTCTCCTTTGTATAAATGTTGCAGTAGGGTTAAAAAGGTTGTAACAGCTCCACTGACACCTGTTCTGTGTATCTGGAACTGGTTTCTGTTACAAGTCCTTGCAGATACATAAGCTTCTTTTTAACAGTTCTGCAAAGCTCGGGACAAGGCTATTAACTGACACACAGAAATATGTATTTTAACTACATTATAAAAAGACAGACATAGTTGACTTTTTATGGTGAGAGGTTATCCAAAATAAAATGTGTATTGCGTTATATGAGAACATATCTTCCCTTCACTTTGAACTGCACTGTCTGTAACACAGCAAACACGCACTCCCAGGCAAAAAAACATGTTACGCTCTGCAGGCTCTCTCCAAAATTGCTGAAAGGTTAGACATACAATCAGGAAATTCTCCATGATGGGTTGTAACGGCTCATCAGGAGTTCAGATCCCTTGCTGTTACGGTGTGTCATGCGATTCCCTTTCCTCTATGATCCCCAGACCCGGTACCACATTGCTGTGCTGCAGCGATGGCCTGAAGGATCTCAGAGGGGCTTCTGGTAGATTTATGAGGCCCATGCTTTTGTTTAGCCAAGGCCTCTTGCTTATTTTTGTTTCACTGTTAGAGACTACATGTTGAGATAATGAATCAACTGACAGGACTGATGTTATGGATCCACAGAGAGCTGCTTCTAACTGGTCACCTGGTTTGACCATTTTGTTCAGTTATGGTTGTTGTTGTCTTTTCTCGTTAATTTAAAAAGAATGGCCATATAGATAAGGCTCAATTACTCAAATAATAATCAATAAAAGACTGTTACCATAAACAAACTTTACTACTAGTAATTTGGTATGGTAGTAAATGGAGATCTGGATCCATGTTCATACACTCACTTTAGAAAATACATTCTGAGTAAAATTTGCAACCAATGCAGACTTTAAAGAGTCAGATTTATTATTTGTTTCAACTCCATAAATTTGATGTCACACCTATTCAATTAAGGTTTTCTCTCAGTTTTAGCGTCAAGCCTTTTAGTTTGTCAAGTTGGTCCACCAATTTAGTCCAGACTAAAATACCTCAACCTCAACCTTTGCCATAAAGTTTTGTACAGACGGTCATGTTCCTCAGAGGATAAATGCTACTGATTTGGGGTATTCCCTGGCTTTTCCTCCTGCACCACAAGCAGGTCATGTTTTATTGCCATTTGGCTAAAACTTTGTTTAAAGAAAAATACCTGTAAAACTAAAAACACTTGTATAGGTACTCAGTTGTACTTTGTGTTCAGTGCTAATAAGCAAACATTAGCATGCTAACATGCTAAACTGAGATGGCAAACATACTTGTAAACATCAGTAAGTTAGCATTGTCATTTGAGCATGTCATAACGTGAGCATTTAGCTCAAAGCACCACTGTGTACAGTGTCACAGAGTTGCTAGCGTGTATGTAGACTGTTATTCTAAAATTCTATGGTTATAAGCAAGCTGCCAAATTTGAGAGCCGATTCGAGACCTGAAGCTTAAGTTTTGCCTTAAGCTCTTTTTGCTGGGCATTGCACATCTACTTATAATAACAATAAACTTTATTTCTATAGCACTTTTCTTAACAAGGTTACAACATGCTTTTAAGAAAACAGCAGCAGAAAAAAACAAAAACAAAAAATGACAACAAATATGAAATAAATGATTGATCATAAAACACATGCAACTTGCAACATGAAACACATGACACACATAGATGGCGACAACTGAACTTGAACCCGAGCCTGAAGCTTTACACAACATTAAACAGAACTGTATCATATCACTTAAATATGTATCACAGTCCTCTGTACTTGACACAAAATTACATATTGCCATACAAAGTGTTAATACACATTTACGCGGTTCTTTTCTCAGTTGCACTGGTTATGTCCACCATGCAAAGTCTCTGTAACTTTGTTGCAGCCTGTAACAATGGCTCAATGCACCATTATATCTGCCTATTTTTCACCTCAACCTCTGAAATCCTGCAGCATCAGTGGAATGTATCGTGACCACAATGCTTTTCCTGTTCTTTCTTTTTTAATGATGTATGCAATGATATGCTTGGTTTGTCAGACTTTCAGGGTTTGGCAGTTTTGAAAGGCTAAAATAACATTTGTTCACAGTTACAGAGCCTTGAAATGGGGGCTGGTTTAATCACTTTAAATTGTAGATAAGGGTACAGGGAAAGGTATAGTTCATTAATAACACAGCTAAAATGTGCTATAAATAGCGTTTGTCATCAGAGCTGGGAGAAGAAGGTGTTTGAGCTAACAGGCAGTCTGGATGATGTGACGACTGAGGTCATCGTGTGCGTGCCGATTGCAGCAGCTCCATTTTTCCATTGGTCACTGCCGACACCCATAAAAGTTCTGCACATGACAGGGTTACAGCAGGGTCTCATCGTTTGTTTTTATTCTCCTTCCAAAAGAGGTTTTAATGTCAGAGCCTCAAGCTGTATTCCACATAAACAGTATTGTTCTCTCAGAGTGAAGTGACAAGTTTAACCAACTAAAAGTGTTCTTTTTGATTGTAATTTTAATAGTGTGCAGTATATGTCATTCAATATCAGACTTTTGGATAGTGGAATGACTTGTAGTATTCACATTAATATTAAAGGGCAACTATTATATAGCATTTTCAGGGTTATACTTGCATTTTGTGTTTGTACTAGAACACGTTTACATGCTTTAATGTTAAGAGAACACTTTATTTTTTTTATGCTACCCATGGCTGCTGCACCTGTATTCTGTACAAGCACCTGTCTCTTTAATCCCTCCTCCTGAAAAAGCCCAGTCTGCCTACAATCTTTTTCCCTCCCTTTTATTTAATTTTTTTGATATTTGTTGTATTGTATTTCATTTTTATTGTGAAGCACTTTGTGATTTTATCTGTGAAAGGTGCTGTACAAAAAACTTTACTTACTTACTTACTTATAGAATGTTCTTTGTTTTAATTATAAAGTAAAATAAATTTCTGTATTCAATTTGTGATTAATTGGCTAAAGATTTCTATTCCTTTCTATCTACCTTGCTGATACAACCACTAAGCTTTATCTAAATGATTGCATAATGATGTCACACATATGCAAATGAGTGTATGGCGTCATCTAGCTACTTTTAGCGACTTTTGGAGCTGGTACTAGCTAGTCTCATTGGGAAAGAGTTGGCAACATTGCCCCGCTGCGTGGTTCACTAGTTGAAGCAAAGCCCGTCCAGGGAGATTATTATTAGAAATTCTTTGGCTGGAGTTACTGCAACAGAGTATATAGCACTGTGAAAAATCACAATTAAAGGCTTCTAAACCAAATATTACACAACCGGACATGTCGCAGCAGTAAAGTGACCGGAATTTGGAAAGAAATGACCAGCATTGGCCGAGATTACTATGATACTGTTATAATATTACTATTACTAGAACTATGTCGCATTAGCATGTAGCTAGCAGGCTACTTAATAAAATAGTTAACAGTATGCTAACATTAGATTTGGTGGAGCAAAGCAGCACTTTCTACCGTCATAAATTGTAGATAAAGGCTTCTGAACCAAACACTACCCAATCAAACATGTTTCAGCAGTATGAGACCCAGAATTGGGGAGAAATTAACAACTTTGGCATCCACGATGATACTGTTTACTGCTGTTAGCGGAAACACATAATATGTGACCTTTAAACATTCAGCACATGAATATTTTGTTCTTTTCAGTCTCCATTTTATTCAGAAATAATGAAACTAAAGTGTTTTCTTCTAAAACAATGACTCATCACTAATTTTAAAATGTCATGCGTACTCTGAGGTGTTCTTGCTTTTTCTGCAAGATTGTCTCTAAGTTCGCTAATTATCTTTTTATTGTACCATAGCAGTTTCCATGAATAATAATAATGAGAATAATCATTCTTTCTAACAAGCAAAAAATAAGTATTCACTGTGTTTTTCCTCCTCAAGTCTTCCCCTGCCTTCTAAAAATGCTGTATCTGCATCAAAATAGTAGCTCAGAGGCTTAAAGCTCCCTGTGACAGCAGCCTCAGCTCTGTTTCACTGTTTGCCGGAGCACAGCTTAACCCCCAGCCAGTGCATATAATGGGGCAACTTGACTGGCCAAGTTTGACATGCAGTCCTTCCTTTGTAATGGGGGTCAGCGCCTGCTATGGTGGAGAAGTTTACAAGTGTCAGAGGGGAAGAGGAATTTGTGGGGACAAGCCAAGGAGAACCTTCAACTGAGAGGTGATTGCCTTTTTTTCTTCAGCTGCTATCTGTTCACAGTAGTACAGAGGCCTTATTCTGAAGGTTCAAGAGGTCAAGTTAGGCACCACGCTAATCCCTTCACAAGCCTATTATGAGCTCCTGAATGTGCGGACATGAGCAGTGCAATACTTTCAGTCGTCAGTCGAAACCAAAGCTCCTGACATACTCTCATTGTTTCTACAGCCGTATGTGAAACTTAAAAATCCCTTGATTTCCATTCACAGTAAAGCTTAGTTATTTTTTTATTATACATTTTTTTAAACTATATATAATATATAATTTAAACCTGCAATTTAGCATGGCTTGGCTCTCGGGGTGGTAATGTAAGTACCCTAAAAGATTAGTTCTTATCATTTTTGTGATGCCCAGAGTTTTCTTCTAGCGTCACCAGCAGGTCAAAGTTTTCAGTAATTCTGTAAAATATCTCAACATGTATGTGATGGATTGGCACCACGTGTTTTACATACATTTTTGGTTCCCTGTGAATGTATTGTACTGACTTTGGTGATCCCCAACCTTTCTTCAAGTTCCACCATGAGGTTGACATTTTGGTTTTTGTATAAGATATCTCAACAACTATTGAATGCTTGCCATGAAGTTTGGGTACAGACTCTTTGTCTTGTTAATCTCTGTCTAACTATCGGAAATATCTGCATCTTTAGCTGCTAAATGCTGCTAAATGCTCCACTATGTTCACCAGATAGTCACTAACTTTGTCTCTCCACTGTTTGGTGCTGTGCTGGTCTTGTACAGTGAGTTTTCAGAAGTATTTGGCTGAAACCTTCTTCCTTCTAGGGCCAAAATAATGTTGGTGATGTTTAGAGAGAACCAAAAAAGGGGCGCTGCAGAGTTGGGCGTTATCTCTCCGTGGGTTCATCACCATGAGCAGTTATTTAATCTATTGTTATTATACAAATATTGATTATAGCTGCTTTATGCAGAATTGTGGCTCATTAACCTGGCAGCCAGCAAATGTTTCCAATGATTTGTCATTAGATTTTCTTCATTTGCTTCCAAATTGCTGTCCCTAATTTACTTAAAATGTAGCTCTGATTAGGGATTTGTGGAAAAGAAGAATATTCACTGTTAATCAAGCTGCAGGAATTGAGCCACGTAATGTCTGTGAGGGTTCCGGGAGCTCATGTGTTTGTGTCTGATCACTTGGTCATCCATGGAGATTAGCAAGCACAATGGCATTCCTCCATTTACAGTAACATCCTACGTGATTAAAATTGAGCAAATTCCAAAGTGCAATTAATGATACCAATTATAGATATCGTTGAACAAACAAGCTGACACAATAACAGATTCACTGATTCACACACACACAAATACACATGCACAGGATATCCGAAAGTAAGGAAACACTGTGTGTCAATAGGAAACAACACAGCGTGAGCCGGAGTGTGTCCCATGTCCCTTAAGGCACCCTGCACTTGAACCAGGTGCCTTCCTCTGTGTATTTTCCTGTTTACCGACTCGCCTGCTTGAAGTTTGGGTGTTTTCTTTTGGTCCCTTAAGTCTGTATTTTCCTGTGGGCTCTCCTCTGACTTCACCGCTCTTTTCTGACCACCGGACGTCATTTAAAAGGCTCAGAATATCAGCCAGGGGAAGTCTGATGGAGTCCAATGTGTGGTGCATTGTTTTGAAACCATGCAGGTTTGGGCTTTAGCTATTTTGGGAGCCAGAGTTGCCTCCTGCAAATCAACTGTATTCAACTGTAAGATGTAGTTATTTTCCACCTACACCTTCATCGCCAAATAAAACAATGCCATTTCCAAGGATTTCCTCTGAGTATACATTTATTTCCTCTCTAAGGAGTGACAACATTATCAGTGACTCATACACTGGAATGTTTTGTCGGACTGCTGTGTGAAATAGTTTGATTTACTATTTAATTAAACTATTTATCTACCACCACTATCAGGTTACACTTTTTTCTTGTTCAATGCTAAGGAACTGAATGAAATTGTTCAATACTATTATACTACAATAAATGACATTCCTATAAGCCCCTCAGCTGTACTTTGTGTTAAGTGGCAATTTACACAAACTGGGCCTTCATTGTATACCCTTTGTTATAACATTATCAGACACTACGTAGACCCCAGACTGCACAAATCACATACACGTTTACACATAACTTTGTCTGAGTTTGCTTACTCACCCCAGAGCTTTGCTGCTTTCATCTCATCTCAAGACAAACACTCTGATAAAGAAGGATTAGCCGGCTGACTTTTAACATATCATACACCACTCCAGCGTTTATCAGGCCTTTATCAATTGAAACCTGCTACTCTAACACTCATCTACTGTACTCTGCACTGATATGTTTCTCCCCTCGCCTGCAACAAGTTGGGTTATTCCCTCAGCGGATTGGAATTTGACACTCTGAGAGACAAATGGAGGCGAATCAAGTCTCCTTGGTGAAGGTCCAGAGCCCTCGTGTATTGGAACAAGACTCTGCCACTCTGTTATCGTCCTGCACTCTGCCACACATGCCACCACCTCACCAGCTGCACTTGGATCAGCCAGCGTTTTTTAGCCCCGCAGAATGACAGCAGTCAGTGCCCTTGACAGAACCACTGAATGAGACTGAGGAAAACTATGTCGGACTTCAGGAGATAAACTCAAAAGTTTACCATAATTTCTTGAGTGGCGCCGGTAATTGTACACTGACCTCAGTTTCCATCAATTCAAAGTCTCAGTTCCGAAAATCAGGCTTTGAATGTGGGCACGGTTGTTGTCAAACCAACATAAAATATAACCTCATCTTAACATGACATTTACCACAGAAAAGCCTTGAACTGAAATGGTGTCTGTGGCCAATATTTCTTTCACATTTTCATCATTAAAGCTGTTAGTGGGCAGCAATTTTGGGGTTATTCCAGTATTGTTTTAGTTTTTCAAAGTTATCTAAGTTTCATTCAAATCAAACACTTTTAAATTATTAATTCTTTTCACAAAATCCTCTTAGAGGATCATGGGTTACTTCACCAAATAACTTCTGACCTGTTAAATCACCATGCCTTTTTTTAATAGTATTTACACAGTAGGTACTCATGAGGGTCTACGGTCCATGGAAAGTAGCAGATTGCATGTGATGGTCTTGTTAAGGAACATAACTCAACCGTGCCACAAGTTCTGCAAATTGCCTTAAACATGCTATCTCATAACGTAAAAGTCGATTGCATTATTGAAGACAGACTTGAGTAGTTGCAGACGCCAGCCGTTTGTTCCCCGGAGCCCTACACACTGCTTTTCTGTAAAATGCGATACCTCTTCATTAATTCTGCTGATTGGAGCGCAGCCCAGTAGGATGTATGCAGTTTGAAAGCTGCTTGCATGGCTGACATTTGTGTGTGTGGGCATGCACACTTGTATACACACACACAATGTTTTATTGTGAGCAAGTGTGCATGTGCATTTACACGTATGTGTCTGTGCTTAGCGAGTGATGCATTGGCGCCCCTCCACCTCTGAGTGTGTATATTTGTGTGTGATTTGAGCACCAAAGGTGAAGTCTTGCATCTATCTCATCTGACAGCTCCCGACCTTCTAGTAATCCCAGTATTTTTTACTATCTCACCCTCCATTACCTCACACATACATTCACATCCACATATACAGGGACAGCTGGCCTGTGACCTGCTGCAGCATCAAAGCCAGCCAGCTCATTTATCTGCAGTTGAATCGACAGGCAATCACAGTCAGGGCTCCATCATCAGCTACTGGCCAAAATCTGTTGTTATTCTAGCTGCATTCTTGCTTCAAAGTTCGGAGTCCTCTAGTCCATGTTATATCATCTCTGCAGCCTGATATGGTGTGGAATTTAGTCTTCAGTCACTGGAGAAATGGGATACTCAACTATGATTGCATTTTGTCGAGGATAATTTCAACAGTCCTTTTAATTAGTTGTGTTAACTGTGTAGGTCTGTTTGTTTCATGCTGAACACCTCAACAAAAATTGGAAGGATTGATATTTTGTGAAGACATTCATGGTGCCCAGAGGATGTCGTCCCTGACTTTTTACCTAGCACCACTAGCAGGTCAAAGTTTTCACTTAGTCAGGGAAATATCAGTACAGATTAGTGGTTCCCAGTTGATTTGACCTAATTACTTTCATGATCACCTGACTTTTGATTTTAGCGCCACCACAAGGTTCACATTAGTGTTTTTTTGTGAAATGTCTTGCCAACTATTGGATGGATTGTCATGATAATCATGTTTGCCTCACGTTTGTTTATTACTTAACCTCTTCTCTAGCACCAACATCAGTTAAAAAAAGGTTTTTCTTTTTTAATTACAACACATGAAAACAAATGACGTTCCAGTTACACTTGTTATAAACCATTTATTTAACGACTGTATACTGCTTGTAAATGCTAAATAGGGAGATTAAATTCAGATTCTACTCCTGAAAGTGGTATATGGGGGTGCAATAAAAAAGTCACTGCATTATACAGATTACAGAAGCCATAACTCTCTTGGTTGTTGCTACCACAGGAAGGTGTTACTCCTGTTCTATATGTGAATCTCTGGCAGCAAACCTTTGTCCCAACAGCGTCTGATTTACCGCCTGTTATCTTCTGCTTCCTCCATCTCTCTGAACAATCTGGTTTCACTTGGGCTCCCAGCTCTATTTAAGAGCAGTTTGTCAACGCAATGAGAGCAGGAGATATTCCTCCCGGCCAAGCACCCCAAATTATGGATTGTGTTGTAAAGAGTAAAAAAAGGAAGATTTTTATTATATGGCTGGTGTTGAAATCTCTTGATTTCTTCAAGATGTTGGGACTCTTTATGGCCTAGATAAAAAGTAAAATTCTTCCAAATGCTACATATATTTGTGATCACAATAAGATACCAGATGTTTAATTTGAAACTGTACAATGACAATGGTAAATCATTGTTAAAATATGTGATGGTTTAATGAGGTGTAATAACTTTTTAAGAATTAATTTGTTTTTGAAGGCAAGGCAGCTTTATTTGTATAGCATATTTCAGCAACGGGGCAATTCAAAGTGCTTTACATAAAATATTAAAGAGCATTTAAAAAGATAGTATAATACAGTATAAGAAATTAACAATTATTTAATGAACAAATAAAGGTCAAAATAAAGGTCTTCAGCCTTGATTTCAAAGAACTGACCGTTGCGGCGGACCTGCTGTTTTGTTCCAGATATGTGGAGCATAAAAACTGAACGCTGCTTCCCCTTTGTTTAGTTTTGACTCTGGGGACAGAAAGCAGACCTGTTCCAGACGACCTGAGAGGTCTGGGTGGTTCATAGTGTAGCAGCAGATCAGAAATGTATTTTGGCCCTAGAACAATGTCTTTTTTTTTAGGTGTGCTAGTTATAATCTGCCAATTTCTACAAGAACTTGTAGTGTGAGCATTGTATATTAGTTTGTCCTGACCTTGATGATGAGAGAAACAAGTTAGTTCACATTTAAAAATGTTTTTATTAACAATGCATCACATGTCAAAGGGGTCACACAATCATCATCCGACTCAACTCTACTAAGCTTGATACCATCTTTCAGCTAATGTTTTGTTGTTGTTTCTTCTGGCCAACAACTTTAATGTTTTGGTTTACTCTCACCGCTCTTATTTTTGTTTTTGGCCGCAGCAGGCAGCTGAAAGATTTCTCAAACCCACTGGATGCTACTTGCCAGCACCTTGCGGCAAACAGACACAGTTAGCAACTTGCAGGTAAACGTAGTGGAGCATTTAGCAGCTTAACAGACAGATATTTATTTTTTCTTCTTTATTCTTGTATCCATGTGTAATGTTACTACACCGTCCAGAGAGATCATTGTGGAATAAACAAAAAGCCTATTCCTTTTAAAAGTTATGTAGTTGTACTTGTTTGCCATAAAAAACAACACACACAGGCTTTTTGAGAAAATATATTGTTAGAAAATCTGCATCGAGCAGTGTAGAAATATTCAAGTGATATGTAGCTGTAATCTGGTGAAGTGGCAAGATTTGTAATCAGCTTCCCCTGCCTCTGCAGTGGCACAGCAAACAAAGGCAGCTCAAGGATTGGAAGTGAGTGACCCCAACATGGCCAGTTGTTGTTTACTTTATACAGAGACTGAAGGCTGCATACAGGGCTGCACTGTGTATACGTGACTGAGGTCACAAAACCGACTGCACAACAGGACAGGACTGCTTCTAATTAACTCTTCTTTTCTTCTGCATATTTATGGCCTTTCTCTTTCTCAATTTGTCTTAAGGTTTCCTCATTATCTTTCACTCTATTCAACCTTTTGTCCCTCTGTAGACAACATTAGAAAGACTGGTAGGGCTCTGGAGGCTGGCGTCCAATTTCTGCAGCAGTTTAACTGATTCATAACCAGTTAATAACCCTAAAAATGCACAACTTTAAAAATATCCACTCTTCAGAGATACAGGAGAATGTGCATCACAACCACAGTACATTCCAACAATCCCAGAGCAGTGGAGGGAACACCCATGATGTATTCCCTTGATTGTTTACTGTAATCCTTCATGTTGTTCAAACCATTCAAACTCTGCAGCACAAGTCATTCAATGTAATTGCTTTGGTTTCGCTGTGCTGTGTTTTTCATATGTGTTGACTTATACAACACAAAGCAAACAAATCTCTGGATCCCTCAGTGCCAAAACCCCAAATATGATTCCTCTTCTGTAAGAGATATTTCATGTTGATTTGATTATAATTCAGCCCGTCCAAACACAGATGTGACAGTGACGGTGGTTTTCAGAGAGCAACCATATTCGGCTACGGTGCCCTGCCTTCCCCTCTGCCTGAGCTCATCTGACTCACACACTGAACACTGTTGCCAGGGCTACCATTTATTAATATTGGTCCATAACTTTGAGTCTCATCACCAGGCTACAGCGTGGCCGATGGCTGACACTGAACCCCCCTGACACACACACACACACACACACACACACACACACACACACACTGAAACACATGCATGCAAACACACCCTTACTTTGTGTCCAGTTGATGTAGATTGTGAATGAGCACCTACTGTATGATGGAGACAGATTTTTGAAGAACAGGGTGTTCACTAAGACTAGAAACAGGACTGGAGGTGAAATACGTTAGACACGAGCGACCCCTTGTGGCAATTATTTATGATTTGAAAGTGACAAAAAATAAAGATAAGATACAATAAGTTACACAAAATCCTGAGTTGTTACCAGTGTTGGACTTACTCAAGTACTGTACTCAAGTACAATTTTGAGGTACTTGTACATGAGTACTTGAGTATTTCCATTTTCTGCTAATTTCTTCTTCTACTCCACTACATGTCTCAGGGAAATATTGTACTTTTACTCTTTTACATTTTTCTGATAACTTAAGTTACTTTGCTATACAAAATAAAATCATCAAATTAATTATGATGTATAATTATAGGTGAAGATAAGACTTTATTGACCCCAGGGGGAAGTCACAAGATTGCAGTATATAAAGTAATTGCCTCACTTTTACCAGCTGCAATATTAAAGTGAAGAACTCATTAATGTGAAGTTTATTGGACAGCAGCCCTCCAAAGATGCAGCTTAGATGACATCTGTCAGAGCAAGTCCTTTATCATTTCCTGTGAGTACAAAATATAGACAAGTAGTTTTACTTTTATACTTATGATTTTGCAGTCTGAGATATAATATAAAAGCTCTGCATTTAGTTTAACAGTGATAGTACTTTGTGACTTATATTACTGTCGAAATAAGATGTCCATCTTTAAAAAAAATTTAAGGATTTTACAATTACAATTAAATACATGTCTTTCTTCCGAAGTGTATTTTGCTAAAAGTAACTGGCTTGTCCAGTTGTCACACAGATTAGCTTTACATTCACAACAAAATTAAGTTCTCTGTTGAAAAATAACAATGGAGCTCTTACAGCCCCAACTGGTCACTTGGTGTAACTAAACTAAACTGTGTTCACACTTTTTTGTCACTACAAATCAAGTGTCCTCACACTTTTTATATGAAAAATCATATTGAATATATGCACTGTAGACACACAATTATATTAGAGTAAAACCTAACACTTGTGGAACCTGATCAGACCTTCAGTGGGATTTTTAGTACACAAATTCACTGTAGTTGTGAGAGTTGTGATAGCTCTAATTTTATTAAATTAATCTTTACTCAGCCAACTCACATGGAATGAAAATTAAACTGAAAACAGAGCTATAAGTTATTTTTGTACTCTGACCTCATCACTCCTCTCAAGCATACACCATGTTTTTTGTCTCTTATTATTTTTTTAATTTAAAGTCATGTTCTTGTTTCTTTGGCTCATTATATTGAGTGTGTCTTAAATGTTGTATATTTGAATGTTTTTTCCCATAAAGGTGTTTGAAACAACAATACAGGTGGATGTTGGCTTGGAGATGGGGTTAATGCAGATGTTTATGTTGATTAGGAGCAGCAGGTGTTTGCAGAAGTGTTGCAAGCAAGTATTACAGCAGTATATCGAATGGACGTCTTCATTGATATGGGTGCCACAGATATACAGTATGCTGCAGCAAGTAGAGCCTGTTGTGTGTGCTAGTAACAGTGTAACCTGAGTTGTCTGCCAAAATGATAGTTTCATGCACCCAGAAGACCTAAAAGACAAGAAACTAATTTTCACTAATAATACGTCATCAGTGTCTATCATCTAATGATGAGGCCAAGCAAGCCTGGTAGCGAAACTGCAGCCAGATGCTCCTCAGCTGTGCTTCCCAGCACTCGGCTCCCCCTGTTGTCTCCTGCTCCAGTCTGACGTGACAGCCAGCTTGTTGTGACCGGGCTCCCCTGCTTGGCGGCCAGCCAGTGATTCCTCCCACCAGCCTTTGGGCCACACCTCCTCATTTACATTGACAAGTGTAAAGTCAAAATGAAAAGTCAAATGTTAAATCGAAATTGAAAAGTTGAATCTTAAAATGTTAAACCGCAATTTCCATATCTAAAATTCAAAAGATAAAATTTTAAATTATAAAGTGTAAAGACCAAAATAAAATTATTTTTTTTCTATTTGAGATTTTAATTTAAGTTTTTTTTACATTTAAGCTTTTCTATTTTCGATTTTGAGTTTCATATTTGATGTTTCTCTCAATCAATTAAAATTTCAAATATTTCACGTTAAGCATTTATTTTTCCCTTTTCTTTTTTAAATTTAATTATTGCATGATTTTTTATAGTAGCATAGTAAAATAATAATATTTTCATTTGTTCTCACTGCGGGTTTTTTCTGTGGACTTTCCGTTTGAATTCCGAATCAATATTTCCTCCATAGTGCCACGCATTGAGTAAGCGTGTGATAAGGCAAGCCAAGTTAAAGTGCAAACGAGTACCATTAATTCTTAAATAATGACTGAGACCTTGACTGCCAAGTCTTTTAATTGCCTTATATAAGTGTCAAGCTTTTGTTTATTACCCTGTTTTATAAATATATCTTACCATATTTTAGTATGAGGTCTCTTTGTTTTTTAATCTGCTCCTGTCATAATTTGGTGTTGCTGCAAATTAATAATGTCCTTTATTTTACCTGCTTTCTTAATCAATATATTATAATGTACATTCACTGCACTAATTTCATCAGCGCAACAACTGTCATTTCAAACTCACCGCTTTGCTGCTCTGTGTCTGTCTTTGTCGGTTTTCATTCATTTATTATTTCCAGTTGCTTCCATTTTGCTGTTTTGGGGATCTCAGCATCACTTTGCAGGCTCTCAGGGACTCTCCCAACAATTAAACAGAACATTTGTCCTTAAAGAAGAATCTCTTTACTAAACTGTATGGAAATCCATCCAATATTTGTTTCTTGTTACCTATCATCTTGTTACCATGGAGCAAAGCTCTTTGCATGGCTACGAACACCGCTGTCCTGTCTGAGAGGACAAAATACACTGCAGACACATGGCAGTGGAGCCTCCTTGTCTTTCCTTCTTGGGAAAAAAGTACTATAGGAGGAGATGCAGAGGGTGCAATATGGTGAACCCGGGTAAAATCTGTCATCCACCTCCTCTGTCTCATCTGTCTCCTCAAGAGATAGGTCTGGCAATGCAAGACTAGTGTAATTTAGGACAGCATGTATTGCTTTTAATAAGCTTGTTAGTTAGGCTTTATTTATTCACGACTACTTATCGATATCACGGTCTCTTTTGCAACATGAGAACAAATTAGCAATACACAAGATAATAGCAAGACAAATAATTCACACAACTCTACCCTGTCTGGGTTGGGACTTGGCTACAGATTGCTGATCTGTTATGCACTCTCATATCAGAGGCTTACTATAAATGTGTGGATAAGAATTGCACTGGGGTGTAATAACATGTCCATCACCTGCCCCTTTCATCACAACTGTCTTTGGACAGTCCACTCACTATTATATATAGTGGCAGATGAATGGGTATAAACCTGTATTTATTATGTTCAATACTACTGATAATACATTGGCCCGTCTCTGGTTAGTCTTAGCACTTGTCTGTTGTCAGATCATCAGCTTTACATGCCCTGTGTGTATGGAATATTCCCTAGTACTTTACAACAGTGTGGTATGATCATTATTACCATTGTTGTCTTCTGTCTGTAACATTGAAAATTAGCCAGATGGCACATTTACAGAAATGTTGATTAATGTGCATTGTCCTTACAGATAAATAAATGAATGAATTGGTGAAAATTACATATGGCAAGAATTGGTGGCCAGAAGCAGATTATTTTCATAGTTGTGTCAAAATGTAAAAAGCAGTAAGATGAACTTCTCTTTCTCATAATTGCAGCTTAGTCTGTCAGTCCACACAGCTGCTGCACAGTGAAGGCTTGTATAAATTATTTCCAATGCTACAACTGGACTACATGTTGTTTTTTATAAATGTGTCATGGATGAACGAAGTTGTTCCACAGTCTTTCCACTGTCTGTGGTTCCTCCTTTCAAAGGAGCTGTTTCGGATCCCATTGGGCAAATCTCCCTTAAGTCACCTTCAAAGTCAGTGGAGTAAACGGATGCACCTACAGCTTTATTTTCAAATACTATAGTTCCCATATCTTCTGAAGATGTAATAGACAATCATTCCCTATTTCTATTGTTAGGCTGTTGGAAGTGTTTTTCTTTAATATGAGCTACACTGAGCCAAGATTAATTTGGTTTCAAAAGCCTTACAGATTTTAAAATGTGTTTTTTCACACTGATTAGTGATGAGTTTATCCATGGCCTTTTACTGAATGTGAAAATTAAATGTCCAACATACAGTCATATTTGGGTCATTTGAAATACTGTTGTGAGCGATAACAAAGCTTTGAGGGCGACACATAAGAACTACATTGATATTTGGCAGATTTTATGCTTGTAGAAATCATAGCCAGCAATTAGGAAGTCTTATTATATATGCAGCATTAAAAAAAATGTCATTGGATGAGAAGGGCCCCCTTCACCCCATACTCCCGCAGCACCTCCCACAGTATCTCCCGGGGGACCCAGTTATACGCCTTCTCCAGATCCACAAAACACATGTAGACTGGTTGGTCATACTCCCAGGCTCCCTCCAGGATCCTTGTGAGAGTGAAGATCTGATCCGTTGTTCCACGGCCAGGACGGAATCCACATTGTTCCTCTTCAATCCGAGGTTCGACTATCGGCCGAACCCTCCTTTCCAGCACCTTGGAGTAGACTTTACCAGGGAGGCTGAGAAGTGTGATACCCCTGTAATTGGCACACACCCGCTGGTCCCCCTTTTTGAAGAGGGGAACCACCACCCCGGTCTGCCACTCCTTAGGCACTGTCCCAGACTTCCATGCAATGTTAAAGAGGTGTGTCAGCCAAGACATCCCCTTCACACCCAGAGCTTTCAGCATTTCTGGACGGATCTCATCAATCCCTGTGGCTTTTCCACTGTGGAGTTGTTTGACAAAGTCAGCGAATTCCACCAGGGTAATTGACGACAATCCCCCATCATCCTCCAGCTCTGCCTCTACCACAGAGGGCGTGTCAGCTGGATTTAGGAGTTCCTCAAAGTGCTCCTTCCACCGCCCTATTACCTCCCCAGTTGAGGTTAACAACATCCCATCCTTACTGTACACAGCTTGGATGATTCCCTGCTTCCCCCTCCTGAGGTGGCGAACGGTTTTCCAGAAGCACCTTGGTGCTGACCGAAAATCCTCCTCCATGCTTTCTCCAAACTTCTCCCACACCCGCTGCTTTTCCTCTGTCATAGCAGAGACCGCAGCCCTTCGGGCCCTTCATTACCTTGCTACTGCCTCCGGAGTCCTCCAGGATAACATATTCCAGAAAGACTCCTTCTTCAGTCGGACGGCTTCCCTGACCACCGGTGTCCACCAGGGTATTTGTGGGTTACCGCCCCTTGAGGCACCTAAGTTTCTAAGACCACAGCTCTTAGCAATGGAAACTTTGAACATTGTCCACTCAGGTTCAATCCCCAGAGCCAGCCTCTGCCGCCCGGGTCTGGTCCGTTGAAGTCCCTCACCTTCGCTGCCACCCATGTGGCAGCACACCCGACCCCATTGGTTCCTCCCACAAGTGGTGGGCCCATAGGCTGGAGAGAGAAGAGCTACGTAGCTTTTTCGGGCTCGCTTATTCATAGGCTCTTTGAAACATTCTTTGCCTGGCCCCTCACCTGAGACCACTTTGCCATGGGAGACCCTACCAGGAGCACAAAGCTCCAGACAACACAGCCCTCAGGTTCATAGGGACACACAAACCTCTCCACCACGATTAGGTGATGGTTCCCGGAAAGGAACTGTCTGTACCTTCATATTTAAAACATTAGGTATAGACCTTCTCATTTAACTGCGCCAAAAATAAAATTATGTCAAATCAATTCCAGTAAAATAAGAGAAGATATATAAAACTGTTTGAAGATGCTGCTGTAATAAATCTCCTGATCATACATTCCCCCAATCCTCCACCCCTCCCCTTCCTCTCCTCTTCCTTCTTCTTTTAGCTAAGTGGCAGTATACTTTTGGCTTGAATAGAAGGATTTAAAAATAGGTTTTCTATGGAAATAAATGCAGGATTACAAGGACGTGCTTAATATGTGAATCTGCAGAAACAGCTACTTGAACATGCATTAATTTGCCAAAAACAGATACAAGCCAACAGACCAAAAACTAACCAGTTTGATTGTTATTCCCTGGCTTGCACAACAAAAGCATGATTTAAACGGAGATATCTGTTTTTGCAAATGAGCCCTTCACAAATACTCTTCAGTCACACACAGTCACTTATACACTGCATGTAAACCAGCCTTTTTTCGAATCCATTATTGGCACGTGTGTTTTTAATTGATCAAAACAGGAGATAGTGGCAGAGGAGGAGGAGAAGAGAGATAGGGAGAGAGAGAGAGGACAGTCTTGCTCTTACTAGCAGACACCCACACACAATTTCTTGCCAGACACCCACACACACTTTCTCACATACGCTGCATAAACATCGGAGCACCTGCGTTATAGCCACTCTGTCTGTGGATCTGTTCTTGACGGGCTCGTATTGCCAAGATGCCTTCCTGTGGCAGGTTGTTGTTGCCTCTCTTTGTGGCAGCACTAACAGGTAAAAAGTTCCTTCTTTATTGCCGCTAATTTATCTGAGTGTCTCTGATCTTTGTGTGAAGACTTGTGAAAAGATCATATCCAGCATGTATTTAAAAAAGCTTGCAAATGGTGCATTTGAAGAACTTTGAAGAAATTGCCATCTGCTCTTTTTGTGCTTATTGATTTTCTGCTTTGCATAAAATGCTATTTTAGAAAAAGAAAACAGCTCTGTCTAATATTCTTCACTTTTTCATATTTAAAAAATCATCTGTGAACATGGACATGATTGAACTACACTCAATTGCTTTTTTGATATCATCTTTATTTTTTGCACAGCTGCCTGGTTTGAGCTTATAAGTCCTGAGCTTTTAAGTTGCATTGATTCCACAGTTCGCTCTGACAATCACTGTGTCTTAAGACATGATAAGTCACCAAAAGAAAGAGCACTGATCTAAAAATGTGCTTACACAGCTCAGCTCGGTCATTACTTTGTGTCACTCTCAAAGGTCTTTTTTCAGTTTGCCCTTCTCATTTCAGGAAACACTGTTGGTGTTGTCACATACAAGCAAACTGAGAGGAACTGCTCTGTTTCTCCACCAGTAAGTGAGAAGAAGCAACATGATTGTAATATGCAACATTTATTTGACAGAAATGATTTAAAGTAGTCACACAGCATTTTCCTATCATGAGAGATTTTGCCTTACATACAGAGTTTTATACAGTTATAGTTAATGATTACTGCACGTGCACTACAGTTAATGATTACAGGGAGATACAGAAAGGGATGAAACAGCAGTTGTGCAGGTTTTAATCAAATCAGAGACTTTTCTCACTCTATCTGTGTGTGTGCGTGTGTGTGTGTGTGTGTGTTTGTGTGTGTGTGTGTGTGTGTGTGTCTGTGTGTGTGTCTGTGTCTCCGTCTCTCCGTGTGTGCGAGTGCCTGTTACAGTACCTCCCCATCACAGCAGTAGATACCACTCTCCAGCTGAAGGAGTTAAAGGAGCAAATGCTTTCCCTGAATATCTCTGCCTACATTATCCCTGGCACTGACGCTCACCTGGTACATGTGCTGTCTTTTAAAATTAATTCATCTGGGATTTAACTATGTGTGTGTGTATTTGTGCGTAGGTGCGTGTGAGATACAGTACTAACCTCTGTTTCCCTGCCAGAGTGAGTATATCGCACCACGTGATGCCAGGATGGCCTTCATGACCGGCTTTACAGGCTCCGCAGGTACAATCCCTCTGCCTCTTGTCTTCTCTGCCTCCTCCTCCTCCCCCTCTTCTTCTTCATCCTCCTCCTCCCCGTAACTCAACTCCCCACGTCTGAGTGCCACAGTCATGCAGCTCCTCTTCTTTCATCCCGCATCCTCACCATACAGCCATCTCTTCTGTCATTTTATCATGAGATATGTATGTCCACACGATAATGGAGAACACAGGTAATTTCTGTCGCTGTCGCACTCATGAAAGAATAAGAAGACAGGTGACATTTCATTAAAGTGCTGTTCACACCAGACTCCATAAAGAAAAGTCAAATTTTCTGGGCCTCCATTAAGAATCAGACACATTTCAGTTTCAGCTGCTGCTACTTAAGTGTATTATCTCATGTGAGGTTCCAACAGTGGAATGATAATGTAAGCCCTGATTATATATCCACCACACATCACCAGGTTGCCTCCGTGTTTCTTCTTAACCTTCCTGTTTCTCCTCACACGCCTGCATTTTTCAAGATTAGATGGCCCATCATACATTGTTCTAAATCAATTGTGACATTTATAGTCGTTTGTAATTCACTGTCAACGCTGCCCTCCCCATAACACAGCTGCTGTCCTGCCTCTCCTCAGGCACTGCCGTAGTCACTCAGACCAAGGCCGCTCTGTGGACAGACAGCCGCTACTGGGTTCAAGCTGAGAGACAGATGGACTGCAACTGGGAACTGGAAAAAGATGGTGATCATTTTGTGATTACAGATATGTTATGACAATAAACATGGATTCCAATCAAATATTTGTGGTTTGATGATCTGGTCTAAATATATCCTGACAAATGCTGCAACTATTATCCTCCATAAGGATTTGTATGATAAAAATAGTTCACTTACAAACTAAAAGTCACTGCATGGTTTTACTTTTAACACTGAACTATGATGGTGATGTTAAAACATTTGTAATACAGAGCAGCTTTTGTTGTAGGCCAAGTCACAATTTATGATTTGTATTGGCACCTAGCTTGGTTGACACCAGACTCTTCTCAGTTGAATCAGAGCAAATCTCAAATTTGCCGGAAGCTGAGAATGTGTTTTTTCACTTGTTTGCGTTTTCTATATTGGCCAGCTGTTTTAGGTACATTATTACGTGAAAGTATATATGTTTGACCAGTTTTTAAAGATGTACATCTTCAGTGAGTAAATATGTGCTTAAGGCCGAGAATCACAGAGAGTTACCAAAGTAACGGACTAAGAGACGGACTAATTGCCGCATCCAATGTGATGTCAAAATGACGTAGATCTCGCTGGCATAAATACATAATTGCTTTTTTCACTTTTTAAACCTTTACATTTTGATCAGTTTGGTAAAAATATATATTTGTATTAATATAGTATGTATGCTATTTGAAACTATGAGATTAATAGAAACTATAATGTGTAATCAGTTTTTACATATTGACATTTTGTTTAATCTTCTAATATACATCTAATTGTGTGTATGGATGTATGGATTTATGCTGTCACATCCTGTAAAGTCAAAAATAACTTGAATCTGTCATGTGTGATGTTCCCCAGTGTCCATCAGCAGTGTAGCAGAGTGGCTGATCTCTGAGGTCCCGTCAGGCAACAAGATTGGCTTTGATCCCTTCCTCTTCTCCCTCAGTGAGTCTCTATTCTCCATCCCTCCTGTCAGTTTATGTTAACATCAATAAAGTGTTCCCCAAGTAGATGGAACATTATCAATGGAGCCATTCAGACGCCACGCCGACTGTTTATTTGTGATTGATTCGGCTCAGTGTGTAATTATATGCAATTTCCTCCATTAGAAACGCACGAGGACTACCGCGTCAACCTGGAGTCAAGCAATCGCAGCCTCAAGTCTGTCCCTGTTAACCTGGTTGACCAAGTGTGGAAGGACAGGGAGCCCATCCCATCTAACAATCTCACCCGTCTGCCCGACAGAGTCATACGTGAGTTTTCTTATTGTCTGTGGTCTGCCTGTGTGGTGCTCTTTATCTATGTGCTGACATACCTTAAAACTGGATGGAAAGCAATAAGCAGCTCCACAACCACAGCCATAAACAGCCTGTTCATGTTTTTTTATGGCTGACTGAAGTTCAAATGCGAACTTTGAGTGAAAGATAAAGCCTCTGGAAAAGGAAATTGTCTGGACGCCATGGGCCTTATTAGTCTTTATGGTCAGACAATAGACAAATGGAACAAATGGAGAGCATCATAAACCTGATGGTCTGAGTGAGTGAGTGAGTGAGTGAGTGAGTGAGTGAGTGAGTGAGTGAGTGAGTGAGTGAGTGAGTGAGTGAGTGAGTGAGTGAGTGAGTGAGTGAGTGAGTGAGTGAGTGAGTGAGTGAGCTTTTGTGCGTGTGTGCGTGCGTGCGTGCGTGCTTGCGTGCATGCGTGTTACAGTACCTCCCCAGCACAGCAGTAGATATTACTCTCCAGCTGAAGGAGTTCCAGGAGCAACTGCTTTCCCTGAATATTTCTGCCTTCATTATGCCTGGCAATGACGCTCACCTGGTACATCTGCTGTCTTTCAAAATTAATGACAACAGGGAGATACAGAAAGGGATGAATAAGCAGTTGTGCAGGTTTTTAATCAAATCAGAGACTTTTCTCTCTCTCTCTTTCTCTCTCTCTCTCTCTCTCTCTCTCTCTTGCTAGCTATCTGTGTGTGTGTGTGTGTGTGTGTGTGTGTGTGTGTGTGTGTGTGTAAATGCTGTCTCTTATATATGGGTGAGTATAAAAGTGATGAGCAGTGTGCAGACAAGAAGAAGAAAAAGAGAGACAAAGGCATAGAAAAGTGGAAAATCACAGATGTGCACTTAGTGGAAAGCATCATTCAGAAGGCACTACTATTCACATTCTCGGAGCTGCACTAATCAATATTTTCCATTCATCCATCTTCATCCGCTTATCCGTTATCGGGTCGCAGGGGCAGCAGCTCCAGCAGGGGACCCCAAACTTCCCTATCCCGAGCCACATAAACCAGCTCCGACTGGGGGATCCCGAGGCGTTCCCAAGCCAGGTTGGAGATGTAATCCCTCCACCTAGTCCTGGGTCTTACTCAAGGCCTCCTCCCAGCTGGACGTGCCTGGATGCCCAGGAGGCATTCTTACCAGATGCCCGAACCACCTCAACTGGCTCCTTTTGACACGAAGGAGCAGCGGCTCTACGTCGAGTTCCTCATGGATGTCTGAACTTCTCACCCTATCTCTAAGGGAGACGCCAGCCCGCCTCCTGAGAAAACCCATTTTGGCCGCTTGTACCCTGGATCTTTTTCTTTTCTTCTTCCACACCCGCTAACCTTGCCTTTTTCACGGCAGAGGCTGCAGTCCTTCTGGCCCTTCAGTACCTTGCAACTGCCTCTTGATCTCTCTGGGATAGCATATCCCGGAAAGACTCTTTCTTCAGTCGGATGGCTTCCCTGACCACCAATGTCCACCACGGTGTTTGTGGGTTACCGCCCCTTGAGGCACCTAAGACCCTAAGACCGCAGCTTCAGCAATGGAAACTTTGAACATTGTGCACTCAGTTTCAAGGCCCCCAGCCTCCACAAGAATGCATGAAAAGTGAGTTGAAAGTCTATTGAACAGGGGCCTCTACCAAACATTCCCAATTTACTCGCACTACCCGTTTGGGCTTACCAGGTCTGTCCAGAGTCTTCCCCCACCCCCTGACCCAACTCACCACCAGATGGTGATCAGTTGACAGCTCCACCCCTCTCTTCACCCAAGTTTCTAAAACATACAGCCTCAGATCAGATGAAACAATTATAAAATCGACCATTGACCTTTGGTTTAGGGGGCTTTGGTACCACATACACTTATGAGCATCCCTATGTTTGAACATGGTGTTTGTTATAGACAATCCATGACTAGCACAGAAGTCCAACAACAGACAACCACTCTGGTTTAGATCAGAGAGGCCATTCCTCCCAATCATGCCTCTCCATGTCTCCATTATCACCCACGTGTGCGTTGAAGTCCCCCAGCAGAACTATAGAGTCCCCCACTGGAGCCCTATACAGGACTCCTGTCCTGACATTCAAGGTCTCCAAGAAGGCCGAATACTCCGCACTCTTGTTTGGTGCACATGCACAAACAACAGTTTAAAGGGAGGCGACCCTTTCATCCACCGAGGTAAACTCCAACGTAGCGTTGCTCATATTTTTATATGAACAATTGGTTAAATGACTCTGTGTAATGTGAAAGTAGTTGCTCTTAGTGACAAACTGACAGAGAATAAACCTGTACACCAGTCAGGTACAGTTAGTGACTAGCTGATGAACATAGTGGAACATTCAATAGCTTAATAGCCAAATATTTCCCTCAAAAGTTTCTGGAGACCAAAAAAGCTCAAATGAGAGGCAATGCTGCACACAAACAGGACTCTAAATGAATAATAATATTTTTTATTTTATTTTTTACTTCACCTTTGTTTGTTGAAAGCCATTAAGAACAGGTTCTTATTTGCAATGGCAACCTGATGTTGCTCTGTATCTGCTTGATGTGTAAATACTGTAGCAAATTTGCTTTGACGTTTAACACAAACTTTTTAAGATAATATGTCAGTGATGTTCCATAGCCTTAAAAAACAATGTATTCAAGTTCAATAAGAGTTTGGTAAACATATTATAAATAGCAATGTCTGGCGCACATGAGCATCAAGTGTTAATTGTCATGTGGATGTTAATAAAATTAAAATGTGTGTGTTTGCAGAAAGGCCCTGGCAGAAGAAAGTAATGCAAATACGGGATCAGATAAGAGACAATCCATACGAACCAACAGCTCTTCTGCTGTCAGCACTGGATGAAACAGCCTGTAAGTAACTCTGAAGCTTTCCATAAATTGATTTAGAAAAATTAATATTGAACCACAGCTGAATACACTTAAATATGCTTAAATTATTTCCAGAACTTGCACCATGTAACCTGAAAATAAAATAATAAGATGGATAATAATTAAACAGGATACACCTTAATAGTACAATGCACAAAATATTCGAACATGGCTGAAAAGTACTCCAAAATGGTTTATTTTCTTTCCCATTTTTAGGACACCTATGGGCTGCAGGGCTCTCAATATCTGCTTAGTTTTGATTACACATCAGGCAAGCTCTGGAAATGCGGTTTGCATCAAAATAAAATGAGAGGAGACAAAGCACAAATATAACCACAGCTTTAAGGTTCCTGAGGAGTTGCAGTCAGAAAGGTTGTGATAAGAATACAGTAATCAGACTGACAGGCAGTTTAATCACAATACAAAGTGACAAAATACTACAGATTAGACTACAAATGTTTTTTTTTTTAAATGGACAATACTGTTATCACTTAAGACAATGTTTATAAAGGCGAAAGGATGAATATGAACATGACTTTTTCTGAAATTTATAATCCATTATTATCAACAGTATTAAATTCATTTGATTTGCTGCATGCTCACTGGACATTCAGTTCAGCACTTTCTAAAAGAACAGTACAATTCAAAAGCAATCTTTCTTTATTGCCCTCACAGGAGCACTGCTAAGCGTCAGACGTGACTTTTTCAAAATTAGCAAGTCTGTTTTTAATGACAGGGACACAGAAGGAGTCACGTCCTTCTGATAAAAATATTAGATAGCAGATTATGTACATAAGTGCATGAGTTCCTGCTGACATTCAGGGGTGGTGGTGTACACTTTTGATTTCTAGGGCTGTTCAATCTACGCGGCAACGATATCCCGTACAATCCCTTCTTCTACTCCTACACACTACTCACAATGGATGAGATCTGGTAAGTCCATTTTTCAGTGATAACGTGTGAACACGTGGGATTCCTTTCTAATGTCATTGTTCTGCTCCATCTCAACTACTAGGATATAAGGACATTTAAGTTATATAAACCTTTCCTTCTGCCACATCTCCTAGGCTTTTTCTCCATACAGACAGAGTGACAGATGAATTGAGGGTGTACCTGAATGCCTCCTGTAACGGGTCCTACTGTGTACAGCTAAAGAGCTACGACACTGTTCGAGATCATCTAAAGAAGTATGTGGCCCAGCCTGGGGTTAAAGTGTGGATCGGCACAGAGTACACAAACTACGCACTTTATGAGATCATCACACCAGAGGTACATAGATATAATTTTCCATTATATTTACTATACTGCATAATTCCCAAGTGTTATATTATGATCCAATGAAATGCACTTTGTACACAAAGTATAATAATCTGTTTTTATTGCTGTAGTGTTGCAGCTGTAGTGAGTCACTACTTACTGGCTGCTGCTGGGATATTTTTGATCCGTGTTGTGGACATAAACCAAGTTTTCAAAGCTGAACAAATCAAATGACTGTTTAATGTGAAAGGCATCACTTGTGGTGAAGAACAATTTAAAGATTTGTCACCAGACTCTGCAGTTCCCATCTACTCTAAAGAGTATTTTAGTTTCTTAAAGACAGTGAAATGAAAAAAAAGTTACATGCTAAATATGTGTCAAAACTCATTTTGAGTATTTTTTACATCAAAAGGCATCTTTTCTTTTGTAGCTGAATGTGTAAATTGGTTGCAAACACATTTGCTGTTTCAACTTTATAAGGTAATAATACGTCAATATTGTGTTTACAGCTTATTTTGCTGCCCCAAAGTAACAAAAGAATCAATGAATGCAGGTTTAAGTTTAAATCACACAAGGCCATTTGTTGCAAATCACCAGGCTGCATAGTCAATTTGTAGAACCCACAGCTTCCAGTAACTAAATAACTACCTATTCCCTTGTAATAACAATAATCCAATGTACTGTCATTAACAAGTTTGTTTGATATCATATGAAAACTTATGCACAACAGTTTGTATGATATCTCACAAAATTCGACGGGTCACCATTAATCTAATGTACTAATGTACACTAGAGGGCCATATAGCACCAGTCAGTGTGGGCCCTGCAGTCATGGAATACATACAGACTACAGTGCACAACTTTTGTAGCTAAATGCACGACTACTTCATGAGAACAGCCTTTGTAGTTTTTGGAAGTAAATCCACACAAATAGTTATAAATGTGGTTATTTTAAGTAGAAAGGTCTGCTTATATAGTTTTTGCATAACCCTAACCTTTTTTTGCATCATGTAGGAGAAACTAATGGCCAGCTCATACTCTCCTGTGTTGACAACTAAAGCAGTGAAAGATGACACTGAACAGCGAATCTTGAGGGACGCTCACGTATGTCATCTACTCACAGACACTCACGTTATACACATCCACACCACCATATAAATGCACACATGAGCACAAATATAATACAGCCTCTAAAACATTTACGTAAGACTGTTATCATTCCAGGAACTCATTAATCAGATTTACTGTCATAGTGGTGGGACATTTATGAATCGTTTTCATTTGGAGCTGGAACACTTCAGTGAACACACATCCTGATACATTTATTACCCTGTCCAAAGATGTCTGAACAGCCTTGCAACAAGTCATTTAAATTGTCAGCCTGTTTGTTTTGCATTGTTGTGATTGATGCTGAGACTCTCCTGGTCAGTGTGTCGTTTTGACTCTGTGTAGGTGAGGGATGCAGTTGCGGTCATCCAGTTGCTGATGTGGCTGGAAAAGGCTGTGCCAGAGGGCAAAGAGACAGAGCTGACTGCTGCAGAATACATCAATAAGTGTCGCAGGTGAGTGCACATAAGATAGAGAAACAGTATTTGTTGAACAGGAAGTGCCATGAAGACACTGAAGTTCAAACTTAGTCATGTTCAAAAGACACTTAATTCACAGCTATTATAAACATCATTACAGCAAACAGAATGACAGCCGAGGCCCAAGCTTTGAGACTATCTCTGCAAGCGGACCTAATGCTGCACTTGCTCATTACAGGTAAGATTTATTCATATTCGTCCCTTTTCTAACTAACTTCTTCTTTTTCATGTACCCTATATCAAACATGTACAGTATATCTATCTTTTCTTAGTCTTTAGCTTGCAACATTATTAAAGGACCTTAGGTTTTTAGACATGGTTCCTTATGTTACTCCTGCACCTTTTTTAAAGCATAAAGTACATTTTAAACTGATTTAGTAAAGGGGGGCATTCTGGTTGCCTGGGAGCTTGCAAATATAATCCCCGGCGGTGGAGGAAGTACTCAGATGCGTTACTTAAGTGAAGCAGAATACCATTGTCTAAAAATACTCCATTATAAGTAAAAATTGAATTCAAAATATGTATTAAGTAAAAGTACAGAAGTACTATCAACAAAAAATACGTAAAAAGCAGTAAAATATTTTACTAGTAAATAAGTTATTCTGTAGCCAATTTTAGTCACTTTGTATACTATTTGGTAGATTATTAGTTTAGTAGCCTAATAAGTGTGGCAGAGTAAAAAGTGCAATATTTCGTTGTCCCTGGTTGGAATCTGGCCTTTGTTGATTTACACCCCCCCACACACCTTTCTCTCTCTCTCTCTCTCTCTCTCTCTCTCTCTCTCTCTCTCTCTCTCTCTCTCTCTGTGATAAATTGTCGACAAAACACTGGCAGGGTCCTTTAAGTGTACTACAAGTACCATCTGCAATCTATCATTTCCTGTTTGTTTTTGCAGCCCTTCAGAAGAATCAAGCAGGAGTTTGACGGTTGATGAGATGTATCTTGTGGACTCTGGCGGCCAGTATCTGTGAGTAAAAACACACTCTGCTCACTGACTCTCCAGTTTCACATCACATCATTTGCATTTGAAATGAGTCATCATGTCTCTCACTACTATCAGAGACGGGACCACTGACATCACTCGGACAGTTCACTGGGGAATCCCCACAGCAATGCAAAAGGTAATATTTTAGATATTATACTGAAAGAGTGAATGTTTGAAGGGATATTTACATTTTATCCGTCAAAGCACAAAAGATGAATTATCATCCACACTGCTGCAGTCGATCAGTGGAGTTTTTCAGTATATTTTTCTGGATATTTTTCTTTATTGACATTATTTTAAAAGCCACCAAATTTTTTGTATTTGGCTGTAAGAATCTTAAAGGCCCTGACACACCAACCCGATAATCGGCTGTTGGACAGTCTGGCGAGGTCGGTGACCTGAGTCTGTTTGGTGTGTTCCATGCCGTCAACCGTCGGAGGGGCCAGCGACCTTCATTTTGACCGACCTGACGTGCTCGGTTGGAAAACCGGCATTGCTGGCAGTTGGACTCAAATTACCAATCTGATTGGTGGAGTGCTAACCCGGAAATGACGAGCGGGATGAGCCTGACTACAGTCTCTCAATCTGACAAAAATCCTTTAAACTGTACTTTGTCAATCTGAAATGAAGACAGATTCAGTAACTGCATGGCCTATTTCTCGCTTAAAATGTTTTCAGAAACACTTTTTGGTGAACTATTCAGTAAAATACAAAAACAAGCCTCCATGACAGTCTGGCTTTAAATTTCTGGAGAAAACAGACCCAAATGACGCGTTCGTCCAATCAGCTGCCGTCGGAAGTCGGCATCGCTTCAGTGTGTTCCGAGGCACTTCTTTTGGCCAACTTGGGAGGCTTTTTCTGCCAACAGTCAGATTGAGTCGGGTTAGTGTGTCGTGGCCCTTACAGTAATGTTCTTTTACAAAACATAATTCAAAATACCCTTTACCTGTCATTAACCACACGTCTTGCTTCGCAGGAGGCCTTCACTCGAGTGCTCATGGGAAACATTGAGATATCTCGGACCATCTTTCCCTCAGGGACAAGAGGTGGGAATGGAAAACATTCACACGCTTAAAATGAGATTTACAATTAGTCCACCCTTAAACCTTTCATAGTTTCACCACTAGAGAGCCTTGTTTCTCCACTTGCCAACATTTTGTGATATTTTTTGAGTGGATAAACTACAGCAGGATGTTTGATTCAAGCTCTCTGTCAAGCTCTCTCTTGTTTTTCAACAGGTGTAAACATGGAGATGCTGGGTCGTCGTGCATTGTGGGAGGTGGGCCTGAACTATGGCCATGGAACAGGTCATGGTGTTGGAAACTACTTTGGAGTTCACGAGTGTATGTACTCTTTTTTCTCTTTTTTATTTCTCACACATTTTTCAAGTTTGCATCCCAATTATGAAAATAATTTCAGTATAGTGACATCTTCTTCTACCACTAAAAACAGCATAAATCCATCCCACTATAACAGAGTTCAAAGGCAGATTTCAATGATCAGTAATGCCAAAAAGCATCATGATTACAATGCACAAAGTTGTTTTACATCAAATTGCACTTAATTTTACGGAGGTGCTAATACAGTAAGTGGAAGTGATGCAATTAATTAACTGGCAAGCAGTTTGCATGTTTGAGCACACATTTAATTTTACAATTGCAAAAAGTGCCCAAAATCCACCTAAACAGAAGGAGCTAACAACTGCAGGGAGATGGTTGATTCTCTGATGTAGAGCCACAACCAAAAATTGTTTTCAGATTAATCTGCAATTATTTTCTTAATTAACTGATAGTGAAATAGTGAAAAATGTCCATAATATTTTCCCATAGTGACATCTTTAAATGTTTTGATTTGTCTGACCCTTAAATTAAAAATACTTACAGTTTGTGATTATATAAAACAGAGGGAAGCGGCAGATCCTTACACTGGAGAAGTTGTGACCAGAGAAAGTTTTTGAGTAATTTCATTCAATTCAATTTTATTTATTGTGTCAAATCATCACAAAAGGACACTAGGTCTAGAAATTCCCCCCAAGAACAAGCATTTAATGCGACATTGGCGAGGAAAAACCTTCCTTTTAACAGGCAGAAACCTCGGAGAAAAACCTGGCAGAGAGAGAGAGAGAGAGAGAGAGAGAGAGAGAGAGAGAGAGAGAGAGAGAGAGAGATGGGGAAGACAGTCAGTTTGAATCCAATTTAGGTTGATTTGGTGGCGTTTGTCCGAATCAGTGTCCATCAAATTCTCTCATCCTCAGCGTCATCCGTGCGTCCAATTTATGTATTGATTTCGACGGTTCCCCTATCTTCATTGTCAGTCCGGTGGATGCACGAAGCAGGTCCACCGACTGAGCCCCGATGGCATCCATCTGTCTCTGCGCTTCCACAGCCCGGTCTGAGATGTTACGAGACAGTTTACCGGTCTGATCAGCCCTCTGATGTAAAACCTTCAGCTTCTCCTCCAATACATCCAAACCCTTTTTAAGTTGCCCAGACAGCCTTGGGGCAAATTTAATGGCTGCTGTCTTACCAATTTTACGATGATTCAGGAGATTTCAAGTCCCATGGCTAGAAAGCCTCCCAGAAGAATTCCAATTATCCACAAATCTTCTACATCTTCCACGTTTACGACATCCAGGCAGACCGCTCTCCAATTCTCCCACGAATCGCGAGCGTAGCCCGCAGCGTATGTTCCACCCGGTGAAGCGTGCCTGGGTGAGAAAAACTTGCCAATAGCGCTGAGTGACCAGTTGATCAATTCCATTTCAAAAGTTTACTAGGAAAACAGCAGGCAGGTGGGAGAGAGAAAAAAGAAAGTCTCCACACGACAGAGTAGACACCCCAGTTTGTAACTTTAATGACACAACTAAATATGGAATCATGTAATTTTGGGATATTTTTTCAGGGCCAGTGGGCTTTCAGAGCAACAATATTCCCTTCAGAACTGGCATGTTCACATCTATTGGTGAGATGTTATTCTTTTTCAAAAAAATCCATATCCACTACTACCATTATGATAATTTTAAATGTAATGAACTTTGGATTTCATTTCATTTAAATGTTTGAATGTAGACTGATTTTATTTTTCTTTAAGAACCTGGATATTACAAGGAGAATGACTTTGGGATCCGGATTGAAGATGTTGCTGTTATCGTACCTGTACATACAAAGGTAGATACAACACAGAGTTTAATTGATAATCAAGAGTCATGTCAGTAATTTCCTGTTTTTAATGAATAATGATAATGTAAAGTCTTTCTGAATGGGCTTTTCTTTCACTCAGTATGGTCATAACTACCTGACTTTTGACACTGTGTCGCTGGTTCCATATGACAAAAAGCTGATTGACACCTCGCTCCTTAGCTCAGAGCAGGTAAGAAATTATATTTGACTACATAATCAACTGTATATTGAGATGTGACTCTAATTTATTTATTTCTTTTGAAAAATGAGAGACTAAAAAGTGTTTACCCAACACATTTAATAAATACCCGGTAACAAGCTATAACGTACGTTTACTTCCCCAAACATATGATCAGTTTCCTGTTTTAAATACCTTTCAGTATAACACAGAGCCACCAACCAAGTCTTTCGTTTTCCTGCTTCACGAGTGTTGGTTTCCTCTTAAAATCCCCCCTTTACACTTCAGGTCTAAGCTTCTCTGCAGCTCAGAAATCAAAACATGCTTTGAGAAAGAAAAAAAATGATGTTTTGTTTCTTTTCATTTTAGGAGAAAATGTATGGTTATTTTTGAAGTCTTTTTCTATAGAAAAGAAGGCTTCAGTTCTGCTTCAAAGAGTCTGTGCTCAAAACAGGTTTGAAGCTAAGTTAAAAGTTAAGAAAGTTAATAAAGAAAATATAACAGACTTAAGTTGACGAATGGAAAGTAACTAAGTACAGTTACTCAATGTTACTTTTGTACTTTTGCTTAAGTTTTGATGCAAAATGTTTACTTTTAGAGTATTTTACATTGTTGTAGGCCTTCTGGTACTTTTACTGCAGTAAATGTTAATGCACGCTTGTTGCACCGCTGTCGATATCGCAATGATAACAAGAGTCCAGGCCTGAGAACATATAGTACATATATTTGATATATGAGGACATTTACAGGCCAAAATTGAGTTTGGGAGATAGTACCACCAACTGGCAAAAGGAAATAAGCCTTATATGACAAACATCATCCGTTTTAAACTTATAACGTGTGGTCTACATGTGATACTGAGCCGCCCCTATACTTTAACCATGCCCATTCACTCAGACTACGCCCCCTTTCATAACATTTGAACCGTTTAAGGTAGAGTCTTGTGTGAGCTATCATATAACTCAGCAGAGAATTCCTTCCTCATTCATTGGTGATGCTTTGGACCGCCCCCTATTCTTAAACTACGCCCCTTTTCCATAACTGATGACCCGTTGAAGATGGAGTCTTATGTGAGTTATCAATGAACTCAACAGAGACTTCCTTTTTCATTGATGATGGTTTGACCTGCCCCCCTATGATTCAGCCACGCCCCCTTTCACAGATAATGAAATGTACAACGTAGAGTCTTGTGTAAGTTATCATTGAACTGCACGGCTGCAAGAAGCGGTGTCCGCCAGTAACTCCGACGTGCGCAGATTAGCGAGGGCCTGTCCAACACTGCTTGCAGCTTTAATTTATTTTTAATTTTTTATCCCTGTGGAGCACCATATTTGTCCTTAGACCAAGAAGATACAGTATTACTATATATATATTTAGATTTAATTTGTGTGTTATCTGCTGTTTAACTGATACCTGTTTTTCCAATGCCAGCAGTGTACAGTTATGCTTGTTTATGACTTTCATTGAGAGTGATCTTTTCTTGTTCTAGCTTCTCTGGCTGAATAAGTACTATGAGACAATACGGAGGCTGGTGGGTCCTGAGCTGGACAAACAGGGTCTACATGAGGAGAAGGACTGGATGCTCAAACACACAGAGCCTTTCATGATGTCTGGATCTTCTGCGTCTGTCTGCTTCTCATCGCTGACCCTCATCGCTCTGGCCGTCGCTCTCCTCCACAACATCATTTGAGCATCTTCATCTCTTTTGCACTTTCACAGCAGACTTGCGCACAAATGTTACCCCTATGCAGTCGCTACTGAGCAGCTATACCAGGTTGAGAGATCCACTGCAATTTAGCTTTTTTAATTTAAATATATCTTTAATAATTAAATTGTTTGGGTAAATGGCTGAAATTGTGGTGTTTAAATGGTGATCGTTTGTGTGTATTTTTTTGTTTAATTTTTTTGTTTTTTAATCTGGACCTTTGTATAACCAGCTAATATAATTTCTATTTTATTAAAGTAACACTCTTTAACACAAAAGTGTGGACACCAATCATAAATCTGATGACTTTCTGACTTGAAAAATGCATGAATTAACTTACACAAGAGTATATAAATTACTTAAAATTAGCTCCAAACTGAAACACCATAATGCCCAAAGTTTAAATTAAATTATGTTATAAGAAGTATGCAGCGGGTCTACTTCATTTCTGACAGCAGCCAACCATCCTGTGTGGGTTGGAGCCATAGACTGTATAAAACCATAGACAGTTAAATTATCAAACAGGCTGCTGCGAAAAGGAAGGCCTACATTTGGAAGGTCCTCTAGCTAGGCGCTGTCGGTACACGATCCGTTCTTGCTGCACAATCCGTCCTGCGCATGCGCATATGATAATCCTGACGTGATCTGTTCCACAGTTGATGTCTGCTGTTAGCCTCCACTGGAAAGCTAACATTAGTTTAGCTAACAGCTAATTTGGTTAACCGCTAGCTAAAAGACCTTCAAAAAAAAAAAAAAATATATATATATATATATATATATATATATATATATATATATATATACACAGTGGCTTGAAAAAGTTTACACACTCAGGCTAAAGTTGATGAAAAAGATGAATACAAAAACATCTTTGGCTGGTTTGATTTGCATTGAGAGATGATTTAAGTTCCCCATGCCAATCTCTAGGTATGGTGGTGGTAGTCCTGAACTTTCACATCATTTCACTGGAGTTATTGTTATTATTGTTTACGTCATCAATACCATATTCAATCTAAATGGATGGGAATATATCTACTGTACGTTGCATTTGACGCACGACTAAGACAACTCAACAGATTCGGCATTCTGCATTAATTCACAGCAAATCATTGCGGCTTGATGGCGACATAGTAGCATGGATGGCGCTAACGTTAGCACATAGTAACATGGATATGGATCCGGCAGACAAGCAGCAAGAAATTTCCCATCATCCTCAGCCTTTTATCTGAGAGATGTTTGAGACAGTATGCATCAAGAATGCCTCCTGGCCAATGTGCTGGGGAACTTCTTCATTAATGTCTGTTTAGTCATTCATATTTTAATCCTTTATTTTCTTTCCAGAAGCCATATCTGAGCCCACACACAAACATGTAGATTCATTAAAATGTTAAGGGGAAGATTGAAAATAGAAACTGCATCTGTGAATTCTCAAAGAATCACAATTTAATTTATATCTTGCTGCTCAGTCAGAATCTTATTAACCTGGAGTCCCAGTCTCTGTCATAATAATCATATATGTTATGTTTTAGGCATATTGGCAGATGTAGCCATTGCCATATAAAGACTGTTCTCCATGTCCACTGAAGTTCCTCAGCGTCTCTCTAGTAACATTTGTGTGCTCCAGGTAGCTTTGCATAAAAAATTCACAAGGCTACTTTTACTTTTATACTTTAAGTAAATTTCCAAGCTTGTACTTTGTTACTTTTACTTGAGTAAAGAAGTATTTTTTAACACAAGTATCTGTACTTCTACTTAAGTACGGAAAGTGAGTACTTTTGCCATCTCTGGCCGGCTGTTAGTGGTAGCTTCATATCATGTCGCCAAAAATCAAATATGTTGTTTTTAAATAATTTATATTTTGCAAACATTTAACAGAAAAATCATATGTAAACTTGTATTTTAAAACAGCTGTGGACAGATCTTGTGGTTTTACTTCTTCTACATGTGAAGAGCTCTTGCCGGCAGACAGCCGATTGCCTGGCAAGTATTCTAGCACGTTTTGAAGGTGTGAATGTGCTGCCATCACACCACACCCTGTATTTGCTTGTCACTGTCAAACATCACTAAAAGCACATGAAGAAATGTTTTAACACAGAAAGCCAGAAAGCTTTCAGAAAAGGCTTATTCATTCAAATGCGTTCTGGGATGCAATTTGTGGTAAAGAGGCCCTGAAAAAGAGGAACAACAAGTATGAGGTCATTGTTCTCTGTGAACAATTCTGTGAGCATTTCCTTCATCATAACACATTGGCTAAGCTGATTTACAAAAAAATAAAAATTTACATCCTGTATCGTTATTATCTCTGCCAGCCTGAAGGGGATCATGCGTTCGGTCGCAGACATGTGCGTATCTTGCTGTCTGCAGCTAATCACAAATACTACTGGACCAATCCACCTAATATTTTTTGTATGATATGTATGATTCTATGCTCAAGGACCTCTCGTGGTTGTGGACAGGTGGCCAAAAAATATTTTATTGACAAAATCAGAATCAAAAGGCATTTCCTGTGTTTCGGTTTAACAAGTAACCGTGTTAACTGCTACCTTTCACCCGAATGCGTC
This sequence comes from Percina caprodes, assembly GCA_013375575.1. Classification (NCBI taxonomy): domain Eukaryota; kingdom Metazoa; phylum Chordata; class Actinopteri; order Perciformes; family Percidae; genus Percina; species Percina caprodes. The sequence goes on along the minus strand of JABXJD010000003.1, from coordinate 2,190,704 downwards.
CGTGGTTGCTCATCGTAACTTAGGTAAATGGTTGGTAAAGTTGGTGTTTTTATAGTTGGCTACACAAATTTGTTTGTGTAATTTGCGCAATTATTGTGTCAGGTTGGTCGAGAGATGCTATGTGCCAAATTGCATGCAGATCTGTCGCACGGTCTAAGAGGAGTTCAAAAAAAGTAGGTTTTTGATAAATCACGATTTTTCACACAAAAGTCTAGGCGGATATGGGTGTGGCCTATATCAAGAGATTCAGATGGATCCAGGGAACACGTGGATATATGGTTTTTGAATCTGCTATGTACGATTTGGGAGTTATAGGGCCAAACGTGTTTTTCTGCTGAAACTCCACCCAGTGGTAGAAGTGGGTAAATGGTTTGCCTGAAGTCCTGAAATTGGCATCCCCCCTCCATTTACGGTTTAGTCTGTAGCAAGGGTTTTATGCAGAGAAGAGTAAAAGTGGAAGAAAAAAACAAAACATCCTTATGAAAACAGTAGGGTGTGAACTACGTAGCTTTGCTACCGTGGTTCCTACAGCCTCAGGCTTGGACCCCTAATAAATATAACAATTAAAAAAACAGGTTAAAAAAAATTAAAACAAAAAGAGATTTCTTCCTTTTAACAGGACCAAATACGTACGAAGGTATACACAAATGCATGCTTATCCTCATCGTGTTCTTCTCTGGAGCTGACTTTCCAGCGTTCAGATTATTAAGGAACAGCATCAGCATGCAGGTCCACACGTCTTTACCATGCTACTAGCCAGAGTTTGGAGGACCATCCTCTTTACCTAAACCGGAGGAGATGGAGGCCATCTTTGTTCGCCTGGCTGGGCATGAGGCATTACCAGTGCCATGATGGTTGTGACATCAGGATTCTTCCTTCTGCAGCAAGTAAGAACACACACACACACTCACACACACGATGTAGCAAATTGTTACCTTGGTGACCTTTGAAATACAAACCATACATTTTCTACATGAATTTTGATTAACATGAAATTAAATCCTGGCACAACAGGCTCCATACAAGAGCCAGGAACATTATTGAACGCACATTTGGTATCTTAAAAACATGCTGGAGTTCAATATTCTTTAGGGCTCTGGAGATCGAGCCCCTGATCACCCACAAGGTGATTGTTACCGCCTGAATCCTCCACAACATTTGTGTGGCAGCAGGCGATATCCTGGAAGAGGACAACAAGTGTTTGAGGAATGTTCCCTGACATGACAGTTAACCTCTCCAGATGTAGTCACGTTCACTACAAGTTTGACAAAATTGACAAAACTTAGAATATTGAGTGGAAAGTGATGTCATCAAAAAACTGGCGCCATCTTGTTTTTTCGTAATCTGCAGGATATTGCTGCAACAAGAGTGACACTAAACAACTCAGCATGTAAACTAGTGTCATCAATCCTCAGTAATGTAGAGATAATTCACACCCTGGCGGATATATATATAGCGGCCAAAATGAAACTGGTAACTGTATTTAATACCGTTGTTTTCCGATGAAGAAATTTAGACCAGACGCCATTGACAAAAACAGTAATTTTACCGCTGATATGTTATTGTGTGACTGAAAGATGCAGAGTTTTTTTGTTTTGTTTTTTGGGCATTTGCAGAACCACTGAAGATGTGAAAGGGGAGAGAGAGAAGTAATGGCATGCAGCAAAGGGCCACATGTGGGAATTGAACCTCCAGCTGCTGCGAGGACTGAGCCTTTTCACATGGGAGGCACTAAATTGTTCTTATTTGCTTTCAGGCTGTGGAAACAAAATTCCTTTGGACACGTTGGATAGTAAATAGTAAATAAATTGACCATCTATTATATAATCAGTTTATAAAATATGATGAATTGTAGATTAAATTACATTATATAAGTACATTATTATATACATTAGGTCCACATTGACAAACTACAACACCAAAATGCTGCTTACACATTATTGCATGTTATAATAATATTATACTGTAATGTATCTAACATTCTAATGAAATGGGGTCACTTTGTATGATGAGTACTTTTGCCTTTTGATACTTTTGATAATACTTATTTATGTCTGAATACTTCTTCCACCACTTCCTCTAAGGTTTCAGGTAACCTCAGGTGGAATCAAAATCTACTGCTTATTGTTTTCATCCCTTTAAGATCCGCAGACAGATCAGTTTGTTGCCAACCTTGTGTCGTGTGATAGGAAACTAAAACAGGGCATGCTCTTATCATGTGGTTAGCTACCCCACCAAAATAACAAGCTAAACTTGACTTACATTTTACTTCCCTCTTTTACTGTGTCTGTATGTGCCTGGCCTTTTTGCAACTCATTTGTCTCATACACAACATTTTGTATAAATATCCTGAGCTCCTGTAGCTACGGCAGGGCTTCTGCCCTAGCTGCATAGCCGTTACTGAGTTTCTAAATATGTCATCTTTAGATTTCTTTCACTTCCACACTTCAGGTGCAATTACAAATATGTGCTCATTTGAGAGCGATGGCTAAACAACAAGCTAAAAAATGAAATAAAAACATTGCCATAGAGCTCGTTGGCAACTCAAGAGCTGCTGTGTTGTATGATAGAGATCTTTCCTTATTTTTGATTTACTTAACTGATATCTGTGGGAGTAGAAATGTTGTAATACAGTGACACTGCAGAAAGAGATGACATGCTTTTAAAATACCTGCTCCTTATTGATGATCATTTAGAAAGCTTTTTATCTGACTGAATATATGAGTATAAATAAAGCTGATTCTGATATGAGTAACCTGATGTTGATTATTTGATCACAAAATTAAAAAATGGCCTGTATTACGTTGGATTCACAGAAAAAAACCTTGTAACCTTTATCAGCACATCTGTGACAATCTCATGAACAGTTTCATGTTTGTCAGTTCTGTTTGCCATAGAGAGTTTGTAGCACGCACGGCTGAGAATACATGCAACAAACCCACGAGCCTGTGTGTAAACCAGAGGACCAAAAACAGGGTTTGCCTCTACAGTTTCTGTGTGGCCACGTGACTTCCTCTCAGCTTTTGCACTTTGTTTGGCTGCAGTGGAGTGCAGCTCTACCTTTTTTTTGTCTCACAACTTTGGCAGTGACAGCAGCACGGTGACAGAAACCCTCACTGATTAAGACTGGTGTATCGCTCCCACAGCCTTTTGTTCACGGAGAGCTCTAAAGGATCACTGAAGAAGAAGATGTTGAGGCGAAGGCCTTCCAATGCCTCGGAGAAGGAGCAGGTGCAGAAGAAGAAGGTGAGTTTTTGGTTGTTATTATTTTGTTTTGGAAAGTTTAAAGTTAAGGTGCTCAACTTGAGCTTTTATAAATGGTAAAAAGGTCTTCATCACATCCTTTTAAACAATGTTTGCATTACAACATCTTGTACAGCTGACTTTGTGTGCGCTGTCGTCTCAACACAGGATGTCTGCTAAAGTTAGTGCAAACCTTTGTGGTGAAGCTGAACAAACCCACAAACACACACAACTTAAAGCTCAGTACTATCTTGAACTTTTTTGTGTAACTGCTTTCTGGCCTCAACAAAGTTCCTCTATTCTGGTGAATCATTGCTGCAGATGTAGTTTGAGTCATAACAGGCTTCATGGCTTCTGGTACCTTTGTCTCCAGCAGCCACCATAAGCGAGCCTCCTACGCTTGACACCAGTGCCCTTTTATCCAGCATCATCTCCCCTCCTGTGGTCCAATTCACACCTTGTTATTGCACAACTCATGTCTTTGTACTCTGCAATTATCTCCTAACACACAATTGTCACCGGTGATAATCGAGGTTGAAGAGCATCTTTGCAATTACAGTGGTAATAAAAGATGGATTTATCTGAAAGCTTTGTGGCTTTTTGGGGAGGAGAACTATAATTGTAATAACTGTAATAAATTTGTTCCCTTGGCTGCACTGGTGGTTAAGGTCTTCAGGTTAGAGGCAGACAGAGACCATCAGCCGCCAGCACTGACTAGATGCCTGCCTCGATTGGCTGCCAGCACATGCTCAAGATTTGCCCGTTTCCTGTGGTTTTGACAAAGATTCGAGAAGGAGGAGCTGCGATAAGACCATGCACAGCAATGCGTGGTTATATGGAAAATTAGACAAAGAGTTTCCACTAGAGTTGGAGGAAACTTAGATGTGAACATAATGCAAAAGAGTAAAACCATTGGCCTTTTTGATTCAAAATAAGTCTTAAGCATCTGCAAGTGCCATGCAGACCTGAGCTGAAAGGATCATTCCATTAATTGATTAGCTGATGACCGATAATCAGCATCTATTCATAATTGATTAATCCGTCATTTTGCAATCATAAATGCTCAAAATCCCCCAGTTCAACCTCCTCAATTACGAAGATGAAGTTTTGTAAAGTTATAAATTTTTGGAGAAAATTAGAAAATTTAAGATTTCATCTTAGGTAAAGTGTGAGGAGCTGTATTTGCTATTTTAATGACCAAACGATTAATCAAAGAAAAATAAAAAATAAATCAAACTAATAGGACTTAGGACAAAGATAATTGTACAGTTAGTTCATTCCCATGTAGATACATGCATCTTCATACAGACATTATTTTGTTCAATAATACATTTGAGTTTACACATTACTTTATCATTTTTCTGTTGCTGTTATGTATCTTTGGTAAGTTTAAAAGTCAGTATTTTGGACACAAATTAGTTATTACGAGGACTCATGATCATTATTTTTGTGTTTCTTGTTAAACTGCTCAACTACATTTATCAAATGTTTCAGAAGCGGCTACAGTACAGTCTGCAACGTGACCTAGATTCATGACTTTATCTTTGATAACTGTTAGGAGCGACATGGACAGTTTTTCTTTCTGAGAAAACCCCTCTGCAGATTCATTCTGTTCACAACTTTGAAGAGATAACATGTTGTGTGTGCACAACTGTGCGATGAGCGTTATCAGTGTTTCAACGCATTACAGTAAAAATCACCAAACAACGGACGTTTTTCTGTTTGAAAGTTTGCATGCTGGCCCTTTTTTGGGCTTGTCTCATTATGATCTAAAGTAAATGAAATTTGTTGTGTGTTCCAGCTGACTCTACAGAGGTCCAGCAGCTTCAAGGATTTTATGAAGCACAAACCCACGTCTCCTGTTGTATCAGAGAAGGAGTTTCACTTGGAGGAGAATGTAAGTTCTCTCAAACATACACATAAAACACACAAACACATTATAAGACAAATGACTCTTGAAAAGTAGAAGTAGATATCTTCCGAACTCGTTGTGTTAAGTTCCTAAATGATAATTTCTCACATTGTTCCTCATCCGTCCTGCTGTGACCATTTCATCCAGAATCTAAATGATATATCCAGAAGAGACTAAATGACATTTGATATCAGTTACAGAAGTGCACAGTTTGTGCTTCCTGATACAACACACTGCTGCACATGTGGGCAAATGTTTTAACACTTTGAAATTCACAGATGTTTACTTAACTTCCCAGTTATATTATGTTAGAGGACGTAGAGCAGAAGAAGAGAGGAAGTAAGAACGACAAGCATTGCACAGAGCCCAGATGACAGCAGCATGTAGACAGGATGTCCGCTACTCTCTCAAGCAGAGAGCCTCTGTGTCACAAAGACAGTTGCAGAGGCAGCCAGCATTTAACCAGGAGGTTGTCCCCCAGATAATTTAGGCAATTAATTCAATTCATTATCATTTCTATTTCTATATTTAACAGTTACATCCTTCTTTATCTCTGTGGCAGCTGTGTGTTTGTCAGTGTGGGTATTTAGTTAGCTTAACAGTTAACTCTCTTCACTTTAGTGCTTAATCAAGAGTTTAAATAATTTAGTTTTGAGAGTCATGATCAGAGCCTACAAAGTGCTTGAAAACCTTGAAAAAAATAATATAAACCACTACCTGCCAGTTTGTAGAAGCCACAGAATGATGTTTAAAAAGTCTGATACTGTCATTCTGAAGTAATGCTCTGTTTTCTCTAAATCTAACAGCATGTCTGCTTTAATTTCCTTTGCAAATTAGAGGGGACTCGACCTCTGTGTCCTCACAAAACGCAAAATGTGGCATAGTACATTAGTTGCAACTAACTGCCTCCATAAAAATCCTGAAAACATCATTTGCTTTCATTACTGAGCCCACGGTGTTCGGCTGCAGACAGAATTATGTGTTTTCAAGCATCTGGCCACAATAGTGCGTGTGTGTGCGTGCGTGCATGTGTGTGTGTATGTGTGTGACTTTGTGGGTATAAGCAGTATGTCTGTATGCAAACCCCATTACCACGAAATCTGTAGGTTTTCTAGTTTATGAGAAGTAGATACAGTACATGACAGCGATTCCACTGTGAACCACTGTCAGAGTGAATTTAAATGGCCTAGTTTATGAATTTTGTTTTAAATAAACTTGAACCTCATATCCTCTCATCTCCTACACCTGTCAACAAATAGTTGAAATAAGTTAATGATTTTTTTTTAAACTCTCGTCTCAGGTGGCAGAGGATGTAACCGAAGAGGAAGCAGTTAAAAGTGGCAGCAAACTGGGAAAGAAATGGCGCAATGTCATCTCACGTACCATGACCCGCAAAACATCCAAGATGGTGCAGAAGGTTCTGGCTGAAGAGGGGGTAAACACTATTTACAGTTACACTTAAGTTACAGTTACATAATCAGAGGAATTTTTACGGCAACAAATATATTTCAAACTTTTCAACAGCATCTATACTAATAATAATGGAACTATAAAGGATTGATTCAAAAACACACCTTGACATCTTGACATAAAGCTGTTGTTGTTACAAAGAGATTGATGTCTCCATCTAGTGGACACATGTATGTACTGTGGTTTTCAAAAGAAAAGCAGAATGTTTGATTTTTAGTGGTGGAAATTAACTAACTACATTTACTCAAGTGCTGTACTTAAGTAAATGCAAGTGTCTGCAATTTATACTTGAGTATTTCAATTTCATGTCACTTTACACTTCTACTCAGCCATAATTCAGAGGGAATTATTGTACTAATTTGTCTCCCCTAAGTTTATCTGACAGCTATATTTTTCACACAAAACACATGACCTACAACAGTCAAATGTTAGGTACACATTAATGCATCAGAAATATCTAATACTATATAGTAGTATACTCTTTAGACTTTAGATACTAAAGTTTAGATACTTAAAAGTACATTTGCTGATAAAACGTTTTTGCTTTCATGTAATAGAGTTTTTTTACAACGTAGCATTGCTACATTCACTTCAGTAAGAACTTGAACACTGGCTCAAAGTCTCGCCGTAGTTTGGTCCATCACGTTCAGTTCAGCACTCTAAACTCACAAAACTGCCAATTATGGGTCAGTATATGGTTGTTTTGTGTTCAAGAGAACAAAGCTGAGTTTATGTATGAACCTTTAAATTGTTAAAACTGTGGCCATCTGTTGTGTACTTAAAACTCAGAGTTCTGTAGAATTTAAGCAAAACTTACTTTTCTTTCAAAATCCGAATTATGGAAACTGACAAAATGTTGTAAAACGTTATCTAAGTATGGCTAAATACATCAATAAATAATATTGTTAGTCAAGTAATTCAAATTGTATGTAAAACAAAATGTAAGCTTTCTAATGTTTTGTTTTTTGACCAATTAATTTGGTAAAAGAAATTAAAAGGTCATTTATTTTACTCTTCTTCTTTTACTAGCTTATGGTATTTTTTAACTCATTAATTTTTTTACTCTTTGGTTATATTTTTGATTTGTCTGATAACCTTTTACTACATTTTGTCAGTTTTAAGGCTAAAAATGAGCTTAATCTTATTAATTCATAATTGAGTGGACTGATAGGGGAATTGACCTCTGACCTTCACCTTCCTGTGATGTCTCCAGGCTGAGAGTGGTGAGGAGCTGTCTCCAGTCTCTTCTGATTGGCGTCCAGATCTGTGTGCAGGACAGAGGACATCTGTGTGCTCCACAGGGTCAGAGGACATGGCGCCCAGCCTCATCAGCCGCCAGCTCTCAGGCGGTAAGTGTACATCTGTATCCCTGGGAACCAGATGTTTTCAAACTGCAAGAGTTAAAGCGGAAGACACATTGAAACACATTGACATGATGTGCATGTATTTAGATTCAATGTGACTAAGACTTCCTTATATAATTATCTCTGAAGGCTATTATTAAGTAAACGTCCATAAATCTGCTTAGTAATCATAGGAAAAAAGGTGCTTTTTATAATGCCAGAACTGGCCTGAAAAAAGTCGCATTTAAGTCGCATGTCATCCAGTAATAGTTGCATTGTTGATTCATTGGTAATTGCAAACAGGACCTTCTAATGGCTAATGACTTAAGTTGTTGTTGTAAGTAAGTTGTTGCCCAGAGCTACTACTTGTTTCCTTCCCCCAAAAAACATTATGGGAACTGTAGTTCCAAAGCAAATTATTATCCTCAAATAGTATTGAGACAAAGAAAAAATAGGAGTGACAAAAATCCATTAATATTGATAGTGCAATTACATTTCTGACATAAGTAAGGCTCAGAATGTCCCATTAACATCGTTCTCAAACACTGACACTCTCTATAATTGCAGTATCTTAAGGCTCAGGATGAATGTGACTCTGCTTCTTATCTGTTCACCTCAGGTAGCGACAGACAGAGCCTGGACAGTGGATACTGCCAGAGGGACAGCATGAGGCTGGAGGAGAACGGCATCTCTTACAACGGACCTTTCTGTGGTCGAGCTCTGGTCCACACTGACTTCACTCCCAGCCCCTACGACGTGGAGTCGCTCAAACTTCAAGTGAGTCTCTCGGGGGAAGTCTTCCTCGCTGTCTCTGATTTGGCCCTCGGCCTCTTCTGCCATCTCGACAAGTCGTCGTCCTGGGAGCTTGTTAACCGAGTGAAACAAGACGCGGCGTTTTGATTAGTATTCTTCAAGCAGAGTTTGAACTACACAACCAATTACTCACTGTCTGTTTGACAAAATAAGATTAGAATTACAGTAGTAATTGTGTCACTGCATTGCAAATTATACAAGAGTGCACAGCGAGAAAGGTATGTTAAAAGGTCTAGAAATATCTAGATGTTGGTTCATCAAGAAGTCAACTCAGAAGAGTGTGGGCATAGAAAGAGTTATATTTATAGTGATTTAATAAACTACCAAACGATTCATTCTTTCATACAGTACGTGTTCTTTATCTTCTCTTTGATAACATCAACATCATGACTAAGGCTGGCGTTCATGCAACATCTCTCATCTCTCTTACAGAAAGGAGACATCATCTACATCATTGAGAAGCCTCCTGTGGGGACCTGGACAGGAAAGCTCAATAACAAAATGGGCTCCTTTAAGTTCATCTACGTCAACCTGCTGCCCGATGAGAGCCCCCCAGCCAGAAGGAGACGCTGCAACAGAAAGAACTGCAAATCCAAATCCAAACCCAAAACCCTGGAGGAGGTTCTGGACAGCATCGGTCTTACTGTAAGATTCTTCTGATAACAATACACTGCTGCAGGACAACATCATAATCATGAATATCCATCTAAATGTTTGTGTTAATGTTATTGTGTTTCAGGAGCTGAGTTCCTTGCTATCCATGCACGGTTTTCAGAGCCTGGAGGACTTTGCAGGACTAAAGGAGTCTCACCTCAACGAGCTAAACATCACAGACCCAGACAAGCGCTTTAAAATCCTGAATGCCTCTGAACTGCTGAGAGACTGTAAGTGCACATCCTGTAAAGCTGCAATAATCTTTCATAATGATGTTGAAGTAAATTGTTTCAGCCGGTATTCTTCTTCTTCTTCTTCTTCTTCTTCTTCTTCTTGCTAAGAAATCCATGTTCCCATGCACAAACTTACCAAAAGTCATGTGCCGAACCAAATCAGTCCAAGTTGTATGCTAATAGTCCTTATGGTGGTGCTACAGCAGCCATCTAAAATCATAAAATAAAAATTCATAACAAATTATCCATAATTGCTACAATGTCACAACTCACGTTACATAAGTAGGTGCTGATCTCAGGGTGATATCATCCGGGTGATGACACCTCCCTGAGATCAGCACCAACAGCAAGTTGGCCGCAATAGTTACAAGGATATCATTGTATACGTACTTAATCAGTCATTGCGCTTTGGTACACATTCCCTGCATATTTTAGATATTTCTGCGCAACAACACACCTGTCTGAAGTGATCAGCTGATTAGTTTTGTCCTAGGTTAACATTTCAATGTATACTCTGGGATTATGCTTTGGAGATGGGAGACATAGGTTTATTAGAGGAGCTGTAGCTCAACAAGGTTGATACTGGTTTTCGGAGAGGTTAGGAGTTCAAATCCCCAAATCCAAAATGATCCCAACCCTGTCTCTCCTCTCTAATAACTGCTTTATTCATTCCTCTGTCACCACTGGAATTGTTCCCTCATCCTTCAAATCAGCCTCAACAACCCTTATTCTTAAGAAACCTGGTGCAGACCCCAACAACTTCAACAACTTCCTTGACATTTCTAACTTACCCTTTCCATCCAAAATTCTCGACAAAAAACATTGCATCTCAGCACATCTGTTTGACAATAACCTTTATGAACAATTCCGATCTGGTTTCCGCCTTTTCCACAGCACTGAAACAGCACTGGTTAAAATCACTAATGATTTTCTGATGGTGGCTAACTCCAGACTACTAACCATCCTAAATTAATTTCCATTGCTACGCGGATGACACCCAGCTCTACCTGTCCACCAAACCTACATCCTCCCTCCCACCCACCTCACTTTCTGACTACTTAGCAGAAATAAAATCCTGGTTTTCCAGTATTTTTTTTAAAAAATTCAACAGTGAAAAAACTAGGTTCTCCTCATTGGCACCAAATCCACTCAAAAACTGACTGTATGTACAGGTCAAGAGTCTGGGTGTCACCCTCGATAGCACACTATGATTTCAAACACACATAAACAATGTCACTCGGCCTGCATATTTCCATTTACGCAACATTAAGCCGTCCATCTGTCACATCTGATCACACATTGATTACTGTAATTCCCTTCTTTATGGTCTTCCCTGCAAATCCATACTCAAACTTCAACTGGTTCAGAACTTTGCTGCTTGCATCATCACCAGGACACCTTCTATTAATCATATTACTCTTATTCTTTAGCAGCTTCATTGGCTCCTGGTTAAATGTTGCATTGATTATAAGATCATAAGATCCTGTGAATATCTGCAGCACTAACTGTCTTTCCAGTTTCAAAACTCACCTAAAACACACATTTTTAAACTGGCTTATTCTCTTTGATCACTGTATATATGTTCACATCAACTGTTGGTCTGATTTTTTGCTTTGTAAGTATGCCTTGTGCCTTTTATTAACAATTGTTATATTGTTTTCAACTTAACTTTTTTTTTCTTGTAAGGTGACCTTGTGTAATTTGAAAGGTGCCTATAAATAATAATAATTATCATTATTGTTGCAGAGCAGCTATAATTTTGAGCTGAAGCTGCGTCACAATGAGAAAGTGCATCACATTTTCTAAAGATGGACTATTCTGAAATATTCAATAACTCTGTATCACTGCATTGCTGAATTTTAAAAGTCCACTTTTTTTGTGGGTTTGGTTTTACAGTGAAGTCAAAAAACACTGAAGCAGTCATAAACAATCCAACCTGTTAAGCTGGTTTTTGTAGCCACTATCACATGAACTAGGCTGGAACTAGGAACACAAAACTAAGCTCTAAGAGTAGAGTTAACCCCTATTCAACAGAAAACTACTTCTAATGAATACACTCTATTTATTGAAAATATAATGGGTGTACAGTATGTGAAACTCCCACATAGATGGAAATCTACTTTAATTTATGCAACACAAAAATAACCATTCCCAGTGTACCTTACAAGAAATAACAAGAATTAAACACATAATACAAAAATGAAATACAAAACAGAGTAAGAGCATATTTAAGGTTCACAGCTCACACAACGGCTGTCTTGCTAAACATAATTTAAGGACCTCTCAGAGTCCAGGATTGATTTTATTTCAGTATTAAAATGTGATAATCTTTGCCCCATGTAGCTGAAGACGAGTCAGAGCCAGAAGAGGAGGACAAGGAGCCGAGAGACTCTGGCTGTTTTGAGAGCTCAGAGAACCTGGAGAGCGGACGTGAGGAGCCAAAGACCGACAAGAAACTCCAGGATGAAGCAGAGAAACATGAGCAGCAAGAAGAGAAGCAAACAGAGCAGCTGGACGCTCTGCAGGAGCAGCTGCAGGACCTGACCGTGGATGAAGGATCTTGAGAAGTGATGGAAAAACACTGTTATTCCTGGTTCTCAGGGACTCTTATAAGAGAGCGGGTTGCTGATAGGAACAATGTAATGTTCAAATACTGTATGAACACAATGGTCTCCGTTTCCCACAGCTTGCGTGTGCTGTTGAGCAAGCAGCACAGCTTCTCTTCGTCTGCTGAGTACGCTGTCTAAATGCCCGTCATATTGTTGATTCCTGCTGAGGATATCATGTAAGGCACCATTGAAGCATTTAAAGGTGCTATTTCTCTTCATTCGGATCCTGTTTTAAATGTTTTCATGTTGTGCAGTCTCATTCTACAAATATGAATGTAAAATATTTTCAATATATTCTTCATGTAACTTGAATTTAATTGTAACATTAAGTAGTTTACCTTTACTTGTGTGTCTTTTCAGTGATTTATGTTACACGTTATGAGGAGGTTGTTAACAGTTGTTGTAAATTGAATTTGAATAAAACAAAATTCACTGAGATGTTGTTGAAATAGTATTAATTATTACTCTAATTTTTATTGTGCAGTTTTAAATGTTTTATCTGAAGCAAATCAATGAAAGTTATCAACTAATTTAAATGATGATTATTGTAAATCTATAATCTATATGATTTGTGGATAATTAATAGTTAATATTTTGACTACTCAAGACCCTCTTAGTAGCTTGCTTTTAGAGCTTTCAACTACATCTCACAGTCTTCAACAAATGGAACAGTTTCACATGATCCAAGTATGGAAGACATCTCCATGACAACTCAGCAAATCAAAAAGTAGTCTGTGGGATGTGGTTATAAGGTCTGGAAAAAGCTAGTAATTGAAAGTACACTTTTGGCAGCTTTCAACAAAAAGGCAATTTGAAGAGACAATTCTCACCGCTGTGTTGCTTGGATTATATTCATTCAGTTTTTTAAAGAATTGTACTTAAGAACAGGACTTGAGTAAATGTATTTAATTACTTTCCATGACTGCTCATAATGTCAACGCTGACAGATAATGATGTGTTTATCATGTTCACCATCTTAGTTATAGTTCTAAGTTTAGCTCGTCACAGCTGAGGCTGGTGGGAATGTCATTTGTTTGGCACGTGATTGTATCGTACTGGTACTAGTTTTGGACAAATTAAAATGTGAGGGTGGCACTAGATGGAAAGTGGAGGGATCAGCAAAGTAATTACATTTTATTCTCAGCGGACCATGAGTGTCTGCACCAAAACCAATGGCAATAAATGCTTCCAATAGTTGGAGACATTTCAGTCTAAGATGATCAGAAAGTAAAGATACAAATAATCATCTCAACCTGTGTATACTAACTCTAAAGCGTATTCCTGCTATCATACTTTTACTGTTTTCATGAAAACATTAGTCTCATATATCCACCAGTAAATTAATCAACAATGTTTAAGTTGCTGTGAGACTTTGTTTTGGAAAAACATGATATTTGTGTGAATGATTCAGCAGCATCTACAGTATTGGAATTCTTCCATACGACTTTCGGTCGCCTACTACTTCTGCATACTTCAGCTACAACAACCATTTGAATATCAAAATGTTGAGCTCTTTAAGGACATTTGTGCTTATATTCAACCTTTTTAAAATATTAACCTTTTTTTCTTTTTACAGTGAAAGTCAATGGAGCAATCTTCAAATCCTCTTTAGGCTTCTTCCACCTTGAAATGCCTCTCCTCCCGCATACTTTAACTTTAAACTATTCACAAAACCTTAAGCTATCAGGAAGTGATTCAGCCTTTAGCCTTTTAAAGTTGTTATCACTGTTTACAGTTAGTGCTTCTTTCAGGCTTTTCTGCATTTATAATGGGTGTGTATTGCAGGACTTCAGTCTTCTGGGTTCTTCCAGACATTCTTTGACATACTATGCTATGACTTTTTTTAATCACTTTTTTCGATAAACTATACTATTTTATCATTATATTATTACCTTATGACTTTTTAATCACTTTTTTCAACATACTATACTATGACTTTTTCATGACTTTTTTGACATGCTATATTATGATGTTTTGTTAATTTTTTCAACATGCTAAACTGACTTTTCTCAATATACTATGGCTATAATTGACATACTATACTATGACTTTTTTAAATAACTTATACTATGACTTCAATTTTATCAACATATTATATTATGACTTTTTATCACTTCTTTCGTATACTATGACTTTTTTGACATACTACACTATGACTTTTTTATCACTTTTTTGACATCATATACTATGATCTTTTTATCACTTTTCTTGACATATTATACTATGACTTTTTTCACTTGTTTCAACATACTATATAATAACTTTTTCACTTTTTTTTAACATACGGACTATATACTATGACTTATCACGACATACAATACTATGACTTTTTATCACTTTTTTTGGACATACTATAACTTTTTTCAATTAACTATACTATGACTTTTTTTATCACTTTCTAACATACTGCACTATGACTTTTTCATGACTTTTTTGTTAATTTTTTCAACATACTATACCATTACTTTTTTCGACATGCAATACTGACATTTTTTTAATCACTTTTCTCGACATACTATACTATGACTTTTTTTTCCACTTTTTTTGATAAATTATACTATGACTTTTTAATCTATTTTTTCAACATACTACCTAAACTATGACTTTTTCATGACTTTTTTTTTTGACAAACTATACTATGATTTTGTTCAAAATATCGTACTTTGAAAGTGGGAGAGAGGGAGAATGACATGCAGCAATGGTGCGACAAGGACTGAGCCTCAATCATGTGGCACACATAACCAGGTGAGCAAACCAGGCGCTCCCATACTATTACTTTGTTCAACATACTATGCTATGACTGTTTTCAGAATATTACATATGGTGGCAAATAAGCACTGCAGTATTGGATCCACAGTCTGGGTTGGGCCTTTCTGTGTAGAATTTGCCTGTTTTTCCAGACTTTCTTTGGCTATTTTCAACACACTATACTATGACTATTTGTTACATACTATTTTATGATTATTTTTCACTTGTTTCGACATACTATATGACCTTTTTGTCATATATTTTTTTTGCTATACTATGACTATTTTTCACTTTTATTGACATACTATACTATGACTTTTGTATCACTTTTTTGATATACTAGACTACGAATTTGTCAATATACTGTACTAGGACTTTTTTGTATCAATATACTATACTATGACTTGTTAATCTTTTTTTTTTAACATACTACTTTTTGACAAATAATGCCGTGACTGTTTTCAACGTATTTTATTTGGTGGCAGTGGTTAGCACTGGGCCTTTTAGTGTGGAGTTTGCATGCTTATCTAGCCTTTTTTTGACATACTATACTGTGACTTTTTCATCACTTGTTTTGACATACTTTACTGTGATTTGTTTCATTTTTTTCGTCATACTATACTATGACTTTTTAGAACACTGAATACAATTTTTCAGATAAACACTTTGAAACTACTAATAGCATGAATAGTTCATTCATAATGGTCAGTTCCAAGAGGTTTTACATTATTCAGATGCAGAGACTTTTAAGGAAATAATTACTGATGTCTGGCCATCGGCAACCTAATAGCTGCTCATGGACATGCTTGAAAAATGCATTTTTTACACAAGAGGTCACAATAGGTGATGATGAAAAAAAGTTATTTCTAAAGCATTTGTTTTACAAACTAATAGCTGTGGAAGTTGTGAGAGGACGTCTGAAACATATCATGTAAATTCAGAAATGGGAAATCTATTAAAATTACAATCATGAAAGGCGCTTAAATGATTATTTGCTGTATTTTTCTAGTGTGAAATGTTTAATGGTTGCAACTCCCTATAATGGAAGTGAAAATGAACAATAACACATTACAATTTCTTTATATTCATTATTTATACAGTATATTATGTGTATTTGTGTATTTATAACAATAAATGTATTATTGTTGTGTATATATATATATATATATATATATATGTGTGTGTGTATCCTGAGTCCGTTTACACCTGTGATCCGATCACTCGGTCCACTCAACGTCTTTCTCTGTCAATGTCTGTCTAGTAGCACAGATATGCAAAACATTTGAACCTTTATCATTTCTAACTCTTTATTTTGCATCCTTCATTCCCTCACTTCTTCACTTTCTTCTTATTACGCAATTATGCCAGTAATCCAGTTTAGCTTTAGCAATTTAGCTTTTCAGCATTCACAAGTATTTTTATGCAGGAAATGCATTTTCTTTTCCAGTTATTCTTTCATTGGTTAAAAAGTAAAAAAAAAAATAGACAAATAATAAAAAAATAGACAAATAATAAGACAATATTGTTTATTTACCAGACACATTGATCATGTAAAAAGAAGTGAAGTAAATTGAGTGAAATACATATAATCACAGTGCTGATAGTGAACATAAATAACAAGTTCCATCAATGGTATAGTACGGTATCTGTATACATAATGCAATGTAATAGATTGATCAGAGCATTCAGATCTGACCACGTCTTGGCATTTTAACACAAGAACCATCCTACAAGAGCTCAGCTCGGAGCTACATTCTGCAAAAACCTTTAGAGCTAAAAACGAAGCAGTCTCTTTTAAAATCTCCCCTCCCTTTCATCGAATAGCAATCACATACATTCTTGCTTCTCGGTGACAGCAATGCAAAGTGATCAAATATACCAAACTGTCTTCAAATACTTTCCAGTGAACTTTCTCTGTGCACAAAGAAAGTTCAACCAGTAAGTGGAGCTTTAAAAACTGGTTTTGGATTAGTACTTCTTATTGGAAAGTTTTCTAAACAATTACTCAGTTACACTTTTTTTTTTATACTTCACAAAAAAATACTGCCACACACTTTGCAGCTCCTCCCAATGAAGTGTCACTTATCTCTCCTTTTTCCATCCGAGTGTAGAGCTTAATCTAGAGTTAGAGTCAATCGACAGAAAATGTATTGCCAACAGTTATCTAATGGATAAAATTGGCTAGTTTCACCTTTTCAAATGTAAATATTTTCTGATATTTAATTGAATATTTTCCTGTTTTGAATTTGGTGTTTGGACTGAATGTCAACTTTCCCTATTTCTGACATTATATAAACCAAACAAGCAATCAGGTAATCAATAAAATCTTCCATATATGAACAATAATGGGAAAATTGCCTATATTAATCTTTTATCATCCAAAGTGTCTAATATCTTAAGATTTAAAATACTCCACCAATATTATGGTACAATGAAAATAAACATATGCAAACAAACTCAGCATCCTAACGTTCATTTTTCCACTCTTTGTTTGGCAAATAAAATCTTTAGGAGAAGTTGTGACCTTTGGGAGTCTTTATAATAAATAATCTCGTGCAGATTCCAGAGTCTGATACAATGCTGTTGACACACTACACAAGTATATTTCACAAACACTTACTGTCTTGCATACAACACAATCACCATTACAAACCCTCGCTATCAGCTAACATCATTTAAATACCAAGAATAACCTTCCCTTTGTGTGGATCCTTTCTCACCCAGTGATCTGTGACCAAAACAAAAACTCTCAAGTCATATTAAAGGCTGAAAAACACAGATGTGTAAAGAGAAAAATCTCTCTGCCTCTTGTCGGTGATAATGAGCCTGCCACAGCCTTGGGCGTACTGTAGGGATAGCCGTCACAGCGAAGATGTAAGGAGAAGGAGAAGAGTTAAATATGTTTGTATAGGAAGAGGAGGCAGAAGACGGCAGGAAGAGAGACGACTCAGAGGAGGATCAGCTCTGGTCTGATTAGCAGGAGGTGCCCACCAAACTTATGCTTGAAAAAAAAACAATACTTTGCTGCAACCTTTCCTCCTCACCAAACAGCTGAGAGGTTTTCGGTACATCTTTACCAAATCTACGTACAGTTCAACATTGGCTTTGCTTAGTTTATGCTTCAAAAAGGTCTAACTCAGTGGTTCCCAAACTTTCAGATAGCATAGCTTAGCATTAGACTGGAAACAGGGAAACGGCAAAGTTCAAAAATACACCTTCCAGCACCTTGAAGGCTCACAATTGTTTTATTTAATCTGTACAAAAAGAGTTCCAGCTGTAAAAAAAACGCCACACAAAACATTTTGTGTTTTGTACACAATAATCAAATGCAATACAGCGTAATAATTAGTGCGTCTTAGAGGTGCGGGGAAGCTCATGTTTTACCTTTGGACAGAGCCAGGCTAGTGGTTTCCCTCTGTTTCCAGTCTTTATGCTAAGCTAACCATCTCCTGGATGTAGCTTCATATTTACTATACAGACATGAGAGTACTGATCTTCTTATCTAACTCTCGGCAGGAAAGCAAATAAACTTTTCCCCCAAAATTTCAATTCCCTAAATAATTGCGTGACCCCTTATCGGGGAGCTAACCTCCAGGTTGGGAACCACTAGACTAATTAATGTATAAATATTGGCATTTCTCTTTTAACACGGTATCAGTGGTTAGAACGGATCTCAAGGCCTTCTCAGTTGGTTGACCTCCGTTGCATTATGATAAGGCACTGTTACTACTTGTGCCTACTATCATCAGAAGTCAGGCCCTTTCTCTCACACACAATGGGACTCTGGCTGAGCGCCTCTTGGGTACAAGACTTTATCTGCGTGTCAAGCTATTTCAGAGCACCGACGTCACACTACATCCTTTATATATAAAAATGGAAGGACAGGCGTTGGTCTGGATCACTTTAAAAAAAAAAAAAAAAAAAAATGCAAGTAAATAACAGTACTGATGCAGCAATATCAGAATACAAGGTAGATTTTGACTTTTCTGTTAGGAGCCTGAGGATATCTCAGCTAAGGATTTGCACATCCTCCCCCTGCCTGGACATCAGGTGTTAACCCTTCTGTCCACACTCATCTAAAAGCTGCTTGTCCAGCCTTCCCACGGTTTGCATAGGGCATGTAATATGCACAACAACAAAAAACTATGTATGAAGTTTTATACATGTCCAGAAGTAGTATTGTCTTTGCCAGACACTTGCAAGGAGTATATTTGAACTGGCCTCTCACAATAAATGTCATTATGCAATTTTAAATTAAGAACAAAAGTAGTACGGACAATCAAAACAACCCACAGGTGACCTGTTGGGAATTCATACGCGTTGAATTTGTTTTTCTCTGCAGTTCTTCCAGCAGCTTCTCCCCCCTGCGTGTCTTTTCCATGCAGTGTTCAAGACATAGAGGAAGCTGCTGACTTTCCATTAAACCCCTCCCCCTGTTGCAGGAGTAGGTGTCAATCAAATGGCTCTGCAGCTACTGGTGAGGAGAGGAGGGAAGAGGAGGAGCTGCCGCAGAAACTCTCCTCTTCTGGTGGAATGTGGGGGGGTAAGGGGGCGTCGGAGAATAACTGAGTCACCCGTGCAGTAATCACACATTGATTATTAATATTTCAGTTCCTGACCAGGCAGGATGCGGGGGGGGAAATGGCTACGACGAGAGCCACCCCCTCATCCAGCTAATGGGTCTTGTCCTTGGAGGCCTCTGCATCTGTCTCGGGTGAAGCCAGGGGCGGGACCTTTGGAGCAGGAGGCAGTTCCTCTTTGGGGGGGGCACTCGTCTCTGCTGAGGCGGCAATGTTTGGCTTGGCATCATCTGGTGTGTGCTCGTTAGGGATGAGTGGAGCTGTGGTTTTCTGTAGGCAGAAAATATAACCCATATTGCATTACATTACATTTGAGCAATCTTACACATTTCAAACAGGCATATAAACACTATGTGTTGAAAGGACATAAAACAATTAATGAAAACTGTTACATATAAAACTGTTTTGTTGTTTTTCTAATA
The DNA here is from genome assembly GCA_013375575.1 of Percina caprodes. Classification (NCBI taxonomy): domain Eukaryota; kingdom Metazoa; phylum Chordata; class Actinopteri; order Perciformes; family Percidae; genus Percina; species Percina caprodes. The sequence goes on along the minus strand of JABXJD010000003.1, from coordinate 2,170,677 downwards.
ATAACAATAATGAAATAGTAGGAATAGTAATAAAAGTAGTACAAGTGTGAAAAAAGACTTCTCAGAGCTCAAGCACTCTGGATTTTTCAAAACCGTTCTGGACCTATAAAATAGTTAAAACTATAATTTCTACTGTGTAATGCTTAATAAGATTATGTTCTGCTATACCTGAGTAGCAATGAAACATTAATGCCAACGTTATCTACAGCAACCGAGGAGTTAGACACCACAATTTTATTTTAACATGAAAAAGTAGCGCACACATGGCTAAAGATCTATTAGCCAAAACTAGAATTAACATTTATAAATGGATCAACAGCAGCAACTATGTAAAAAGCCACAAAATGGTTCCACATCCATGTGTCTCAAGATGGATTATCAATGTCACTTCGATAAGAAAAGTGCTTTTCCCTTCCTCCTTCTCTCTAACACTTTCTGTAATTGGTTTATACTCTGCTCTGCATTCACTGTGTGTGTGTGTGTGTGTGTGTGTGTGTGTGTGTGTGTGTGTGTGTGTGTGTGTGTGTCCCACTCACTGTGGTTTGTGACACTGGGTTGCTGCTGCTGAGGGAGGAGGGTGCAGCAGACGTTGCAGAAACAGACGAATCCTCCTGCATCAGTCCTCTTCTGTCCAAGACGCTGGAGAGCAAGACAAGGCGATCAGTCATTAACTGCATCCTGCTTGTTATTCGCCAGGACGAGATGTAGGAGAGGGACAAATCTAAAAGTCTAATCTATCCTATGCACTGATACAGAACTCATAACAGTAGGAAGACAGCATCAACTTAATCCAGATAAAATGACAATAAATGAAACAAGAAAGAAGCATTCTGTGTAGTGCAAATCTTAATCTGACCGTTTACCTCGGGTATACAGGCCCACAGAGCACCTCGCAGCAGTTTTTAATGATGTTCTTGTGGCTGTATGGGTTCTGGATTCTGTTCTTTCCCGACCAGGATCCTTTAATCTGGGAAAAACAAGATGTTTTTGAAGACTCATCATCGAAGCAGCAATCCTTCCCAAACCACATCCCTGATTTTCCCTGTGCTTATACCTTATTCAAAAGCACAATTCCTTTTTTAGATGTTGCTCCCACAGGCTCGGCTTTGACCTACTAAAAGGATCTTGTCAGGATTTTAAGATTCCTTGTTTAATGGGAATTCTACGTGCCGGCAGGTGCTAACAAGTGCAGCAAGATTATAACCACTTTCATAATTCATTAAAAGATTCAGAGAATTCATACATAGGATTCATCCCCCAGCAATAAATAATGCCCTTCCACACTGCACTGCATGTATGCTTTCAGTCTTATGCATTAGTTGGCAGCTAACAGGAGGCACATTTGACTTCAAAATCAAACAATCACCTCATTCCACACTGACTGCATCATATACATATTATGTATTGGCTTGTTTCATATTTGTATGTTGCTTGCAGTGAGTAAAATATTCAAACCCAGGATGTCACTTTTTTATGGCTGCACAGATACATCAAATGGAAATATTCTAGATGTCTTGTGCATCGTTTTATACACGTCCACAAAATTCACACTGACATATTTGGTATCTTTGGCTTCTCCACTCTGTCAGGTTGCATACAGGCTGATTGGAAGACTAAGACTGACTACAGAAACTTCTGAGCTGAAAACATACTCCCACCTCTTCTGCATGTTTTTTGGATGGAATAAAAAATAACGTCAACTATATTTTCTATTTACAGTTAATATATATTTAAGATAATAGCACTATAATATATCAAAGTAAAACAAAACTAAAATTCAATTATATTGATAATTTCTATCAAGGAAACAAAAGTGATTTTAAGCAGAGTTAATTGTTTTTGTAATTCTACCATTGAAAAGCGCAGTAGGCAATTATGTCATCATAGTTTCTGAAGTAATGGAGTAAAGTATAATTGTAACTACAAATACTGGTTAGATTATATTCTTATTTACCCAAGATACATGCAGAAAAAGTAGATTGATACCCCAATTCCAATGAAGTTGGGACGTTGCGTAACACGTAAATAAAAACAGAATACAATGATTTGCAAATTCTTTCCAACCTATATTCAGCTGAATACACTACAAAGACAAGGTGATGTAAGTCGTAAACGTGCCCGTCCCAGCTTTATTGGAACGTGTTGCAGGCATCAAATTCAAAATGAGTGACTATTTGCAAAAACAATCAAGTTTATCACTTTGAACACTAAATATCTTGTCTTTGTAGTGTATTCAATTGAATTATACAGTAGGTTGTAAAGAATTTTACAAAACGTCCCAACTTCATTGGAATTGTGGTTTGTAGATTGACATATATAATTGACGCCTAAATATAACAAAGTTAAGGGGCACAGTATGAGTTGTTACTGCCTGGCCGTCCGGCGACTTGAAGAAAACAGGTTTTCTTTACTTGCAGTAGATCTAGGTCAACAGTCTGTCCATAAGGTACATTACTACTGCATGTCTAAGTGTACTCAGTGCGTGCGTGCGTGCGTGTGCAGGAGACACAGTTAACAGAGTATGTGTTATCCTGAGGGAGAGACCAGAGCAGCTCCAACACTCAAGGTGCCTTCTCTTGTTTGCCCTTATTCCACCATCTCTATCCCCCCCCACCTGCCCATCTCTCTACCACAGCAGTATTTCTGGCAGTGTTCCCATCCTCTGCAGGTATTGATGCATCTATTATTAGGCCAATCACAGATATCGAAGCTGTCGGGCTTACAGCGATTGTTTCAACTCCTGGAGCAACATTACACTACTGTAGGTGCACATTGCAGAGCTTCATTACTAGTAAATGAAAGGAAAATGAGGCCAGTTTCCCATAGGAAAGAAAAAGTGAAATTATAAATTAATCATTACAACAAAGAATGAGTGCGCACTCTTGCTTTCAGCCATCTAGAACCTCCCACCACCATCGCTGCTGCTGCTCTCTGCTTCTCGTCAGAGCCTCTGCATTGCAGATCTGGGCTAACAAAGCCTCCAATAAAGTATACACAGAAACATAAATGACCACCTGCATCACCACTCGTCTTCTGCTTCACATCAGCCGAAATGTACGTGTGTGTGTGTGTGTGTGTGTGTGTGTGTGTGTGTGTTGTCTAAATGGAAATTTGATCAAGCAATCGATACGTTTTTCGTCATTTAGCTTCACAAGTTTCTAAATGTAGCTGACAAGAGTCTGAGTCAGAAACCAGCTGGTCTGTTTTGTTCTTAATTCCGCTCAGTTCTATCATTGTTTTTAATAGGAATAGCAGCTCTTTATGGATATTTTTAGATCATTAGAGTATGTCAGCTCAGTACGCAGGGAGGAGTCCAAGCATTTACCAACCAATTTCTCATATGGCTCAGACTCAGACTACAAAATAAAAGTGTTCCTGCTGTATTTGGCCACATTTCCCTCATAAAGATCACATTTTTTTGTCTCAGTGTGACTGAACTGGATAAAAATAAGACATTACAATTTTAAATAAAAAGGCAGAACGATTGGTCAATCCGTCCATGTGGTCCAGTTTGCTTCATGTAAAGTCTGAAAGGAACAACAAACAAATGTGACACGGCATGCCCGTAGTTATACACAGTAGTTTCGGTTGAGATGTTTTTTCTTTCTGTAGTTTACAATAAAACAGCATTGTTTACCAAGCTACAGTTTACCAGCCCTTTGTCCTTCAGTGATGAAAGAGGCCAAGCCGTTGTCAAGGAAACAGCTCTGTAGTGTTAGAAATTGTAGTGTTTACACCTCTGTGATGTATGTTTGTCTTTCCAGCCACGTGAAGCCTGAACATAACATTTACACACATGTTCCATTATAAATAAATTTGACGGTTGCATTAATGTAAATCAAATTTTAAAACAAATCTTAATCTAAACTCTTAAATATGTGAGGTCTAGAGATATAGCTGCACTGTTTTTATCTCATCTGTAAATGAACACTGGGGGAGGACGTTGCTCTAACTATATATATATTTAATATATTCGCAAAACTTTCAGTGTAAATACACTGATAAAAGTGCTCACTTTGCCATATTTGCGAGACATTTAGGGCTTTTGCAGAAAAGGGGGGACTGAGAAGTTGTCGCTGTTGAAATGTTTTGGCTAAGTCCTGGATCTTCGCAATCCTACCTACAGCACCTTGAATCCTGTTGGTCCATGTGTTCACAACACATGGTTAATTTGCATAAAGACAGTTTAAAATCTAAACAAACTAGATGCAAAGTCCAGCATTGTGCATCACAGGAGGATTCAAACCTAAAACAAACAGTATATGTGAGATTAATAGTCATGCAGTCAGATGCACTTACATCCTCGTTGGTAGTCTGGTTGAGAGAGATCAGGTAGGTGTGGAAGCCGGTCAGTCCCACCACTGACCACAGGGTAAAGAAACACACCAAAACCTCCAGCACAGTGGACCCGAGTTAAGAAAACAGCAACAGATGTTTTCTGCCAGGTACGTGGTCACCAATTACACACGGGACAGCAGGTGATGGCAGAATGGCAGACAATTATGCAACATGATTAAATCAATTCAGACAGGCTGCTAAAGGCTGGAAATTTAGTTCAGTTCCATCAATAACCTCAAATTACTTTCAACTGATCAGTCGTTAAGCCCTGCACCCCCCTTAGTTAGTGTACATATGCAGTTGATCCACAAAAAAATGTGCATTACTATTGAAAGCAGTTTCTCATTAGTGTGGAAATGAACTGACATTAGCCTATTTCATTAGCTGGAGTTAGCCATCTAATTAAGCTAACGATAGATCTATGAGTTGGTTGACAACGCTGTGTCCTAATGTTGTTTTAATGTGTCTAGCTGATTTGTTATGAAACAAAAATCTTGCAAAAGTGGCACTTCTTAAATGTGCACTTGATGTTATTGTGCTAATAAACAAATGTGGCTAAAGCTACAGGAAGAAAGTCAGCATCATCGGCAGTTAATAATCTAAGCGCTAGTTAGTTGGAGCTAGTTACACACTAAAAAACGCTGGGTTATTTTAATAACCCAAATGCTGGGTTAAGGCTGTTGGGTCTGAGGTTGGGTTGATTTAAACCAACGTTGGGTCAAAGACTGTAACCCAACGCGATGGGTCAAACCAAAGCGGCTCATTCTTCCGCCATTTCTGGACAGAAGGCCCCAGGACATCGACGACCACAGCTCCGGTAAGTCGTGGGAAACTTTAGGACGGTAAAACAATACAAATATGTTAAAATAACCATACAATTTTCGTGATAATGTGAACTGAAAGACATGTTAGCATTAACGTAGCTGTCTGTATGGTTAACCGTAACGTTAGTTCACTTTAGCTAACGCCAGCTAGCGAGCTATAAGGCTAAGCTAGCGCGATAGGACATAACCGTTAGCGGTTAACTGTTAGCTCAAACTCATCTTGTATCTAGCTAGCTAACTGCCTCTTCTCTAACGTTAGCTAGTAAATCTCTAGTTTTCTATATCGCTATTTGTGGTTCCTGTAAACACACTAACACCCTTACACGGAATTAATTAACTATATAACGTTAATGTTATGAGTAGCTGTTATTTAGCGTCCGCACGTCGTTGACGCACTTGACAGTGAGGATGACGCAGGTAAAATGGACCGTTAGCGCTAACGTTATAGCCTGAGCTCTAAAGCTATAAAACTGATAATAACGAAACATGACGATGATAAAGTAAAGAGACTTGTTCTCTCTTATGTGTTAAGCAGGCTAACAGTTACAAGGTACGTTTGTGTTTAGGGTTACTTCTGTATTGTTAATATGTAGCTACGATAATGTTAGCTAACAGCAGGCTGCAGTGAGTCAGCATATAGCTAGCTAGCTAACAGCCTGGCTGCAGTGAGTCAGCATATAGCTAGCTAGCTAATGCTAATCAAGTTATTGTGATAATGTTATTGTGATTAAAATCCAGTGAGTACATAATGACCTCCTGTAGTGTTGCTGAGCTGTAGGATGAGTGTGATGGTCTGACAAAGCGAGACTGTTGAACTAAAGTTAGCATTAGCAGCTATCTGCTTGTTCTCACATTCAGTCTTTTTAACCATTGATTAGCATGACTAATAGACTCTGTAACCTGAGCTCTGAAGAAAATGCTGTACTATGGAAATATGTATTACAGTATCTTAGGTGATACACGCTTCAATAGGATGGAAAAAGTTGCATTTTAAGATATTTTACTGAATATTTTTAGCTGTTTTTGTGTTGATTTGCAGTCTTAAAAGTGCCAAACGATTTGAGGGATGTTCCAGTCTGGACTCCACTGGGCCGGGCTGCTGAGGCTGGGCATTAGTTCTGTAATATTTACATTATGTAAAATGTTGATAGTCTTTGCTAGGTTCATCTAAAAATGCAATGGTTATTCCCTATTGAAAAGTAATCATGTGAATGTACACTGTTATAGTGTTTACTGTATGCTATAGTATCCATATTAATGAATACATAATTATACAAAAAAAAAATCTTAGATATTCTCTCATTTGGGTATTTAGCATGCGAGATTACAGTGTTGAATCTAAACGGTCAACGTGAGCGCTCTAGTGGTTATGATGGTACTTCTTGTGTCAGTGCTACTATGTTGGTCGACATGGCCGATGAGCTATAGAACAATCCATAAGTGATAAATCATATGTGACCCTAAAAATATCTCTTCATTTCTAAAAGATGGATGATTTTGTGAAGGAGAAACTTGTTGAATGGACCCTGCCTGAGCTGATCCCTGCGTTTGAAGGTATTCTACAGTACTCACTTTAATTCTGGGGGTTTAAAACAAATTTAGGTAAAGACCATCTTGCAGCTGGTAATAAATACAGTGTAGCTTGCTTTATACATGTTTATATGTGTTTGTCAACCCAACATTTTTTATGTAACTATTGGTAATATATACAATTAATGTTGTGTTTTGCAGCTGAGCAGATTGATAGAGAGAGCTTTTATCTCTTGGACGGAACCAGCTTGACCTCCCTGATACCTCTCCTTGGGCCACGGCTAAAATTTCAGCGCCAGCTCAAAAAGTTGCTTGAGGTACGCATAGAGTCATAGGTCTGCACAAATGGGTTACGTGTGCTTCAAGTGTAGAAGATCTGTTGGCAATGACATAAGACATTTTTGGCCATCTGAGAGTGATACATGATGTTCACTCCACATCAACATATTTCCAGTGCGCTCAAGTTGGGTGCCATCGCTCATTTAATCACATGAGATCGTTTAGGAGACACCTGCTGGGCCATGCTGTTGAATTTGAAGTTGTAACAGAGGAAGAAAATTCTTCAGTTGAACTTCCTGACAGGTCTGCAGATCCACAACGTGATGTGGTTCTGTCAACCTGTGAGGTAGAGTGCAGTGAGACTTCAGTGGAGGAATGGGATGAATTAGAGGATGACAACATCAAAGACAGAGTTGCACTCTTCTTAGCTAGGTTGAAGTCTAAGTCATCACAGACATTTAGTGGGATTAGGGATGTTGTTGAACACACATCTAGTCTAATCAGAGATGTAGTTGGTAGTCTAAAGAAAAACTGTCTCTTTTTTAGAGAGATAGGCCACTCTGAGACTCTTAAAGCAGAGGAACTGCTAGAGCAATTTGCATTAGCTGCTGAACCATTTCAGGGCTTTGAATCGGAGTACAGGCAAATGAAGTATTTCACCCAGTCTGGATACTTTGTACAGCCAGAAGCAGTACCTCTCCTGGATTTTCCTACATGCAAGAAACTGATCGTGAGAAAGGTACTGTGAAACAAGTTGCAGTTAGGGACAACTTCCAGTATGTTCCACTAAAACCTATGCTGAAGCTTATCTTGGAAAGTCAGGGAACAATGGAGAAAATCTTAGATTGGAGAAAGCGTGAAACTTCTGCCATTCAGGATTTTAGAGATGGCACAGTCTTTTGTACCAATCCTCTTTTTTCCAAAGAGTTCTCTATTCCACTGGTACTTTACAACGATGATTGTGAGATGGTGAATCCACTTGGCTCTAAAACTTCAGTCCACAAGCTTGGTTTTATCTATTTCACCATTAAATGCTTGCCACCAGAGTATCTGTCTAGCTTGAAGTCTCAGTTCTTGTTAGCAGTGTACAAGACTGATGATGTGAAAACGTATGGAATGAATGCTGTTCTAGAGCCAATTGTGAATGAGATTAGGGACCTGGAGCTGAATGGTATTCAGATTGAAACCACACTTTTTAAAGGCATTGTGAAGGCTGGAGTGGCACAGGTGTGTGGGGATAACCTTGGACTTAATAGCATCCTTGGTTACTCAGAAAGCTTTTCAGCCAATAGTGTGTGTCGGTGGTGTCGGGCACACAGAGCGGTTTTGAGGCGCAAACTGTTGAGGATCCCTCATCGCTGCGTGATAAGGTGTACTACAACTCAGACTCTCTTCTAAACAACCCAACTGAAACTGGCATCAAAAGAGACTGTGCCTGAACAAGTTGCAGTTTTACCATGTAACCGACAACGTAGCTCCTGATGTAATGCACGACATCCTTGAGGAGTTGGTGGTTTTGAAATGAAGCTTGTGCTCAATTCATTGATAGAGCAAAAATTCATAACCCTTGAGCAGCTGAACTATAGACTGACCAGCTTTGACTATGGGTTTTGCGATGGCTGCAACAAGCCGTCTGCCATCAAACCCCAGGACTTAAAAAATCCTGATGGGGCCCTTAGGCAAACGGCATCACAAACTTGGTGTCTACTAAGACTGCTGCCGCTGATGATTGGGGATTTGGTTCCAGAGGGTAACCAACACTGGGAATTGTTCCTTTCATTACTGTGCTGTATGGAGTTGATCTTTTCTCCTGCACTGACGCATGGGGCAATCATCTTTTTGGGGTATCTTATCCAGGAACACCATTGTCTTTTTTTAGACCTCTACCCCAACAGACACTTGAAGCCTAAACATCATTTCATGCTTCATTATCCAAGAGCCATCAGGAAATTGGGGCCCATAGTTCACTTCTGGTCTATGCGTTTTGAAGCAAAGCATGGGTTTTTCAAGCGAGTAAGCCACGTGACCTGCAATTTTAGGAATATTTGTAAAACCCAGGCCTACAGACATCAGATAATGATGTGCTATACTCTGCTGACGGCCAAATGTTCTCCCATGAGTTTGAAGTTGGGCCAGGATGCGTGACACTGCTTGGTACAATAGAGGATTTTGGGAAGATGAGTGGGTTTGAGGGAATTCCTGCTTTTACAGAAGTTTATGTGCCATCTTGGCTTAGGTACAAGGGTACTAGCTACCGGCCAGGAATGACACTTCTGGTATCTCACTCTCCTGATGGTGAGCCTAATTTTGGAACCATTCAGAGAATTGTAGTAATGAACTCAAAAGTCAGAGTCATTGTGAAAAACTGGGAAACGACAGGCTTTGAAAGGCATTATTTCGCCTTCACTGTGTTTCCTACCTCAGCAATTGAGGCAGTTGACATTGATTCCATTGATGACTATCACCCCTCCATGTTGTAAGGTCCCACAACAAAAACAACAATGACCATTACATTTCGTTGAAATACAGACTATTTTGAACATAGAATGTAATCTAGGGAATACTGTATATAGTTGGTAATCTTCTAAGCATTTACGTATTTGCGTAGAACTATGACATGCGCTGCTTTATTTATTGCAACTCATCTTAGTAATATGATCTATAATCAGACTTGAAACTGCTGTGGAAATGTTATATCAACTAGTAAGTATACTAAGCAATAACACATGTTAATTTTTTTAAACCAATTTATACCATTTGATGGAATGGAACATGGTATTAAAGATTTAATTTCATTGATATACTTTTAGAATTCAAACCCCAGCCCTGAAACAGCTGCCTGCTCAACAGCCCCAGAATCACCTACAGAGCAACACAGAGTTTCTGTGGAACAAGGAGCAACATTTGTAAGTTCATTTGTTTATCTTGAATAACCTATTTTTAATTGAGTGAGAAGCTTTTTAAAAGATTCACTTTGATTGGAGGACAATAGTCATAATATTCATATATACGTGCATACTTTCTTTCTCTGTTCCTTAATCATTTTTATAGAATATCCGTGAGATCCTTAACAAGACAACTGATGGAAAATGCATGGTTCTCAGTCTGGAGGAACAGAATCATATATCAATTAAGGAAAGATGTTCCATGGTCCGGATGCTTGTGTCCCACTTAATTGAACACTTTGGAGAGAAGTAAGTTTTTAGACACAGATTATTTTTATTTTACATAATGTTTTACTAATGAGAATTGCATCTAAACTACTTATCTCATCCTTTTGATCTGGGATCATTTAGTGCAATCATGGTTTATTTTAATTTTATATAATTTCTTTTATGATTACTGTGAAATAACATTATATATATATATCAATATATTGTATTTCGTGGTAGTATTTAATGCTAATAAAATGCATATTGTTGTAAAGTCCATCTTCAGGTGTAAAGGCTCTGCTGGCATCGTCTATTGTGGATCAGTTTCCATGCCTGAGGGACTGTCAAGGCACAGGCTATGTAAGTTTAACAAACAATAATGAACTGACCTAAAGCAAATGTGACAACCCCTACTAGGACTGTGACGGTTGCAAAAGCAGTGTATCATGGGATATGGGGGTTAATCGCAACCCTCCTGTTACGAGTAGCCTGCAGGTTTCCTAGATCAGTGACAGTGTGGCTGCAGAAGGAAAGCGGCGGTGAGAATAGAGTATATGAGTGAGGCTGTGAGGAAAAGCGAGAGGAAAAAGACATAGCAAAGATAATGCAAAGTAAGTTAAAAAACAGAACATCAAGCTTCTCAAGACAGGGTGGCTTCATAAATCATTTGTGTTCTAAACTTTAGGACGCATGGTTCACCCCAGGGAGAAGCCATAAACCTGCAACAGGCTTTCTGGAAGAGCGTCTCCGCAATGTCCGAAAAAGGCTCCACTCTGGCAGACGAGTACATTTAACATCACAAGTGCCACAACACACCCAAGTCATCCTGCCAGGTAGGCCTACAGCAACATGTCTTGCTCCTCCATTTAGAAGTCAATTAGACTTATCCTCTACCCTGTTTGTAACGTACTTCTTTCTTCAACTCTATGGCCAGTTTCATATATAGAGATTTAACTCTTTACGTAACTCTTCATTTTGTTTGTAGTCTAGGGCTAAACTAGATTCTTGTATGGGAAACCGACCCACCCTATTCAAAAATTAGATGTCTTAATATGTCACAACTTGGTAGAACTTATTAATTTCTCTGCTCATCACAGAACCAACTATAACTCCAGAGCGGGCCATCCAATTGACGGAGTGGCTGAAAAATAACATCTGGCCCCAGTCCCAGGTTGGCCAACACATGTTGGAGACTGCTCTCCATCGGGCCCAGTGGATCCGAGCTAATGGGACTACATCACTGCTAGACATTATCACAGAGTTCCCACGCTTAGTGGACACTCCAGGCATGGTGAGCTACAATCTTACAAAATTACTTTGAGTCAGTCGTTGTTTGTGTCTTACATATTCTTTTGCATCTTTGCCTTCTACTGTACTTAGATTTATCAGGATTTCTCAGTATTGCATCCGGAGTCCTCTGGGAGACTAACCGAGAACTGGAACCCTCTGTTCTCAGCCAAGATAATTTGCATGGCCAAGAAAGAAGACAGCTGACCTTCTCACCAACCTACATTTGCTCTCAGGAGGTATTTACGTTTAAAAAGATCTTGTTAACACTTTATATACCTGAAGGTGGTTAGGGTTAGGAAATGACTTGCGCCAAAAACACAGAAGATGCGGAAGCGCCATGAACTGGAGCTACTTTTATTCAGGACTGTTTTTATTCTTCTGCCTGTTCCGCAGTTGGATCCTGGACACACCTCAAAAATTAGACATATTTTGTCTTTAACAAATATTGCCCCCCCTGCGATTTGGATGTTGCACTAGTTCATGATACGATTTTCCATAAAATTGCGATTAGTTGTGCAGCCCTAGTCCCATTGTAGTCCTCTAGTTCACAGTCCAGTCAGCTTTGCTGGTGCCAACTAAATCAGCCCAGCATAGTTGAATGGACCTTTTATGAATTCACAAATAAATTGTCCAATTCTATGCTGCATATGTTAATTACGAATATGTTTAATATTGCATTTTATTTTATAACATTTTTATAATTTTTACAGACAAACAAGGCGATATAGCTTTGCAGCTGCTGACAATTCTACTCCCAACTGCACCTTACAGACTGGGGAGAAGAATTGTCCGTCCCAGCAGCCTGGAGACGCGCAGGGCGTTCATCGATGTCCAGCCTGTGAGTTCAGACCGTCACTTTTAATATCCTTCACATCCATAGTAGCATTTACTGTTTTCATATCCAGTAATCTGTTTATTGGATATCAGCTCATATAATGAGGTTTTATATCTGATTAATCAAGTTTCCTTGCGTTTTGTTTCATGTTGATGTGTTTTATTCTTGAAATCTAGGACTAGGCAAAGGCTAACTAGGCTTGTTAAGAATCTTGTATTTTTATTTATTCATTCTTTTTGTTTGTTTTTTTGCTCAGATTGCGACCAACATGGCAGAGTACCTGATGAGATCCACCACAGAGCACCCATACGTTCTAATGCTGGGGAAGGACATCAGTGTTCACAGGCTTTTGTCATCGTGAATGGGGCAGCCTTGGAGCAGCCGTCTCTTTTGGCTGCTGTGGATGTCTGTTTCAAGGCGTTTTTTGTGTTTGATGTCGGTTATCCAAAACCTTGTGCTACAGTTTGGGAGTTCATCCAGACGACCGTGTTTCAGATACCAGGACATGAATCAAACGCTGTCAAATTAATGCGAGCTCAGATTGCTACTATGTAGTTTAAAAGCGCCCATTCTCATTTTCCGGTTGATAACTGTATTTTGAGGTTGGACCAGAATAGGTTTCCATGGTTACATTTTCAAAAAACACCATATTTTTGTTGTACTGCACATTGCTGCAGATCCTGTTTTCTCTTGTTTTATCTCCAGAGTGAGAGACAGGAAGTAGTTGTTTTGAGACAGGAAGTAGTTGTTTTGGAGATTCTGAGACAGGAAGTAGTTGTTTTGGAGATTCTGAGACAGGAAGTAGTTGTTTTGAGACAAGAAGTAGTTGTTTTGGAGATTCTGAGACAGGAAGTAGTTGTTTTGGAGATTGTTGTTTTGGAGATTCTGGTCCACCAGTGGCTGTTGGAGCAGTGTTTCCATTGAGAACGAGCTAGCATGCTACAGTTAGCCACCAAATTTAAAAGTTGGTTTGAAAGTTCAATGCATGAAGTTCAGTGACACATCACATGTTTTAAATCAAAAATGTAAAATTATTTTTGTATTCTCTTATTCTACTTTTAATGTTGACTTTTAACTGAAATTAATTGTAATGTTTAATTTTGTCTGAAGTTAAATATTCGCTTGAAGCAATAAAACAAAATGCTGGGATGTTCTTGATTATTTCATAATTTCATCAAAACATTTCTTAATGCAAAAATAAATACAGATAACCCAGAATATGGGTTGTATTTTTCTAACCCATTTTAGGTCGTTTTAACCCAACAACATGGTTATTTTAACCAATTGTTGGGTAGAAAAAAATAACCCAACATGCTGGGTCAAAGCCATAACCCAACCCTGCTGGGTCAGAACAACCCAGCGATGGATCGGTCCATATTTGACCCAGCACTGGGTTACCAATATGACCCAAGTTGGGTTATTTTTGACCCAGCAGTTTTAAGAGTGTAGTCTTAAGTATTAAGAGTATGATATGGAAAGTTTTTAAGATCATTTTATTTTGTTCTATCATTGCCCTGTCAGATTTTCAAAATTATGTTGCCTCTCAATGATGCAAGAAAAAAAGCTTTTAGGTTGAAAACTAACCTATGATTTAGGCATAATACACGCTAGCTCAGGTTACATTGGCTGGGGTTGCTTATGTCAGAGCAGCAAAACACTTTATTTGACTTTTATTCCATTCGTAACACTTTATTTTATCTTTTTTGTTTTTGGTTAGGGGAAGGACTTGTTAAGAAATCCATGCTTGACAGGCCTGCTGTGGCTAGTTACAGGTACTGAGCTATTATTTGAGTCACTGTTCGGGGAGAGGTTTGGGGAACGGCCATAGTCGGGGTTGTGATACCTGAAATGTATCATTTTTCCATCTTCTATTCTAGGAAAGGCAAACATGGTCCATACTGCAGATTTTTCTATGGTGTACACTGAGGTCAGAGCTTAAAAGGATATGTTCCAGGTGTTATCTTCAAAGTGTTCAAAAAACCATCATCTACTGAACCTGTGAACAGAGCAACACAGAGTGCCGTTAAGAAGACATTTTAAAAATCCCACTGTACTGAAAAAACACAATTACTCCAGTATTAAGACAACAAGCCCAGAGCTAATTATCCTGAATAGAAACACACTGTTTCCTTGTCTCTCTGTCTTGTAGCTCTCTACTTTGTATAGAACAAGGAAGCAGGAGGATGAGGATAAAGGAGGAATCATGTCAAGCTGTCAGTTGCTGTTGCATGTCATGTCACGCTGCAGGAAAAACCTGGTCTGAATTAGGTCATACACAGCACATGTGCATGCATTTGCATGTAAAGTAGAAGCAGCTAGTGAGCTTGTGCCACAGGTAACAGGGCGTCCTTCCTGTTTTGTCACATTCTTTTATCTATCCACATACTATTCTTCTACATGTTTGTTCCTTCTGATTGGACAAAGGACACTTACGCATCACAACATGAATTATGTCAAAGGTGAAGATATAAATGGTGAGCAGGGAGAGCGACAGGGTGAACATGTAGAAGTATCGGTAGTTCCTCTTGCCCACACAGTTGCCCACCCATGGACAGTGGTGATCAAAACGATCTGTGAAAAAGAGAAAAAAGTCACCGTTTAATACGTAAAATATATTGTAAGCTGCACACAGCAACAGAAACTTTTGAAAATCAAAAAAGTGTTAAAAATACACCAGTATTTTAGTCAAAAAAGCTTTGTGCATCAGCTTCTGTAAACCTGCAGTCTAAATATAGTGATAATTTCCTCTTTGCCTCTACTTTTCTATGATTTGGAGGACAGCCAGACAAAAGCAGGGCAGGGTCAAACAGACAGCAGGGAGTGCAGTCTAGTTTCTGCTGCACTGCCTGGATGGAGTTTCACAATATACAGTAAACATCGCAGTAGAAATGCAAGACGTGAAGCAGCTCGTAGATAAAAGCTTAAAATAAATCGATCCATTTTTATATTTACCGAGTATCAAGTGTCAGTGCTGACTTTAGGTGTTCACATATGTATTTGGTAAACAGCGTAGAAATCACTTTTCATGCTAATATTTTTTTAGCCACACCAGCAGTGTGGTTGGTCAGGCGGTTGGTCCACTATTTCAGTTGAAACTGAAATATCTCAACAACTAGGCTAATGGATGGATTGACATGACATTTTTTACAATCGTTTATTGTCCCCATATGATGAGTCCTACTATCTGTAGTAATCCCCCTGACTCTTCCATGTCAAAACCCTCTGATTAAAGCTGAAAGCACTTTGATAATCAAACAAAATTGCTATTTTGTCCATTTGAGAAGAGAAAAAAAACAATCAGATGTATGCAGCAATTCAGAGGTCTGGAGCCAAACGAGCACTTTGCCCCCATAGTTATTGTTTAATTAAACTCCAGTGTGCTGTATGCAGACCTAAAACAGCTGTTCAAGTTTTCACAGACTATAGCCAACCAGACATTTCATAATATATTAACCAGAGAAGGCTCCAGGTACAAACAAATATAATTTGTGAAGCAAGTGTTTTTTTATTATGCTGCATGTTCTGTAAGAGACTTTAACCACTATAAACAACGTAAGATTAAGGAAAAAAGATATGACTGCAGTTAAAGACAGGCATGCTGCTGTGTCATGCTTGGAGTGTGTGTGTGTGTTTCTACAGCAGGTGGACACAGATGAACCAGTGTTCACAATGACTGAGCGCTTATTCCTTCACTGAGCCTCCAATGTCTCCTCTCATATTGCCCATGAGTCTACACTCCCTGCAGACGCATTCGTCAATCATCAGTCTTATTCTCCCTCTCTCTCTCTCTCTCTCTCTCTCTCTCTCTCTCTCTCTCTCTCTCTCTCTCTCTCTCTCTCTCTCTCTCTCTCTCTCTCTCTCTCTCTCTCTCTCTCTCTCTCTCTCTCTCTCTCTCTCTCTCTCTCTCTCTCTCTCTCTCTCTCTCTCTCTCTCTCTCTCTCTCTCTCTCTCTCTCTCTCTCTCTCAGGATCTTTTCCTGTCTGTTCCAAAGGTTAGAACTGAGTTCAGGAAAAAGGCGTTTAAGTTTGCTGCTCCCTCTTCATGGAGCAAGTTACAGAAATCCATGAAACTTAAAGAGCTGGTCTCATTGGTCGCTTTTAAGAGGATGGTGATTGACTTAGAGATAGCCACATCTGGCTGTAGATGTTTTGCTTAATGTGTTTAGGATTGTGGTTGACTTTGAGGAATTTGCCATTTCAATTGTTTTATGTTGTTAGTGTTTTTGTGTATTTTGTGTTTGTACGTACAGTATGTGTGGTTGTACTGCTGCCTGTCTTGGCCAGGACACTCTTGAAAAAGAGATTTTTAATCTCAATGAGTCTCTTCTTGGTTAAATAAAAGGTAAATAAAATAAAAAACTCTTCAAAATTCAAAGCACATTCCATAAATAACACTTGCTGTGAAGAGTTCAGCCCATTTGATTTAGTTTCCTGAAACTTTTGTATCCTGTCTGCTTAGTCCAACATTTGTAATTAAGATAGAGGTATAATAATCATCACGTCAGCAAGCTATTTTTCCCCACAAAAATTATTCACCTTTCTATTTCTGAAAAACTGATTTCAATGAGCTGTCTTCTCACTTTGCAAAGCCTTTACATCAGATCAGAGGACAATTCTTACCAACGCAGTTGTCACAGATGCTGCAGTGAGATGCTCGAGGTGGTCGGAAGATCTTGCATGTGTAGCAGTACTTTAGCTTGACGATCTGGTTGTTGATCTGAACATTGCGGATTCGAGGTGGGGGTCGCTGCCCTGCGGGGACGTTCCCATTGGCTGCCTCTGTGGGAACCAAAAAATACATTTATTAGCAGGTGTTGGCAAACTTGGAAACACAATAAATTATTTAAAAATATGTGTCATCTAATCACAATCTAATACAACAACACCACAAATTGTGTCCACAAATTAACACCTCTGACAGTATTTTCAGAAATAATGAACATAATAAGCTCCACAATTCCTTGCAGCCCTGTTGCACTGGATTGTATTAGAATGTACAGGTCTTAAACTGGCAGTGAGAAATGTGATTTTCAGTGACAAGGACAAGAAAAAATGGGACGTAAATCTTGACAACTGAACCTTGAGGGTGTCAGTGAATGAAAACATTGGCTCGATAC
This sequence comes from Percina caprodes, assembly GCA_013375575.1. NCBI lineage: Eukaryota > Metazoa > Chordata > Actinopteri > Perciformes > Percidae > Percina > Percina caprodes. Next base: position 2,153,313 of record JABXJD010000003.1, on the reverse strand, counting down.
TAGTATTGATGATGGTGGATTTATGTAAAATCACTACTGAGCTGCTAATATTATTTAAAAGCAACACTATGATGCAGTGTCTGGCTTTGTTTGGTTTTCAACTAACCTTCCTAACACTGAAATATCTTTCACGTCTGTGATGGTTTTGTTTCTGCAGTCACCAACCAAATGAAATTCTCATATGTTCACTTATCTTGGCAATTCAGATCTTTCTGATTACATAGCACTGCAGGACCCAAGAGGGTTGACAGGCTGGCTAATGACCAGAGGGCTGCTGGCTAATGACCAGAGGGCTGCTGGCTGGACTCTCTCAGGAGAGTAACTGTTAGGGAGAAATCTGCCATTTAAACACTGCATAGGGATGGCGTGAATGTGGAGTTAATGGAGCAAGCACGCTCATTTGACTTTCTGGGAATAAATGAAGGATTGCTATTTGATATATTTGTGGAAATGAAATTATCTGGGCTTAAGAATGTGTTCAGAGATGAGTAGAGGAAACAATCTACATAAAAAGTTGCATTTGTATAATTTGTATTAAGCTCTGAATGAACATTCTCTGTTATGTAAAACAAAACAGTTTCTGCATACATAAATCAGTGGAACTAGCATGTTTACAAGCTTCCATAATACATCTACAGACATAAAGATTGTGAAATTTACTTTATCGGACGACACAAACTGCTCTATATTTTACAACTACTGAATGTAAGATTAGTGGCTTTCAGGATAAACCAGCAGCAATAAATTAATGAGTCATCACTCACAGGTGATGATGCCCCTCCCTTGGGTAGCAAAGCTCTGTCTGCTAGTGGCATTATATATTCCAAGAGTGTGCCTTTCCTCCTATTAGGATTCCCCGTCGGGACTTGTGGCTAACAGGCTGATGGGACAGAGCACTCATCCACATGCCTGCCTCAGCCTAAGAATGATATCAATACCTGGCTTCTCCACAGGCTGTTATCTGTTTACACCCACACTCATAACAGCAAACAGATACCCAAACACATTAAAAAAAAAAGAGTATAAGAGCTGAGAGAGTGTGGGATGGAAGTTGTTAAACTTAGTGTGTCATTTAGGCTGCTTCAGTGCATAATTCTTCATATGGTCATGTCTTGCTATTTTGGGAGATTTGCTGAGATGTGTTCTGTGCAATGTAAAACATTTCACCAAATAAAGGAAGGTATAACCATTCCCATAAGTGATAAAAATCACCTTGGGGTCTTGGAACTTGGGATGATGATAATTAAAAGACTAAACTATCAGTGGAAGAAATAATCGACACCTTTATCTACAATCAAAATAATCATTACTTGCAGCTCTATTAACATAAATAATTCCCAATGAGATTTTCTCATTCAAAAGTACATGTAGGAGCTGTAAAGGTCATCACGACCACAGTTAGACCAGCGAGGCATTGTTATCCAGCGAGCAGTATGAGTCACAGTCATGATGAGAGAAGCGCTGGCTGTCAGCTAACCCATTCTCAGAGGACCAACTGCCTCAGTCAACAGGGAGGGATGGTGGGGGGGGTGGGGTGGGGTGGGGGGGGGGGGGGTAAGGATGCAGGCGGCAGGCAGAGAGGGCTGTTGCAGAAATATTGCAGGACAAAAGCTTATCCCTCCACATATAAAGAGGCTGGACAGCCCAGGGAGCGGACATGAAAAAAACAACAAGGCTTGTTCATTTTACAAAAGCTTTGTTGTCATTATGATACAGCGTATAGTTTGTTTTGTTTAATGAGACAACAGGATCCCTTGTAATGAATGTGTATTAGCTCAGTCTAACACACACACACACACACACACACACACACACACTCTCTACATCCACGGACGTGCACACCCAGCCTTCAGCAACGTAAAGCATAACAAACATGAATAAAACAGCAGGACCGAGGCTGTCTGCTCACGGCTTAACTAGCATATTCACTGAAGTATTTATGCCTCCAAAATACTTTTCCTTGAGGTACTTTCACCTAAGTTAGACCTCATTTTATACAAAAAAGAACAACCTAGATGATCATGAAGTAACAGCCCATGAACTGTAATAACCATATGTCTTGCTGTTGAGTTAACATTTAAATGGCTCCAGATAAGGGATTTGTGCCTGGAGGCTTTATCAGTACTGATTGCTCATAATAGCCATGCACACTTCAAGCCGAGGAGCTGGACTGCAATCTCACAAGAAGAGGCGAGACCACACGCTACTTCAAACCTGGCAACAATCTGCAGCTGGCTTTCTTACCGGAAGTGCATGAATAAGGATGCTAGTGGGATTTTCTTTTATTATCATTATAAATGGACCTTTGGGCACCTGTCATTACAAACTTTATCATCTATAGATGTGCTAACGAACATTCTTCAGATATACAAAACCATTGTATATTTCTAATTCTAATCAAAATCTAAAATTTGATTTCACAATGTCATTTAACACATTAATTATAAAAAAAAATATCAACTACACTATAGCAGCTTTAAGATTAGTCTTTATCAAAGCACTGACACTATCAACAGAATGTGATCCTCTGGAAATAATTTTGGAAACTTGTTACAGGGATCTTTAAAAGGCCACACGCTTACTATGAGTAATGAGATACTATGTACACATTCTTTTCTGACAAAAAGGTACAGTTTATGATATTTCACATTTCTATAATTGTGGGGTGTTTTCTCTGTGCTCTTCAACATCCAACTCTAAATATGATGACATTTTATAAGAATATATACATATAATGTATTATACTGTATACTTTATTGATCCCGGGGGACATTTTTTCAGTTGTTAGAACACACTACACACAGGACTCAACACACACATGCTTGCGTCCTATATATGCACAAATGGAGACATGTCAGAGTGAGGGGGCTGCAACTGCTGAACAGGCGATTTGAGCAGTTGAGGGTTCTGTGCCTTGCTCAAGAACACATTGGCAGTGCCCAGGAGATGAACTGGCATCTCTCCAGCTACCAGTCCACAGACTGAGCTACTGCCACCCTGTTTAGTCACTGTAAATCAAACCTGATCAAAGATTTGATTTACAGATGACATTTTGAACATAAAACTATTATTATATAATAGTTGAAGCTGTTTTTCTAACTACTTATGGTTATTCAGTCATGAATATTCAATATTATAGAGAAAGATGTTTAGGGGAATATCGGAAAGACAAGAGCTTAGGTAATGAGAAAAGTGCGTAAACGTATGCTGAAAATAAAGACAAAATCTTTTAAACATTTTCTGTAAACCTGTAACTCACCAATTTCCATCTCGATGAATGTGGCTTCCTCTGGAAGAGCCCGTGGCAGCACCCCGGGGTCACTGAAGCTGGTCCTCAGCAACATGGCAATGACAAAGAGGAAGAGCAGAGCAGCGAAAACTGGGATGGCAGGAGACAGATGGACAGCCAGGTAAGGACATCTGTAGGAAGAAAAAAAAGAACATAGTCAGGATATGAAATAGATAAGATAATTAGGTCGAAAAGCACAAACCATGGTTTTTGTCTGCAGTTTCACTGTTCTAACAAAACTGTAAGTGAAAAACTTTTGTGCGTTGCTTTGTCATGAGTAGCCCTGCTACAGTTAGTTTCCAGACTTTTAATCAGCAATTATTTCCATAACGGATTTATTATTTACATAATTTCTGTCTAAATCCAGCTTCTCCAGTGTGAGTTTTTGCTTTGTATCATTGTTAACATACAATGATATTTTGGACTGCTCGATGAACACTTGGATCTGGGGAAATGTGATGGACATTTTTCAAAACATTACTGACATTTTATAGACAAAACGATTAATAATTGCACAATGAATTGAATTGTTAGTTGCAGTCCTAAATTTCATGCCAAAATAAATACTTTTAATTGCAATATTTTTGCACCACAGCTACACATGAAAACACACTGCATACCTTAGCAGTGGGAGAGCCCTCTCAAAAAGAGCATGTGCAGAAAGGGCACGACATTACACTGATCATATTTTGAACTGGTGTTCTGAGCAGAAGGTCATGAACCGTGTGACCGGCCCTTTCTCTGGACCATGCCGAAGTCATGGCCGTGAATAAACAACAACAACATCATGCAACAGAGTGGAGCAACATTAGCATAACTCCATTTGCCAGGCCTTTGAGATTAGAGCCAGCAGGGCTCCACCGAGAAGGCCTGCTGCTCAGAGCGATAACAGATGCGAGCTGCAGTGCAAAGTGCTGCGACAGAACAGAGCAGCAGCAAAGGCTTCTGCATGAAGTTATTAATAGTTAAAATGTGCGGCCTCATCTGCCTCCCAAGTGGCTGGGATCATATATTCATAATACAACACTAATGTTGCACTACAGGATAGCAAGGTATTGTGCCATATCCTGTAGACTTAAGTTTGTACTGCATGTCTTGCGTAAAGCCTGCACACACAGCGGACACACACTCTACTTTATTTGATGAAAGATGGAAGTTTTGGACCCTTGAAACATTTTCAGAACTCTCCTCTAAAGAGACACAGTTATTTTAATAAGGCTACATTACATTTACATATTATTCTCTTTTGTTGAAGTAGATCGTACATAATATTTTTTCGATTAATCTGTTAGTGGATTGACAAAACCTAAATCTGCAAATCTTTTGATGATTGCTTGTTCAAGTTATTTTTCGAGCAAAAGTCATCTAAATGGTATGGTTCTAGCATCTCAAATGTAAGAAATTGCTGCTTTCCTTTGTCTTAAATGTTAAAAAAACTGAATATGTTTGGGTTTTTTGGATAAAACAAGACATATGGAGACATTAATATTTGCTGACGTTTTACAGACCAAATAATTAATTGATTACTCAATCAGCAGATTAATAACTAAAGAAATAATCATTAGGAGAAGCTCCAAGTATAAGTAAAGAGGATTTCTAAAGTATTTTTCTACACAAAATTTGTACAAAAGGTTTATTTGTGTGGAAAATATGGACAGGCTATCAGCCAAAACACAGCAGATCGTTATATAAGGGAGTATGACCTATACATATTATTCTGGGTGTCCAAAAGCAACAATAATGCATGCCTATGTTGTTATTACAGTGTGATTGTCTTTTATATGATTTATTTGATAAGACTTGCACTCTGCTCTTTTAGCCATTTAAATACCAATGTGCTTGAGTACAGAGTCAACACAATATAAAAGAGGTGTAAGGGTCCAAATACTTTTGTAACAAGAGCCAATATTGGTGGTCCACCTTCTAAAAAGTAAATTAGCCACTATCCTTTGTTTTATATAGTTGTATGATTATCTTTGACTTTTAGACCCTGACAACAATCTTCTACATTTTCAATCGTTCTTACACACACCAACTGCCAGTCTGCACAAAATAACAGAACAAAGTCCAAAGTGATTAGTCGCACCTGTTCGTGTTGACACACCATGCAGGTACAAGTGTAACACACACACACACACACACACACACACACACACACACACACACACACACACACACACACACACACACACACACACACACACACACACACACACACACACACACACACACACACACACACACACACACACACACACACACACACACACACACACACACACACACACACACACACACACACACACACACACACACTCCCTGCAATGCCTCCTTTCATACTAATGGAAAGAAAGTGCAAAGATCAAATCAATAGAAGTTTCCAATGGATCAGGCCTGTAAAGTATGTTTGGACCATTTGTTAGAGCAGAGCCAGTGGAGTCAGACTGAAGAGAGGCAGCCTGCCGATGAAGTGTAATTCCCATAATTATGACTGTTATGTATTGGAGGCACGCTCAATCTTTGCTTCCCATTAAGCTCTCCACGTCCTTCCTGGATGTGACCGTTTCCTCTGCTGTTGAGGAGCAGGGTGACGCTGTGTGTTCATCAGTCACCACAGAAGCAGCAGGAAAAAACTGGATTTAAATCAGGCCCTGTATCCATGTGGGGGAAAAGTTTTCATCCGTAAGGCAATCAATCAGACCGCCAACTGACACTCACATGCCACTTAGATATCCCCTCTCTTTCTGTCTCTCCTTTGAGGCTCATTGTAAACTAGTCCCTGTTGTGTAAAGTAACTAAATACATGTACAGTACTAAAGTAAACCAGCACTCTAAAACATGAAAATGTTACTTGTAAATCTAATCTAATAAACGTTTTCTTAAAATAAGTGAATATCGTCTAAGACTTCTAGCTGCCCGTTCTGTGTGTGTGCAGAGTTCATACACACTGGGTCTATAAATGGGAAACAAAGTGGCTCAGACTGAGCCACACAATTGTGCTCGTGCACATGACAGGACAAAAGTGATGGTGTATTCACCCTTTGCGTGTGATGTCTTGCTCTACTTGCGCAATTTATGAACGCCTTGACAGACGGCGGAAGAGCTATGGCGTAGATGTACGGCAAGCCAAACGTGTAGGCGTTCGCTCATTTAATAAAATGGTTATTTCTTGTTGTGCAGTGGGCTGTGCCAATAGACTTGGTCAATTTTTTTTTTTTTTTTTTTTTTTAAATCAGATACCATCTGATGGGGAGAGAAGGCAGGGATGAGTTGCTGGCTAAGCTAACAGGCTAGCTGATAGGAGTAGTACAAGCAAGCAAAGCTAGCCATTTGGTTAACGGCTCCCCGCCACGGTCTGTCTCTCCCCTTTTCCACATATTCCTCCCCTTCAGTCCTTTTATATTGTCCGATTAAAATCAATTTAAATACTTTGTGGCGTCAAGATGTTATTGTGTACTGCTGCAGTGACACCATAAATGCCCCTGGTGAATACATCTTAATTACTATGCTGTGTCTAACTGCTCATGCTGGTAAGCATCTAGATTTTTAAAAGCTTTGAGATCAGCCCCAGTATATGGGGATACCCCGTTTAACACATAGTGATAGAGATCGTGTGTACTGAATTCGGGCAGACTCTGCGATTTGATGAGCAACGTGAAAACGTTGGAAGATAAGGGTCTGTATCCAATCCTGCAATTTCCAACTTCTCCAAATACCGCTCTTTGTAAGCACCTACCAGATGCCCTACCTAGACCGATAACGGCATGGCAACTTGTTCTTCAACAGAAGACGCCATAAAGAAGATAGTATTATGATTACAGTTTATTTAGTGTTATTTATTTGAGAATGATTGAAACTAATGAAACTTTCCGCTCGTCTACTACACTGTTTAGCTTGTGCTTCCTGTGATTCTGCCGCCTGTCATGGCGTTGTCATGTGGTTGTAGTCATGCGTTTGCAAAGGGTGAATACAGAGAAAGCCAATGGGAGCAAGAGGAACGCTAAATATGGCACATGATAGTGATCTGGCGGGAAGGATGTATTTGTTTGGGTGTTAAGTTCAAATCCACAACCTTTGTCCAGAATAACAGACTTCACCTGAAAAGGGAACTTTGTTTACAGGTGTTGGGGAGAACTATTGCATATGTGAAAAACAGAGTTGGCTAACACCTTTTGAGGCTCCAGAGGGAGCTGGGCGAAGTCTGATTAAATGCTGTGATTTCAAAATGTCAGTGTTACATAAGAGATAGAGAAACTTTACATACACTACTGCTGATTCTGCATAGAAAGTATGAAGTTCATTTTCTTGTGTGTGTGTGTGTGTATATGTGTATACATGTATATAGAGTAGGTGGATTAGATGCATTACGGTGTATCTACTGTACACTTTGATGAAGAGGATTTTTCCTTTTAACAGGATGACATAAGCTCAAAGATGAGAAGCTTCTAAAGTAGGGATATCGCAGAATTAAAACCACTTTAGCTTCCCAGCAATGAAACCACTGAACCCAGGATTAATACGTCACCATGTCATGCCTCTGTGACTCATGACATTTTTCTTTGTTGAACATTTCAATCCCTTCCTTTATTAATACTTAACAGTTGTTAGCTGTTGCAGATCTGAATGAATCACAATATACATGAATTATACACATGCTGTGCAGGCAGATCCACAGTGGGCCTCAGTAACAGCCCTCTGTCATACAAACATCTGTAGACTGGGACTGCTTGTTGCAAAGGCATTCATACTGTAAGTCCTTCTGCGCTAGTAATCTCAGACAACCTTTGCTTTTTCCTCAGATGTAACTGTGCCTCTACAGTTTATGGCTTTAATTTTTTACCTTTACATTTGAGTCGGTCACAGAGCTAAGCATCCTTTATCTGTAAAATAAATACACAGAGTTCTGTGAAAAATCTTACACATTAACCGCTGTTCTGAAGGTATTTCCAGAATCCTAACCATCTGGATGAATACATATTCAGTCTGCTGCACGATGAAATCCAGGTTGCCAAAACTAACAGAGCAAGGAGCTCAACTTCTTCAGAAAATGTAAAGCTTAGCTCTGTGACTCAAATGTAATGGTGATACATGAGAAGACTCTCATTGGACTACAAATATTTATATATGTATGAGTTAAAAAGAGGCTCCACTAAAGCTCCAGAGAGTGCATTCTGCTGTCCAATTTAAATCAGTCTTCCTTGTTATGCAATACTTAAATACCACATGAGAGAGATGAAACAGGAGAGCCAGGGTCATGGTCCAGGATTAAAGCTAGGATTACAGTGTATGTTTCATTACAAAATATTCAATAAATGAAATAATTATAAATCTGAATTTAGTTTCAGCCACATGAAAAAAAAACTTTGTGATTTAACATGACTAAAGAGACCTGCACCTCTATACATTTCTTCTAGGAGAGGATCCAGTTCAAGCCAAATAGATGAAGACAAAGTGAGGAAACATGTAAAGTATGCCTCCCTGTATGGAACAGGATCTGGACAAAACTATCACTTCACCCTCCCCAGAAAAAGCCACCCTCACCTCCTGCCAGAGAATCATCCAGAGAACAAAGCCTGTAGATCACTGTTACTGTAAATGGTGCATGTACTCTGAATAGGGCATAAATCATGTTATTGCTCATTTAGCCAGGGACGGCATCCGCTTTCTGATTGACTAACAGGGAGACAGGGTGGGGTTAGATGCCGAGGGAGGATCAGGGGTCGGTTAAAAGATCTCCTCTGACTGCAACAGCTCTCTCTGCACTTTTCCTCAAAACATCTTCACATTTTATAAAGCTGACTACCTGAACGCAGTAAGGATGCAGATAAGAGTACACACACACACACACACACACACACACACACACACGATCACTCTTATTACATGCACATATGCTTCACAGGCCCCGTAGCTCAGCGTCCTGGGGTGGACAGACAGATGACACACTGTCCTTGTGTTCCAGTTTCTCGTTACTTCATCCAAGCTCCATAGGTGGTTACCCACATGCACATATGCACGCATGTACGCATGCACGCATGCGTGCATGCACGCACACTACCTTCAGATTAAACAAACATGCAAATGTATACCACACCAGTGAGTATCCAAATGTGAGGAAGCCTTTTGTGGATATATAAGTGTTTCTAAGGCCTTTAGACAGTATATAGGTAAAATATAAATATGTTAAAACTCATTTTAAAATGAGATCTGTGGATACTAATGGAATGAAAACCAACAGGGTAAGGAAACACAGTCCTAAAATTGATTCCGCCTGTAAAAGGGAAAAACAGGCCGGTCCCACCTCTTCACTGAATAATTTGTTTAGCTGTTCCTAATGGGTTTTTCCATTTGTGTATTTGGCTGCTCGTTTCCGCAATTTAGCACAAATTAAAGCACAGGGTGCCGATGGCTGGTGATAAAAGTGAGATGTCTGCTCGGCTGGTGTTGGATGTGAGCCAGCCTACGCCAGGAAACTGCTCTCTCTGTTCCCCCATCAATGCCCCTGTGCAGCTCACAGCTCAACCTCAAGCCTGCATGTAAGGAACGATTCCTCCAAAACTAAGAAACCCACGCTACAGGGACAAAGTATGTGACAACAGAATGATGAACTACAGCTAAATGCACCAGAATTAGGAGACACAAAAAGCTTTGTTTTTTAAAATTAGTTTATTGTGATGCAGTGTCATGCATATTTTTTTTATTTTTAGTCAATGCCAAGCCTTTTACAAATTGAGTTTTTGATGAATTATGGCTATTGTGTGGTGTTTTGGAACAGTGACAAGATTATGAATCATATTAGCTGTAGTTGTCAATTACTTAATTTATTGTTTGTTTAATATTTTGCGGCTGGTGGAAATGTCATTAGGTTTGCAGATTTTTAAAGATAAACCAAAGTAGTGCACAATAAATATTTAGACCTGATGGTTGGGCTAGATAAAAAGTCAGGGGATCACAAAGTAAATGCCTGTACCAAATTCCATGGCAAGCCATTATCCATATTTAGTCTTTCAGAATGGCCATTTTAAAACTATTCAATACAAAAAGTATTGAAAAAACAACAATAATGAATGTAATAAAAACCAGCAGATTATTCAGCAGATAGCAGAACTAAAACTAGCACAATCTACAAAAATCATACTAAGAAATACTGGACTTGTAATTTTAATGCTTCTATTAATAGTAGTTGCAAATCTGCAGTTTGTGAATGCATTAAACCTCAGAGTCTTTTTGCAGAAGGCTATTTCTCCATCAGAGGTTTAAATCAGATACTTATCAACATTCCGTCTAATGGCAAGCTGGAAAATTACCCCCATGTTGTCTGGGTCCAATCTCTGTGTTATCATCCCCCCCGAGAGAGATAATTATTTTCAACTGTAATATGAACACAGCATGCTAACAACCCTCCAGCCATTAGTCACCACAATGCCTCCTCTGGGCTCTGGATGTTCGGCGTGAGAAGTATCAGCTCTCTCTTTTTGCTCCAAGCCAGAAAACAGCTCCTTCTGTCCGAACTCAAAAGGAAAGCAGGAGGCCATTAAAGTGCAGAGCCGACAGAGATGGGAAGGGCCTGGCACTATGTGAGAGCAGCTACTTCTCTTCTCTGCTATGCTCCAAATCCATTTGGCCTCATAGCTGCATCCACGCCCAGAGTGGAGAAGGGTTACTGTGTTATAGAGCAGGATTTTGTGCTAAATCACTGTGCCCGATTTGTCAATAAAACAGAGACGAAAGAGGAAACAGGCCGGACAAAAAACAGAATGCAACCTAAATGAGAAGCAGCGCTGCTTTACAATCACCGTTTAAACTCATGTTCTTCATTTTAAAAACAATCCTCTGTGGGGCTTTAGCTGACAGGATTTGGGTTCACATGCTGCATCCGAGCCAGTGTTTACAACGCTAATGAGTCCACTGGATTTGTGCGAGTAGTGGTTTGAGACAGAACTGCAGAGACAACAAAAAAATGTCAGCTTTACTTTCTTAAACCAGAGGAGAAGCTAGACAGTGAGGGCTATTAAAATAGTCAACACCTCAGTATGTGGTCAATCATAAACCTCTGTCTGGGACTGAATTTCTGAGCAACATGGATCCACAGTAGATCTGGGAGCTTCAAAACAGAAATTCTTGTTTGTTATAAAGGAAGGCCTTACAGTGGGCTACAGATCAGCTCACAGCAAGACAGACAAGAAGATCCAAAGAATCACATTACCTTTAAGATAGATCGATAGATCAATAGATACTATTCACCCCGAAGGAAATTTTAGGCATCCAGTAGCAAGACAACCATAACACAACAAACACATATACACACACATGCCTAAGATTAAAAATAAAAAAATGTAATTAAAAATAACTCACAGAAATCAATGACCATGATAAGGTGAGATACTATTGTAGATTGTGTGTAATGATTATAGTGCAAAAGTGAAAAGGGATCAAGTTAAAAAGTGAACAGTGCAGGGATTGAACAGTGCAGTAGATCATGATATGTACATTAAGTACATGAATGTACATTTAAGTACATTTTAGAAGCTTACAAATGTCCAATACTCATATTAAACTAGTGTCTATCAAATATAGGCTCATGAGATGAGACAAAAAATTGGAGTTGGAAAAACTATAACTAACTACTTAGATTACTGAAGAATTATTTCAGATTTATTTTCACACAAAAAATACCAAACATTTTCTGGTTCAAGCTTATTTAAATGTGAGGATTTTACCATATTCTTTCTCATATACAATAGTACTGTAAGTAACCTATTGTAAGAATCTGTAAGAAATTTGGATAAGTAAGGAATTTCAGTGCATCACCTTTTGTTCTGGGAAAGTATGGTTTATGGCATTTCATTGACAAAATTAGTTGATTAATCGAACAAATGATCAAAAAATAATAATAGTTGCAGACCTGAAAATAACATCATTAATCCTACATTCCCTTGATTATACAATTAATCTTTGGTCTATAAAATGCTGAAAATATCACCAATGTCACCAGCTCCCATAGCCCAAAGGTGACATCTTCAGACGTTTTATTTTGTTCAAAGCCCAAAGGATACTTGGTTTATGATCATAGACGAAAAAGGAAACCATATTCACACTTACAGAGTATTTAGATCCTTTCTCACAAACTGACTGGAAACAATGAATCTATTAGCAGAGATATAATGCTTCCAATTCATTTTTTGTTGATCAACTTATCGGTTGACAGATTTTTTGCAGCATTAAAGTTGGACAACGTTGGCTAAGGTTACTCAGTAGAACATACCGTCTGCTAGCCTAGCCCACTATAGAAATATTGGACATTTGGGGATTGGGAAGAGGCACAAGAGCCTTAAAGTGACCTGTGAGCACTTCCTGGAGCAAATCAGAACTGATCATTTAATTAGGAGGCAGAGACAGGAAATGGACTTACTCGAAAGCAAAGAAGAGAGAGCAGGTCCCGATGATGAGGAACAGGGTCAGGTAGAAGACTCCCTTCTGCCGGGCCATCATCACCCGTCCGTCGCAACAGAAAGTGTTTTTTCCCGGGAGCTTCTCCCATTTTCGCACCTTTCGGGTTATCATCACCGCCGACATGGTGTCCTCTCTTCTGATCGGTCCTTAGTTCTTCTTTGGGTTAATGTCAGCTGTTATAGGCCACTGTGCAAACGGTTCAGATAATAAACTGATGGGTTTCACAAATACTGTTCAGTCAATGTGACACAGTCCACTGGCAAAAAAACAGGTTTACTGAGTCATATTAAAGATTTCAGCCCAATGCGAAGATTGTAAAGCATTATTGCTCGTTTAAAGTGTCGCAGTCACATCAATCCATTGTGATCTAATCCATTATTTCCAGTTTCCCGTCTTCACTGCAGCATGTCATTCTCACAGCGAGGCTCCCACGCTGCTCAAACGCCGACAATCTCAACCATCTCACCAGCCAATATTATATTAAAAAGACAGGCTATATTAGAAATGTATCCAAATGCTTGCGGCAGATGTTTCCCACCAGAAGCTTGGAAATCCAGCCGTGGCTGTTGCA